>CM016721.1:63623558-64825702 GCA_005771605.1 Scutellaria baicalensis | reverse complement strand
CATGTTTTTTATCTTAAATGCAATGCAGACACGACATTATTCGGGGAAGAGAGTATAAACTTAAGGCTGGAATGGTCCTTGGGATGAAAAGACCACTTTGTTGCATGCTTCTTTAGGTTGTCGGTAGTTAGAGGGGGAGAAGGGATTGGGTTGTTGGGCTCTTTTGCATATGGGTTTGCGGAATCAAAATGTTATTTTTGAACTCAATGCTCAAGAAAGAACATGAGAGGAGTTGGTCGAAATTTGGATTAGTTGTTAAAAAGTGTAGGGAGATTGTTGTTCAAAATTCCTCTTTTATGTGTTTTTTGCATACAGAACTATGAGTGTGCTCATGAGTTGGCACATCACTTCTCATTTGTTACCTAGTCCATCATAATGGTTTGAGTCCACCTCATTTGCACTTCTTCAATTATTCCAATTCTTTTTAAATGTGTTAGGGGAGTGGAAGATAGTGGAAGAGAGATCAGACAGTGACAACAAAGACCAGAAAACTTTCGTAAACCAAGTTGTGATGCACTTTATAAAAGTGGGTAGCAGCTACAGAAGGCTTTTGTAGCTTGGTGGTCTATTTTGTGTTTGTCAATGAATGATTTTATTTCGTAAAAAACAAGACAGAAAGAAAGAAAAAGTCTTTAGATGAATTAAAAATGTGCGCTAGTAATATGCCTACTAGACACTACTATGCCGCTTTAAGACGTCGAAAGGATAGAATAATTCATTATACAAATGTTTGAAAGTAACATGCGACATATATCCTTTTCTTCTGTTTGATTTTGTTGCAAGAGTATACTTTCTACAGAAGAAGATATGATATGGAGCAGGATCAGGATTTGGTTGAGGGCGGGGGAGCCGAGGCCTCTCATTGTGTACCGTCGTGTGCTCGGCTTAGGCCCACGTCCGTGGCTGTTCATGGAGGAGTTGTTTATTTACTGTTTTATTTAATTTTGATGGGCTTTGTTAGTAGTGGATCTTTCTATTTTTGGCAGTAGATTAGTAGTATAATTATGGTGTTTAGGGTAAAACATAACCAGGGAATTATTATTGGATTTTGGAGCCTGGAGGCTTGGGCAACGGCGTGCCGTTGATTTTGTGCTTCTTTTACAATCTGCTATTCATCAATTGGTCCGACCTGCGGATTCCCACCGCCGACGATGACGATCACACGTTCCACTGGCGAGAGGTTGGACAATTGGAGTCTGAATTGGCTGACACTGCTGTGCAGGTGCGCGAATTGAAAGCAGGGCAGAATGAAAAACACCATGAAATTGGAGGAGATTTCCGCTACCCTGACTGAGTTTTCTCGCTCGATCTCTCGGTCAATTGGGAAACAGCCCTAGAACGCCAGCCAACCTGACGACGGGCCGTCGTCGCCCACCATGACCGTTGATCCTGAATCCGTGGCGCCCAGGAACAGCGCATCTCGCGCACCGCCGAGCCTGGTGCAATTGCCAGCGTTCGAAGGGGTCGACCCCATAGGTTGGCTTGCCCGCGTGGACCAGCAGTTCGTGATGCATGGGACCCCGCTAGAGGAGAAACTGACCGCGGCGTTCGTTGCAATGGAGGGACCTGCTCTCTATTGGATCACTTGGTTGCGAGGCCGCAATCCCAACGTGACATGGGATGAATTTGCGCAAGCCCTGATTGCGAGGTTTGATACTAGATTTAAGGGGAGTCGATTTGAGCGGCTGGCGAATGTGAAACAGACTACCACAGTCGATGATTATGTGTCGGAATTTATGCAACTGGCGAGTCAAGTACCTGGGCTGGTGGACGCCCATTATCTGGGTTATTTTATGAATGGCTTGAAGAACTCTGTCCGGAGCTCGCTGCGTTTGCTTCGGCCGGCAGATTTGGAAACTGCCATGGAACTCGCTCGAGATATTGAAGATAATCTGATCGCGCAGGGGGAGGAGCGCGTGGGAAGGAGCTTTTCTAATTCGGGGCAGCGTCAGGGCCCGTTTATTCGACAACCTGGCAATGTTGTTAGTTCAGCGGCGAATCCGAGCAGTGGGGGAGGGCCAAATCGCACTTCGCGGCCACCCGCTAGAAGTGCATCGCAGGGCTCTAACATGACTGGGCAATCCACCGCCCGTTCGCGTTTCACCCGGCTCTCGTCCAACGATCTTGCTGATCTGCGGGAGAAAGGGCTTTGCTTCAAGTGTAAGAAGCCGTACACTCCGGGCCATAACAGGGTCTGCCCGCTGCGGGAACTTCGGGTGTTGATGGCAGAACCCGACGATACGGCTGATTTACAGAATTCAGAATATTATGAAGTGACGGGGTTAGAGGAAGAAGTGGAAGAGCCGGTCGAGTCTGTGGAGGATGAGGGAGCACTACCGGTCTATTCCATGGCCGGACTTTCCAGCCCGGGAACTATGCGGATGCGTGGCGTTATGCGTGGGCGAACGGTAACTGTTTTGGTTGATAGTGGTGCAAGTCATAATTTTATTTCATCATCTTTAGTTCCTTTACTTCAGCTTACTCCTGATGAATCTGTTAAGTTTGGGGTGCAACTAGGTAACGGGGTGAGGCAACAGTTAGAAGGTGTCTGCAGAAATGTGGCTATGAACCTGGAGCGTTGCAAGGTAGTAGCTGACTACTTTGTGTTTACTCTCGGTGGTGTAGATGTGATTTTGGGGGTGGCGTGGTTAGCCACGCTCGGAGAGGTGCGCACGAATTGGGAGAAAATGACTATGACCTTCGAGAACGGGGGAGAAAATGTGGTGTTGAAAGGAGACCCGTCGATTAGCCGCAGTCCGGTAGGCCTGCGAACTTTGATGCGAACTTATGATGTTGACTTTTGGGCATTGGTGATTGGGTCAGAGCCGTCACATATGTTGGAGCCCAATCCGGAAAAGGTGCAGGAGGTTCTGGATGGGTATCCCGGGGTCTTCGGGGAGCCGACAAACCTACCACCGCGACGAACCACGGACCACCGTATCGAGCTTATGCCTGGGGCAGGCCCAGTGTCAGTGCGCCCGTACCGCTATGGCCACCTGCAGAAAGATGAGATCGAAAAATTGGTGGGAGATATGTTACTAGCAGGGATCATTCGGCCGAGCTCGAGCCCGTTTTCTAGTCCGGTACTTCTGGTGAAAAAGAAAGATGGAAGTTAGAGGTTCTGTGTGGACTATAGGGAGCTGAACAAGGTGACAGTGCCGGACAAATATCCTATTCCAGTGATACAAGAGATGCTAGATGAGTTGGCAGGGGCAGTGATCTTCTCAAAGATCGACTTGCGAGCCGGGTACCACCAGATCCGGGTCGCTGGGCGAGACATCCACAAAACAGCCTTCAAGACTCATAGTGGGCACTATGAATTTCTGGTCATGCCCTTCGGGCTCACTAACGCCCCGGTGACTTTCCAATCAGTGATGAATGATCTGTTTAGGCCGTTCCTTCGGCGGTTTGTTCTGGTGTTTTTCGACGATATTCTGGTATATAGCAAGACTTGGGAGGACCATCGCATACATCTGTCTCAGACCTTACAGTTGTTGCAGAAGAATCAATTTAAGGCGAACTTTAAGAAATGTGCATTCGGATGCTTGAAAGTAGAGTATCTTGGTCACGTGATCTCGGCGGCAGGGGTGGCGATGGATCCAGGGAAGGTCAGTGCGGTGTTGGAGTGGCCTCGCCCGGGTTCAGTGAAGGAAGTTCGGGGATTTCTTGGCCTAACAGGGTATTATCGCCGATTTGTGAGGAATTATGGCTTGATCGCCCGTCCGTTGACAGCCTTGTTAAAGAAGGAGGCCCCCCACATCTTTGAGTGGACTCCAGAGGCCGAGGGTGCCTTTGCGAAATTAAAAAAAAAGGCTAACTGAAGCTCCTGTGTTGGCTATGCCTCAATTTGACAAGCTTTTCGTGGTGGAATGTGATGCCTCGGGGATTGGAGTAGGGGCGGTCCTCATGCAAGAAAGGAGGCCCATTGCTTATTTTAGCAAGTCTCTAGCGGATAGAACATTGACAAGGTCCGCGTACGAGAGGGAGATGATGGGGCTAGCTTTGGCGGTGCAGCATTGGCGGCCTTATCTCATAGGGCGGAAATTTGTGGTACGGACGGACCATAGGAGTCTTAAACATCTCTTGACTCAGAAGATTGTCACTCCGTCGCAGCAGGTTTGGGTGGCGAAGTTGTTGGGGTATGATTTTGTGATTGAGTATAAGACAGGCGCCTCCAATGTGGCAGCGGATGCGTTGTCTCGCCGGGGAGAAGAGTTGGGTTTGTCGGCTATAAGCCTGCCAGAGTGGGTGGGGTTAGCCGAAGTTGGTGTTGAACAGAGGCAAGATCAGTATGTTCGAGAAGTGATACAAGCAGTTGAGGCACAACAGGGTAGCCAGCCCGGGTTTGAGTTGGTTGGGGGGCGACTGTTCTTTAAGGGTCGGTTGGTGCTTGCGGCTGATTCGAAGTGGATCCCTCAGTTATTGCATGAGTTCCACGATACCCCATCTGGGGGACATGCGGGGGCATTTCGAACTTATAGGAGAGTGGCTGAGAATGTGTTTTGGAAGGGCATGTTTCGTCGGGTGCAAGAGTATGTGGCGCAGTGTTTGGTGTGTCAAAAGGCCAAGTATGAGGCAATGTCTCCCGGGGGGTTGTTGCAGCCGCTTCCGATTCCGGAGCTTGTTTGGGAGGATATATCGATGGACTTCATTACGTCGCTGCCCAAGTCACTGGGGTATTCGTCTGTGCTAGTAGTTGTGGACAGATTGTCGAAATATGGCCACTTCATTGCATTGAAACCTCCAATTACAGCTCGTTCGGTGGCTGAGATATTTGTGCAGGAAGTGGTGCGTTTGCACAGGATGCCGAGATCAATTGTGAGTGATAGAGACTCGATCTTCATGAGTACTTTTTGGAAGGAGTTGTTCGCTATGGCTGGCACCAAACTCAAATTTAGCTCGGCCTATCATCTGGAGACAGACGGGCAAACTGAGGTCCTGAATCGCATACTAGAAACGTATTTGAGATGTTTCGCTTGTGAGCAGCCTAAACAGTGGTTGCGGTGGCTACCGTGGGCAGAGTATTGGTACAACATGGCTTTTCAAACGGCTGCTCGAATTACGCCGTACGAGGTAGTGTATGGTCGGGCACCACCCAGCCTGCGTCGGTATCTTCCGGGAGAGTGCAAGGTGGCGGCTGTGGCAGAGGTGTTAGGCAGCCGAGACACTATGTTGGGGCAGTTGAAGCGGAATCTGGAGGTGGCACAGCAGCGCATGACTCGGCAAGCTAACAAGCATCGCCGAGCAGTGGTATTTGAGGTGGGTGATAAGGTGTTCTTGAAGGTGCGGCCGTTCCGTCAGCTCTCGGTTAATCGGCAGAAGCATAACAAACTATCAGCAAAGTTTTATGGTCCGTTTGTGGTGGAAGGTCGAGTGGGGCCGACTGCCTACAGGTTGACTTTGCCTTCCTCGAGCAGAATTCACCCGGTGTTCCATGTGTCGCAGTTGAGGAAGGTGGTAGGGGAGCATCCGGTGGAGCAGGAGTTGCCGGCGAGCTTGGAGATTCCTTTGGCTCCGCTGTTTGAGCCCGATGAGGTGTTGGCAAGGTGGAATGTGCGGGTTGGAAGTGCTGATGAGGAGCAGTTGTTAGTGAAGTGGTTGGGACAGTCTGAGGATGATGCAACGTGGATGAGTGAGATGGGATTTCGGCGACAATTTCCAGATTTCAACCTTGGGGACAAGGTTGTTTCGAAGGAGGGTGGAATTGATATGGAGCAGGATCAGGATTTGGTTGAGGCGGGGGAGCCGAGGCCTCTCATTGTGTACCGTCGGCGTGCTCGGGCTTAGGCCCACGTCCGTGGGCTGTTCATGGAGGAGTTGTTTATTTACTGTTTTATTTAATTTTGATGGGCTTTGTTAGTAGTGGATCTTTCTATTTTTGGCAGTAGATTAGTAGTATAATTATGGTGTTTAGGGTAAAACATAACCAGGGAATTATTATTGGATTTTGGAGCCTGGAGGCTTGGGCAACGGCGTGCCGTTGATTTTGTGTTCTTTTACAATCTGCTATTCATCAATATATGACCTTTTACATAGAATGTACTCTTCCTAAATTCTTTGCATGTTTTACTTGTTTGCTATCTGCATTCGTACCTTTTTTTCCGCATTATTGGCATTAATGTTTCTCATTTAGATAGAGTTCATCAACATAGAAGGCCTTTTGTCTAGAGCTAGAATATTTTTAGAGTTGTTCACTATGTAACATCTGCCACATTGTTGCAAAGATCATGTCCTCTTTGGTATTTAATTTCGGATCAGACAGATGAAAAAGGTCTGGTATGGGGATCATCCCCCTCCCCCCCCCCCCCCCACTCCACACACATCTTTCCTTGAACAGATAGTATTCACTAGGGTGGTCATTCCTTCAGCTCTTTGTGATACAACTATTTTGTTTCCCCTTTCCGGATTTTCTATATCAATGGTAGTTTGGCCTTGCATTTCCTTCTTCAACTGAATATAGGTTCGTATTGATTGAGATTGTTTGGTTTGCATTTTACTGTGGGTATAACTTTACCAAATTTTATCAATGAAATGAGATTATTTTGTTGTAGAGTAACCTTTAGATAAATCTGTTGACTATCTCTGCCTTACCAGAAGGAAAGCTCCACATATCATCCCTCCAGGACTCTTTATGTGTAGCATTCTTCAAAACTTCAACTCTTCAATGATCACATGGACTTTGTCCTATTCTTGGATTCTTGAGTTATAACCTTCAGCATGGCTAGTTCGTTTTATCTTTCATCCTTAAGAGTGAAAAATAACTAACTTTAAAGTAATGAGGTTGTCTACTGGTTGTTGGCTTGTGAATTGTTACAATTTGAGGGTCCCATATTGTCTTAGTTGTAGGAATGCACAAATAGTACTGTTTTCTTCAATATCATCCCCCAAGGCATTTGCATCATAACCTCATACTTCACTCGATTATAAATCTGAGTTTGACAGCACATACCTTAGGGAATATGACATATTCCAATAAGAGTTTGTTGTTATAGACTGCAGTAGGAACAAGAGTTATGTGATGATTCCACTTAAATAAGTTGATCACCATATGTGGATCCACATCTCCCCAGGGAATTATATAGCTGGTTCTATGAAATACTTCTGTCTAGAAGTACTCTTTGACATGATTTAAAGATATTAACAGCCTATAAAGACCGGTGCTAACCACTTTTTGAATGTACTTTTTTTTTTGGGGGGGGGGGGGGGGGGGGGGGGGGAGGAGAGATTGATTCGCACCCATATATGTCTCACTCATACTTCATTACTTTTTTGATGCAAATTTTGGATATGGCAAGAATTCTGATAATTACCTAGATTTTTATTCACTTGAAGATTCTTTTTATGCAGGTGCAAGTTTTTCTACTTTATGATTCTTGTTCAAGCCATGAACTCTTGTTTTTAAGTGTTCTCTTTCGATTCGTGCCTCTGTCCACCCTCATGTTTTTCTCACATGATAATTTTTATGCTACCCAGCCTGACTGAAATCCTGCAGCGGTATCATAATCATGTTGAAAAAGATGCAAGTCCCTCCACTGGAGATTGTGAGACACAGGTAAGATGATTTCACTTTCAGAAGGATTTTGTGGGTCAGGGCCTCCTTGGTTAAGTCGAAACATCTTCTCCAAAACAAGACTGCTTAGTAAAACTTAAGTGGATTTCTTCCCAAAAGATGGTAACTCAAAGTGTCAATGAATTCTTATCCGCCTTGGAAGTTTGTCCGAATCACTACAACTATCTGAATGCTCCATCCGGCAGGCTACATTTTACATGCCTTAGTGTTTGCTGCCTCCTTCAAGAAAAGAGAGAAGCATCATGACTCCAGAAAGAGTGCATGGATTTTCTTTACTTTAAATCGAATTATAATATCAGACAATGACAATTGTGTAGGCTGATAAGATCATAACTATTACAAGTACTGTTGATCTTGAATTCTATGAGTTTCATATTAGAAGGTCCCACGTATTTCTATAACTATGTGGTCTACGTCATTCTACTATCCATACTTCTTGATGTATTTACGACTGCTGAAAATTGGAAATATAAAATAAACATGCCCTTCAGGTATAGGAATGACATATTCATAATCCTAAAACTAAGTGAAAATTATCCATAATCCTGGATATCTGTTTCCTGTTTCTATGTCAGGCTCAGTACTCCAAATATTCACGTTTCCTCCCATGTGGAGAGCTTCTCCAGATTGTAGAAAGGTAGAAACTTATCTCTCTACATTACTTGCTTGACCTTTAAATTGAGTGGCTTGATTAACACAATTTTCCATTTTTGCAGGGATCTTGGGGAACCATGTCCTGATCAGGTCACTGTGACTGACCTTGTACATCTAGAGGAACAACTTGAGACTGCGCTAATACAAGCAAGAAGGACTAAGGTTCTCTTCATAACTCGAGTATCTCAAATGTTGGCATGTTAACTCCAAATACCACAACTTTCCTCTTCATGTCTTTTTCATCTCTTCTTTTCTTTTGTTTCTACTATCTGTTTTCTTTTCGCTCATCAAAACTGAAGTCTAAACTGAAAGTGTTGTTTGACTTTGAGGCTCTTATTAAGATTCTAGAAACACTAGAAATAGATGATGGTATTCAATGAGCAACAAATAGATTTAGCTACTTTATCATCCAGTATGGTCTAATCATATATTGATGTTTTGGGAAGCTATATTATAGATGGAATAAGAGAGATGGTATAGTGCAGGAGTTTGATATCACTGCTTCCGCTTATTCCATTTATGTTATCAGAAATGATGTAAAGCTTAAGCTTATTTTATGGCCCATTATCTTATATGAATGAGGAGACAGTTATGGTATATCTGGATAGTATTGTGCAAATTTGGGTGCCAGGGGTGGAACAAAAGCTAGGCGACCACTTGGATGTCTTATTGTTGGGTAATATAATCACATGCTTATTTATTTATATCTATTTTAATATAATATGAAATTAATTGATTTATAGCAGACCATTTTATGTGCTATTAGAATAGAGCCTGTTTCTTTTGTAATGGGAATACTTGACGACATGTTTCTCAACAATTTTGGAAAATGCAATACCATATTTGCATGAATCCACAGATTGTATGTAACAATATTACATATTGTTTATATGTAGACGCATTTGCATCTGGAATCGATATCAAGCCTTCATGAAGAGGTATGCTGTTATTCCACTACCACCACAAGTTGTGTTTTACTTGAGAATGCTAAGCAATGTGATTATTGTGGGAAGTAGAGCAACTCATATTGATGATGTATGAACAGGAAAGGAAGCTTGAGGAAGAGAAGAGGCATCTGGAGGGGAAGGTTCGAATGAATGAATGATACATATCTCTCTCTCTCTCTCTCTCTCTCTCTCTCTCTCTCTCTCTCTCTCTCTCTCTCTCAAATTGAATGAATGATACATATATGTGTGTGTAATGGTAGAGTACATGATACTTACTTGCAGATAGGTGGAAGGAAGGCGGCAGGGATCGATCTGAACCAGCTCCCTCTGGATTGAGTACACCAACATCCATCACCATTCTCTACTATACTTGTACCAATATTCAATACAATCAAGTGTCTCCCAATAAAAAACACCATTGAACATTCCTCTCTCTCTCTCTCTCTCTCTGTATATTTATTGTTTGTGTACACAGAGAAAGTAGTAGTAGTAGTAGTTGTGAATACAAGTAAGGTGAATGAAGAGAGAGTGATATAGGGGGGTGACGAGATTTGGTAAGTAAACATTATTAAAATAAGAAGAAGAGTTGGCGAAAGTGATTTGTATTCACGTACGTGGTTTGATATCAAAGCAAAAGGAGGAGGAGAAGTGAGCCACATTGTGCCTACTAAACCCAACGTTCCAACGTCCTCTACTCTTTTTACCATTTCATTAAATTAACATCACATGATTTTACACATTTTATTATAACACGCATTTCTCTAACTTTAAATCTCATCAACTATATGATATGTGTATGTAACAAATTCTATAGAGCAAAGCTAGCATTGAAGGAAAGAATGCTCTCAATCCAGATGACCCATGCATGTATTGATCGATGGTTTATTTCTAGCCTATACCGCAAGTGTACGGTGTCAACTATAAATAGGGCGAGCAAGGTCGATCCCACAGAGACTAGTGAATTAGAATGATGTTAACTATCTAATTAATTTACCTAATTATATCTAGGTGACCGAATTGAGAGAATTTAATCTAATTAACTTATGTCTAGAAACAAATAAATGGAATAGAAATATCAAACAAGAAAATATCAAGAAAATCAAGATTCAAACAAGGATTATAAGACAACGATTTCATTCTACTTCAATCAAGTTTACTAATCTAGCAAAAATCAACCTCAAATCCAATTATTTTATGTAAGCAATCACAATTGTAGATTAACTTCTCTCTCGAGCAACTTAACCCGTGGATCGATTATTAATGTCTGTATCTCTACCTCACAGTTAATAATCAACTCATAAAAGCTCTTAAGATCGTATTCTCACCCCAATTATTTACCAATCTCTCGATCCAAGTAATTTAATTGAGTCATGCATTCTCAAATCTATAATCAGATATCATCTCTCGATCTCAATCCAATTAATTAGAGCATGCATAAATTTGATCAGGATTCATACATGTAATAAGTACAAGGAAGCATGAATAAAATATCATGGATTAGAAGAAAGATTAAAACTAAATATTCAACAAGAAATCCATAAAACTACTCTCGTGTCCTAAGATCACGAGACCCCTAACCAAAAATCATGTTTGTAAAGCAAAATAAATTACAAAACGACATGATCAAAACTAGAAATAAATCAAATAAAAACTTATTGAATTTGTGATCGTTGGTTGTTCTCTTGACTCTTAAATCTTCAATTCCTTGTTTTCTTCTTTGCTCTCAAAATGTGGATGAATGCTTCTCTTTTCGTGTCCCTCCTTCTTGGATGTGTATGGATCTTTTTATATTTGTCTCTATCCTTTTTTTCTCAAGTCCTAATTTGTATCTATGTAGGTAAAAATCGGACTTGGAGCAAGTTGTATCCAAATAGGAGTCCAAACAAGCCTAAAAACCCGCAACTTGATCATCGACCCGGCCAAGTGACCCAGGTGGCCCAGACTCCCACCTTTCAGCCTCGATTCGGCCCTCTTACGCTCATAATTGGGCTTTGACTTCTTCATGAAAGTTGTATCCCTTCAAGTTAGCTATCCGATACCACTAATTTCAGCCCAATATCAGTTTTGTACACCAGGTTATACCCAATTTACTTAAGCCATGTCAAGACGAAAATCAGGACATTCTTGCACGACTTTCAACGTCTTGTACTATTCTGCTCTCTTGAAGGCAGAATTGATGAAACCTTCCAACATGAAAGTTGTAGAACTCTCTCTTAGCTTTCTAACAAGACAAGAAACATTGAATTTGGACTTCTAGAGCTCGAGATATGATTTTTCCCCCATAACTGCGTTTTATTGACTTCCTATCTCGACTCCAACTTGACGTTAAATTCCATTGGACTTTCATTTTGTGCTAAAACCTATCAAATTCCTTTCAAATCAAGTAAAAACGTGAAATCTTAAAAAGATAATGAAATCTAAATAAAATATCACTATTACATGTTTTTCAATACAAAATAATATGAAATTAAGCCCCAAAATATATTAAATAACGAAATTATCATGTATCGACCAAGTAACGGGCATTCTTGGCATAATTCGAATGCCATGTGTCTCATGACAATTCATCTCTCATTTTGGAGAAAGAAATAGAAGAGTAGAGTAGAGCACTTTTTGACCCCACCAAATTTCATGATTAGATTTGAATTAAAAAATGAGGAAGAAAGAGAACAGTGGTAGATGTTGCCACGTGGGTGGGTGAGGATAAGCATAGGCATAGCGAAGCTGTATCGGCTGTGCCGAGGATAAGGCCTCCACGTCACGAGAGCCCGCGCGTGGGCATCACGTGCATGATCATCTACGCCACTCCAATCCATTGTTGCACAGCATACTTGTACGCATATGAGCGGCTGATCAACACTTGTACCACCCACCCACCCACCCTCCCGACTCAAACCGAACCACCTCTCTCTCGCTCTCATGTTTATAATATATATAAAATAATCATTGGACATAACTTGAATAATAACAAACAGTCACCATTCTAAATAATTATAAGACCGAGACTTGTGTGCTCCACTACCAAATTAATCATAATACGATTGTTAAATATTTTATTTTATAAAAATCTTATATATTTTTCAGGTATTATATATATATATCTTATATGTATATGATATATGTAAAATATATATAACATCAAAAAATATAATATTGTAGAGTATATATATAATATTTGAAAAACATGTATATAACACCTAAATTCATATTCATATATATGACAGGGTATATAAGTTTTTGTTTAATTATATTTATTTGATGATAAACCAAAACCCAACTCAAAAAATTAGCTAGAAAGACTCTCTCCTTGGTTTGGACTAGTGATTGTTGGAATGGAAAGATAGTGAGATATCCATTCATCCTCCAAGATCATATAGATATTATTAGAAACTCAGATATAATGATGAGAAGGCAGGCGGCGAAAGGAGAGCGATTTAAGGAGCTATCAGCTCTAGTTTTGAAAATCATAGGTGGCGGCGAAGGGGCTGCGCCGACGCAGCAGATAACTCCGGCGGGATTCGCCTCTCTGCTTCTGGGGATTTCCTTCTCCTTGATGCTCTGTGGCTCCTTGACTTTTTTTATAGGCTTTGTTTTGATGCCTTGGGTTCTCATTTGTTTCTACTTTCTCGGACTTGTTTCCTGCATCACCATGCTTGCAAGAGCTATCTTCATGTCTGCGCCTGCTCATGCCCATTCATGTAAGAATATATGTGCATATTGTTTGCTTGCTTCCTGCTAATTTCTTTCTTATATATACTATTCATCTTCTGGTTCTTGTGTCTTAATTTCAGCTTGATCGATTCGATGATGATATGAATATATAATTTTGTTTGGTTAACTAGTTTGCACCCTGGAAGCAGCAGCTTTCATATATAGTAATTATAGCTGCAAAAACGTGGTCTCCCACGCATGCATTTTTCTAATTCACAAGTAAGGTTTTTTTAATCATAGGCCCTCTATTTCAGACGGTGTTTTCTATTTCAATTTGTGTTTCCTAATTAATTAGCTACCTAGGTTGAACACCATCATCACCATGTACAAGTTCTTCTTTTCCCAATATTAATCTCTACATATATATTTGAATACCAATTTCAGGATAACATGGTATATATGAGAGTCAAGAAAGTAATGGGTTTTGAATCGAATGCTATATATATATGTTATTCAGAGTGACTTGTATATATATTGTCCACGAAACAAATTATAATAAATTTTGTGCAATGAATTTAATAACTGGGAATCGTGAATAACCAAATTAAGACACGTCGTCTTCTGAAAGGGGTGAGTACCAAGCCCGTATGGGCCGGGCCGGTCACACAAAAAAAAAAAAGAAAAAAGAAAAGCAGTACAAGGCTAGCTGTTCAATTAATCTTCATAAACACCAATTAATAGCCAATACTTAAATACACGATACTGGAAATTTAAATCAGCAGAAAACCTAGTGAATTGAAAATCTTGACAAGAGCAAATCCAAGTTGCAAAAGAGGAGAAAAAGCAGGTTAGCCCGTGTAGATATGAACACCAATGGCGATGAGGAAAATAGTGATAAGGCCAAAGAAAATGACAGTGTGGACTAAAATGGCAAGTCCACTAGTCTGCATGTTACCGAACTCCACGACCCGGCCCCGACCCGGTAGCTGGAAAAGGAGCCCCGGACTCAGCAATACGAACAGCACCACTGCTATCACCACCGGTCCCCAATCTGCCATTCTTACTTAAACTCTTCTTACCTACCAAATATCTCTCCCTCTCTCTTGTCCCTCTCTCTCCTCTCGCTTCTCTCTCTAAAATAAATCTCCTCAATACTTACCTCTATGTGGGCAGGGTATATATATAGTTAGACAATTATTACGTATTATCCTAAACCTATTAATTTATAAAGTCTTTTTATTTTTTCCAATGTTGTTGTAATTATTATTATTATTATTATAGTAACAGGAGGAAGTAGAAAGAGCAATCGAATTTATGGAGATTTAAATCATGAATTGACTAATCATTAATACACAAATTGAAACAAAACCAAACTGAATACGGTTTCATTATCATACTAGATTTGAAAATACCATCTGAGTTAGTGGAATTATTCCAAAGCATGAGATGTGAATGAAGCAAAGCATAAATTAGTGTGATAAAGTTTGAGAGAGGTTGGACTCCAAGTTACTTACCAATAAAGTATAGGGAGATTAAGCAAAATTTTTCCTGAAATATTAAATATTCAAAAACTAATTATTAAGTCTCGGTTTTAAATGAAGTATATCTGATTTCATGTGTATAAAAATTATAAGAATATTTTCAATGTGAAGGACAAAACAAAAATAAAAAAATTGTTTGCAAATAACTAACCTTAAAAAATAGAAAATATATATATATATAGGGCAAAAACTTGTGTGGTGCGTGGGCCGCTCCCACGCGCGTCCACAAGGCAAGAGGCGCGGCTACACCTGAGTTGGTATGCCCCACGCACACCAAATTATTTCATATTATGTTATTCAGTGATATGTATTATACATATACTCTTCAAGTATTACATATGTTATTCAGTGATATGTATTTAATACATATATTCTTCAGGTATTACATATTTACCTTTAATGTATTAAGCTTAAAATATAAAGTATTACATATGCACATTTGAGTTTATTACGACGAATGTAAATTTTAATATATCAACCATATTCATCTTTTTCTTCCTCAAATATTATGCAAATCATCTTCTTCAAAAAAATTCCTCAAATAATATGCAAATCTTCTTCTTCAAATTTTTATTTGCAGATAAACTTAATAAAACTCAATATTCACGCTACCTTCAAGGAAAACAACTGATTTATGAATAACATCTGATTATATTTGTGAAAATGAGAAGAAGAAGAAGAAGAAGAAGAAGAAGGGGGAGGAGGAGAGTGGAACGACAACAATAGAAAGTGGTGGAGATGACTCTGCAAATCCTTTAGGTTATGTTTGGAAGAGAATTCCAAAGACAGAATTTTGGACTTCAAAATCCTAAACTATGTTTGTTTTCAATTTTAAAATTGGATTTCAAAATCCTGAGATAATCATTATTACCTATATTTAATCATTCAATCATTAATAAATACATCTTTTCACAACAAAACTATTATATCAATATAACTTTTTACAATAAAATATTATATTCACCCACATTTTCCAGCATTGATGTGACATCTACAATATAATCCTATCCTACTAAATACACAAACAAACATTCATTTACACTATTCACATTTTACTACAAAATCCAGGATTTCACCAAACCCACTAAAATCTCTTCCAAACATTTGACATCTACAATATAATCTTACCATACTAAATATTCAAACAAACATTCATTCTCACCATTCACCTTTACTACAAAATCCAAGATTTCACCAAACCCACTAAAATCTCTTCCAAACATACGCAGTAGCAGCCAGCGGCAAAAGAATCAGAAGAAGCAGCCTTAGGAATAACAAGTTGGGTTAACAAGTCGGGTTGGGAATCTTAAGTCGGGTTGGGGTCAAAGATGAAAGATCTAGGATCCTTGAGGGACAGGGTTGGGACAGATGCTAGAGGAAGAAGGTACGTGGCAGAATCGTGTGATAGGAGTTGTCTCCTTCTCTCGTCAACTTCAAGATGACTACTCAACCAATTGTGATTAGTTTAATACTAATTCCACCGACAATACTTAATTAGTTTTGATTGCTTTAAGATTTTGTGTTGCGTGAATTTGACAAGGTGTTGTTTATCACCCAGATTTAATTCAAATTATAAATTGGTGAGTTGATAAGGAAAGAATATCCGTGTGCTGACGTGGATATTCTACCGTTTAGAGACATATTGTTAAGTGTCAATTGTTTGTGGATTACTGCATAAGCTTAATATGTCATTCTTACTCACATATATGAAAATATTCTGATATATTTTCGATATATTCTTGATATTTTCATTTTTTTACGTGATATAAATAAAAATAGGGTGTAACGATATATCTCCGATATTTTCATTTTTTTGTAAAAAAATAAAATATCAATAATTATTAGTTAAATATCGACATTGATTTCGATATTGGTGGCTTCAGGTAAAAATTAAAGGAAAATTCATGAATTTTAAAGAAATATTGGTAAATATCGGTGGCATATCGATAAATATCAGTAAATATTGGAAAATATAGATAAATATCGAGAAAATATTGGTAATAATCGAAAAAATATATGTGTCGATATTTCCACCGAAACCGATATATCCATCGATATTTCCATAAAATTAAGATATCAATATATCTAACAAAACCGATATTTTCATCCTCGCTTACTCGTTACCTTTCTACAACACCATACAAACTTGAGGTGTTATTAGCAATTTGCTAAACTCTTTAAAACAACAAAATTAGTTGGGCCATAAAATTTCTCTTTTTCTATTGTAAATTCAGAACTTTGAAACTTTTGGACTTTATTAAGTGGCCCAATAGCAGTGTGTGGCCCTATTATGAGCCCATTTCACATAAACAGGATTCCATTTTCACTCATTTCCATTTATAAATAGAACTCTAGTCTATGCTTCCTACTGTATCGTTTGGTTGTCTGTATTATATTTTATTTTATTAGTTTATGGTGACTATGTAATAATAATAAATAAAATCAGTAATATGCCTAAAATCGTGGCACAGAACTTGAATGAAATTATTTCCCAATTAATATATACTAGTAATCGCACCCGCACGATGCGCGTTTTTTGATATAATGTTGGTAAATATTAATTATTTCATAATATAGTATAAGTAATTTTAGTATATAATACAATATAATATTTAATAACTAAGAAAATATAAATTTGTTTAAGATAATTCAATTCACAACAATATATTGATATTATACATATCAAATTCACTAATCTATGATTAATACTAAAAACATAAGTATCAATATCATGATTTTCAAATCAAAATTAGAAATTCTACCTGTAAAGTTTGTAAGTTTTTTAAAAACTTCTTTATACACAACAATTATAGTCGAAACATTTTTTTTATCATCCGTGTTACAAACTAATATCTCCAGTCACTTAAATTAAATATACTAAAAAAACTAAAAAAAATTATGAATTAAAAATCAAATTCAATTATTTAAATTAAATACATGTGTGTGTGAGTATGTATATATACAAACATTAATTGATATAGCAATAAAATTAGAAATTTTACGTAGGAACTTGATGCAAGCACTGTCAATTATGTATTTTTAACCTTTTATTTCAAAATAAATTGAATTACAATTTTTTTTATTAATATCGTTTAACATCGAAGATGGCAGATAATTATTCATTTATAAGTATCACGTAAATTAATTGATATAGCAAGACATTGATCATTACAATTTAAACTCAACACATAATCAAAATGTAGTAGTAGTCTACGATCATGATGATGACAATATAATTAGAAACTAAACATATAATTTAAATAATCAGGCGAACCATATAAATTCAAAATGTGCATTCTCATATAAAAATATACGAAGTCCTAAGTGTAAAATAAAAGACTAAAATTTTATTTGATTATGAGATATTTATAATTTAAAAAATATTTAAGATGACATATAATCAGACTAAATACATATTATATATACTTATATGTATATACACACATCTTTAATAGTGTTATATTTATTTATTAATTTATATTGTTATGATATAAATTATCCTCATGCAAATTAATATTTATTATTTAAATTATTGTTTGGATATCTATTATTGATTTTTAATAAACTCTTCAATAAAAATTAATTTAATTAAGATTGATAAAATGAGAATAAATTAATTCAATATTTATATTATTAGATCGAATGGATTAAACAGTAAAAATGCAAAATAAAAAATTTGTTGATGGGACACTTACAAATATTAATTTAAAAATATTTAGAATGACATATAATTTCACACTAAATACATTATATATAACATATATGTATATATACGCATCTTTAATAGTGTTACACTTATTTATAAATTATATTTATATTAAATATGATACAATTATCCCCAAACAAATTAATATTTATTATTGAAATTATTGTTTGAACATTATTTATCGTTGGTGTATAAGAAATTATTCAATAAAAATAACTTAATTAGTATTAATAAAATAAGAATAAACTAATACAATGTATATTATAAATTGAATGGATTAAATAATAAAAAATGCAAAATAAAAATATTGTTGATGTGACATTTTTTTTGTTAAGAAAATAGTATTTCTGTAAATATTTCAAATTTTTCCTCTATTATTATAGTATATAAATATATAGATAATTTATCTATTTACTTTTTATTTTGAGTTTCTATACAATAAATATAAAATTAAATGTATTAAATATTAATATTCATGTATTTGTTTATCAATAAATTTAAAATAAAAGTTATTAATGATTTCTTAAAATAGAAATATTTAATAAATGAGATATTTATTGTAGCTATTTTTGACAGAATATTCTACTTATATATATATATATATATATAGATTTGGATGTACGAATATTATTATTGTCGGAATTGGGAATATTCCAATAATTTGGGAAAATGAAACGAGAGAGAGAGAGATGTGGAAGTGTTGCATTGAATTGAATTTAAAGAGATAAAATATGGATAAAAAAGTGTTGTGGAGACAATGAAAGGCTTTATTAGGCAACTCTTTTCGGATAATGGGCTGGATGGATTTGCTACCTGGGCCGTGGGGTCTTCATTTTCAGATCCAAATTAACAAACTGACAAAAACTAATAAATTCAAAACTCATTTTTCTTTCCAAGGGAATTCTTCTTTTGCTTTTCCCAATTAGGGTTCATCTACTATCCTTTAAGTTTTGAATGGACATGAAATTTCTAATTTACTAATTTTTATTATAAAAGACAACTACTCATATACATCAGATATATGGATCATAGATAGATCTATACATCTGATTCGATCTTACTTGTCCACGCATATTCTAACGTGTTTCCACACGTCTAGATTGGTGCATAAAAACTCACATAAATTAATCATATATTTATGTTATGTCAATCCTACTTTTATATTATATTAGTCCTACATTTAGGGTCTTTAACTATATACATTAACATATTTTTTGGACTTCCGCTAATTCCTTTCATAAATTTTAGTTAATGTTAGTCATATTTGTTAGTTATATTAGATATACCTTTATATATTACATAAATGTATGAAGTACGACTAGCAATATAAAGGTGGGCAATGTGGTCCACTCGTTGGTAATGGACTGGAAATTTTTGATTCCGATAGAAGAAAAAAAACTCAAATCAATCATATTCACTAATAACAGAACTAAATTCAATAACCGAAGATTAACAAGAACAAAAATCGATTACACCATTAATTCATGACAAAGATAAATTAACCTTTTCTCTTACAAGACCCATATATATGATGAGTCACTGCATAAATATGTCGACAGAAAATACAACTATAGAAAGTTCTCATACCTTCTCATTATTGTTCTTGATTTCTTTCATCTCCTTTGAAATTTGAATTTCTCCATAAACAAATAGCACTAACAACTAATACTATGTTCTTTAATGAACACTTAAAAAGAAAAGGGATAGGAAAGAGGTTAGGTCGAATAATTTTTCTATCATGTTACTTTAAACAACACGTGATGATTCTACTTAGAGCATCACAATAGGATGAGAAAAATGATTTAAATTGAGATCAAATCCATGAGAGCTGTGGCCAGTGGATTTAATCCACCCGGGGAGAGAGAGAATCAGATTTAAAGGATTGAATCCGATTCAATCCAGATTTTGAAAAAAACAAAAAAAATTGTCTGGAGCACGTGTAGTACATCGCGCATTCTGAATGAGCGCGTATACTACACGCGCTCCAAGCGCGAGTGGTGAGATTCTGTCGGCTGGGTCCCACATCACCAATTTTCTGCTTTTTTTTTCTTCCCATTTTTATGCTTATTTTTGTTTCTTTTGTTCTTGTTTTTTTCTTTTTCTTTTTTCTCCTTTTTTCCTTAAATTTTTTTGTAGTATTGTTTTATTTAATGTGTGTTGTTATTTTATTTGAATTTATGTTATAACCTATATATTTTTATAATTGTAAAATTTAACTAAAATAACTTATGTATTATAAAATAATTGCAACACAAATTATATAAGAAAAATTATAACTATATTCTAAAAGTATATTTCTAATTTGTAATATCATTGTATTGTCAATTCTACTTTTAACTTGTAGTATTATTGAATTGACAATTCTACTTTTAACTTATTGTAGCATTGTGTTGTCAATTCTTATTAAAAGTGTTATTGAATGTAAATATGTTGACCAACACTTTTTGGATTGAAGATTTTTATTTTTTTGCCTATAAATAAATCATCATCTTCATAAGACAATACACCTCTCCACATCCCATCTTACAAAAATGGATCCATATACTAGAAAAATATTAAAAGATTTCTTAAATTCTCAAAATGTGGAGAATGCAAATGATATTCCACAAAATTCTCAAACCCCACATAATCTTCCACCTCAATTACCAATTTTTCATTCCCTCAGCAATATTCTCAAAATTTGTCGGGTTTTGGAGGTATGATGAATTATAACACAAATTCTCCTCAAGTGCTATTCATACCAGAGTTTTGGAAAGGACATGGATTTTGTAATCCAAGTGCTGCTAGTCAGCCTTTTTTGTTTGAAATGGGAAATGAAATAAATTGTTTACATATTTGTTTAATAGAATTTTATTTACTTTAAAATTTATTTAAATAAAATTTGTGTATCCAAAATTACAAATTTCAAATGAAATTTAAATTAAAATTAAGAGAAAAAATTGAGTGAAGTGAGATTCATTAAATAGTTGAATTTGGATTTATTGATGCAATTGGTAGCATGGCCCACCACGATAACATAAGTAATAAATAGCCACGGTGGTCCTTTTCCAACATGTTTATTAATTTGCCCAATTATTTACATCGGAAGCCATAATGTTTGTCAAATGCTGAGCGACTTCAAGTTTGAGTGTATTTGTGTGGTAATGATTTTATATACACAAACTCATCCACGTATATACATTTTGGTGTACAGTGATATTACCGATCTATAAATAAATTATCATTTTTTCTAACTTATGAGGTCTCATCAAGAAAGTAGATGAAAAATTAGTGACCTTAAGGACATTAGAGGAAAAATGAGCGACCATGCTTCATCAGTCATGATGTGGATAGAGGATAGATTCTCCATTTAACAAAACAAAAAATAGTAAAAGCAGCTAAAAATACTTAATAAGGCGAGGTTCAACAGACATTTTAAGGTTTTGTACGGCAGAACTTGGCAGAACACGTCCAAGCAAAGCTTAGCAGACGAGGACGGGATCACCCGGCAGAGCTTAGCAGACGAGGACAGGATCACCCGGTAGAGCTCGGCAGACGAACAGAAAGTACATGAAAGGTGGTCATCAAGGAGAGCCACGTGGTGGAAATCCAAGAGGGGAGACGAAACTGGAGTCGTTGCATATGAGACAAAAAATGATAACCTCCTAACAACCTCCAAAAAGGAATAATCAAGGGAAATGAAGGAAGATTCGAGAATGTGCCACCTAAGAGAGAGAGACGGAAAAGGACAAATGATAGAAGAGTAAAAAGACAACATGACCCCTCCTAGAGAGGGAGAAGAGTATAAATAAGAGGAAATGATAGAGAATAGGCGGATTTTGGCTATTGATAGACATACTTGTTTCTACAGAAAACTCTTAAAGATATTTTGTATTCACTTTCACCTTCTCCAGAGGGAGGAGATCGATATGCGAGTGTAATTTTTCATATCATTAATGCTCAATCTTATCTATTTTTGTTGACTTCTCAACAAGTCATTTAGGAGAAAACGTCGGGTATAGCCAAACAAATCAGAAATATTCCGATCAACGGAACAGATCCGAAATGTGCTCTAGCAAGATCGAATGCATGTGCCTCATTGACAAGACACAAAGGAAGGAGTATCACGATCCCTAGGAAACGATTGAGTCTCATCTCCCTGACACAATATGACAGTAGAAGATTCAACCTAATCTTATTAATCATCATGTCTAAACATGAAATCAACTAAATCAAGATTAAAATCAAATATATTCAAATGTGGTCGTGTCCTAAAATTAACGGATTGTGACTCTAAAAATAAAAGTGCATTTGTTGACAAAGGGGTTGGCCAGTTTATGTAAAAAAAGCTCTCAAGAAACTCTAGCAAGAAAAACACCCGACATCCCTACCATTCTCCCGTTTGTAAGCCTTGATCCATAAACAATATAAGCAATTACCTACTCTTCTTATTCATATTTATCTTATCTAATCTCCCAAAAATATATGTACATTAATTGATTGTTTAGCTATAACTATCTCTTACGGTTTTCACCCATCAACATATTCAATACACTCTAATATATATTTTCAAATATTTATTTCTCAATTCTCGTGTTTAAAACTATAGTTGAAATCCACAGAATTGATTAAAACCCTATAACAAATAGTACATTAATGATATACATTCAAATCTTTTTCAAACTCTTAATACCACGTCTATTTCTGAACGCAATCAAGCTATTGTGTTTGCTTGGGCTCCAAATTGCTCAGAAAATTCATTTAATTTGGTCTAGAATTTTTTTTAGGCATGGTGCTTTAGATTATTAACTTATTATTATAATAAACAAAAAAAAAGGCCATTTTGCTCAAACTCAAATGATATATATATATATATATATACACTATTTTTGTCGAAGGAAATGAATGTCCAACTTAAGATCAAATATATTAAGTTATCGCTTATCCTTCCACCAAACAATTAAGAATTAGATTAGAAATAGTTAGTATTCCCTCCGTCCCCTCTTATTTTGCCTACTTTGACCGGCACGGTTCCTAAGAAAATACAGTTGACTGTTGATTGGATGTTTAAGTTGATGCTTTTTTCACTTTAATTAGGAAAGTAGGCAAAATAAGTTGGGACAAGCAAAAGTGGAAAGTAGGCAAAATAAGGTGGGACGGAGGTAGTAATTATTAAGAAAAAAGAGGGTGGAATATTTAGTTGTTTAATTCCAATAATAAAAGGGAAGCAAACACAAAAAATAGAGAGTATAAATGGTTAGTCAAAGTCAACAGCAGCAGCTCACTTTGTGTTGTAGCATCAATTATTTTTTCTTTTTTAATTACTTCTTTTGCGCCTCGTTTTTCACAAGTCAAAATTGACTCTCTCTCTCTCTCTCTCTCTCTCTCTCTCTCCCCGCCTCCGCTCTCTCTCTCTCTCTCTCTCTGGAATAGTGATCAGCCGACCTCGTAATATCTCGGCTGCGTGGCGATCCTACCAATTGGAGCTTCTGGTCTGGTCTGGTCTGGTCTGGTCTGGTCTCTGTAGAAAGTGAAATGAGCTTGATTTCGCTTCGCTGAAGGAGGAGTTCCTTTTGCCTTGTACGATGCAATCAGGTGAACTGATTTCCTTCCTTTAAAAACAAAAACAGTATTTTCTTCTTTTACGGAATTTTTTTTACTCCAATTATTTGATTCAATCTCCTAATCGCTGAATTATCTAGTTATTTATGGATTCAAAGGGACTGATTTGTGCCATACATGTATTTAAGTTGGAATGACTTCAAAAGGATTATTGGGGTGTTTAGTATTCAACGAATGCGACTTTATGTGTTAGAATTGCTGAAAATGGCTTCTTTTTTCTTTCAGATTTTAATGGTGTAAGATTCCCTTAGAAAAGTTATCAATGCTATTAAATCTCACGAATTTAATAAAACTACAAGGAATTAGCTGTGGTGCTGGTTGATCATACATGTCCAACTAATTCCTTGGTGTTTCCCTCTGAAACGACCAACAAAAAATGTCCCAGCTGTTTCCTTGATGGTATCTAAGTGTAACTAGTTGTAAACATTAAACTTGTTTTTTTGAATGTCAGGATATGATATTAATCATCTTGCTCGGGAGGCTCAAAGTCGGTGGCTAAAGCCTGTTGAGGTGTTTTTCATACTGAAGAATCATGAGGAGCACCAGCTTACCCACCAAATCCAGCAAAGACCTGCTAGTAAATATACATGCCTATTCTTTTATCTTTCATTTGTTGAAGCCTTCGTCTCTCCCAGATTCAATGATTTGGAAATCATCGATCTTGCTTCCAACAAATTACTGATTGCAGGTGGATCTTTGTATCTTTTCAACAAGAGAGTTCTAAAGTTTTTTCGGAAAGATGGTCATAGGTGGCGTAGAAGGAGGGATCAGAGAACTATTGCTGAAGCACATGAACGGCTTAAGGTTGTATGTTATATCCTCATTTTAGTGTTAATTAGCTTGCTCCTTTTAATTCCTGTATCTCATTGTTTTTTATTCCCCCCCCCCCCCCCCCCTACATGTTGGCTTCCTCTGTCATTATTGGTTATAGGACTCCTCTTGAAATTATTTCTTTTTACTAATGTTTATCAATATCTTATCAGAATAGTCTTTTTTATGAAAAAAGGTAATCTTTAACCTCATTTTATCTGGCCTGTCTTCGAGGCATATTAAAGCAAAGAAATGTTTAGAAATGCAATGAAATGTTACGTGCCGTAAGCAAATCCGTCTCACAAAACATGTGTATCGATTTAATTTTTAATGTGTATTTGAATTTGATATATAGAACAACTATGAAACTGTAATTAAGGTAGTGAGGCATGCCTGTTGATTTGAGAAGACCACTGCCACAAGTTTTATGTTTACTTGCCATATTCTACTATGCATCACAGCAGGACCTGATTACCATATGGAGTTTACCAGGTAGTGTGCTAGATGAAGTGACATTGTTTCATGACAATTTTCTTATTACTAGGTTGGAAATGCTGAAGCACTGAACTGTTATTATGCCCATGGTGAGGAGAACCCTAAATTTCAAAGGCGCAGCTACTGGATGTTGGATCCGTAAGTTGCACATTTACTGGATTTCAATATTTGCCCAGTTAGCTCTTCTTTGTTGGAGCAGTATTTGAGATAAATATACAGTGATAATATGGAAGTTTAACAATGTAAATATATTTAAATTTGTCGGGCTTAAGAATAACATTTAATAACTCACAGATTTAGCTGTAAATAAGCTTCCCTTTCTTATTTATTTCAAACTAGAGTTCTGTTTCAGACACATGCATATATATACACATACTTATACCATTTTGAATAATAAATTTTTGGTTGTACCAGGGCATACGAGCACATTGTTCTTGTTCACTACAGAGATATTGGCGAGGTAAGTCTATTAAGTGTGTCTATGGGAAAAGTAGATGTTTCAACTACAGTATGTGCGATTGTTACCATAATTTCCCATCATTTAAAAGATTTACTTTGACTGCCCGTACACATATGTTTAGGTAGTGTTAACATATCTGATGACACAAAAAAGTTCGTCCATGTTGAAAATAAAATAAAATTGTGTTTTAATATCTTCTATGCAAGTGGGTTTCTGCTTTCCACTTCTGGATCAAGCTAAACTTTCATTGCAATCAGTGTATGCTAATGAAAACCATTCTTTCTTTATCTATAGGATTTATTTGTTTGTTTGTTAATTTCATGAGCTACCTGAGCCTATTTACTTAAAAATTAACAAGATTTATCCAATATAATTTGATACAGGGAATTCCGAATGCTAGATCAATATCTCAGTTTTCAACACCATCTTCTTCAACCTTCAGTCCTAGTCCTAACTCTTTTGCAACTGACCAGCCAGACTCATCCTTTGTCATTGGTGAATCTTATGAATTGTATCAAAATGAATCAAGTCCCAGCTCTGGCTCGGTAGAGATTAGCTCTAATCAAATCGTAGAAAATCATAGGATAAATCAGTTTGATATTAAAAAGAGAACAAATGAAGTCAGTAATTCATCAGAGCCAGATTTAAGTCAGGCATTACGAAGAATTGAGCAGCAGCTGAGTTTAAATGATGATGAGGTCACTGAATTCAATACGTACTACTTTGAGAATGAAGGTTCAAATGATCTGGTAGACGTTCTCCAGGATTATGACTTGTCTGGTCAGACTTCAAATGGTTCAGGAAATATTCTTTCACAGCAACCAGGTACTTACTTATTTCTCTTTTATTTCTCTTTCTCAAGTCAAATGATTATCTTTGTTGATAGAGTTTGATATCAACACCACCCAGGGATTGAAGATGACATATGGAAAGAAATGTTGGATGGCTCCAGGCATTTTCCAAATGCTGACTTGCCCTCACTATTTGGAGGACAAGATGCTTGTAAGATTCCAAATAATCTTTGTTTACTATTTTTGGAATCATTGATTTGAAAGAACTCTGACAAGCACTCTACCTTGCAGCTTCATTGATTCTCCAAGAAGTAGATTCCCTGAAGTACCACACATACTCTACTGTACCACATGCTTATGGAGCCACTTCAAACAGCAATTCATCATTATATTACCCAGATGGGTTGGGAATGTCTCTGGAGCACAGTACAAGTTTGACCATTGCCCAAAACCAGAAGTTCACAATCCGTGAGATATCTCCAGAGTGGTGTTACACCTCTGAGGGTACAAAGGTAAATGCATGAAAACCAATTGTAGTAGTAATTATTGAATTATTTTATGACTAGAATCTTCCCTGTTTGGCTGTGACTAGTATCTTACCCATCATGCCAAGCCACTAATAACATACACCAGTCAAAACATGCTGCTGGAAAGCACAAAAGCAAATCAGGTGTCTTTTTCAGGGAAGATGAAATTTTATACACACTATCCAGTGAAAAATGACATTTTCGAGTCCTGCACAATGTAAAATTCAAGCCAAACATCTGTGGTTTATGCTATTTGATAAACACTTATGTTATGGTATCCATTCTATTCTCTTGCCTGCTAAGAAATATTGGTTTTCATGCTTTTTTTCTCACTTAAAACAGAAATCATTAGCCAAAACTGATGACAACTTTAATTTTGTTGTATAGATACACAGTGTTTTCATAACTGAATCGGTGACCAAACCGGTTTGGCCACCGGTTGACCAAACTGATGTCTATTTTTTTTCAATACTAGTTATGTTACATTAAAAAAGATATACACTTATAAGATTCATATTGAAATAAACATAATAAAGTCATAAATTAGCAACACAAAAGTCATAAAGTATCAAACTACATGCCCCATAATCCATAATGAAGTCTCAAACTGAAATATTAAATACTAAAAATTATTAATTTAGAAATGGGTAAGGATATATTTATTAATTTATAAAGAATTCTTTTAGTTTTAACTTTTAAGTGAAAATGTAATTAAAAAGGAAAAAAAAAAAAAAAAAGGATAGTCAGCCGGTTAGACTGGTTTTTGCCCGGTTATAACCGGTTCGACCGGATTTTCCCAGATTGACCGTAAAAACGGTTATTAGGCTATTTCCGGACCAGTTCCTGGTCGGTCCGGTCCAGTTTTGAAATCACTATAGATACTATCATGAGACGTGTCCGTCGCTGACTGTATTCCATTGAAAAGGGCATGGTTTTGCCGATTTTAGTCATAAATATACACTTTAAAATTCTTATCATTAAAGTTGTTTAATGAGCTCGGTGTTCTTACTGAACTTTCAAAGTTAGTGATTTGAGGTTCATCCACTTGCAGATCATCATTATTGGTTCTTTCTACTCTGATCCCTCGGAGTGTGAATGGGCTTGTATGATTGGTGATATAGAAGTTCCTGTTCAGATTGTTCAGGAAGGTGTCCTCTGCTGCCATGCTCCAACTCACTTGCAGGGAAAAGTCAATATTTGCATTACTTCTGGGAATCGAGAGTCGTGCAGTGAAGTCAGGGTGTTTGAATACCGTGCCAAGCCTAATGTTTGCACGCACAGTAATCCACCTGGAACAGAAGCTAATAAGAGTGCTGAAGAGCTCTTGCTGCTTGTCAGATTTGTTCAAATGCTACTGTCTGATCAGTGGCCAAAAGAAGATGTCTCTGAATCAAGAACTGATTTATTGGGTAAATCGAAAATGGCGGAAGACTCATGGAGCCAAGTCATTGATGCGCTTCTGGTTGGCACTTCAACATCATCAACCACTCTTGATTGGCTTCTGCAAGAACTTCTAAAGGACAAATTGGAAGTGTGGCTTTCATCAAAACTACATAAGGATAACCAAAAAAGCTATTCTTTATCCAAGAAAGAACAAGGTATCATACACATGGTTGCTGGATTGGGATTTCAATGGGCTCTTCAACCTATTTTGAATTCTGGAATAAGCATTAACTTCCGTGACATTAATGGATGGACTGCACTTCATTGGGCTGCATGGTTTGGGAGGTATTTTATTTTGTTCTCCAAAAAATTTCATAGAATGCATGTTTTATGTTTAGCTTCATATTGTGGTTTAAAAAGTGAGAGTAAAGATTCCCTTGTACCCTGGTTCATTGATTATGTTGTCGAAAAATCTCCCTATCTCTGTGGAAATGGTTTAACAAAATTTAACCCCGGTTTCTGATTGCTTCAAGTCATTTTGGTACATACGATTGAATCTGTTTATACTGTTGTTTCATAGTTCCACAATCCAACTTTTCTATTTTGATTGACTAATTTGTCAGTTTCTATAATATTTATTTTCCATTAAAGTTTCTAAGATCATGCACCTACAAGAAACAACTTTCAGAAATTGATTAATATTCAGGTTGAGCTGTTCATATATTTTCCTGACCAACCAGCTCATACAACATTATTCTTGAATCTGAAATCTCGTCTGTCTTTCATTCATCATTGAAAGATAATCACACATTTTTTCTAGGAAACATCAACTTTAAATGCTATATTTTTGACAGAGAAAAAATGGTTGCTGCTCTCATAGCATCTGGTGCATCAGCTGGAGCAGTTACAGATCCCAATTCACAGGACCCTACAGGTAAAACGCCGGCATCAATTGCTTCTGCCTGTGGCCACAGGGGACTTGCAGGTTATCTTTCAGAAGTTGCACTAACCAGTCACCTTTCATCCCTCACACTGGAGGAAAGTGAGCTATCTAAGGAATCTGCCGCCTTGGAAGCAGAAAGAACAGTTAATAGTATATCAAATGAAGGATCATCCACGTTCGAGGATCAGGTTTCTCTTAGGCATACACTGGCTGCAGTTCGGAATGCTGCTCAGGCTGCTGCACGCATACAATCTGCATTTCGTGCTCATTCATTCCGGAAGAGGCAAAACAGAGAAGCTACAGCTGCCATTGCTGATGCTAGTGGAGATGAATATGCTTTATTAGAAAGTGACATTGTGGGGCTGTCAGCTGCATCGAAGTTGGCATTCCGCAATGCACGTGATAACTCCGCTGCTTTATCTATTCAAAAGAAATTCAGAGGCTGGAAGGGTCGGAAAGACTTTCTTTCATTGCGCCAGAAAGTTGTGAAGATACAGGTGTGTCATTTCTTTCCCATGTAACTGGATGTTTATTACCATAATAAGAAGTAAAGGTTTAGCCATTCGAGATAGCCACATTATTTGGGAAAAAAATCCCTCAAAATAAATAAAAAATAAAAAAATGAGACTCTCATAGCTGATCGTTGTGTGTGCAGGCTCATGTGAGGGGGTATCAAGTTAGGAAGAATTATAAGGTGTGTTGGGCAGTTGGTATACTGGAGAAGGTTATACTAAGGTGGCGCAGAAGAGGAGTTGGGTTACGAGGATTTAGACAGGACATAGAATGTATCAGTGAGAGTGAGGATGAAGACATCCTTAAGGTGTTCCGTAAGCAGAAAGTGGATGGAGCCATAGATGAAGCTTTCTCTAGAGTTCTGTCTATGGTCGAATCTCCAGATGCACGTCAGCAATATCATCGCATCCTTCAAAAATATCTTCAGGCCAAGGTATTTACTGTGTCATATCTTGCTTCGAAAACATCTTGATCTGCATCCATTGATCCTATCATTCTGGCAGGCTGAGCTGGAGAATGCAGATTCTGATGCAGCATCTTCTTCTTCTCATTGCGACCTTGCTTCAGATCATACGGTATCCACCATGGGAAACAATGAGATATAGCACTTCACTTAGCTGCAGCTTCTTCCCTAATTGCTCTCTTCCAGCTTTACTGGTGTACAGAAAAGAATTATGGTCATCACATTTTAGCTGATGTATTTGATTTTTATTGTAAAAATGTAACGCTCTCACTATTGCTATTTTAGTATATGCTCAGCAGAGGCCAGAGAGTGGGTGGTTTAGAGATATAAAGTTTTTAACCAAGTCCATGTGGCCAGTCACTTGATCAAATATTTCAATGGCATTGCCTTCTAATGTGTGTTTTTGTTCACGATAAATCTTTATCTTTATATATATAAAAACATAAACATTACTAAAAATAGTAAGGTAAATATTTTCCCGTCAAAAACACATTGCTAAAACAAATGATTTTTTTTTAATAAATATAAATCATATTTGATATATATTATCTTTCTCAAAATGATGACATGAAATTTTCGTAATGGAAAGATATGAAATTACTCTCCAATCAATAGTTATAAGAAAGTAAAATTTGGCATTAAAATCTTAAATTTGAGAAAGATCTTCTTAATTTGGCATTATATATAATTGCATATAATGCATATATGTTAATACTGTAAAAAGATCTTAATGCTAAATACGGTAAGTCAAACACATATATTAATGCATATATATATATATATATATATGTTAATACTATAAAATTTGAGAAAGATCTTAAAAGATAATATTAATGCATGTCTTTCTCAAGACTCAAAGTGATGACATGATATTTTATTAATGTATATAGTTATAAGAGAGTAAAATATAATATACACATTGTTTTTAATTACGATTTTTTTTTATTTTCCTTATTCATATAACTATTCTACATTCTCAACATACACATAATTGTATTCCATTTTTATTATAAATATTCTTATTAGATAAACTATCAAAACCAAATCAAATATATCTTTATATATATATATAAATAATAAATAATAAATCATGAAATATTTTTTATTTATTAAATAAATGATAAATAATAAATCATGTTCAATGATGTGTGTGAGTATATATAAGAAAGTGATATATAACCAAAAACAAATTCACTTATTGTCTATATGGTAAGTCAAATTTGATTATTCAATTCCAATTGATATATTTATGATATGATTTAAACAATGTATATATATATATATATATATATATATATATATAAATTACATCAAATAATATCATGTAAATAATATCATATATGAATAAATATATATCATTATTTATAATATCATATAAATTATATTTATGATTCTAATATGCATATAAAATGATATATATATATATAATGATGTAAAGTCAACTATTATACATATCTAAAACATATTTTTCCGTTTTTATTGAAGCGTTTTTTTTATTAAATAAACCATTAAAACCAAATTAAATATAACAAATCTTATTGTATATATTGTTTACATTGAATGGCCTTATATCAAGGAATGATATTATTTTGGCAAATGTTAAACACTATGACAATTATTTAGTTCACATATTCGTGATATGTCTCAATTAGAAGATGAACTAATTACTTTTATTTTTATTCAATATTTCCATATTTAGAATGATAATTTTGATAAGTCAAATTATTAATAGCTAGATTCCAATAATTATGAGGAAGACATATACACATCTACATCTTTATATATATAAAAACACAAACATTGCCAAAAAAAGAAAGTAAGAATTTTCCTGCCTAAAACCACTTTCTATTTATGTAAAAAAATTATATATTTATTTTATATACATATATTAAGTATATTAATTGCATTCTATTTTATAAGGAAAGTCAAACTTAATTATATAGGCAAGAAAAACTTTAGTGATGTTATGTATGGATACATCTTTCAATTTAATAAATAATTACATTATTTAAATAAATGAAAATGATAAATGGTATATAATTTCTACTAATATATAAAAAGATACAATATATAAATGAATTTAAATGCAAATGAAATATTATCATATGATTTTAATATGATGATGTATATAACTATGGAAGTGATATGACAAAAAAATATTTCCACATATTTGTCTATATGGTAAGTCAACTTTGATTATTAAATTTCAATTGATATATTTATGATATGATTTAAATAATGTATATAAATATTATTTACATCATATCATCAATAATATAAACATTGATCATTTACAATAATATAAATATAGATATGCTTTAATATTCAAATGAATAATATGTGTGTATATATATATATATTATAATTGATCACTCCACAATAAAATGTTATAATACATATATTGAATTTTGTTTCAAGATGACACATCTTTCTTCACTTTACATATGTCTACTTACTTATTTATGACTTAAAAAACGTTATTTATAAAAGGAAAGATTTATATTGATTATTTTTTTCATAAATAATATCTAATCAGAATAACATATCACATAGAAATGTAAGATGACATTTGCATGATTTATGAGATATTATATATATATTAATAAAATTCATATATATTCATAATTGTGAAATATATTTTTTATGGGATTTATGTTTTATTAAAATTTTAAATAATTTGTTATGCATATATATAAACATTTGAGGTGAAGGATGAATAAATTTTTATTTTTATTTATATAAAAATAAAAATATTGTCTAATACAGTATGACAGTGATTTTCCATATCCAAAAGCCACATATTATAAATAAATAAATAAAGAATGATGAACATTAAAATATGGTTTTTAAAATGAACATTTAAATTGATTATCTTAAATCTTAAATTATGGTAATTACCTGATATAATCAACAATCATACATTATAAATAATAAAAATTCATCTTGGTTTCATTCACTCGCTTTCATTCTGTTATTTTACGTATCATTTGAACGATTTATGAAGTGTAAGACGTCCTTAGAGGTAAAAATTATAAATTTAATATTTATTTTATGTGTTTTGTTATAAAATTATTATATATATTTGAAGATCATGTGGATGGATATTTAATTATTGTTGGTTTTTATTTAGTGTTTACTAATATACGGAATTATAAAGATAATTCACTATTGAATGATATGAGATTCTATGATATGTTATCCGATTGATTTGTGTTATTTCAAATTTTTTTTTTTATATGATCTTTATTTTACTTTTTTTTTTTTTATCATCGTAGTATTATATATGGATTATTCTTACTTCAATATAATTTAATTTTATAAAAGCATTGATCACTTCTTATATGCAGGTAATAACTGAATAAATATTAGGCTTGCGACTTGAGAGTACATATTCAATTATTTTTTTTAAATATTAATTGATTTTGACTTAGCATTCAAGATAGTGAAAGCTTGAAAGGTAATATGTTAGGGAAAATAAATCTGATTTTGGATTTAGCTCTCAAAATGATGCACCATCAATGTTGTTAAAATTAAATATATAGTGATTTATTTTGATTTATAAATGTATAAATATAATGGATGAAATTAGAGTTGTATTAGCGTTTTCAATTTTTTTGTACTTTGAATTATATGTAAATTCTGAATATTAATTGTCAATTATTATTTTGTCAAATATAAAATCAAAAAAATTATTGAAATTTAATACATATACTTTTCAATTTTCTTGAAATATTGACATCATTGATCCTTTTTGTTTATATATACATGTTAATATTATTTATAAGTATCTAATAATGATAGATTCAATATTATTAATCACATAAATAATGATGAATTTAAATATTAATAAAACTCAAATTTGTTAGTTGTATCCACTTTTTTTCATCTAACTTAGATTAATAAAAAAAGTTGAAAAAATAATAATTGGTATATGCACGTAATATTAGATTTTTAGTTAATTTATTTATTTCTTAAAATATATAGTGTATATTGTTTTAAAATATATATGGTAAGGTTGATTTCTCAAGTTATATTTGGAAAAATATTAATAAATCAAAAATATTACCTCAATGTAATATTACACATGTTGATACCATATATTGCAATATAAGTCAACTATTAAACTTAAATATCATATGATATATTTCGAAAATTAGCAATTTATACTGATGTAATTCAATTTGATCACCTTATGATCATTTTTAATTATATATATATATATATATATTACAATATGTATTATTTTTATAATGAATTTTAAAATATTATAATTTAAAATCTAATGTCGGACTTTTCTTAAAGTAAAACATTTTTAATTTAGTCGTGGTCAATTATATGTTTTTGTTTTAGAAGTAAAATTTTTGATGTATAAAAATTATGGTGAGACCGTGAGAGATAAGAACATCATAATCTGTAAATAAAAAAAGGTTCCAAATTTGTAACTTGTAAGATTTTTTTTATTTTAGTTATTTTTTCCTTATAAATTTATATTAATAGTTTTAAATTAGGCATTTTCAATCACTTTCAACATTTTATAACAATAGAAACTAATAAAAATATGTAACAAAATTTATTATATATCGGTTCTAAACAAAGTTTTTAGATGTTATTAAATTACATTACCAATACCAGTATTGAATAAGATATATTACTCAGTTTCATTCAATTCCTATATCTTATATGTATTTAAACATATTATTATATATAAAATTCTATTTACATTGTATTTATATAAAAATATTTATTTTAAAATTTATATCCGTGCATCGCACGGGGTAAATACCAGTAATAATAAAGCAAATTCTATTTTCATGTAAAATAATTATTTGGACTTTGGAGAGATGGAATAAAAAAAAATAAAAAAAAGAGAGAAAAAAGATGAAACAAATATGAGGTGTCAACAACCCCGTCGCTCGCGCGTCTGACTAGGATATGTATATGTATTATCTATTCCTCGCAAGAGGGGAGAGAGAGAGAGAGAGAGAGAGAGAGAGAGAGAGAGATGGAATCTGACAAGAAAATGGAGATGATAGAGAAAGCCATAAGAAAGGTAATGGCGGATGAAGAAATCAAGGCCAATACACATGGAAATCGTGAGGGCAACGAGGATGAAGAAGCCGGCGGCCAGCGGCGGCAGCTTATGTCTAAACTCCTGTCCGAGGTACCCTCCCTCAATATTCAATTACTCACACTGACGTCTCTCTCTCTCTCTCTCTCTCTGAATTCTGAATTATTTGTTAATTCAAGTTAGAAGAATCATATAAGCATGGTGCTGAAGAGGCTGATCCATCAGAAGAAGGGGGAAGTTGCAGTAATGAAGAGATAATGAAAGAGGTGAAGAAAGTGAAGAGGCAGAATTCAATCACTCATCACCTTCTTACCATCTTGATTCTAATCACTCTGGCCTGGCAACTCTCCGAGGTCTCCCTCATTCTGAAGATCAAAGATGGAATACGCAACCCCTTCAGATCCCTTGCTGGAATCATCAAAGGTTTCCGACCCAAATTTAACCTTCAAAAGGCCATGGAGGAGAATCACCAACAGGTTAGTGAATTTTCAGGCCTCAAGCTTCCCCACTTGGATTTGACTGGTTTTTGCACGAGCAATGACGAAGAAGAAGAAGAAGAAGATGATGATGATTGATGATGTGCTCAATACATGTGTTGCTGTAATGGGCATGTTTTGTATTCCAAACACCAAGAGTAAGATGATGAAGGGTTTGAAACATTTGAAACCGGGACATTTTCAGACTTGTGTTCCAGAAATTTATACATGTTTCAACATTCATTCAAATCATAAAACCTCTCTAGACATATTATTTCATCAAGAATGAACTGGAACGGAACAACCAATCCTGATGCAACCACACAAACATGAATTTCAATCATAGAATTAACTCTCAGTATGTATGTAATAAAGCAGCAAATACACGAGGAGTAAACAAATCTGTCCACGGTGTTCATTTCAACAAAGAGAGTCTTAAAACAACACCAACAAACTAAACAAATTAATTATGTGTTCAAGGCCACTTTGGCAACAATAACTTGTGGCCAACAGATGTGCATTCTATTCTTCTCACGCATAGTTGAGCCTGAAGATGTCATTCAACACATAGAAGCTGCCCTGAGGCGTTGGCATCAGATGGAACATCTGTAAGCAAACACAAGATACATACATGAGCACAATAATATGATGATGAATCCAAGTTCAAACTACATATATAAATCGGTTTGTTTGGCTTTAACTGAAAGAACTAAGGGGGACTAATTGCAAACTAACTCAAAAAAAGCAAATCTTTAGACAATTTTGATGCATCATGATAGTTATACTCATCATATGAGCCAGGCCACTGTTGGATCAAGGATACTAATACTGCACCAACAAAACAATAATGTGATTAGACATTTGAAATCTATCTGTCTGAATGCCCGGGCCTCAGAGCAATAAACCACCAGCCCCACCAAATTCCACGTACCTGACATATCTATCAGTCACAATATCTACTAAAAAACCACCTTTCAATTATTCTCATCTATGGTTTCTCAGAAATTCGCAATCACAAAGTTCAATATAGATGCCACGACAAGGAAGTATGAACCAATTGAACAGAAGAAAATTGAATATTCTTTGGTAGACTCAAATGGGAAGGTTAATGGCAACTTTGCAACAAAAAGTTCCCCAGCCACATTTCAGATAGATACATTGATTTCAATATCAAGTAAAAACTAGCAATAGCAACTCAAAATCAGAATCTGAATGGAAATATGAATGAATCCGATAAGACTAACAAATCAGTATCAGAATCCATAAAATATTAGAAAGAAATGAAGGAAAAAGAACTCGCCTGGCTAAACTTGAGAGCGTGCTGCTCACCGGCGAGCTGAAGATTTCCGGAAACAAAAACAAGCATACCACCGGCAGGGCCGGATGGCTGGCAATCGACGGTGCTGATCTGATGCTGGCACTGCTGGAATGGTAAACTGGTGAGCTTGGTAGTAATATTTTGGGAGCCCTGGAATTTCTGGCCCTCAAAGGTGAGCATTGATGCATCCTGGTAGAGGCCGGCGAGCGCGGCCCGGTTAGTGTCGAATGTGGAATAGTAGTGCTCCACGAAGGCCTTAGACACGGCGTCTGGATCCATCGCCGCCGTCGAACGTTGTACCCTGGTGGCGGAGGCGCTGTTGACTCACTGAGAGCTGCTGCGATTGGGGGACTGAGGAGGAGGAGGAGGGGCGGAAATGGTATTTAAGATAGATATCCTCAGGGGCATATTTGTCATTACAATACCTGGGTGGCGTCTTTTCAACGCTTAATTTGGAGTTTAATAGCTAGCTTACTAGGAATGAATAACCTTTTCTCATTCTTCCTTTTATTTTCTAAAATGGAGTACTAGGTTTTCTGTCATCCCATTAATTAACCAATTTTAATCTGTAATAAAATTCATTGTTAATGAAATCCAACCAATTATTGTTAATGAAATCCAACCAATTAACTAATAGCATAACAAAAAAAAAATTCATAAATAAAAGATGCCACGTCGACAGCAGGGTTCGAACCTGCGCGGGCGAAGCCCAACAGATTTCAAGTCTGTCTCCTTAACCACTCGGACATATCGACAGCTTGAGATTTTAAGCGAAATAACATTTTATATTTCAAGAAGCGTTCTTACATAAACATGAATTTATTAACGTTTCTACAGACCCAATTCCGTACAAAGATATGCTTGAATGTGAATGTTCTGTTGCTTCAATGGGCAGGATTATCCAAGGTTACAACCAATGAAAAGAGTGCAATTCTTTTCATTTACTAAAGTTCAGAGAGTAGAAAACAAACAAGCATTAGCAAACTTGAAGTGAGTGAATAGGCCAAATAAGCCCCTCTCTATTATTCAATCTTCACAACATACACCACTATACACTTTCTAGATGCTAACATTGTTTTTACATTGTATGGGAACTATGCTATTTGCTATCATACAAATGAAACTATAATCCTATAGGACTTCACTGGTAAAGAATGGTCTTCGACTGCGAATGTTACATACAGCTACGAGAGAGAGAAAAGAAAAAACGATGTGCTCCCTTCTTCCGTGTCCACAAAAGAATCTTCACCTTTCTATACACATTCTCTTTTAAGCCAAGAAAAAACCTTCTCCTGCACAAGTGAAGACAGTTATTGCAGTTCAGGTTGAAATGTAAGAAAAAGAGGACAGTTGATAGAATACTCACAATTGGGGAATATGCACAACCAAATAAATGAAAGAGACGAGCCATTTTCTTGCATAGTAGGAGCACCAAACTAGAAATATTTTGCAGTGATACTCAGTCTGATGATGTTTGAAAGAAGCGTGAAACTTCCCTGTAAAGTTGCTCGGCTTCAAAAGGTTTCGAGACATAACCATCCATATTATGCCCCAAGCATTTCTCGTTCGTTGCCTGGATGACATCAGCAGTCATGGCCATGATGGGAACATGCCACTTTGAGACATTTCCATAAGCTTCGATTGAGAGTTCTCCACTCTCGAGACCTTTGTTGGTGCTATCTTCCATTTCCCTTATTCTCTTTGTAGCTTCAAACCTGCAAAGCATCACATAAACACTCTATAATAATCAAGAGAATTGTATCCAACGGAACCAAAGATAGGAATGATTTGACTACCCATCCATTTCTGGCATCTGGATATCCATGAAACAGGCATCAAAAGAATGGGGTGGAGTTAGCAATGAAATTGCGTGTTTCCCCGTTTCTGCATGGACCACATCAGCACCATACTTTTTCAGAGCACCAGCAGCCACCCTGAGGTTCACCGGGTTGTCATCCACCACTAGAATTTTCCGACCTCGAAGGAGACTGCTGAGGGACAACTTATGAAGCTCTCCATTTCTATAGTTTCCTCGGCCCCCAACCCCCATTGCACGCTGTAGGGATGCAGCAAGCATACTTGCTCTCAGTGGTTTCATCACAACAAACGGAGTCCCAACACCAGACCACCGGCCACAGCTCATAGAATTAGATAGAAGTAAGAATCGAGGTGTCACCCCACCATCAACAACTGACATCCCTAATTTCTCATCCCACATTTCTTGTTCGACAAAAACCATGTTTATAGGTCTCTTATGTGAGCTACACAATCCTAGACTCAGGTCAGGAACCACTTCAACATGGATCCCAAGTCGCTGGATGTGATATCTGGAGACCTTAGCACGAACGGGATTGGGGTCCACAACCAGAGCTCTCATCCCATGGAATTCCGAGGATAAAGTACTGGATTGATTGTTAACTTGCTGGCTGGTCTCATTGACAGAGCCGTTAGTGAAAACAGCAGTGAAAGTAAAGGTAGATCCAATCTGCGGCAAGCTTGCCAACCCAATTTCACCTTTCATGAGGTGGACCAAGCACTTGCTAATGCTCAACCCGATACCAGTGCCACCATGCGTTCTGGTGACGGAAGGACGAACTTGAATGAAAGGGTTGAATACGCGGGATTGATCATCTAGTGGGATCCCTTGACCCGTGTCCTCAACTGATACGATTATGTTTATTTGGTCAGGCAAGGATGATAGTGAAGAAGACATGGAGGCCTCTTGATTGAAAATTTTAAATCCAGACCAGCTTCGCCTTCTATAAACTACAGGCAGCCCACTCAAAGAGCAACTTGGGTCGCTCTCAACTTCCATTTCTGCTACTTCTTCAACAAGATGAACAGTCACAAATATGTGTCCTTTATCAGTGAACTGTAATTAAAAACATGTTGTCAGTGAACATCAACATGGGACACCACAAGCATACTAGTATCACATAGTAGATTAAACTCACTTTGATTGAATTGCCAACTAGGTTCATAACAATCTGACGAAATCTGCCAGGATCACCAACCAGTGTTTCAGGGACTTTACTAGAGACATAAACAGCCAACTGCACTTGTATTTGTCAAAGATAAACATGATTCAAGGTTAGACCACTGTAAAAACAGGAAGGAACAAAGAAACCAGAAGTTAAGAAATATAATTTACCTCGACTTTTTTATCTTGCGATTTTCCAGAAAATAGTGAAAGGACGTCGTCAAGAACTGCCCTCAAGTCAAAGCTAACTTCTTCGAGCTCAAGTTTACCAGATTCAATCTTGGCGTGGTCTAAAACCTCATTTATGAGTGAAACTAAAGCTTTACCACTCTCCCTTGCAGTTCTGACATAATCTTGTTGAGTTTCATCTAGATGTGTATCCATGAGCATTTGGAGCATTCCTGGCAACAAATGACAGCCTATCAGATCATTTGGGAGGCTAATAATGTACCATATTTGGAAACAGAAGAAAGATGTAATTTTCTGACCAAGAACACCATTCATGGGAGTTCTGATTTCATGTGAAACAGTTGCGAGAAACTGCACCCAAAACAAATTCAATATGCATTTACACTTCATTAGTTGTTAAAATACAGGGTCATAATGAGACAAAATGAACATATAAAACACCTGAGACTTGGCCTCATCAGCAGCCACGGCACGTTTCTGAAGCTCCATCATCTTATGACAATCATCCTCAACTTTCGCAATACGATTTACTGTAGCATGGAATATTTGCCCCACCAGCAATGAGATTATAAGGATGCCAACTGATGTAGTAATCGCGACCCATGGCCATGGTGTCTTTAACTTGAATCTGCATCAATAAGATCAAATGGATGAACACTCAGGAACTATAAACAGTGAAATATTTGGAAGAAAGAAGAGCGGCACTCACCTGCAGTGCATCTCATGCTTCTTGAATGGGTCTCCAAAGTTAAGAGCACTGACACGACGGAGCCCGTCAGACACGGGGTTTGAGCCATACATGCTGATAGGATGTGAGGAATTGGTAGTGTCATACACATTGACAAGAATAGTTTGTTTGCTAGCAAGCTGAAGAAGCAATTTTTCCACGAGTGATTCAATATCGAAGATACCACCAAGATACCTATTTGTACAAGTAGAAAATAAGCTTCTCACACATGATTCACTCTATATAGGAAGACATTGAACCAGTCGAGACTGTACAATTCAAAGTGAGATGGCGTACCCAGCAGTGGCTGGGATCCTTTGAACAGGGGTTGCGTTAGGGGAGAGATCCTCTTTGTAGACTGCAAAAGTGAGTATGACTCCAAGGCGGTTCGTTTTGAGTAACTTGAATGGAGCAGTGAGGACACCTTTCCCTGATTCTCTTGCACGCAATACATTATCACGATCTTCCTGTTACCACAAACATTATCTTAAGCAACTATATTTAATACGGAAAGAAGAAGATAAAAGGGTTACCTTTCCAGAGAGCATATCAACAGAAATGACATGAGCCACAGTGTCTTGAGCAAAAATGACAGGGGCATACTCGTCCTGCACAGGTGATGGCTCGAGGTCTGCTGGATCGTATTCGTCTTCATGAACTGGGGTCTGTTCATCCATTCTCTTAATACTCCATCCTTGTTGTTTCTCAAATTCCTCTCTCTCACCATGGAGCACCCTAACTGCATATGCCACTCCACTTGTAAGGGGCCTCTCAAATGATGTTCTTTCTGTATACCTCTCAAATGTTCTCTGCAAGTTTTCAATCCACCGTTTAGCGACATAGCATTTGAGATTAGAGGAGATGGAGATAAGTAATGAGTAGTTATACCTGATCAATAGCAGATGGATTCTTGCCATGATGAAAGATTGAAATCATAACAGACATTGCCTGGATATGATTCATGCTAACATTGAACTGATCCTGCAACATCCTGGCCCTCTCATCACACATACTAGCAAGTGTCTCTTTCCTCTTCTCAAGAGCTTGTGAGCTCATGTACCAAAAAACTGACAGAGATGCTATAATCCCAAATACTATCCATGCCACCAAAAGCTTCATCCACCAGTTTTTCCTAACTTCTCTTGAGCTAAAATACTGAGAATAATGATGATGGATCCTACAACCACACTCCGAAATCTGATCCCACAACTTCATCCAAATTTGCCCTCCATCTCCGACCAAACTGGTCTTGGTGGTCATGATTTTTTCATTACTTAGCCAATTCAAAGAGATCAAAGACAGAAACCAACAACATAGCAGAAAAAGAAGATGGCCCACCTTCAACCCAAATCCAATCACATGAAGTAAATTCATAACCAATCAAATTAACAACAAACAGTACCAATTTCAGCTAGTTGAATCCTATCCCCCTCGGCGCCGCCGTCGAATCCACAGCAAATGATCATCGCCAAACCCCATCTATGAATTCCGAGAAACTGAATGAAAGTCAGTGAAAAGAAGATACCAATTAGGGTGAGACTACAAACACTGATTCTATCTCATCTCATCCACCTAAAAATGCTAGAAACTTGAAGCTCAAAGAGCAAGAATAGAGGAATCAAGGAATCCCTCAAAGATACCAACTTTATCTCGAAACAAAACAGAATTTTGGTTTCTATCCATTTAGCTACCAACCAAAAACTCAGCCGGAGGAATGCTCCAAGGCTTACCAAGCAAAGATTCTGTCAACAACAGCAATCAAATCACAAACACCCCTAAAAGCAGAGCAAAACAACAACAAACCCTCCCACGGACAGAATCTGCACACAAAGAAATCTTGTGTTTTTTGATAAAGGTTACCTTAAAAATCTTGAGAAATGAAGTAATCAGACAAGTGGGATTATGGGTTTTTGAGTTTGACCCTCAAATGAGCCAACTATTTGGAGCTCTAGACAACAACTGAGGTAATAATATGTTGGAAAGATTAATGATTGCTGCAGTAAATAATGTTCCCACTATGAGAAAAAAGGAAAAAGCATCTTATGAAGGCTAAAAAAATAAAGCTTTAATTGATTAATATGGACACTATGCTACAAGAATCTGTGAAAGTAAGATGAGGGGAATATGGTGGTAGAAATGTCTGCTAGCAAAGGACCATTATCTCTATCCCATTTCATCCATCCAGCACAGCCCAGCCCAGCCCAGCCCAGAAATAAATAAAATAAACTTCAAACATTAATTATTGCAAGAATGGGAAACAATAATAATTTATTAAAGAGGGTTGAAAAGGTATACTCCCACTCACCAAGAAAAGAAATCACTGCTTTTGCCAATCCCCAACTCCTTAGATGTTCACATCCATTGGACAAAGTCCTACACGCCAACAAGTTGAACTCTGTTCTTCTTTTTTTGTATCCACTCCAAATCTCATTACTGCCACTCTCTTCTCACCAATATTTCCTAAATGACACTCTCTTTTCTCATCATTTTTCACTGGATAAGAGAAACGGAGTTGACACTCAAGTTGTAAGTGCAAAAGTATACATGGAAACTGACCCCATCATCTTTTGCTTTTCCCCTCTCTTCCAATTCAAAACAAAACAAGAAGAATAAATAAATATAAATCTTCTTTCTTTTCCCATTTTCAAATGCTCTTATCAATATCTTCATTATAACATACATTGAAAGTTTTAAAATACAGGAGATAAAATATATAATTCAACAGCTGACCTTGAATTTAAAATCCTCTTTTTTTTTTTTTATGTTGGATGGTTCTTTTTATATAACATTTAATGAGAATGACAGGTTGAATTTTGTAGCAATAACCATAAATAACACTGGTATAATGCACGATATTAATTTAAGATGTTTATAATTTTTTTATAATACAAGATGTTTATTTTAATCGATTCTCAAAATACCATCATATTTAATGCCAATTCTAACATGTTAGCTTACTTAATATCTATTACATATATAAAAGTATGGATATTCTTACAAAATATGAATTGTCTAATATATCCTTATTAAAAAAATTATTTAAGGTTATAATAGTAATTTATGATTTTCATATTTAAATAATTTTACAAAAGAATTCTAAACCAAAATCATATAGAGTATTAGAGTTCTATTACGAGTAGGACTTTAATTTACTTTTTTTTTTGAATTTAATTTAGTTTAATATAGATTGTATATCTTTAAAATTTTATTATTTAAGGTTAGTATTATAATATTTTTGATTTAAATAATTCATCCTCCACATGCGACGCATGTGCTGATACTCGTCATCCAAAAACATCAGGATCTTTCACACATATAGTTGGAGATAAAACTAAATATGATCATTTATCGGATAATTATCAGGATTGTGGTATTGTATGCCTTTATTAAGAAAATATTTACTCATTCTAATTTAATACCAGTAATTAACTAATTGATTCTCACAACTAAATGTTTTTTTATCTCCCCAATAAAAAACCTAGGAACTTTTGGCCCAGTGACAAATTGACCTTTATGGTATACAGCAATGTTGTAACTTGTGACCAAATTTATTTAATTTTTTTAAACAAGTTTGTTACTTAGGGTATGTTTATTTGTAACTCAACCCAACCTTCTAATAAAAAATAATAATTTCTCTCTCATCCACTTACACAATTTACAATTCAACTCAACCTCCAACTCTTTAAGCATTTATTAGTAACCTCAACTCAACCTAAAAAATATTCTTTCTCGGCAAAAACTTTTATGAGTCAGGTGCATGGATCTAAGATCCAAGATCCATGCACCTGACCCGACCCGTTCACGCGCGCAAAATGCGCCCAAAACGCGCATGCACGCGCTCCCACGCGCTGGAGACTTGGCCTGAAGCTCATCCAGAATTCGCTCAAATAGACCAACCTTTGTATATAGTTAAACCAACCTTTGTGTATAGTTAGACCAACCATGTGTAGGTAGGTCTAACTATATACAAAGGTATGTCTAACATATATAAAGGTATGTTTAACTATATATAAAGGTATGTCTAACATATACAAAGGTATGTTTAAGTATACATAAAGGTATGTCTAACACAACGTAAAGGTATGCTTAACATAACGTAGTGGTATGTGCCAAAATTCAAAAATCAAGCCAAAAAAAGACAAGGCATGGAATCTGGGCAGAACTGGTATGTTTAACATAGCTTAAAGGTATGTCTAACATAACGTAAAGGTATGTCTAACATATACTATTGGTATGTGATTTTTTTCAAAAATCATGAGCGAAAAAAAAAAAAAAAAAAAAGAGGGTGCGGTCCCCCTGACCCGGATCCGACCCGGGTGCATGGATCTGATTCACAAGAGACTTACTCTTCTTTCTCATTATTTATTATTGAATCTTATATATAATCAAAAAAAATGTAAGAAATAAAAAAAAAATTGATATTCTAAATTTGATATTTATAATAAAAAAAATTATAATACAATTAAAATATGCTACAAACATAATTAACATCCACATGAACTTGATTTTAATTTGGAGAAAATTGAGAGTTTGGATAATATGAAGTGTATGGATAATCTTCACAACTTGGAAATGATTGAGAGTTTGGATAATTTTGTGAGGTTGAAAAAGAATTTGGATTATTTGAATCCATAACAGGAAATGATAAAAATTTGATGAGAAAATATAATTTCCAATTATGAGAAAAACGAGATCTTCAAATTATGTTTTGAAATATATCAATATTGGACTCTATTTATAGAGAAAAAAATCATGAATTTTGATAATTTTTTTATATTTTTTAATACATATTATCTTCAATATCAATAATTTAAATTATATCCAAATAAAATTATTGTTACCAATTATACTATGACACTTTTCACAACATAATGAAGAGGGAGAATAAAAAGATGAGTCATCAATAAACATTTTTTTTCTTTTTTTCTTTTTTGTAGTGTGTTACCCAAGGTAAACTTAGTCTTATGACCAACAAACCTATTCTATGATTAACATAGGCCTTGTCTTCCTCATCAACCCCTTTATTAAAATAATGAACGATAGAATTAAAGAAAAGCAACTGCAATTTAAAAAAGAACACGTTAAGGTTGAAATAAAAAGCATGTTTCGTTAAGGGTAAAATCCTGATGACCTCCTATGTTATGGAAAATTTGTATCGATCCTTCTTGTGTTATGGAAATTGCGGGGCAAACACATGTGATTTCAAAAATTCGGCACGAAAACCCCAAAATCGTCAGACTTCACGAGAGTGCGAGCGTGGTAAAATGTCTGCCCGTCACCCAGCGGATAAAGTACATTACATAGTCCAGGGATTGGCGACTTACCCATTCAGTGACTTTGGCACTGGACGTTCCCAAAACGGGTACATCGGGTCGGGTCAATTCAATAATAGACGCCTGTTGGCATTCCACCCTTCCTTCTCCTTTCAGGGCCTATCCGAAAGAGAATCCAGTACTTCTGGGTCGTGAATATCTGAACTGGTTGTTCGCTGTTCAAGAATTCTTGTTTGGGCAGTTCATACCATCCATACACAGTAACATATTGTTAATCTAATATAATAGAAAAGAACTGTCTTTTCTGTATACTTCCCCCGGTTCCGTTGCTATCGCGGGCTTTACGCAATCGATCGGATTAGATAGATATCCCTTCAACATAGGTCATCGAAAGGATCTCGGAGACCCACCAAAGTACGAAAGCCAGGATCTTTCAGAAAACGGATTCCTATTCGAAGAGTGCATAACTGCATGGATAAGCTTACACTAACCCGTCAATTTGGGATCCAATTCGATATTTTCCTCGGGAGGTATCGGGAAGGAGTTGGAATGGAATAAGATCGATTCATACAGAAGAAAAGGTTCTCTATTGATTCTGTACCTATGGGATAGGGATAGAGGAAGAGGAAAAACCTCTGAAAATACAAAATTACTCCTGCTTTTCAATTATATATGTATATGTATGCTCTATTTATTTAGATTATGTGACATTCTTTAAGAATAAAAATAAACATTAAAAAATAAAAATAAAGTAAAAATAAAAAAAACAAAAATCAAAAACAGCCCCCTTCCCCCACTGGCTAGCACCTCCATTTTTTTTTCTTTTTTTGGCGAAGAGAGAGATGGGATGTTTCAATAGGTGGTTGCCCCTTTCATTTTGCTAATGATCTCCACAAAATTAACAACCCTTTTCTGCAAATCGTTGCCCGGGTCCGTTCGAACCCATCGTGCGACTGTGTTCAGAGAAATGAGGATTTAACGATGGATCGATCATCGACTTATCAAAATTACCAACTAATTGTTTTTTCCATTATCATCTTCAACTATGTGCTTCCAATAAATATAAACCCTTGGAATTTGTTCAACTCCAAACCCATCATCATCATCATCCAAACAATACCTTCATGAATATTTAGTATATGGTTACAGATCTGGCCCGTATCTTGGCCTGGCAAACCCAACGCGGTGGTGGTGATGACGACAGCGACGAGAATACAGCGAGACGAGAGATGGAGACACGGGGGATAATGGCGACGACGACGAGAGCAGAGAGAGAAGAGAGATCAGAGAGAGATGAAAGGAGAGGGGAAGGGGCGGTGGGTGGTGGTGGCTGGTGGGAGAAATCCTTTCTAGCCCTAAAGTTTCTCTCAGTCCTCTATTAGGGTGTATGAGGGACATAACGGGAAAGATGGTGGAAAAATATCACAGCGTTAGCACCCGTTAAGTTGTGTGGGATGTGTGTCGAGTTTCTGTTATCACACGTGTTTAAGTTGCAATTTCCTTATCACAGGGGGACCGACACAGACTTTTTGAAACACGAGGGGGTTTCGCGCAATAAGCCCGATTGGTTAAATATGGTTAAACAAAATTTCAAGTTCCTATACCTTAAGGAAAAACCCATCGACGCATCTATATTTCTTACAAAAATCATTATATAAGTTGAATAGTTAATTTAATAAAAATACTTTAACTTGAAATTTATGTAATCTCAATTCGTACACATTGGATAAACCTCCAGAATTAACAAAATGTTTGGGTTGTAATAATAAAAGAATGACATACGTGTTCATACTTATAAGAGAGAAAAGGCTTAGTCGGACTAAACTAAATGCACGTGCTTATTCAATCTTAATATAATATGTCAAACGTCATAAACTTCATAAGTTTGTTTTAAAAATTAAAACGTTGAAAAAATAAAATTCACAAACATTTTAAAATACTGATCTTTAAATCAAAACAATGTATTTATTAAGGAACATTGTTTTAAAGTAGGGATGACAATGGGGTAGGTCGGGGCGGGTAGTGAACTACCCAAACCCGTCCCGCGCCTACTACCCGCCACCCCGTGTCTCGCCCCGTACCGCCCCGTTTTTATAAAAACAATTAAAAATAAATAAATAAAAATTTGTAATTTTAACATAAATAATTTGAAAAACACCTAATTAAATCATTAACTAAATAATTTGAATAATTATTTGATTGAATAATTTGTAGTGGGGATTTAATTTTACTATTTTACACTCTCAACAAAAAATTAAAAGCATTATTTTACATGTAATATTACTACTTTAATCTTTTACTTAATTAATTAAAATATGATTCTCAATTACTTATATATATATATATACACACACATATACACTTAATTATCATAATATATACATTAATTGAGATTAATATATATATAAACTTAATTATCATAATATATATATATATATTATGTATACTAATATTAGTATTAGGCTAGGCGGGGCGGGACGGGGCACTGTGGGTACCCAAACCCATCCCACCCCATGCACGGATCGGGTCCACCCCACCCCATATCATGCACAGGACAGATCTGTCCCACCCCAAACACCACAAATCAGATCAGGTTCTCACGAGTCAGGTCCATTTTCTCATCCCTATTTTAAAGTAAAAACACCTTTAAACAAAAGTTGGCACAAGAAAGTAGTATGAAGAGCGGAGTGGCAGTGTGGTAAATAAGAAAGAAAGTAGAGGCAAATGGATAAGGTGTCGATGCCTTGTCATGAAGTGATTAGGCCATCACTACACCCACTTCCCCTTTTTAATTTTGGTAATCTTTTTGTTCTGGGCTTTGAAAGCGACGGCCCACGTCAGCCCACCAGTATTTTGGCTGGACCAGTGACGTTGACCCCCTTACATAATAGCCCATTATGGGCTTTTAATTTTTTGGGTGCTACGTGTCGATTTCTTTTAGAGCATCGCCACGTGTCCTAATGGGGTCGTTCTGCAATGTCTGTCTTGTGCTTATCGCTTACTTGTATTATTATCTACGATTCATTCACGCCCTTGGTTTTTCTTTTCCTCCTCCTTTTTGGATTAATCCAAATATGTATATATATATATTATAATTCTACTATATAATTTTCATTTTCTGGATGGACCAGTTGAGTTTTTTATGTTCAAAAACTGGATTTAAAAATGCAAGTTTCCAAATTTTAATATTGTCCTCCCATACATTTAATCCTCGACCTGCCCTCTTCGATTGCCAAAAATGCAGCTTTGATGCTGAATAAACTCTCTGCATATAATACATATATATTGAAATTAATTGGTGTTATGTGAATTCATTAATTGGAGGCAGTAGGTGGAAGACATTAGTTTTGTCTATATATATCACCATAAAAGGCAATTGGGACATTACATGAAACGCATTTATAATAAAGAGGGTTTCTGGATATATCTTTCTCACATGTCTTCCATACATGCAACCTATATATATATATATATATATATATATATATTATATACACACACAACCAACTTCCTCATTCATGCATTTAATTTATTTTCATCACTCAAAATTTTATAATAAAATCATACTACCTCCGTCCCATGATTTTTAGCCTACTTTGACCGGCACAGATATTAAGAAAAACTGTTGACTTTGATTGAATGTGTTATTTTAATATTTTTGAGTGGCAATTTTGTAATTTAAACCAACTTTTTGAGTGCAAAAGTTGTAAAATGAAAGAAATGGAGGGGTAAGAGAGTAAAATTTTCTTTGCCATTTTGGGGCTGACAGATTTAATTGGGACAAACGAAAATGGCAAGTAGGCTGAAAATAGTGGGACGGAGGGAGTAATACTTATGTATTTTCATTGAGCGAAACCTCCACATCGGACCTTAGCTTTAAATCCGTTTTATGAAATTATTAAGTACGAGAAACGTCTTCACAAAAATCTTACTCCTTTATTTTCCTGTTGAGGTCGTTCATTAGAACTAATTATTACATGTGTATTTAGACTTGATTATAAAACCCACCTTCTACGTCATTAATTTTACGTCGTCAAATTCAAACAAATAAAGTTATGTATAAATTCAACATAAGAAGAATTTAATTTAAATTTTCACCCACCGAAAGGCATCATTTTTCTGAATAAGCCATATGATATATGTTGAGAAAATGAAATGATAACTTTAATTTTGCGTTAAAATGTTTTGGAGAAAACTAATTAATAACCTTAAAAAAGTGTCCATATCCCTCCAAACAAAATGCAAGAAACATTCTTATGTCATATTAGCAAGAAATGGTTTTAAAATTATTTACAGGATTGAGACATTCTACCTGATTCTTTCAAAGCTGACATCGACGCTCTTCTTTTTTAATTATGAATAATTGTTACTAATCCTCAAAGTACAACTCTTAATTTCCCCTCTCTTATTTTTTTTCTCCTATAACAAGTTATTTTAATAATGCTTCTTTGCCAGCAATATTCTGGGCCGTCGGATGAATACAGACGTGGAAAAATCTCATGGAAAGGAACAAAAATAGGGAATTAGATCATTAAATAAGTAGTTAAATTAAGCACTTCGCTAACTTAAAAATAAATCTATTCATTTTTTATTAATTGATGTTATGGAACAATTCAATGGTGGGCTAGCGATATATCCACGTGATTGAAGGTGGGAACTTGCCAACCTTACTATTTTTCCTGTACTTAATTAATTTAATTTAATGTGACCAAAGCACTAGCCTAATATTCCACATAAAATGCAGGCTACATATATATATATATATATAAAGTATGCACTATTTGGAGATGCTTATTCTTTTATTATCAGATGACTTTATTTGTCCAATAGCCGCAAAACGAATATTTTATATGTGTGCGTGAGAGAAAAAAAAAAACTAACTTATTGATTATTTTATTATTACTGTGTCATCCTATTTGATGAGTACCTAAATTAATCTAAATAAAATTCAAATAATTTATAGAGAAGCACAAAAGGTATTACAATGAACAAATTAAATAAATTCTGCAATTACCATTAAATAGAGGACCCACAGCCTGAGACTTTGTTCATTAGTATTTATAGTTCTATTCTCAAAATTCGAATTGACAATTACCTTATAAGATATGGTACAAATCTTGTAATTTAAGTGGTATGGTAGAGATTGTGATAATCGGGTTCAAACGTGTTTGTTCAAGTAAATAGGAATGATCGTACTGAACATATACATTTTGTCGTCCATGGCCTGGAGTCAAATATGACTAGAATCATGCACGTTTTAGTTACCATATTTGTATATCATTATGTTTGTTGTGCAGAAAAACAATGATCATGTTTTGTGTATGGAGTAGAATGAACCAGCTCTCCTAGTCCAAGCCTAGCCCTAGGTGCTCTCTGTTGGACCCTGGCCCAACACTTATGATGGGCTTTGGTTCTTTTCTAGTTCTGGGCTTTAGAAGCCCATGCTCTGATCATGTAACCATGTCTGTGTAGTGTATTCGAGGCCCAAAAGATTATCTACACCAGCATCCAATAAGCTCACGCCACGTAGATCATATACGCGTTTGACCCAATAACAAGCTAGAAATTGACGCGGCCATAATGAGACGTTCTCAATTGTTGCTCACTCACATTACTATAAAATATTGAATTCCTTAACAATTACATTAACTGGAGAAAAAAAAGGAGAAATAAGAGATCGGCATCCAACCACCTCGCCGGAGCTGAATCTCCCCTGTTTATTTTTTGGTCGAAGTTTTACCGGATTCCCGATCTCGCCGTAACAATGGTAAATTGTGATCTTCTTTTTTTCCTATTTCATAAAAAATAATAAAATAAATTTTGATTTGCTATTTTGTGTTCGTTCTTATGATTTGTAGATGCATTGATAAATTTCGTGTGTGAGCAATATATATCATGTATTTTTTCAATAAAATGTGTTTGTTTGCCCTGCGTTTTAGTCTCGTGTTTTGCTATTTCAAATCTGTTCTTATGATTCGTAGATGCTTTGCTTAATTTCGTGAATCATCAGTATATATCGCATAGCGTCCAATGCTAATGCTATGGCTCGTAGATTATTCGATGTTTTGGTTTCATTGTCTAGGGAATTTAAGCAATTGAAGAAGGCGCGCTGACATAATCATTAGTTCAATAATAAGCATTTTTTTCCAAAACGTGATGATTGTAGTTTTCTAAACTGCATAATAATGCCTACTTATCTACTCTAGATATCATTTTCACATAATGATCACTATGGTATCTTTTGAATGAAATAAGGCCTCCTACATTGTTGAAACAATTGGAATGCATAGCGGTCAGAGATTGAAGGAATCTATGTATTGTCAAATTAGTCAGAGTTGAAAGCTCATATTAGGTTGTGGTTATACAATTAATGTATCAACCATCACGTCGTTATGTATCATTTCTTCTCTCATATGCAGACAACTTCGAGGAGGCTTGCTGACAGGAAGGTGGAAAAGTTTGAGAAGAATATTACAAAGCGTGGTGCTGTCCCTGAGACTAGCACAAAGAAGGGAAACAACTACCCTGTTGGCCCTATCTTGCTTGGGTTTTTCGTTTTTGTCGTCATAGGATCATGTAAGGATCTCTATCCGAATTCTGTCACTTTCCTTTTTCTCTACTATTACATCAATATCACCTTGTTGATTCAACTTTGTTGAGCTTAGTGCTGACAATTTTTTAGAACTAGAACTTGAACGATACATTTATAGGATTTAAGTTGAGATCTAATGACCTGATCCTAACTGAAACCTGTAGAGTTGATTATGGCATTTGAAAATTAGTTAATTTGCCAACTTAGCGTCTGACTTAACTTGCTTGAAACTACAGATGAGTTGTAAGTTGAATAGATGTAACTAAACTAGTGATATTTCTGCGGTTATGCATATCATATTCTTATACCTCAGCTGATAGTATATCATCTCATCTAACCTAAAAGCCCTCATAAGCTTTTGACTTGGCCTTTGTGTCTATATATGACAGCATAATCTACAACTTATTCTAAAGCAAGATTGTGTAGCCTTATAAAGATAGTTGATAAAAGATTAGTTGCTAGCACAATGTACGTTCGTTACTCAGTGATTGAAGCATGTAGAAGCGTGCACTCTGCATTAACTCTTTCAAATGCATGCTCTTCATTCCCTATTTCTCAATTTAGTAAACTCTTTCACTAAAAGCTTAAACAGCATTCAGACCAGCCGTTTTGGTGTATTACTTGGTTTATGTAGCTCCATCACATTCGTTTCATGAATCATTTATTAGATGCTAACCTTTTTTCGTTCCTCAGCACTCTTCCAGATAATCAGGACAGCAACAAGTGGAGGGATGGCTGCTTGATCTCACATATCTTCTTTCTTTGTATGAGCTGTTTAGTGTGGTTGTTAACCAATGTAAAGAACATACACTGCAATCTTCCGATCTTTGCCCTTTGATGTCCTTTCGTTATTGCTCAGATACACATGCTGTCCTTTAGATTCTTAATAGCTTTCAGATGCGCTTTTCTTAAACCAAGCTTATCAAGTGAATTATCATTCTACAAACATAAGAACGACCATTTAAATGGTTATTGTAAAAACTTATAATTCTTGTAAGAACGAGATATAATGGTAATGTGGTCTTCTTGTGATGCCTTTTGTGTATTGAAATTGTGGCAAAAGATTTAAAAAGAATGACTACTTGATAGGATCGTGGGCTGATCAGCGATAGCCCATCTCAGAAAGTGGGCCCTGATAGCTTTTATGGAGGCCCACTATGCTGTGGAATCAGTAAGAATGGCCCATCAATGTGACCAATTTTTTGAACATGGTGATCATTTGTTGAGCCACATATCTTTATTGAAGTTGTGGGTTGATTGTGGCCTAACATCGTTATAATTGGTTAATTTCCTACATATATTATGTATAAAAGATCATTTATACAAGTTTAGAGATTGAAAAGCTGAAATATCTCCTCCAAATCAACAGGGCCCAAATACCTGAGCAATTCTTCTTGTATGAAGTATAGTTTTAATTAATTTGAGGTATCCATGGAGATTTGAGAAGAGACGAAATACATGTAGAAAAAGAGGAGCAAAAAGTGGTTAATCCATATCTCACGTGGTGAACCATAATTAATTATGGGAATGAGATCTCTCTCTCTCTCTCTCTCTCTCTCTCTCGCTCGGATTCCGATTAACAACATTTGACTGTTGGCATTAGCGTGCTGACAACCTTAAAATACTCGAAATCAATATCTAGCAACTACTACCACAACAGTTTTTAGTTGGGTGTCAGAAACAATAACGGCAGTTGGGTCTCATTTATTTATTAGTAGTGATTAAATAATCGTAGCACCAATGAACCAGCTAGTGGTCCACCTATTTATTTGCTTAATTAATTACTGTATAAAGACGTGTGATTTAAAACTCAGTTTAGATTCACTATTTGGGTCAAGACCATTTAGTAGTGTAAGTGTTTCGAGGTTTGGGAATTCTGTGTTGATAATAATCACACCATTTTCACTGTCTTTCCAAAGCTCAAACTCCAAACATCGATTTTTAGGAAAGTATGCACTTTTTTCTTTATACTTCAATATTCGAGTTTCGTTCAACTAATTTCATAATAGACACTTTCGACAGTTGCTCATTCAAGTAAATATCAATTGGTTACAGTTAAGGTCTGTCCATGATCACAATTTGGAAAATGATTAAAATCCTAAACGTTTTATTCACCACATAGATTAAAGTGTTTTTATCTTTTGTTAGTGTAGAAAGATGAAGGTCTTCTAGGTGATCTTTTGTAGGCCTCAGGCCCAATAACTGATCTTAAATGGGCCCTCCTATGATATATCTTTTTACAGGGCCAGAAATGAAAAAATCCAAGCCCTGATTTTGTAAAGGAACACGAAGATCAATGACATGGTCCCGGTCCACCTACACCAACAGTATGCAGGTTGTTGTGTTTCTCATTTCTCTGTGTGTTTTAATAGCTGTACAAAATAACAATTATACGTGGACAAATGGGAAAGTGTTTGTGTAAGTAGGGAATTAAAGGCTGGAGGTTCTTCATTATTTATATGGGCAATTCTATACACACCCCATCAAATTCTAAACACACCCCATTTATACACACATTCTTTTTTTTTATTATTTTAAGAATGTATGTATAGATGGGGTGTGTTTAGTATTGATGGGGTGTGTATAGAATTACCCTATTTATATTTATAGGATATGTATAATTTAAACTAGTATAGGACTTGTGTACTGCATGGAAGCAAAAAAAAACTAAATTACTTTTAGAAAATGTAAAATTTATTATATAAGAAAACATATTAATAAAACACATATTCACAAAAGATGTTTAATTGTATTAACAATAAGTTTCTGTAATTATTTTTAATCAACTTAACTTTGTTTTAGGTTTTCCTTAAAAAAAAAAAAACTCACAAAAAAAAATTAAAATTAAACAAATGTAAAATCTATAAATTTGGCATATGCTACTTTCAACAAATTTAATTAAAACTCATATATTTATTACTAATATCTTATCAACATAATTAAATTTATATCATGCATAAAATTTAAAATTCTATTAGTTATAGATTTAATTTGTAAAGTTAAAATTAAATTTATATGAAAATTGTATGTTTGGTACTTTTATTTATCTTCCCAATGTCTTAATGTTAATTTAACTAGTTATGACCACCCATATAAACGACTCATTAATGATGATCCAAACAAATAATTCCAACTAGATATAGCTCATGATAGCATTCAAATTCACCCTACCTCGTACATATAAAACATTACTCAAATCTTATACAAGTGTGAAAAATCAAATAATTAAATATAATTATATGTAGGGGATTTCTCTAAATCCCATTAAAAGCTTCAAAAGTAAAAACTTTAATATCTAGAATTCTAACATGACTGTCTAATGTACTCATTTTCTTGAACCATTTTGTAGATATTTATTAAAAAAATAAAATTAGAAGGTTGTTACTAAAAGCAAAGAAAAAAAGACAAAAATAGTTACTACAGACAGAGTCACACTTGGTTTAGTTTCTGGCAAGTGCCAGTTGGCAGACCCCAAATACATCCACACCGTCCACGTGTCCTTTCACTTCCCCCACCGTCCCGTGGACGCTCCCACATCTTATCAATTCCACCTCACCCAAATTCCCCTTTCCTACTGATTTTCACCAATTTAAGTCACAAAATATTGTTGATTAGTAATTTGAGGTTTGGAAGATAAAAATCATTAGTTCCAAATTAAGTGCAGGTGTGTTGTTTATACTTGTGGAAATGTAAATATTGGTTTTGAATATTAATGGTTTTGAATGTTGTTAATAAAACAAGGTTAAAAGTAAACCACATTATTAATAGTGAAATTAGGAAGGAGAGAGAGAGAGAGAGAGAGAGAGAGAGAGAGGGGTATGGAAAAAGCAGGAGTGTCAGTGAAGACCATTATTTACTGTGCCTTCCTCACTTTCTTCAATTGGTAAAACAAACACTCACTTTCTTCAATTGGTAAAACAAACACACTCTCCGCTTTGCTTTTTCCCCATCTCTCTCTCTCTCTCTCTCTCTCTCTCTCTCTCTCTCTCCGTCCTCTGGCTGGGTAAGCTAGCTGCTGCTGCTCTCTTTCATTTTGAAAGATTTATTGTTTGTTTTTCATTTCATTATATATCATATTTTCCAATCATATGCACCTCCTAATCTCTGCAATCATTGATTTTGGTAGTGAGTGAATGAAGCCGAGATTCATTGCTTGCTTTCAATTCATTTTCGATTCCTTTTCTAGTTGCTATATTTGGATAAACTGCAGAGGAATTTGGATTACTGTCTCAAAAGGATTTCAGCTTTGGAAATTGTGGAGAGGAGAAGAAAGATGCTCTCTTACTTCTTTTGCCCATGCCTTTTTCTCTCTTCTTTAACGCTGCTCTAATGTTTTCTGGAAAACATTTTCTCTCTGCAGTAGAAAAACCTTTCGGTTGTTGATTCCAATAAAAAAACCCTAGATGGGGGACCATAACTGCCCCATCAACCTCCTTTCTTTTCCCTTTTTTTTAAACTCACTAAACAAACAATTACTGTCATGCTAATTCCGATCGTATGTACCATCATTTGGAAGAATAAAACATAATTTGTATGTTTGTGTTTCTTTTAATTAACATGTTCTTTTTTTGGCTCTCCTTGTTTGTGGGGTAGTTGGGGAAAGGTGTTGAAAGCGATATTTAGACTTTTTTTGTCCCCTACATACAACAACAAGTTCACATTGTTCATGATATCTTCTCTCCCATGTAGTGGGTCTTTAATCAATCTTACCCGTCTATTTCCCTCTCTTTAATGCATGTAAAAGAAAATGAGCTGTGATATGACATTAGGATGATTGAGAGAAGAAACAAAAGAGATAAAAGGAGATTTCCTACCTACATAACATAGGTGAATTTAAGAGCTACTTTGCTGTAAGGAGACTCAGCTGATCTTCTGTTGGCAGTAAGTTGTTAAATTCTTTGATCTGGTGCAGCTCAGTCAGAACAAGTTAACAGGAAATACTCTGATTTGAACAATTGATTGTTTCGGCTTGATTTGTTTCTGGGCTTCTTGGAAGTCATGGTTTGGACTTGGAACACATGGAAGTTATGGTGAAATTCTGCAGACTAGAAATTCTGTATTCCGCTCATGACTTTGTGGGCTTCATTTCTTTTTGCTTGCGTTGAATGGCTATTTTGTTAGGTCTATTTCAAGAGTTGATTTTAGCTTTTGATATTGGAAGCAAGCATCTTGATTCTTGTCTTTGATATTTCTTCCATGTAACTTCTTTGTAGGGTGATTGAATCTCATCTCTCCACAATACAATTGCTTGGAAAACTTTGACTACATGAGCTATGTGTGAGTTTACTTCACAATTTATTTCATATGAAGTGTGTTTTGAGTGTTGTTGGTTTATGACATACAGATCTGATGTCCAATTCATGATGCACACTGCTCACCAAGTTAATAGAGCAGTTTAATGAGCCATATGGAGATGGAGTGGAACGCGAAGTGGGACTGGGAGAACTATGCCGGTTTTGGTTCAAAAGCAATCGAGAGTCCAAAGAAGCTGCAACTGGCAGACTGGATGATTGTTGATGATGGAGAAATCCATGGTGGATCCTTCAATCTTTCAGGTAGTGGTGGTGGTAACAGTGGTGCCTCTGGCTCTAATGGTGGCCATGGTTCTTCAGCTAAGAGTTCGATATCAGCTTCCACAGACTCTTCCATCAAGGATGGGATTCAAACCCCCAACTTACGATTCAGGACAATTGAGGGCTCTTATGGCAATTCTAGCAGGATAAAGGAAATGAAAGAAAAGGAACTTTCTGGGACTTCCCTGCCTCCTGAGGCTTCTGTTGGCTCTGCAGAAGCATTGCTTGGTTTGAAGCTTGGAAAGCGGACGTATTTTGAGAATAGCAGTGGTGTTAAGAGCACATCCTTTTCTGTGATGCCCACCCCACCCACCATCACACCCAAGAAAACTAAACTATCTGCGCAAAATGCTCTCATCTATTGTCAAGTTGAAGGGTGCAACATTGATCTTTCAATGGCTAAAGATTATCACAGAAAGCATAGAGTTTGTGACACCCATTCCAAATGCCCAAAGGTTACTATTGGAGGCGCTGAACGTCGGTTCTGCCAACAGTGCAGCAGGTAATATATTCTATGTACACTTCTGACATGACGGCATTTATCATACCTTCTCATGCTGTATTGGCAGTTTGAATGATTTCAAATGTCTGCTTTTTTCTTGTGTGAAGGTTCCATGGTTTGTCGGAATTTGATGAGAAAAAGCGTAGTTGTCGCAGAAGGCTGGCTGATCACAATGCACGTCGACGCAAGCCACAGCAAGAAAGTATTCAGTTTAATTCAGCGGGGCTCTCAACACCACTCTATGGTAATGGGATAGAGTTTTGTTCATTTTCTATAGTCACTTCACTTCATCATCGTCACTTGAGAATAGTCATTCATACGAAGCATATCATTACTTTTTGAAATCTTTGGCAAAAGGTAACATGTATTTTGATAATGGACAGGAGGGAATCAGCAGATGAGTTTTGTGCTGAACGATTCTCCACGTGGAAATTGTGGTTGGGATAGTGGATCCAGCTCCAAGTTCACACTAACAAGAGCCCATTCTCTCAAGTCTTATGGGAATGGAGGCACCCATGACCAGTTGCATTTCCCTAAGACTCCACAAGCGACCATCCGTGTGCAAAATGCAGCCAATGGACTGTTGCCCTCCAAGAACCCCACATCCATTGTCCCGAATCCAGGTTCTTGCTTACTTCAACCACTAATATCTTAAGACCAAGTTAAGTGGAAGTTGATGAGTCTTGTATGTTTTTCTAGGTTCTAAGGGGGCGTTGATGTCAGCCTCAGCAGCACCGGAATATGGTCGTGCTCTCTCTCTTCTGTCAAGCAATTCCTGGGATTCATGTGACCCAGAATCCATCCCATTGCAGCATCAAAATGATTCCAGTATTATGCAACCTATGAATCATGCAATCCCAGAAGGCGTGCCTCTCTCTTCTTCCGACCTCTGGCTGACTGGACAACACCCCCACCTTCCATCGACCCCCGCCAACAATAGCTTTCATCAAAACCAGCTTTTCAAAATCCCATATGATGCTTCTGACTTCTACTCCAATATTTTGAATTGACCAATCCTTTTTCAAGGTTAGTAACTTCCATCATCTCTAAGCTTTCATTTTTTGAATAACCATGTTGCCCATTCAATGCTGGTTTGTCACCTTGAACTGGCAGGTATTGAAAAATTTTGTCTAGAGCAGCATCATTTTCAGATAGCAGTTCGATGATTCACATTCGCACCGAGCAGCTTATTTTTCTGATAGAAGTCTGCTGATTTACTTTTGCAACCTTCACTTAACATTTTGATAATGATTATTCACCTCATTAAATATTAGATTGATATATTTGGATAATTGTAATGTGGGAATAGTTAATCAAAATTTTCAGGCTCATGCCCCTTTTGCATCTTTGAATATGATCATTAGACGTTATTCGATCTCTACTGGAATTCTAATAATCATATGCTATTATTCAGTGCCTGATGGTTTTGCATGTTTTGGATATGTAACTAATTGAGAATCAAATTATCAAACAAATAACTCAAGTTACGTTTCCTGGTTTTGTTAATGCAATGCAACCCAAGGTAAAAACATATTTTCAACTATCAAAACTAAAACTAAAACACAAACACGTGCCTTAAAACTTCCAACCAGATTTGGAATGTGGAAAAATGAGGAAGGGTAATCAACATATATGGTTACTGTTATTACACGACATTCATCCAAACTAAAGGATGTAAATCCAAAATGCAGAGAGATGAGTTCGATTTGGGCCACTCCTTCAAGATGTGTCTACTGATTTGGACAGCCTTATCTAGATCTACCATTTCAAGCTTTTACTGTATGACATTCATGCTCATTTAGAATATGTTGGGCAGATCGCGACAAGCAACATCGAAATAAGATAACTATGATGACATCTCCTATCTTTGACATTCTTACAAAACGATATGGCACAAGTTCCAATTTCACAAATCCAGTTTACTTTGAATGATTTGTTGTAAAGAGCAAAGAATCGTTCAGGTTATCAGGTATTTCTGGTAATCTTTAGTAACCAAAAAGCAGATAATAAGTTTTGCAAAGGATCCAGATTTTCTGGAAATTCAGTAGAAATCATCTTTTTGCAGAACTCAAAGGCTTGGAGATACTACCACCACACCCACAAATTTTTTTTTTTTAAAGTGATAGGAAGCCAGAGAAGTTAATGCGGGTGCTGTATCGAGAACAAGAGAGAAAAATGCCAAGAATCATCGGAGGAAAAAACTACGCAACATCATGCACTGGACTCAAAATGTGATTAGATAGCTCATCAGAAGTGCTCGAGCTTAGTTTCACTGAGAAGAAACTTATGATGATTATTCAAATGAAACCGTCAGCACACAGCTCTTATTTCGAACATATTAATCTTATATATGACCCCACTGTTCCACAATGGGAAACAGAATCCTCAATCCTCTATAGTATAAACAACTCAGAGTTTCAAACAGAATGGATGGTTTACCGATAAAGATTAATAGAACACGACCCCCAGAGCCAACCAAAGAATGCTTTGTACAATTCCTACACCATATATGGCAAGAGAATAATAAGGAGAGCTATGGATAAACTACCAACTGAGAGACCTTCCCTGACAATGAAGCCTGCTTTATAAATCATAATTAGACTTTGCAGACAACACACTAGAACACCGACTTTTATGTGTGCAGAACGTAAATTTAAGACAAAAGGACATAGCTAAAACGTACGTCATCATACTCAAAAACCTAGAGAACAGCAACCAAATTTAAATTCTAGACAGCAATCTTGAAGACACATGATGCAAATTCGTAAGACCACAAGATACCAAGATTTAATACAACTTGACACAAATTGTAAGAAGGCTCAGTAACTTGACAACGGCAGCAACAGGATGACATGACTGACTTTCAGACACCCACACTGAGCAACGCTGGACGACTCTGGACCTTCTCAGACATGCCTAGTACTCACTGGAACAGTAGACAACTCTATTAATATATTAATAGACAGAAACAAAACAAAGTATACGGACAGACAAGCACTTCAAGTATAACAAAAAGAAGAAAAAAATACGCATAAAGAAAAACATTAGATTGCAACTTTTAGCATATGCCAACTTAGTTTTGTTACACAAATCGATAGGACAAAAGGAAGCAACGATTCTAAGAGTGGGACGAAGTAAGCATATCACACAACAGACCTGATCAGTTGCATCAGCTACTTCTGGCTGAGACTCTTTAGTATCGGAAGGTTTATCAGCACCACAGTTCTGTCTGTTGCACTTGGTCCTAAAAGGGTAGTTAATGTTGTTGCATTTCTCGCACTTCCAACTTCCTTCTGGCATGTCTGGTTCTAAATAACAACACTATTAGTACATAGCTATTAACATAAAGAAACTCCATTTTCAATATGTCGTGTAAATGAAAGAGTATACTCCTTAAATGGGACTTACTTGGATTCTTGCCTGTTTTGACACCCTGCATAAATCATCAAAGAACTTCAGAAAATATTTAGAAACTAAAGAGTTTCGGATATGAATACTTGCACAATTTCACATGTTCAAAAGTCTTTGATTATAGACAAAATATTACAGTGTCCAAAAGATAGGAATTCAAACCTGAGATCCAGGTTTGGGTGTGTTGCATTTTCTCATGTTACAAACTGTTCTAAATGAAAAGTTGACATTTCCACATTTTGGACATGCCCAGTCATTGTCACGAGTTCCATCTTAGAAAAAAGGATAGCAATTGGTCATTCAATTAAAAAAAAAAAAAAATCAAATTTAGAGTATATATGAGGATGACCTACCACCAGCCTTCTGAGACTTATCCTCTGGGAAAAATCCAGGCCTTGGCCCCTGCAGTGAATTTAATTATAAAGATTACATGATAGTCTAGTAACAACTCAAGTCATCTAGATGCATCCATTTCTACCATAAATGCTCTTTTCCTTCTAACGAGAAAAATTAATGCTCCTTTTCTCAAACAATGTACAGGTTGCAAAACCAATTCAATATTTATCCATCATTTAGAATCAATATAGGACAATGACAGCACATCAATTCATAAATATCATGACCATGCATCTTACACATGGATAGAAGCATAAGAAAAAAAAAATGGTACATGATCACATCATAAACCATTTAGGACCTTTATGAACGTTAAAATAATTGAAGGCTTCATTCCAAACTTACCATGGTGGGGCTCATAGGGAAACCCATTCCATACTGATCCATCATTGGAGGCAAACCATACATCCCACCTTTAAGATGGGAAAATATAAGTAGTTGTTGGGGAATAATAGTTTACTAGATGCCATATATATAATAACAAGATAATAACGTACCATTTCTCATAATTGATCCACCAGAATAAGGAGGGGGACCAGATAAATGCATTGGTCGATATGGGCTGCCTCCAGAAAATCGACTTCCATAATTATAATGATATGCTGAACCTCCAGAAAATGGAACATCATATGGAGGCATGGATGCTCCACTGAACACTGAAGAGCCATAGGGTGGTACACCCATGTACATGGATGATGGTGCACCAGAGCCTACATAGGGAGGTGCAGACAGGTAGCCCTGAGGTGCTTGAACTGGCTTTGCAGCAGATTTCTAAAACAGAAGTGAATTTAGTCAATGACTCAATAAGTAAAAGACCAGATAAATTTAGGAATCTGATGATAACATCTAACACAGAAAAGGACACAATTTCTCCCTCATCCCTCCTCAACAGCGTGTATCTCTCCATAATATATGAAATGCATGTAACTGGTGAAAATTAGATATTTAAATTTTTAATGAAAAAGTTCAAATATCTGATATTAAGTTAATAGCTTCTCACCGAGTTGTGGTCAGCTGGCCTAGGCTGAGTGCAGTTACGCATATTACATGTTGTCCTAAAAGAGAAATTCACATTACCACAGCTTGGGCAGGTCCAGTCATCTTCCCTGCGGCCACCTACAAATGCAACAAGCTAAATGAATAACAGTAGAGGCTAGCATTTAATAATCAAGATTATACACATATCAGACATTACATCCAAAATATACATGCCTTAAAGTTTGAGTTCTCATAGATTTAATCCTATTTCAAATATTCTTGAGTAATCATGAGTATTTCTAATAAAAATTTGAGATTAACAAACAACCATACGTGAGATAATATAAACTTAAAAAATGGGTAAAATTTGACGTATCAGGATATTTATAGCATTCAAATATGTTGAAAATGGTTTACGCGCAAACTAAGTTTCACCTGCTCACTACATGATGATAATATGTATACCCATAATGTTAAAATAAAACAGCATATTTCTATCACACAAGAGTGTTAACATCTAAAAGAGTAAAAAAAAATGTGATATCCAAACAATCTTCAGAACATTGTATCTCCAAAACTACCTAATGAAATTCATATTCCCGAAATGAAAAATACGTGCCTAACTAATGATCTTTATATTCGCCAAATGAAAAACACGTGCCAAAAATTATAGTATCCACCAATTAATTGGAAAAGAATTAGTTCACTTAAAATTCTAGTTATTATGCAAATGAATTTAATGCAGGAGTACCAACTTGTTTGAGAGATTTCTTCTGTGGCAACACATGTTCAACTATATCATCCAGAATTTACATATATAAATGCAAAACAAACATAAGAGAAACATACAATCATTGACCCAAGTTACATCAATCAAGACAATTAACATACCAACAATCCACGCTCGACACATGTTCAGCTATATCATCAAATTCACAACTTAAACATATAAATGCAAAACAAACAAAAGAACAACTTAAGCATATAAATTCAAAAATAAACAAAAGAAAAGATAACACATGCAGGGACGCAAAATAATTGTTCCAAGTTCCATAAATCAAACTGACTAACATACCATCCGTTCGCGCACGTTTAGCAGCAGAAGAATTTCTGTTATCAACCTAAAATACACAAAATAACTTATAATTAGATTAAAAATAGATCTAATGACCAATTTATCAACGGAATTAAATGTAGAGCAATCATATTCGGAAGAAAACAGGAAACACCCAATCATAGAGGAAGACTCGCACAAAAATTGGGGGAAAACAAATATAATCAACAAATAGTGCTGCTGAATAATGAAATTAACCTGAGACATGGCAACAGAATGAGAAGATCTTTTGCTTCGTACCAAGGGTTTGAGCACGCGGAGCTGCGCAGGGGGAAGAGAGAGATTCGACAGTAGGGCAAATCGGTAGAGAGAGAGAGGGGGGGGGGGGGTGGTAGGGGTATAATATTGAAGAAGGTTTCTCTCTTTATTTTCGTTGGCTGGAAGTCAAGCAGTCAAAATGAACACCGAACTATAAACGGGCCTCCTTATTGGGCCTTCCTATTGGGCCCCCATAAATACAGGGGTCAATATTACTTTCTTCAACTACCATATTTGGGCTAAAGAATATGGGCCTGAACGTCGCTGGTATTATGATTCCTTTCTGTTCTTTGTTTTCATTTTCTTTCTAGGTATAAAACTTCTCTTTATTTTTAGAAGACGGTTTTTCTTCTCAAGTTGGTGATTCAAGTAAAGTCAGATATGGTCACAATTATTTACAATTCTAATTATTCCCGTTTTTTCTTCTATCTATAATGTGTGATTCAAATAAATTTTGAAAATTAGTTAGTATAATATAATCGACACAGAAAGAATCTTGATTCTCATCCATAGTTTTCTTGCCGCATATATATATCAAAGGTGTTGGAGAGAAATTAATGATTTTGGACTTGGGCTGGATTCCAAAGAACAAATTCATCAACTTGGTCACTTGACCCCATCACTAAAAAAGCAAATATCTAGTATAATTAGTAGGACCATGTAATACAATTAATATGTATAAATATCGAAATATATATATATATATATATATATAATTTAACATCATCATATGCCAAACAAACTTTGATTAGATCACATGCATGCATGTCTCCTCTACTCACTCACCTTTGCTGTCTACTTACTTAACCAATAACCAACATAACTAACTTTTTTCCTCATTTTATTCAACTATATATATATATATAGCACAATAAGAATGAGAGATCGATGCCTCTCCATTCTCAAGATAGAGTTAAAGAGATTTTTTTTTGTTCCATTTTTATCTTCTCATCACATATATTTCACCAAGATTTGTCGATATTATGGTTTAGATTTATTGACATGATTAATTAACTATGCATGATGGTACTAAAACCTTAATTGCTAGTAGTAGTACTGTTTAAAAGAGTTGGTTTTGATAAAAGAATTTATGACAGTTATTACAATTTCTTAATGATATGAGTGATTGTGAAGTTCATGATGGAGTTTTGGCGAAGGTGTTTTTGTGAAGGTTGTGATGGTCTTAATTTGGACAAAGTTTTATTATTATTGAGACGATCGAAATTATCGATGTTATTGGTGGAGTTTTTAGATGTAAAATTGGATAATATATTTGTAGTATTATGGCTAGACGTATTGTGGGAGAATTTAAGGTATACTTTGTGTTAAAATACGTTTTTAATTCATTTGTTGCTTATTAAAATTATTTATAAATATTATATAATTATTACAGGGTACAAAATATAATAAAAATAATATTTCAAGAAAGACAACGCTTTTTCAAGAAAGACAACGCTTAAAAAAGCGTTGCAAAAAAACTGAGTAGAGAACAAGAAAGACAACGCTAATAAGGGTTGCAAAAAGTTGTGTTGTTGTTAGGAAAATACAACACTCTTTATGTGTTGCACAATGCGTTGCGAATTAAAAAATTACAACACAAATGTGCAACGCTTTATATGCGTTGTCATAAAGACCAAAGACAACGCACATTATGTGTTGTCGTAGAGCGCACATTTTTACAACGGTAGATACTACAACCCCTGTTCCAGGCAAAGACAACGCATATAGTGTCGTCGTAGGGCGTTTTTCTTGTAGTGCAGTATTATTATTATGACTAAAAATAATAAAATAGGTTGTGAAGGAATGCAATGATTGTACTAGATTGATTCATTCCCAACTTTATCGAAGCAGGCAGGCATGTGATGGATATAATAGAATCACAATCATGTGTTCCACCTGAACACAAACGTAGTAATCAAGAACTAATGCTTCAACCAATTTTATTATTAACAGTAATAAATATGATCTCAAAACACAATATAATGGCCAGCACAATTATTTTCTAGGAAATTTTCACCAATTTCCAATCATATTTCTAGTCATGCATGTTTCCTTTATCAAAATGGAAACAAAAGTTGGAAGATCTTAATCCACACAGAAAGAATAAACTACATGTTAATTTTTTTTATCTTTCATTAGTTTAATAATGATTGATTAAGAGTAATTTTGTCAAAGAACTGTTTGTCATAAACTCATTTCTCCTCTTTTATGGACAGAAGGTGAAAAGTCAATGGTGAAACTATTCATTGCTTTTTTTCTGAAATTACTACTACATATATAATCTTATACCATAATTAATCTTTGTTTCTGTCGTTTTATATTTTCCTGAGATTAAACTCTTTGGTCCCACCAACATCATTTTGCTTATTTGTTTGTGTTTACCTTACCAAATCATTAATTTGATTTTCTCTTCTTTCATATCCTAATAGTGCATGATTATAACTATAGGTTTTTTTGTTAGTTGTAACCCAATTAAGAAAATCTTGGATTTGTAAGGTTCAAGAGGTTTAGAACACTAATATGACAACGTAAATAGAGCTGTCTTTATTTGAATAAATGAGTACTTATTAGTGCAACACAATACAAGCAATATTGAAAATGGCTAAAAACCTAAAAAATGTTGAATATTACATTTGTTTGAATTTAACTAGGCGTGACATGCAATTCATTGTTTACTATTTAAAAATCAATCTTGTTGGGAAATTTGGGCTTAATTAATTACTATACTGTATCTATTGCAAATTTCCAAAGCAATTTGGGCCAAAACTAAGAATGGCCCTGTCACAATACCAAATCAAATAAATATATTATAATTAAGTTGTAAGTCTAAGAACTAGTGGACATCAATTATGATGATCAGATGTATCATATATGTTATGGCATTACAAAAGCTATAAGTCAAAATAAAAAAATGAAGCAAAGTTAATAATGAATTCATATGTTGCTGTTGCGTCCATTTCTAGCAAATATTGTTGCATATATGTCATTCTATGTCTTTTTCAAACCATCTTAATTAAATTATTTCGTACTCGCACATATAATAACATTAATAACAATATCATTATTGATAATGATAATCAAACTTTGTACTTTCTAATACAACTATTTTAGTTTTGAGTGGAACTTCTGTAAGGTCACCACACGGATTTCATTTCGTAAAACAGAACAATCCTCAAAACATATACTACAAGAAAAATGCACATAGACTACGCCCCTAAGACAACTGTTTTTTGAAAAAACCGTTGTCGTAGACAAAACCGTTGTCGTAGACAAAACCGTTGCCATAGGTATGAAAAATGCGCTCATAGACAACGGTGCTTTATTGGCGTTGTCGTAGAGGCGTAGTCGTAGGGTAAAATTCAGCCCTAAGACAACGGTTGTGACTTGAGATTGTCGTAGTTGTGACTCACAACATAAATATTGATTTATGAAGAAATTAGATTGTGAAGAGTGGAATTCCTTAAATACATCCATGGACTTTCTCGTATAAAATTTGATGTTCAGATTTTATTTGTTATATAACCATAGAGATATATAATAGTAGTAGTTGACCATATTGAAAAACATCAAACTGGTGTCCCATTAATGCAAAAACCTGTTTTATTAATTTTTCGTCCACAAAGAAGATGACTTTCACGACTTATGAAGAATTAGAATCGTTGTTTTGGGGTTAACAAATAACTTTTTTCCATTATAATATTACATTTGTGATCAAATATATTCGAATTATTAATTATATTAATATACACGTATACAAATTGGTAAAGGTTAAATATATAAATATTGTATTTATACTTAGTGTATTTCAAATATGACATTCAATAGTATTTACAAAACTGCATGAGAAAACTACACCATCGATCTTCAGTCTCTGTTAATTTTCTTCAATTTTATACCCTTTTTTTTTCTTTCTTTTTTTACTTTATTTTCTGGAGTAGGTATAAAACACAACATTAAAAAGCATAATGGAAATAATTAATAATTAAGGTTAGATACCGGCCTATCATCATGCAAGCTTGTTTATTATCACCAACATTAAACCAATCTCAATAATTTCATTTTATATAACTCAGTTACACGAGTTCATTACTTACAACCCAAACCCATTTTCGAACATCAAACAATATTTTATAATCCAATCTCATACGTATTCTCTTTAAATAAATTAACATAGAATAATTACTTTGATTTTTAAATAATATTTACAAGTATCGTAAATTACTGCAATATTCGTGTTAATCTGCATCACATACTTATACAAGTCTTGTTAATTATTGTATTTTCCATGTTAAGACGATATTAAGGCAATAACAATAAAAAATTGGATAATATAGTGATCCTAACAATGACATGATCTCACTATTATTAGTCAAGGAGTGCTAATTGTATTATTTATGTAAATCCATTGAAAAAACGTTTTATTCATACCTTAACGTAACTTTTGATCACGACTCAATGCATATTAATTACTACCTCCGTCCCAAAATAAATGACGTTTTAGCCTTCTGCACATATATTAAGAAATGTGATAAAAAGTCTAATCTACCCCTATTTAAGTTTAATTAATGACAAACTTTTATTTCTTTAACACATTTAATTTGAGATGAGTAAATAGGGCCATATTTGGTATATTGCATGTAAATATGCTTTGGAATACGAAAACGACAATTATTTTGGGACAAAATTTAGTTGCTAAAACGCCATTTATTTTGGGACAGAGGTAGTATTATATCTAAATGAATATAGTGAGAGTAACATTTATGGTTCATTTAATTTCTTTGGCTATAATAACTCAAAACGTTACATTCTAACAAGAAAGTGCATTAAATTTTATTTATTATCTATATATCAAGAATCATGGTACCTTTTACCTAAATCAATGCTAAAGCAAAGTTATGCTAACTGCAATATATAGTTGTACCTCAATCCAAAGCTGTCAGATATGAATGTATTGCGTACACTTAATTATAAAACAAATTAATTAAAGGATGCATTCAAACCCTCTCTTAAATTATCTATCACAATTATCCAAGATATTTCAATGTATAAAATTATCTGAAGGCAAATTAATACACATGATATATAATCGATCAAATAGTTTGGATTTTTATATATCGATCGATCTTTATAAAACTAGTCACGTAATTGGATATTTGTTTCATGTATTTCAAGATCAAATGAAGTAATCTTGACAAACATAAATAATAATGAAGTTTATCTATTTTAATTAAATATATTACTCGGAACAAAAACCTTCATCATTAATATATATTCAAGAAAACAATTATATATATAGCATCATAATTAGGTCTCTAAATCATTTTATTTATAAATTATTATATATAGGAAAATTCAGACCTACATACCCATACTTTTTATGTGTAATAAATTTTAATTAGGGAAAATATCAAATTTGGTACCCGAAAATAGGGTTTATTTTAGATCGGGTACCCCAAAGTTCAACTCAATCAAGTAAGTCCCTCAATTTTACCAAATCAATCAGAATTGGTCCCCGCCGTTAAAAAACCGTCAAATCAAACGGAGGTTAACTGCCAGAAAAGGGAAAAATTCAAATTTGGTACCCGAAAATAGGGTTTATTTTAGATCGGGTACCCCAAAGTTCAACTTAATCAATTAAGTCCCTCAGTTTTACCAAATCAATCAGAATTGGTCCCCACCGTTAAAAAACCGTCCAATCAAACGGAAGTTAACTGCCAGAAAACGAATTAGAGCGAAAATTAATTTTCTAACCCTAATTTCTTCCCCAATTCATGCGTAGGCTCTCCTCACCTCAAAATTTATCGATTGTGGACCACAATCGATCAATTGAACACTATTTTCCTTAATTCTGAACTTCAAGATCCTCAACCTTTGTTTGCAATGTCCCAAAATAGCGAGTCTTCCTCATATTCAAGCTGGAATTCTTCAAAGAGGCTTCAAACACAGCAGCAATGTAAATGTGGATTTGACTTACCTTTGAAGACCTCTTGGTCGATAGATAATCCAGGGAGGAGTTATTGGTGTTGCCCAAATTATGGGGTAAGGTTTATTATCATTTTTTTGACTTCGAATTTCCACTGAATTTTTGTTTTTTTTTCTTGTTTGGCCGAATCTAAAACATCATGTTTTGTATATGGCAATGCAGAAAGTAAGGTATTGTGGAGTGTTCAAATGGTTTGATGATGAAATATGTGTTAGGTCCAAAAGCATCATCCCTGGATTGTTGAGAAAATGTGACAGGCTTGAGGAAGAAATCAATGAAGGGAAGAGAATGGCTAAGAGCAATGAAAGGAAAATGAAGGATGAAATCAGTGCTTTGGAGAAAAAGTACAAATTTGCAAAGAAGTTTGTTGTAATTTTGATCATTGTTTTGTTTGTGGTTTATAATGTGTAGAGGAGTATGATGAATGGATGTTGGATGTATAATTTTCAGTTTTTGGATGTTGGATATATAATTTCTGACAGTTAATTTCTGATTGATTGGACGGTTTTTTAACGGCGGGGACCAATTCTGATTGATTTGGTAAAACTGAGGAACTTAATTGATTAAGTTGAACTTTGGGGTACCTGATCTAAAATAAACCCTATTTTCGGGTACCAATTAAATTTGAAATTCTCCCTTTTCTGGCAGTTAACTTCCGTTTGATTTGACGGTTTTTTAACGGCGGGGACCAATTCTGATTGATTTGGTAAAACTGAGGGACTTAATTGATTAAGTTGAACTTTGGGGTACCCGATCTAAAATAAACCCTATTTTCGGGTACCAAATTTGATATTTTCCCTTTTAATTACTTCAAATTGTTGCAGCGTAATAGTCAAAAAGTTAATTTTTCTTCTTTTTTTTTAAAGGTACAAAAGGAGAATATAATTAAGATGGCTTGTGAATCACTCAAAGCTTTTTGGGCCAGCACGAGTTTGCACTCAGTTGGATACTGCATTACTCCCGAGGTGTGGTGATTTAAATAGATAAAACATACTTAATTAAATTAATTTTTTGATTAGCTTTTTCCTAATAGGTACAAAAATAAAAAAAAATTAATGCCCCAAAAAAGGTTTGCTAAATACGTTAAGCAACAATCATCTCTCCTCTATTCGGCCTAATCCAATTTATGGTTCGTTACGCTAAATCCTCACAAATCCCAATTAACTAAGATTTTAATTATTTATAAATTAGTTTAACTACTCCATGGATGATTATTGGCAGTGATCTTGTGCACAAATTTGGGGAATGAGAATGTGACATCTTCACGTTACCTAGGACTTCAAGTAATACTCTTATGATCTCATAAATTAAAATAAAAAAGATCGTTTCGTTCATACATGATAGAACATCAATATTATACATGAAACAAACTCATATAAGTTACTGTTTGTTTTGATAATCAACGAACTCAACCTCCAACACCGCCCACCGAAACCTAGAATTTTCTAAGTGCGTCCAAAATAAAGTTAACATCACATAATAGAAATTGAAAGAACATGTCGGGTTAGTACATGCATGCAGTGTTGAAGCCCATAGTGCTCTTTTTGTTTGCTAATGTTTCATCTTTGTTGACTTATATTTCCCCCTTTTGTCCTAATTAGGAGTACAATATATAAACATCATTTCAAAGCTTACAAAAAATTAAATTAATAGGTCATGTTGAAAACAATGCTATGAGGATAAATAGGGTATTTTCTTGGGGAAACTACTTTTTAAATTAAGTAGACGGCGCCAACTCCGATCTACCTTGTCGAGGCATGCTACAAATTTATACATTTTATTAATTCATATTCACTATTCCATTCATTATTCATCTTCATGCTTATAAATTGAATCATCAAATGTATGTGATCTGGTTTAACTGATTTGAAAATGTCATCAAATCGATTGTATTCCAACGATATACATACCTAGGCAGTGAATTATATCGTACGAATACAGTGTATTGTCTAAACACTTTACATGATTACAAAAATAAAATGGTAGATACTGATACCATTTTATGTTGTTCATAGATTAGAAGAAATAACAGAATAAGACGATGATACTATTTGGTGTTGTTTTCCGAGTTAAATTTGGTGAAAAAAATGTTTAAATTTTTGTCTCAATCATGTTCTTAAAGTCAAATATATACTTGTTTATATGTTTTGTAAGGTACTATTTCATAGTTCTACTAAATATCTTTGGATCCATAGTTTTTCAAGGATATTATTCACTATCAATAATATCTCAATAATATCCATCAACTTTGTATCATATGTATCCCCTGCGAATTGGATAAAAATTGTCGGTCCACATTGAATATAGGGAAAAGTGAAATAGAAAAGAATAGTTTTATATATATGAAAAATGATTTCCACCAACTCCTCCTCATCTTCAACCTTATCTCTTGGCAACCAATTTTCTTCGAAATCCTATCTCATAAGAAATTGATATTTTTAGATATTAGAATATAAATAACCATGATTGTTTTTACAAAAAAAACAAAAAAAAAAAGGGGGTGAAAAGACGAAAATATCCAGTGGTTAATATAGGGAGCTAAATCACATCACTTGAGATACACGTAAAGCAAAATACAAAATTGTCCCTGGAGAGGCAGGCAAAAAGCAACCCGATTTTATTTATTTTTCATTCATTCTTACTCCATACATTACTATTATTATTATTATATACTGTTACAAATTGTGCATGAATTTTTGAATTAATTCCTATATAAGTCACTTGTAATAATTAATATTCTACAATATTAGTCTGGCTATATGTAAAAGCACCATTACGTAAGGATAGAAGAGCTTTCAATCGCTAAAATGTTTTGATATATATGTAATATGATTTCTAAAAATGAAAAAAAAATAAAATGGTATGGTAAATGCAATCAAAAGCGTGCATGATTTGATGAAAAGGATTGGCCTCTCAAAAAGTGTTTGTGAGAGAGAGAGAGAGCAGCAGTGGTCAAATGAAGGACACAAATGTAATAATGAATGGTGAATTTGTTGTTTGCGTATATTAATTGGACAAAATATTTTATGCAACTGGTGCATGGATCTCGGGTCGATCCGTCCCACGTGCATTTGATGCGCGTTTTCACGCTCCCCACACGCTCCCATGCGCTCTCACACGTCCCCACGTGCTTGGTAACACTAACATAACATGAAGGTAACCCTAACATAACATGAGGGTATGATTTACATTTTAGTTCAGTGGTTTTAAACTAAGGGTATGAAATCTAGATATAGGGTCACATTAACATAACGCGAAGGTAATCCTAACATAACATGAGGGTAACAACCAAAACACGTGAAATAAGTAAAGAGGCACAGGTTGGGCGGGCCAACCCAGCCCACGTGCGGCGCAGTTGCACGGATCTGTGGGAGAGTAACTCTATTAATTGTCGAATGGTTCATGGTTCAGTTGATAAAATATAGTAAGTGTGTTGTTTGAAGGAGTCCCACAATTAATCTCACCTCTTTTTTATTAAACTGTAAAATAATGACAATATAACACATAGCAATATATTTTGCAGACCACAAAAATAGTACATCGATAACCACATGCCTAAACAGGCACGCCTCTTATTAAATTAATAACCAAGAAAGGAAAAGCAAGTAATTATACTTATCCATGTATATAGTAGTAAATAATTTTAATATTAAGGCTTTATATAAGGGGAAATTATAAATAGAAAAGTGGGTTGGGTAACAAAAGAAGAATGAAATTAAGAGGTCCATCACGTGCACAAGTCGTGTGGGCGTATCCGACTCAAATTACGAGGAAATTAAACAAATGCGAATGCGTCAAGCAACATCCTCTTCACATCTAATCTATTCACTTCATCTAAATTACTATAATTAATTATTAACAAACAATCACAACATACATATATATGTAAATAATCACCTTAATTAAGGAGGACTACTTGACTCAAATATTCTTGTCTCGATCTCCCTTAGATTTTGTACATAGTTATAAAATTGACCCGGACCAATTCATGCATGTTCTCCATCTCCTTAATGAATTTCATTTATGGTACATCATTTCTATTTTTACTTATAGTTTTATTTCATGATTGAAATCATGCATGCATCCTCCCTTCTAGTATATATATGCGTGGTCAAAAGTGAATCATGCATTGAAATGATGCAAAGATAGTTGGAAGCAATCAAAATGGTAGAAACATAGACTTGAAAATCACTTGAACCGCAGTTAAAGAAAGTAAATATATATATATAGGGCATTGTATGTATAGGTAGACACACAAGTAAGTAATTAAGAAGAGATGGGGTGAGCTAGCCAAGATGGATATGGATGGAGAGTTTGGATCTTCTATTACATTTGGTGTAACATCACGTGTTATATAACATTTAATACACGCCACATATTAATTATTGATGTCATTGAATACACGTGGCGTGTGGTGATTAATTTGGAATAGAAGATGTAACACGTAACACCAAGTGTAATAGAAGATCTCAATCCATGGATGGATGGATGGTCCATCAACCCCATACTTATCGCCTCCACATTCTCATTTTTGCCTTGGTTTCACCAAAACTAATAATATTAACTAAGGAATTATTAAGGAGAAAGAAACCCTACGCTAATTAATTAGTAGTGTTGGATCAAGGCCAAGCAATCAACTCGGATCGATCCATATATATTTAGGATTAATTAATTGTTGAAGCTTAATTAGTGAGTTAAACTACACCTATGATCATCATTTGCATTTCTCAACTCGGTTATTTTCAAATAATACTCAAAACAAATATGTAATGTAGAAATCCAATAAGATTGATGATGATGTAATAATAGAATATGAATTGCGGTTGCATGCAGAAGATGATGTAGAGGAAATGTAGCCACGTGTGTCCAGGTGGCACAACCAGCTCTCGTGCCACCTTTTCCAATCCATGCTAACTAACTCCATCTCCACATTTTAACTCCAAGAATCTATTCTTCCTTTCACATTCCATATCCATTTTTACTTTCTTCCCCTTCTTCCTTTATTTCTCACATTTATCTCTAATAAAAAAAATATCATCCCATTTAAGTTATGCTTCAAAGTACCACGAAACTGTAGCTCTAGTGAAATTCATCTTATAACACATATATTTGTGTTGGTCCGGGTTTGAATTCGAAACACACAAGTTATTTGATATTTTTTATAATACAGTTTCAACTGTCCATAATTATCTCCAACAATATGCATTATTTTTTACGTTAAAAAAGAGTTCATATTGTGAAACCCTAACTAGGCAAGGAAAAAACCACACAATTATTAAGTACTATTGGCATAATTAAAACTGATAAAATAAAAATGGGATGGATGCATGCACATATAAATTAATTGTAATGTCCTATTCAATGACCCCAGCAGGGTTGGAAGATCTCAACTACTCGACTCACGCCTGCAAATTTAATTATCCTAATCTTGTGTTTAAATACAGATTAGTCAAATTAATTAACCACTATATTGATGTGCTGATAAAAGCCTCACTTATTAAATTTCATTTCATCCATACAGATTTTAGGGAACAACTAAATTCACAAATATAAATTGTAGGAAATGAAAATTAAAACAATGATGCATTAAAACAATTAAGTAAAAAGGTTGTTGAACAAATAAAGAGTTAAGACCAGCCGTCCTCAAACCGAATAGACAAAATAGTAGTACAAATAAAATGCTAAAAAACGTATATAAACATTTGCATGCTCGTAAAACAAGTCAATTAAATTCCAATTTTTTTGTGACATAAAAGAATTAAAGATATTTGAGCATCGATATTAATTAAGTATGAACTGAAAGAAAGTCCTTCTCTCTAATGAATAAAAAAAGAGAGAAGAAAAAAAAAAGATCTAAAATAGTCGTCGTTGTATGTACGTAATTTGGGATAAACGTGATCACCATCAATGACTTAATGCCTTAATTTCAATAATTAATTAAATTAATCCTTCAAAATTATAAGTAACGTCAGATTAATAATGTTTGAGAAGACAATAATTGTTAATGCCGACCATTTTGGACTGTGATTTTGATTGAAAACATCCATCGTTATTGCTAAATCCCAAAAGTTATCAATTATTACAAGCAGATTAAATAGGATTAAGGCTAATAAACATTTATTAGACATACATAGAGTTATATGGACAGTTTTATTACAACCAAAGAGTTGAATGAAAGCCCTTCAAAATATCGGAAAAATCTGAAGAGCTATTTGTAAATCTTAATTTTCAGCATTTGATATTTTTGGCTGACTTTTTTTTTTTTTTTTTTGAGTAATTACATAAATATAATTATAAAATGTTAGGTTGAGCCATTTGCATCCGTAGATGATGAGCACGTGGAGCCCACATAATTTGACACGAGTTGTCGACGTCAGCACTTGTGAGCCACGTCATCATCTAGTTTCGTATTTTTCGTAATTTCAAAATTCCAATCTTATTTCATGATGCCTTTCCCTTCAAGTCAATATTAAGTCTTAAATCTATTTCTTTTCTGCCATTTGTATTTCTTCCTATATACATATTTTCTGCACCAACAAACATGCATACTGAAGCTATATAGTGTACATAATATACATAATACTTTGTTATAATTTATTTTTGATTCACCTAATATGGAAAGCGTTCGTCAAAATTGCATTGACATCCAATTATTATTTTTTATAGTTCAGTTTTTTGTTTGATTATAATTATGTTTGTGGTTGTTTTGTCAAACACAAATAATTGTTTGTGATTTATGGTGATCAGTGTGCATATAAGTCATGTTTTATATGCAAAGTAAAAATTCAGATGAGGGTGTTTCAAATCACGATCACGTGAGATCAATTTCCATCAAAAATACACACATATATATATAGTAGTTCATATGTTTGAGTTAAAATAAATACTCGTAAAAGAAGCTTTGAATTGAAATCTCAATTTTATATCGTTTCAAGGATCAATATTTATGGAGAATGTCACAAGAGTGTCTCTTCATCCATATTGAAGGATGATGAGTCTTGTAACGTGTTGGCAAACCATTTTCCTACACTATATACATTGAAATTCGACTTATCCAAAAGTCAGAATTAATATTCAAAGTGTCTAAATTAAGCCTCAAAACTTAAAACACGAAACCATTTGACCATTCATTTTACTTTTATAAAATAAATACAATTAACCTTTTCTTCAATGAATAGCTGCTTTATTCATTTGAAACGGCTTTTACCATTCGACACAACTAGCATATATACCTGACAAAATACGTGTAATATCAATTGAATTTGAATCCCAATAAAAACCATCAGAAAATTGCAATCCCTTTTATTTTCCTTATTATTAATAAGTACTCCCTCCGTCCCGGTTAAGTTTACCTACTTTCCGTTTTTAGACGTCCCACTTAACTTTGTCAGCCCAAAAATGGCAACAAAAAAAGTCAACATTTTACTACTCTACACTCAAAAAGCACACATTAATTACAAAATTGTCATTCAAAAACATTAAAATAACACATCACATCAAAGTCAACAGTTTTTTCTTAGTATTCGTGCCGGTCAAACACGGCAAACTTAACCGGGACGGAGGGAGTAGTGATCTTATTATAATTAGTTTATATTTTTTATAATGCAAATATTATTTAATGATAGATTGATCAGTGATCGATTTATCACTAATATTTATATCAATGCATTATTATTATTATTAAAATTATAGTTATTATTTGTAGCTCTAAGCACGTCTCTGTGTTGATGTGACTGGAATTTAAAAATTAACGGCGACGCGACATTGGTAGATAAGTTAGCACGATTTATTAGCATATATATATGCTTTAACGTTTTTAATTATATTTTTCCGACGGCTCACGCAACATCTCTCACTTCATTACTTTTCCATGCCAAGCACAAACACTTAAAAGCTATTCTCCCTTTCGTTCCAACTTAATTTGTCTATTTATCATTTTAATTTATCTTAATTAAACTTAACAGTCCATAAATAAATATAAAAGTCAAATATTAATTTCCACATATTTCATCTTTATTACAAAAATACCACTTAAAAGTAAAAAATAATTTTAAAATGTCACAAAAGTCAAACACTTATATCCCCATATTTCCCCTCATTACAAAAATACTCCCTCCGTCCCGGTCCAAGTTACCAACTTGGACCGGGCACGGAACCTAAGAAAATGCAGTTGACTAGGTTACTTTTTGATTAAAAAAGTATTTTTTATACTCGTTGTTGTTGTTTTTTGACTTTTTGTTGTTGTTTTTTGACTTTTTGGTTACTTTTTTATTACTTTTTGATTAAAAAATGTTATTTCTTTGCCATTTTGGGGTTGACAAGTTCGATTGGGACGGACGAAAATGGCAAGTAGGCAAGTTGGAGCGGGACAGAGGGAGTATCACTCAATTATCTTAAAAAATAATAGTCAACTGCTTTTTCTTAACCCCGTGCCCAATCAAACTAGACAAATTCAACCAGAACGGATGTAGTATATCACAAACACGACTTTATTTAATTACTATTATTAACTCTCTCTCTCTCCATCTACGAACCTAATTTACTTCTTGTGTAAACAATTAGAGCCAGTCTAGAAGCCCAAACATTTGACATTTTTTACATTCTTTATTTTACGCAATGCTTAATTCATCCCTGTTTTTTCTGATTAATTTTCAAGAATTTGACTTAGATATTATAGATTCGTGGACATGTACAAACACAACACCATTAGGTTGGCAAAATTCAATGGAATATATGGCCTTTTGCTTTCCTTGGAGTCTCTCCAAACTCATTGCATTTTCTATCATTTAGACAAATATTATGAAATCAAAATATTATTATCTATAAAGTTTATTTGATGTATTTATGCTTGGATCTACCTTGTAAATTAAATGACACAAAATACTAAATAGACAATGGAATGTAAATATAGGAGAAGATCCAAACTTATAAAACACACTAATATACTATTTGATGTGAATACAATCTTAGTTTTAAGCCAAAACAAAGACATCTTTAAATGTTTTTCCAAAACCCTTCTTTTGTCATATACATAAGGGTTTCCCACATATTTAAAATTAAAGAAGAGCAAGTTTACAAGGAATTAAAAGGGAACTGAATCTATTTTCTACTGTGGATGATTATTAAGAAGAAAAATTAATTAATAAGATCTTAGGCTCAGTCATTGTCAACCTATCGTTATCATTATTAAGAGTCCTACAAATATTACACCTTGTAAATAAAATAATCAATTTATTAACTCCATTATTTAGTATGGATTATTACAATACTGTACTCAATATACACTCAATTCAAAATGGAATTCTAGACATATAAATCAATTTACAAACATGTCACACGTTTTGTGGTATTTTCAAATGGACTTTAGAAGAAACTTTTTTAAAAATGGATTTTCATCATGTTGATGTATACATTCACAATTTTTCGAATTATTAGTGATTCATTAAATCTCTACACAAAATAAACAGAAAATGAGACATTTAATGTTTATCTGTAGCACCAAATTTATAGTTAGAAAAAATTGTTGGGAACCGGACCCAATATACAACATTTCTTAAAATTTGGATCCAAAATATCACATTATTTTAGTGTTTGACCTAAATGCCACATATGTTATAGTAGTAATTTGTACCCAAAATAACACAATTGATTCATTGTCAAAGTCAATTCAAAAGGTCAAAATGTTGATTTTCACTTTATTGGACAGTAAATCTACTTTATTGAGGGTCGTAAATCTGCTTTATTGGGATAATAAATTCAAACACGAAAATGCAATAAATCACAATATCTTTGTCACGAAAATTCTCTCTCTCTCTCTCTGCGTTCATGCCTACACGAAAATTCTTTCCTACACGAAAATTCATCCATACACGAAAATGTTTAGGAAACTAGGACAAAACTAGGTTCCCCTGAAATGAGTTCATGCTTACACGAAAATGCATAAGTCACGAAAATTCACGAAAATGCATGTCACGAAAAGTTTAGCGATAGGTGCTACACGAAAATTCGACTTCGACTCAATTTGGGCATACGCATACACGAAAAATCCCCACGAAAATTCTCAATTCTAAGTCACGAAAATTCCACATAAGGGAGATTACACATTTATGAGTCACGAAAATTCATGTCCCAATAAAGCTGATATTCATGTCCCAATAAAGTTGATTTATCATTTTTGAAAATTCATGTGCCAATCAATGTCTCATAATCACTGCCACCACTTTACTTTTTTACTTTTTGAATTAACTTTGACAAGGACTCACCTTTTTTAAAATTCAATTGTGGTATTTTGGACTCGAATTATAACAAATATGATATTTTGATCAACTTTCATAATTTTGTGATATTTTAGATAAAAACTTAAAAAAATGTGTTAAAAGTGAGTCATTTCCACAAAATTGATTGTCTGTGGAATGATTGGAAGCAAAAATAAAATAGAAAAGGTTGAAAAGAGGCAAACAAGAAAGGGCAAAAAGGGAATCCCTCATTTAAACATAAAATGGGAAGTAAAAACAAAGATGAGTAACTGAACCTGCCTGTGTTTAGTGCTGAATCACTGCTTTGACCTTCAGTGGTTGGGTCATTGAACACAAGCCCAGAATTCGCTACCTGAATTTGTTACTCACTCATACTCTTCCCCACTCTCAAACCCCATCGCGTGTCTTACACCCCCCTTCACCCTCCCGACAAACTGCACCCACGCGCCGCGTTTCAACCGGAGACGTTTTAGCATTTGGTTCGAATAAGTTTGTTTTTACAACAAAATTAACTGATTCTTAAACTAACCCACCAATATTTAAGACACATAATTTGACAAAATTAAAAAGAAATTGGAATATAAGCTTTTACTCCCTAAAACATTTATCTATTCAATTTTTATTTGCATCCCCAAATTCTAAAATATTCTTATTTTAACTCAGCCGGTTCCTTTTTTGGAATCATAAATAATTTTAAAAATACATAACACAAGTTAAAATATCATATGAATTCCCAGCACGTCATATGGAAATTAGATAATTTAATTTATATAAACAGATAGATAAGGGGATTAAATAAACAAACCTTGAAAGACAGAATTCAAATAGCAGAAAACATTTTATTCCCTGAATAGAAAATAGAAAATAAAAAAAAGAAAGAAAGTGAAGGATTAGATGATGAGTAAAATAATGTTCTGACAACAGTAAATAAATAGAGTTTTCACCATTTGAGAGGAGACAAGAAATGAAAGGGCAGGAGGACGGGCAAAAGGATCTGGTCAACGCCGTTTGACCACGTTGTTTTAGGTAAATACAGACAAAAACTGAAACCATAGGGTCAAAATGGTAAATTAGAGAAAAGGATCGATAATTTGATTTTAGTTAAAAATATATGTTGATGATAGATGTCGCTGTTGCAATTGCCTCCTCTTCTCCTCCTCCTATCCTATCCTATATATATGGTATAATATATATAAGGAAGGGCTCTCTTATTTCTCTCATTATCTCTATCTCTCAAAGGAAGAAGAATCGCAGTGTTGAAGATATGAGAACCAGGAGAGGGCTCTGTTATCCTGCCACCACCCGTGCCTGCAGTGTCGACAGAGTGGCCAAGAGAAGGAAAGTCGAGCTCGCCGGAGACCGGCTTCCCTCGCCGGAGACTGCCGATTTCTTTGACGCTTTGCCTGATGATCTCCTCCTCCATGTGCTCTGCAAACTCTCCTCCACCGCCGCCTGCCCCGCCGATTTCCTCAGTGTTTTGATGACGTATGGATTCTTTTCCCTCTTCGTCTGCTTGTGAAATTATTACATTTTTTTTTTGGGAATGGAATCTGCGAGCGAATCTTCTGGAATTTTGAGGATTTGTGTGTTTGTTGTTGCATTTTAGGCAGTTGCTTTCTGCCGTTGGGTTTTGAGAAAGAACTCAACGGATGGACTGTCGCATTAATGGCAACCGTATATTTGCGGAAATTAATTTTGAATCTTTTTTTGGAAAAAATTAAAATGATATATCTAAATCAAATGTTGGTTTATTTCAGATGCAAAAGGGTGAATGGATTAGGGCTCCATTCTCTAGTATTAGCAAAAGCTTCACAGAAAATGTTGGGGGTGAAAGCTAAAAACTGGTCGGACTCGTCTCACCGATTCCTCAAACTCTGCGCCGATTCTGGAAATGTCGAAGCCTGCTACACTCTGGGCATGGTTAGTATTTTTACTAATTCTTTCTCCTTTTCTTTTTCTTTATCATAATTTTGAAATAGATATATAGGAGGAGGAGGAGAGTGAATGCAGCATACATGCAAAATCTCAAAAAATCCAGAATTTTTCTCACTCAGATTTATTATTTTGTGGACACACAGATACGATTCTACTGTTTGCAAAATCGAGGGAGCGGAGCATCCTTAATGGCAAAGGCCGCGATTAGCTCCCACGCGTCTGCTCTCTATTCCCTCGCCGTTATCCAGTTCAATGGCAGCGGCGGCTCCAAGACCGACAAGGACCTACGCGCCGGGGTGGCCCTGTGCGCACGCGCCGCCTTCCTCGGCCACGTCGACGCGCTGCGGGAGCTGGGCCACTGCCTCCAGGACGGCTACGGCGTCAAGCAGAACATCGCGGAGGGGCGCCGGTTCCTGGTCCAAGCCAACGCTCGTGAGCTCGCCCTTGTTCTCGCCGCCAACCCGTCCGCCGTTGTGCCTCGCTCGTGGCTGACCTGCAACCACCAGCGCCACGCCGGCGGCGGCGGCAGCTGCCCCCTGCTGAGTGATTTCGGGTGTAATGTGCCGGCGCCCGAGGCCCATCCGGCGAGCCGGTTTTTGTCGGACTGGTTTTCGGATCGGGTTCCGGGTCCGGGGCTCCGATTGTGTTCTCATTCGGGTTGCGGCAGGCCGGAGACGAGGAGGCACGAGTTCCGGCGGTGTTCCGTGTGCGGAGCAGTGAATTATTGCTCACGAGCGTGCCAGGCCCTTGACTGGAAATTCCGGCATAAGGCCGACTGCGCTCCGGTGGAGAGATGGGGTGATGAGGAGGGTGAGGAGGAGGTGTTAGACATCATCAATGGTAACGCCAACGATGATGAGGCCATGGAAGATAGGCTAGCTAGTTAGATTATGGCACTACTTTTACTGTGGGACTCAATCAATTGTAGAAAAGAGCAAGATTTGGGGCCAATTTTTGAGTTAATTTGAGGAATTTAAATCTTATTATGTTCCATTCACCCTCTCTCTCTCTCTCTCTCTCTCTCTCTCTTTTCTTAAATTCAAAATCTATATACTTCCAATTTTATCTATATTATCCTGCATCCCAATTCCTTTTTCATGTCATTAAAACTAGCTCTTGTAAATACATATGATCGAGGATAGAAAAAACATGTAAAGTAGAAATTGGCATATAGTGGGTTTTCTCAGCTTTGTTGTGTTAGTTGTTGGGGACCAAATGATAAGGGGATAGTATATGTTGCTGGGGTTTGTGAATTAATGGACATCATTATGAGATGGAAATGAATGTGGGGACATGAGTGAGTTCTTGAATGAATGTATTTCTTGAAACCAAAGTGAGACATTGATTCTTGTAAGTGCAAATTATTAGGTGAAGAGGGATGGGATATTGGGGTTGTGTGTAATGTGAAATTGTGAATAACCAACCACATTAACACCCTTCATTTCTGCCTTAACTTTGGGGTAAAGAATGACATGAAAGATAGATAGAAGCTCTTTTGAATCCAGCTACAATCTCAAACTCAACCTAATTTTCTTCCATCTTCCTTGCTTAGTTTCACTACAAGCTTAATTATTAATCAACATTTCACATGTGCATATATTCACATAGATCTGAAAGGGAATTGAAGTAGTACTAGCTAGTTTTGACAGATCGATCGAGGTGGGAGATATATGGCAGCATTTTTGGTACGAGGAATTCAGATCCACATCAATATTAATTAATTTCACAGATATATATATATATATATATATGACAGACAAAAAAGAAGAAAAAGGAAATTAAGGAGAGAAAAGTAATTATGTATATATAAATAAATAAATATGGTTGAGATGAGAGGGGATCCTAGGTAGCAAGTAATTGCAATGACAATATTCCAGGCAAGTTTACTGCTTCTTTTTCTGTTGCACACTTTTATGTTTGGTCAAAATATGTCAGAGATTGACCAAACCACAAAATCAAAAGAAAAAGAAAAAGAAAAATGCATGGACCCAAATTTAAATGACGAATATAAAGAAAATGTTATGTAGTATTAATTGATTAGAGAGAGAGAGTAAAGGTAAAGTTGAGAAAGGAGGAGACACACAAGTGGAGAATTAATGTGTTTTATCTATATATGTTCTTCACTACTTTATGGCCCCCATTTCCATTACAAATTCAGCTATATATATATATATATTCGAGTTTATATGAATTAATTAAGGTATATATGTATTCGAGTTTGGAGTATTTATATATATAGGAGTAATTTCACAATATAAATGCATGAGCTAGCTGTCCCCTACGTACCCTTCAACCATATACATATATTATTGATTCTTCCTCCCAACGCCACCTTCTTACACCTCACTCATACATACATCACCACCTTTCCCCCTTTTCACTTGCGATTTTTTTACCCCTTCACATGCATGTTTGATTTGGTCGGGTCGAGTCGAGTCGAGTCGATGAAATATTGTTTTTCTGTCCGTGGACGTAGCTACTACATTGTTAGTATTGAATCATGCACGTAAATTATGTGTTCTTTGTCATCGTTATTACATTTTTTTTCACATCAGTTATAACAACTTTTATATATATATATATAAGTGTGTGTATATATATTTCTTGATGAGTTGTAATTTAATCAATCGTAAAGGCAAATACAATATATAGGGACAGAAATTAAGTGTAGATTATTTTTATTTATAAGAAAAATTAAAAATGCAAAAAATTTCCGACAGTTGATGCTATAAGTGTGGGTGTGATTATAATAACTCATTACATAAAAGACCTTCATATGTATCTCGTGACTTTATGAAGTTAATGTATCGTTAGGTTCTCACCTAAAATATCGTATATGGTGATTGTTAATTAGCTAGAATAAACTAAGATAATTAAATCTTCCATGATGCTTCTTAATTGGATTAATAAAAACAAGAAAACAAAGTTAAAAGTACAAATGAACGCCATCTCATAATTAATTAAGAACGTTTTTACTCTTTACCCATCTTTATATATATAGATGGTAATAATTTAGAACGTTTTTATATATAATTGTTTAATTTACAATTATTTGAGAAAAGTGAAATTGTGAAGGATAGGGAAATGGTGATAGGTTGGAGAATTATTAGCTAGATGTTATTTGGGTGTATAATTTGGTGACACAAAATTATACAATTACCAGAAAAAGAGCAGCAAAATAGTCCAAAACGTCTAACATAAATGGTTGGAATATTAAATGCTCTTTGACATCTCACCAGAAAGAATTAGGTGCTTATTTCCACTTTTTATGGTACATTTCTGGACTCATCATACTACTTCTTTCGCTTTCTCATTTTTCAACACTTTAAATATACAAAAACTCACGAGAGACGGTCTCAAGGATAGTTTCCGTGAGACGGATTCTTATTACTCATGTGTTGAATCTATTTTTACAAATTTCAATATGAATTGTTAAGGGTAGGTTATGGGTTGACCCGTCTCACACAAGAAGATCTGTGAGACGGTCTTACATAAGACCTACTCCTTTAAATATACATATATTGCTGTAATTAATGATGGGTATTTAATTTCTAATTTTATTTTTGGTATAGTTTAGAGTGTTTTCAACTATATTTTGCATCTTTGTTGTAAAATAATACTACCTCCGTCCCACTATTTTCAGCCTACTTTGACCGGCACGGATGTTAAGAAAAAGCTATTGACTTTGATTGGATGTGTTATTTTAATATTTTTTAGTGGCAATTTTGTAATTTAAACCAACTTTTTGAGTGCAAAAGTTGTAAAATGAAAGAAATTGAGGGGTAAGAGAGTAATTTTTTTTTTTGCCATTTTGGGGTTGGCAGATTTAATTGGGACAAACGAAAATGGCAAATAGGCTGAAAATAATGGGACGGAGGGAGTATGATGTATTGTTGCATGTGGTCTGTCTATTTTTATAATTACCAATTATTCAAAACCAATTGGCTTATTTGTAACATAACTTACATAGTAAATACGCAAACCTTAATAAATGATCAACTTATTAATCTGATCATATTTTATTTCATTATATATATATATATGTTAGTAATTAATACATGCTTAATTTATATTAATAAAATCAAATCAAGATTTAAAACATGACAGAAACTAGCATATATATCTTGTCAATTTATTTGATTTAGTAACGTGTAGTTATGAATGCAGTTGATCTCGTGATAATTAAAGCAGTAGTACTGAAAAGAAACTGGTAGAACTCATTAGAAAATCTTGAATTGCCTAAATCTGAGGTAATTAATTTTTCAATATTTTGTTTTATACTGATAAAATAATTACGAATCTTACCAAACATCTACTCATATTTTCCACAGTCACCATAGAAAAATTGTTACAATTAATTGGCTGCTAAAATCTGACTAATATAATAATTTGAATTTTTGATACTGTACTATGTTGACTATTTAGTTAATTGAAATGACAGATTAGTTCGATTTTAGGTCTAATAGTTCCTCATCACCACTGCAATTAGGTTAATAATCAAATTTAGTTAATAATCAAATTTAGTACTCTTTCCTTCTTCCTCCTTTTTTTTTTTTTTTAAATTGAAAATAATTAACTTTGTTTGGTTTCTTACAAGGCAGATTAGAGTGTTTAGTTAAATTTATTGTACTATTTAAAATTGATCGATATTCCTTAAACGTGTTTACTTATTAGGGTTTTCATCAATTTAAAGACATGCACCTATATATTATAAAATAAAATAAAAAAAGATTGTTGCACGTCATATCATGTATTATGTGGTATAGAATTAATTCACTTGGTCTACTTGAAACTTGGAAACTATGTATAGATAGGTACACGTATTTAATAATTTCTTCACCATATGGATAATGCAATATTAGTGATTATAATAATAGATATATATATATATATATATATATAGTAATGCAAGCAAAAATGTGTTGCAATTGTATTAGCTTATTTAGCTTTACATTTGTACTGCGCCTATTAAAGTTCACCTACTTGCATTAACTCATCCTCCCATCACACATGGATCTTTTGCCAACTTAGTTTGGCCACCTGATCTATTATTTAATTTTTTTCCTCCTATTTTTTAATACCCTAACACCTTATTATTTTCCGGACTTTTTAAGCGTTTGGATCTTCTATTATATTAGATGTTATACTTTATACTTGATTCCGTTTAATATACAAATGTGAAGCCCTTGCTCAAATTAAAAATTGAATCTCTCTTCATATTACTTTGACAATCTATATATATCTTCAAATTTAATATATATATGTTTCTTTTGAGAGAGAAAAAAAGAAGAAGAAGCAGCCTATATATTGAATAGGCAGAGAGAGAGAGAGAGAAATTCTAAGGCATGGCCTAACTGGGCCCATAATCAACTTGAAGGCTTAAATGTAAATGCACAACAAAAAGCCTATACTATATTTTTCAATATTGTGGGCCCTATATGTTCCCCAGGCCCAATTATTGATGTTGAAATCTCTCAACTAATTCATTTCCAATTAGTCTTTGCCATCACACTCACTAAACCATATAGCAACTCTATTTCTCATTCATTTATTAATATTTTTGACTTCATAACATATACTAAATCTCTAGATCCTTGTATTTAAACCATATTACTTCATTCTTATGACCTTATATATATATATATATGTATGTATATAGACTTTTGCTCTTAACAAAATTCACTTCCAATTGAATAGTTTTATTACATTTTTATTTTTTCCTTTTTTTATATGTAAAAATAATGTTGGGTTTTAAATATTATCAACCATAAATTGGATTTCATGGTGGGCCAGACCGCCAGGTCAAACTTGACCTGGTCCATTGGGCTGATGTGTATGCTCGGATTGGGTTGGGCCGAATAGATTGTAAAGCCCATCTGCCCCTTCCAACTATTAATCAAAACATTTAGGGAAGAAATTGCCAAGAGAACAAAAATTAGGGCAAAAATCGACAACGAATTGTGCGCGAACGAACACGAAGAAGGTAGCTTTTCTTGTTCGTTTAATCTTCTTTGTCTGAAATTGTTATCGGTTTACAAATTCCGTCGTGGTATCCGGTGGAGATCACCGGAAAATTGGCCGCTTTTTTTTTTTTTTTTATGGTATACAAGATTCGAGATCTGTGCTTCAATAGAATCAACAATCCTAGAAACATTAGGGCTTTTTTCTACGTAATATTGAGCTGAATTATGGAAAAAATTGTTTGTGGTTTATAGGTAGAGATGGGGTTCATAATGGAGTTTGCGGAGAATTTGATACTGCGATTGATGGAGGATCCAAAGCAGAGGGACAAGAGTGCGAGGGAGATGCTGTATGAACGTGCAGAGCAATGCGAGAGGACTAAGGAAATGCACAGATTGCCTATGCAACCATATGGCTTCTGGACCTTTGAGCATCACAATGCTCAGATCTTCTGGGATGCTCAGATTAGCCAAGTCCAAGGGCGTCGGGACCCCTACGATACTCTTCTCGAGGAATACACCGGTGCTTCTACCAAATAATTGGTGGTTTGTTCTTTACATTCTGTTTCTTTTTAGTTTTATGCTAATACAATTGCTTGCTTGTTATTTTGTGTGTTTGTCTGTTCATATATCCATGTCAATTATGCATACCTGTATGCTATGAAGTTGTGAATCTCTAGGAATAGATGTGGTATAGGTTCTTGAGTTATCAAGTCTTTCGTGAGACATTTAATTGGGGAGACAAGTAGGAGGATTCAATTGTGCTATTAGTACTTCTTTCTTTTCAAAATAATTGTTGTTTAAGCCTTTAAGGTTAATTTACAGAGAATAAGAGAACATATGGTCTGTATAATTAGGTGAATTAATAGGCAAAGAAATTTTCTATTGAAAGAGGCAGACATTCTTTAACATAACATAGATGGTAGCACCTTCAGTCCCTTGTATGTCTCATCCACTACTAGAGCTGTTGGTTGCTTCAGATTGTTTCTAGAGAGATCTATTGTGGAAAATATGTTGAGTCCTTGCCATTCTCAACTCCATTGAGTTAGGACACCAAAAGTGTTTGGTATACACACAACGACCTATGCAATCGACTCTTTAGCTTTCCATACCCTCGGCTGTAGCGACATTCTTTTTCTGAGACTGGTATAACTGTAATATGTTAGTTACACTGTCATGGCATGGACCCAACTGTATTTTATTTGGGTTTGGAAGGGGTCTATTGTGGTAGGTGAGGGGGTTTAAACTTGAATAAGTGAACTAGTTTGTGTTGGTTCTTTTTCAAGAGCTCCTGCATTTTACTGAGTGTGCTCTGTAACAAATGAATCATGTGGTGGTATTTTCTTGTCATAACACATTATGAATTGCTAAGAACGCTGCATATGGATCCATCTTGCTATAATAGCCAAATTTTGGAACTGGTGTTAAGGCGGCGTGACGTCTTTTGTTTTTTTATCTCCAAGCAGGGAGTTCAGAAGCATATAGTTGAGTTGGGAGGGCCCTGCAAAGCCATTCTTGCTTTTATCGGATTCATCATGTCCACTTGTCTTCCTCCTTTGAACTAGCACTGTGTCATAAAGCTTGCAAACTCCTTTGTGTCTCAAGTAATGTAATAAAATACAACTGACTAAAGTGTTGTAATTTGGCAATCCAATTCTAATCGCACTTGTGTGCACTTCTCATTCTCACCAACTGAAGAATTTGCTATGCAGTTGTCCATGTCTTTGGATTTTTTTTGAGAAATTAAATTAAATTATCTGTTTGTTGTAAGGCGAAACAACCAACCTTAAAAAGCATACACTGGATAATGGATTAAAATAGAAATCTTGAGAAAATAGGAATGTAGTTCTCAATTACTTTTCCACACCAAAATCTCCCAGATTTCTTTTACTCATCAATAAACTAATGCTTGCAATGGGGCAAATAAAACAAACTTTACCAATTCCCAAACTAATTCTTGCAATTGGACAAATAAAACAAGTCCAAGCTTTATTAACGGACAAAATAAATCACTTGACCTAAGCAACATTGATAGAAAACACAAAAATAGCATAATGCATCAGTTCTAGAATCATTTACATCCAAGCTTTAATACACAATACAATCAGAAAATCTTGCAAGCATCATACATTCCACGAAGGACATACTAGGCAACGAGCAAGGATCATACAAATCTATTCCTTGTCCGATGATTCATTCACTGTCGTTAGAAGAGTTAGGGCGACTCGTATCCGTTTTCTTACTCGCTGCCGACTCCACTTGCTTGTACGCCTTTTCCATCTCCTCCACCGGAACCAAAGGAACATAACTGAAGACGCTGTACCCCTTTGCCGTTAAATCTTTAACGAGGCTATTGTACTTCTGCGACCAGTGTGTGGCTGTGGGAACGAACATCTCCAACACTCCATGCAAAGCAGGGTGCTGATTGGCTTTGTACCAGACTATAGCCATTTGGCTCACTGCCAAGTCCTTGGAGATTTGACCAGCATGGGAAATGGCTGCTACTGGACCATCCACTTTAGCTTCCTCTGCCAAGTCTTGCACCATATCTGATGCTTTCTTGAATATTGTTTGGGCCTTTGACAATGCAGCCTTCGCAGCAGGTGGAGCACAATCATCTAATTTGTAGCTCACTTCATCCACCTACAAAGATTGGAATGAAAACGAAGCAAAATTTCAATGAATGGGTTCCATTTGAGATTATGTCTAACACATACATTGCAAAGAAATCTAATAGCAATAGAGATAGAGATCAGTCTCCATAAACGTTTCAATTGCAAGCATACCTAAAGAGGAAGATAAAACCGCATATGACATAACCCAATCGCATCACTCACCCCACAAAATCCCTTTAAAAACAAAATATATCGAGCAAAAAGGCTGAGGAAGATGTCAATTAACCTTTTTGTCGAGAAAAACAAGGAAATGACTAGGAACGCTCTTGAATCTGTGGTAAACAGGGCCGAGAAGAGCAGCAGCGGCATCTTCAACCTTTCCGGCGGTGGATTTGAGCGGGCCGGAGTTTTGCTTGGCGTATTCATAGAGATTCGACACCACAACGACGGCGTTGATCGCCAGAATCCTCACAAAATTTAGGTGCTTCAAATGCGCATCACTCCTCTCCACCACAACCTGAATGAGTTACCAAAAATCAAATCAAACAGTCCAACATCAAAGAATAATTGAAGAGATGAACTGAAATTACCTCAGATGTAGCCATCACTTGGATCTGATGTTGAGCAATTGATCACTGATAGCCTCTGTTGGCGTTAAAAACAATGAAAGCTGATGAGGGTTTAAGGAAGAAAAGTAGTGAAGTATTTATATTTATATAATTGAGATCGAGGGATCCAAGGGCAATTTCGAGAATTCACTTGGCAAACGGTGGACAGGAAGACACGTGGCGTTTAATTGCTGGGGCTGTTTTAATTCTTAAAAGAAAGTTTGGCTGGAACTTTCTCGAATTCATTGCGGGTGTATCCTCAAGAAAGTTCCCACCATTAACTGCATTTTAAAGTTTGCTTGGAACTTTCTCGAATTTCTTTTTCCCTTTGTTCTTCCTTTTAGATTTTGGTTCAAGAATGAATAGGCAGGAGGGCTATACTGAAAGCAAACATAAAGCAATTGAATAAATAATATAAAGAACATATATTTTACAAAAAAATCAAATATAGAGCTTTCTATATATTTCCAGAATTATGCACAGACAAAAGGGAAAGTGCAAAAGAATGAAAAAAGTCAAAATTCAGGTAAAGGTTGATTTGATCAAGACAAGAGGGTATAAGAGGGCATATCCTCGATCCGTAACACATCCTCCATTAGAAATTCCCTCTCCAGTTGAGTTCTCGTAATCCTCAGAATATCCTGTTATGCCATTCAAACTCTTGTTTCAAATCACGATCCATCATTTAACCAGGTTCGACTATTATAAGATGTGATCATGACTAGGAAAATAAGGTTGCTTACGTTGAACTCCATGTATGTCGCGTTCTTGTCCACCCACAGTTTGTCCATAATCATGAACGCTTCGCAGTAAAGAAGGTCGAATGCCCATTCATTCTCTGCAAATGCATACATGATTGATGAAAGATTTAGTGGCTAACATCTGTAGATCAAAAGTGAGTGTGTCAATGGATGTTGGATGCCTCACCTGATAGCATTTGTAGAAAAAGGGATCGAATAAAGGTTCTTGGTTTTACTGCATATAGTTGAGCTCACATTAGTGGGTAAAAACTTGTTGTCAACAAGGTCGAAAAGGAAAATACAAAGATCATCAATCATATTAATTGTCCTTACTAGCATTGAGATCAAGCATTTGTATGATCATAAATGTTATATTCACACCAGCAACAGCAAATGGATATTCCCAAGCTGCCCTTTTGCCTGTTTGTTTCCTTAATAGACTCTGGAAGGATGTCTGGCAATAAAAGGGGCATCATAAGACATTGATGCATGCCAAGTGCCAATTTAATGAGGCCTTATATAAGGAGTGGAATAGTAAAATTACCGAAAATGTCTTAGCGAAAAAGAGCAAGTTCTCCAACGAAATGAAACCTGCCCCTCTGTTTACCAAGAAACATCAGCGCAACAAACGTAAAGGAAATGTGAGAGCAAGCATTAATCAGGTGCAAAAGAGTGCAGGATAAACAAGGACCTGAAGTCGGTCGATGGATCTTTTCCCTGCCATCCCATTTCTTTCCACTGATCAGATATCAAACTTTGTAGCTCCTTTCCAGGATATGTTGCAGACCATAAGGCCCTCAATGCCTCCTATATTTCATAATGTTATACAAGAGCCAAAAAGCATATAGTTTTCAGAATCCTATCATTAATTCATACCTGATGCTCTGGTCTCGATGCATCAAAACAAACTTTAGTTCTGTGTCTCAACCGTCTGAGCCTCTCTTCCTGTCCATTTCAAGCCAACAAACGTTTACTATAATTCCGGCACCATAAATCCATCAGATGAAACAAAAAATATACACAACTAGTACTTCATGTTTCGATCAATCCTAAGCTTTCAAAAAATGAACATCTCATAATAAGATTTGCACCATTCAAAACACTTTACGTGCTCTTGTTTGGATTCTATTCGACTTGCTAGAAACATGGTTATTACAACAAAAAAACATCAAGAATAGTTGAAGTGAATGGCTTGCCTGTAGGGGTGTCAAATTGAGACAAATACGAGTATGGTTTCCCTTTCGTTTAAAGCAAACACAAGTCAGGCCTTTCCCCCTCCACACCGGTGTACTACAACCTGCATAATCTTCAGCCAACAACAAGGATCTCTCAACACTAATAAATAGGGAAAACAACATGTTCAGCTTGGTAATTTAGTCGCCTGGTTCTTAATGATCATAAATCTCCATGGAGATAAAAGCTAATAGAATACCACAAGTATTCAAGTAATTAGTACTTGAATCTGATTTCTAATATATGCACAATTACTGATATAGCTACTAAAGTAGAAAATCATAACCAAACTCCTTTTTCCAAATTCAAGAAGGAAAAAAGAAAACTGATACAGTTTATAACCAAAGGAAATCAGAATTCAAACATTATCGAGTGATATAAACGAACCGATCGCAGATACAAACCAATCCAAAGTTACTAGATGCAGGTAGTACTGAGAAAAACTAGAATCGATCACCAAAAAACTCACAAAATCCCCAAGTTCAACAAATCATATGTTAATTTTAACCGATAATTAAATATTCAAGCAATATTGAAATACAGAAGGCGGCTACTGAAAAATTAGGGTACCTGAAAGCGAAGAGTGAGAATGATTGCATTTGGAGAAAGAGGATAAATGCGTAAATGTAGGAACCGCAACACATCCGCCATGGATTCTCTCCTCGTGACTCATCTTCATCTATCAAATCGATATTCTCTCTCTCTCTCTCTCTCTCTCTCTCTCTCCAGTTGCTTAAAACACAGTGCGTTCAGTTAGTGAGGTTGGCACTTTGGTTGTCATCTTCTTCTTTCTACTTTGTAGACTCAGACCAACTAAGCTGGTGGAGTAGAGGCCGAGAGACGGTATCAAAAGAGGATGTTATTTTTTATTCAATTAATTTATTCATAGTCACGAGAATGCCCAATTTTCGGTTTCCTTTTTTACCCCTACGTCACAATTTCCAATCAAAATCCTCTATTTCAAATCGTGTTTCATATAATGGACATATTAAGATCATCCATCATGAACACTTTTAGCATTTTCCTATCAAATGTTTTAGGTATTCAATATATCTATTAATATCATTTTTTGCATCATTATGAGATAAGATCGATACATATGATTAGATTAAGAGTTGTTAAAATCTTATGTATTATGCGAGTTTGATAGTTACTCCCTCCGTCCCAACTCAACTTGTCTACTTGCCATTTCGATTTGTCCCAACTCAACTTGTCAGCCCATAAATGACAATAAAAGTCAAATATGAATATCCTCATATTTCATCGTTATTACAAAAATATCACTCAATTATCTTAAAAAACAAAAAGTCACAAAAGTCAAACATTAATATCTTCATATTTCATTTTCATTACAAAAATGTCACTCAATTATCTTAAAAAACAATAGTCAACTGTTTTTTCTTAATCTCCGTAACAGTCAAAGTAGGTAAGTTCGATCAGGACGGAATAGTAAGATTTAAGATAGAGAATCTCAACATGAAAAATAGGATCTAGTTGAGTTAACCAAATCAAGAAGTTCTCCATTTATTTCCTTTCTCAACCTTACAATAATCCACCATTTTTGGAATATAATAAATGATATTAATCATATAATTGAGGTCAAATTACTCAAATCTATTTGTAAGTTTCTAGTAGTATTATTTTGATTCTGCCATGTTTGCTTGGAGGGTTTGAGTTAGTTTAACTTTTTAAACTAACATAAACACTTGTTTCTTTCATGGGTTTAAGGCCCGGGTATATATTGGGCCCGGATAAAGATTGTTTATGGTTGGGTTTGTGTTAAGCCCAACAGTACAAATTTTTTTTACCCAATTATACCCCAAAACGATGAACAAAATGACAATGATTGTCATTTCGTGTTTTAAAGATGACATTATTTTAAATAATAAATATATTTATACATATAATTTGTAGGACTGAAAATTCAAACAAGCTATTCGATACTCGATTCGAGATCGTTCGGTGAAAGTTTCGTTTGAGCTCGATTCGATAAAAATAGCAAACAAGATTGAACATATTTTTAAAAATCTAAAGCTCAACTCCAACTCGAGCTCGACTACTACAAAACAAAAAAATAAGTGTAAAAATATCAAACTACTTGAGCTCGACTCAAATTTGGCTTGACTAAAGCTCGTTCAAGCTCGATTCGATTAATTATCAAACAAGTTCAAACATAAATTTTAACGAATAAATCAAACAAAATTTTGAAATCAAACCCATTTTGATAAATTCACATAACCTTCAAACCAAACAAACAAATAACATTAGGGTCGCATCTTTATTTTAATAGCGAATAAGAAGAAGTTTGAAAGGAAATAAAGAGAGAGAGAGTGAATATGAATCAATATAAACGCCTGCAAAGGGAGAGTCCATCTCCGATGGAGAGGTGAGCCAATTCGATTCTCGAATCAGAAGCCAAAAAAGCATTGAGGTCCTGGAGATGCACCCTGCTCACACCGATCTTGTCAATCCACTCCTGGCTCAACTCCTCGTCCACCAACGCCACCGTCCCGGACCAGAGGGTGTTGTCGTAGGCTATGATTCCCCCCACCTTCACCAGCTTCAATAGCATCTCGTGGTACTTTATGTAGTTCTCCTTGTCCGCATCCACGAACGCAAAGTCATACTCACCCTCCTCACCCTCGCCGAGGAGCTTCTCCATCGCTGACGCTGCATCTGAATGGATGAACTCGATTTTGTCTGCCACGCCGGCCTTCTTCATGAAGGGTAGCCCTGTCTCGTATGCCTCTTTGTCCGGATCAACGGCCACGATCTTCGCGTCTTTAGGAAGAGCAAGAGCTGTCACCAGAAGAGAGTAGCCTGTGAAAACCCCTACTTCTATCGTCTTCTTCGCCTTCATCACTTTCAACAGCATTGAAATGAATTGCCCTTCATCTGCTGGCACATTCATCTCACTCCTGTTCATCATATAATCATCCATTAATATATTATTCCCAAATTTGTAAAGTAGTAAATATCATTTCATCATCATCATCATCATCATCATCATCATCATCATCTCCTACTTACATATGATGGTATGCTGCAACTGTTGCCTTCCTCAGTTCCTTCAGCTGTTCATGTTCTCTTGGATATGCACTTGTTTCCAAAAGATACTGTATATATTCCAACTTCTATTATTAATTAATTACCATATATATATATATATAATCTTCTTTGTTTTCTTTTCATTAGAGAAAAGAAAAGAAAAAGGAAAGCATTAATCCTAGCATAACAAGAGAGAGAAGGTTGTAGAGAGAGAACCAACCTTAGCAAGGGCTTCGCTCTGCAGAATTGTGCATGATTTCATTTTATAAAATGAGGTTGAAATACTTACTCTGATCAATTATATATATGAATCTCTAATTCCTTGTTTCTCTCAATGCCACTAAACCTATGCTTATTTATACTAAAGTCTTGAACCCATCGAAAATTATATAATTATTTTCTTATGTATATATATATATATATATATCAATTTTAATAAAGGTAATTAGGTGTGTGTCACTAGTGGGGATTTCAGCCAGTGGTTGGACTCTACATTTTGATTTCTTGTTTCATAATATAAATGAGTTACATCCATCATGATCACCTTTCAGATTTGGTCTATATATTACGGAAGAGATCATAAAATATTATTATGAAATTTTCAAATGATTATTGAACAATTTAACTATATATGAAAAACAAACTTGATCACTTTTTCGAAGCATTTTCATATGAAATTCATCACTCTTTTTTTTCTTCATTATAAATATATTACTGATATGTACTATTATCATATTTTAAGTTTTGAGAGTCGTATAGAGCAACCACAAATATGAGGATCTGTTTAGTAAATTGTATACAATTCACATAATTAAAAACACAGTACACATTTACTTGGTCTATGTATACATATAATAAAACGAATGAGATGTGTAATGACTGGTAAACATCGTTTACAATACTATTTGTGATAAGGACAAAACTTATATACCTTTGGGGCACATAGGGGCACAGATCTAGGTGTTATACATATACTCTTTAGGTGTTATATATATACTTTATAGGTGTTATGTTTCTTGGTGTTATACATATATTCTATAGGTATTATATGTTTATAAGAGTAAACATATGATACCTAAAGAGTATACATATGATACCTGAAGAGTATATATATAACACCATATAATAGGTTAAGTTGGGGGCACGGTGCCCCCGGGGCACACAAGTGTCACTCTTGTGATAATAATTAAAATTTGAAAATTACTTGGTCTATAGGTTTGGTGAAGTGCCATAATCCAACAGTAATTGTTTTTGTACATATATGCAATTTTAATTTGATGACTACATTTGATTTATAAATCGGAATAGCAAGGTTAGTTATATAATTCGATAAATGCGTGCACATATTGACAACTTCATTAAACAAACCACATTTTGGTTCTAAATATTTAACTCCACCTATTTTTTCTCTACTTTGAATGAGTTATATTGATGATCAATCACCCACGTACTTGTTTTTGATATACTATTATCTAAATAAATATTGGACAAATATAATCAAGAAATTTAGGGTTCAATTTTGGAAAGACGATCAAATTAATCGCATAATTTTTTTATCACATGATTAAATACCTAATTTTTAACGGAGGAATATTAGTTAGGATAATTTGTGAATGAAAAATCTAAAATGACATTTAATTTGAAATAAAATTTAAACCTCAATTAACACCTATTTTATTTCTATAAAAGAGAATTATCTATTCACTCGTTAATTTATTAATTTCACTAAAAATCACCCTTTTTATTTTCATTGTTATAAAAAAATGATGTAACCCAATTAAATCATTCTACATAGTCTTGGTCATTGATACTGTGAAATGTTAGGCAAGAATCCACAATAATTAGCTTTCTCAAAATTCATTACTTAAGAAATTGTGGTCCACTTTTCCCATTGACTCAGTGTTAATCATTTTAGACTTTTTACAATATTTAATCATTTCAATTTAACGACTTTTGTTTGTCTTATAAATAAACACAACAAAATCGATTATATTAAGAATTAATTGATGTCACCAACCATTAATTTGTGACCACTCATTGTGGAGGTGCAGTACTCCAGTGAAACTTATTTCCAAAACTACTTAATTGATTACTAAAAAAATCCTAGGATACAAGATTAATTAATCTTATTGAAATTAAATTGTTAATACAAATATAATTAAAGGGTAAACTTATGTTCTATTGTATTTTAATTTACGATTTATTTTATCAATACAAGCTAAATTCAATTGTAAATGATATGGTACTTGCTAGTGTGTGTGTATATATATATATATATATATATATATATATATAGTGCACTAAGACATGTCTACATACATATCATTTCTATTTTAAAAAATATCTTAAATAATATCTAAGGTTGTCATCAAATTATTAAATAGCCCTTTTTTTTCTTGGAAATTAAAAGGATACCATATGTTTGTTCAATGATGAATTAATGATTATCATGAGTAGTTAGCTTGGCATATATGTTTATTGACATGATCACAAATTTATTAGTTGATTTTGAATTTCGAATTCTGAATTAATTCGCCCACCGCCTTTTTTTTTTTTTTTTAATATTTACTAGTATAACATTTTAAAAATTACAATTATTAGTTTTGAGGATTTTGTAGTTTAATTTTAGGAGATGACGTCATCTATTTAAAATTTTTGGTTTTAAAATAATAATTGTAGAATGTGGTGAAAGAGATGATTAAGGTTGAATAATAGGGATGTGGAAATTATTCCCAGACAAGAAATTCTGGTAATTGTGGGTTTTGGTGAACTACTCTTGTGATCATCATCATAAAATCAAAGTCAACATTTACCAAAACTCTAAAACAATCTTAATAATTAGAGTACTACTATATTAATGGAGCTTTAATTTAATAATTTTATTTATACACCAATTAGCTACAACTGCATCATAGAAATTAACAAACATATTGATCGATACAGCTTCCATCATAATTTACAAAATTTGTTCTATCACTATCCTCATTTCCTGACCAGGTCGATTTGAATCAGAATAAGAGGGTGTTTGACTAAGCTTATAAGCTCCTTAAAAGAGCTTATAAGATGTTAAGTGCTTATAAGTTCCTCAAAAGTGTTTGACTAACTTTTAAAAATAAGGTCTTATTTTATGAGCTTATAAGATGTAAGGAGCTTATAAACTATTTTTTGAAAAGTAGGGAAATCCCAACTTATTTCTAAAATAAGAGCTTATTTTTCAAAACACATTCAAATTTAATCATTGAAATTACACAAATGTCATTACTAACAACTTATAAGCTCCACCATTTTATTTACCCAAACACTTCAACAACTTATATTAAACTTAAATTAAACATCTTATAAGCTCCAAAAACATCTTATAAGATGTGATAACTTATAAGCTCTAAAAATAAGTTTTGCCAAACACCCCCTAAATGACCTACTTTCTTTTTCTTTTTTTGGTATAGGTCAATTTAAATGAACTCAGTCTCTATCTATTTCTAACACGCAATGCGGACTTTAATCTTTAAACTGATAACCAACTCCTAGGTGTTTGTACCTAAATACAATAAAATAGTAGTAACAAAAATAATTACAAGTCACTAATTTCATCAAGAAAAAAAATTATATTTTGCCCCTCAGTTTTTATTTTCAATCTTTTTGCTCCCTTTACTTTGTTTTATTTTAATGTTTTCCTCCGTAATTTTTCTTAAACTTTTATCTCTTATATTTCGTTTCCTTTTTTTTTTAACCCCATGTATTGTGGGATTTAATCTATATAAATTGTCCCTTGCTTTGTTAACTAATGGGCAAAAGATAATGGAACTGAAAATATACAAATATCAGAGTAGAACATATAATATGATGGACAAAAGTTAACAATATATATATAAAAGAAAATATAAATTGTTCAAAAGTCTTATCCCTTAACTTATCATACAAGTTCTTCTGATAAAGTCGTTGTTTGTTTATAGAGCATCAGAAATATAGTTAAACAAGCAATTTGAAAATGATTGTTTTTTATATTAGGGATCAAAAAGCCGCGAATCAATAAGCTTTTCGTACAGAGAATTATCATACAAAATTATACAAACATCACTGTCAAAAGAAGGGTAACAGCTATACACTTGGTCTATTACTTCCTGCACTTAAACTAACGCACCGAGTGTAACATCCAACACGAAAGCTAAACACTCGTATTTGGAAATACACGAAGAAAGAAATTCAACGATCCGGGGGTAGAAAATGAAGGCTCCAATGTGTCCCCATGGCTATGGAAACGGGCTGTTCGCTTTCTATTCACACATCCATATAAGAGCGTATATGAGTAACTACTTGATTATATGTAGTGAATGCTAAGAAATGTTACTTGTATATAACATTTCTTAGCAATATCATGGTCCTAACTAAATGATTTTCTTAGAAACCTACAAACTTATCTCCACCAATCTGGTATTTTAAGCCTTCTACTCCGGTGTATTGCAAGCTTAACCGCAGGTACCTTCTGCTTCACCTGCCTCCAAATCATGTTAGTGGCATCGTCTTTCTTTGGAGGGTACTGGAATTCGAAGTGATGAGAAATGCTTTTAAGCTGCAACCACATTTTAACCCATCTTTCTTTAGACACATTTCTGAGCTCATTCACCATATAGCCTGGTCTCGTTGCCTCCTTCACTGAGAAGAATATGGAGAATTCCTTGTAGTCGAGCTCATTTTCGTATGGTAGCTCAATCTTGTCACTCACTATAACAGGAACACAGTGGCTCACAATAGCATCAAATAGACGGCATGATGATGGTGTGTCCCCAGCAGGATGGAGGCAAAACTTTGATGCACGCATTTGTTCTGTGGACTAGGGTAAGAAAACGAAAGTTGAAGTGGGAGATCAAAATGTAGAAGCTAAATTGCAATACTAACTTTTCCCAGAAGCTGGTTAGTCATTTGAAATAATCTTTTAACTGATCTTAGGAGCAAAGAAAAGTTACGAATGATTATGAGCATACTTACTGCTCTGAACCCTTCCTCCGATGCATAGGCCTCCTCGTATATGACATATTTTGTCCCCTTCAACATTTTATGCAGTACAGCACGAACCTTTCCATCCTGTTACATTGGTATGTTTAAAATTTAGATCAATCTACTTCAAACATAGAGTAAAAACAAGACATCTCAACTGGCTTACATCTTTTCTCTTGGTCCTCCCACGAAAGAAGAGAAGTGTCTGACGAGAGTTAAATGGATCCTCAAGGTCATCGTTGACATATGATTCTACCATGTGGGGGTATGGGGCAACAACATCTTTTGCAAGTCTAGAAATTTGAATTATGCGGCCAAAATCAGCAACAATGAATACGGAGGAATTAACTGAACCACGATGATGCCTGAAAGCATTTGGATGATGCAGGGGAATTACATGGTCCCGTCCCCCTGATCTTTTCCAATACTCCGATGCCCTTAATATATTCACCATCTCAATCTACATGAGAAACCCAGCAGAATAACAAACTCTCCTTAGTTTTATGTTTCTTTTGAATCTTGTTCTGTTTTTGATCATATTTCCAAGTTTTTGGTTTTCAGTTTCATCAACCACCATCTTAAATCATCAGAATATCCCCATATATAATATAGCTTAAATCTATCAATGAAAACGTAAGCAGCACACAAGTTGGTCATCAGAAAATCAAACAGTGATTTTATTTCATAAACAATGAACAAACAATACAAGATGTTGCTCCCTAAGAGATTAATTATTGAAGAAATATAAACGATTGCTACAACCATGATCGAATTAAGCTGGTAATGTGAGATTAAGGTTAACATCGAGCACAAAGAGAGAAGTGAAAACGAACCTGCAACTTCTCATCAACCGTGTTCGGCTCCGCCATGTTCCGAACATGGAGATTGAAGCTAAATGACGAGAAAAACGGCACAAAGAACACGTCAGCTGAGTCCGGGTCCGAAACGCGAACCGCCTCACGAGTCGAGTCGGACTCGTTATTCCCCTCTTGCAAAAGCGAAGCCATCATCCAGTACTCCACACTATGCTGTTTCCGTAGACCGTCATTCCACCTCCACGCCGGAATATTCTCCGCAGTCACCGGAGTATTCTCGGGAAAAGAGGGGTCCATCATTCCGACATTGAAACGCGGCGGCAGATCGTACATGTAGACGCGCAGAGGCGGCCATCCGGTGGCGCAGGGCGTAGCATTGTTGGGCTGGGAAAACAACGAGAAGAATTGAGATTTGTCGTCTAGGGTTCCGGCGAGGAGTATTGTACCGAATAGCACCGGAATACATACCGCCAAGCAGATGAGAGTTCTATTAATCATCGTTTTGCATTTATTTGTGTCAGATTTTCCCGTTTGGAAGGATTTTCAGTGTCGTGAAAATCATCAACTATACAAACAAGATAAAATCTTGGAAGAAATTTATGAATTTAGGGATTCAGATTCATGGAGATTAGGGATTTTGAAATTGCGTTGAATTTCATGAATTGCTTTACAATTTAACACGACATTAATTGATACAGTGTTGATATAAGTTATGATTTAACCTAGCTTCAATTTCTTACCAACGAATGAGAAGTTACTTTAAATATGTTTCTTATGATATTAACAACAAAAATGCATTTCACATATTTTGGGAATTTCTTTTAATTAGACATGTTAAATTTCGTTTAAATTTTTTAGATGTCAACAATGAAACTCAATCTCAAATTACAATCCGTAGTATAATTTACCAATTGTTTTCCCTATCTCAACATAAAAATGCAATCTTAAAATCAAGTTTCTTTCCCTAAAACTAGTGACATTATATCATCATCATCATCACCATTATATTATCATTTTAATACATTATTGTCATTGTTCTGTTATATTTATATGTATATTTAATGAGGATGTACGTTTTTTTTTTTTTTTAAAGATTAATATCAATTTTAGTAATATAAAAATTAATAAATGTGGAATTTTGTGGGCCAAAAGCCCAGAAAAATATTTACAAAGGCCAACAAAATGTATTCACTTTAATTTAATTCTCTTTGAAAGGCAAGGAAGTACTATTAAATAGAAGTAGCATAACATTGAATTTGTTGTTTATGGACGCGAAGTTGGAGAGAATCAGTCCAACTCAAATACAATTCTGCAGATTTATACGAAAATAATACACAAAAATCTTAGCCAGCTTCAAAAATCGCAGAAAAAATGGCGCTTTTGAGGCTGAGCTCCGGCGACGTGGCCGGATTCAAAGTTTTCTTCGCTCTCCTGGTTCTGTACGGACTGATATCGTACTTTGTGTACTCCGCCATTCACATGAAGTTCATCATGCCTCTCGGTGTTGACGCGCCGCTCGATCGCTTCTCGGAGGCCAGAGCAATCGAGCACGTGCGCGTGCTGGCCGAAGAAATTGGCGGCCGCCAGGTCTGCGACGACGTCGCCCAACTGTCCTTTTCTTCTCTAATTTGTTGAATTCTCTGTGGTTGTGTGCATGTGGCGTCTCTTTTCAATTTGATTCAGTCTGTTTCCGTGATTGAGAATCTTCGAAAAGTTGGTCATAAATGCATATGATATGTTGTTGACTTTGTATGGCGGATTGTTTGGGACACAAGCTAGATTAGATATATATTTACTGGTGATTTTTTTTTTTTCTCAAATATGTTTGGAAGATTCAATGCAGCTATGGCTTTTCGTAATGTTGATTGCAATTTTTTATTGTTTGAATTTTTTGAGCTAGCTGAGTGAAGGTTGATTGTAACTTTGTTTACTTGGTCCATTGAACCATCTGTTTGTATTGTGATTGATTACATGTAGGAGGGGACTCCAGGCCTGCGTCAGGCTGCCGTATATATTAAGAAGCAGTTAGAACTGATAAAAGAACGAGCTGGCTCGAAAACTAGGTTGAACACACCACATTTTTTTACTTTTATATATGTGAGAATACTATTCAGGTTTTTGGTGTATAGAATTAACTTTCGAAATTGGGATTTGTATTGCAGGATAGAGATTGAAGAAACAGTTGTTAATGGCTCCTTCAATATGATGTTTCTAGGACAGAGTATATCACTAACTTATAGAAATCATACAAATATTCTTATGAGGTACTTTACATAACTTATTTATGTTTTCATTTTTTTGAACTTTCTCTTTGGGCCTTGTAGAGTTGGAGTTAGTTTATGAACAGAAGAGAATGTTGAGTGAGTTCTCTTTTATTTAAGGTCCTTATCATGGCATCAGGAATGCTGCTGTATTAAGATCTTGACATGTTCAAGTATCCTTTTTTTTTTTTTTTTAACAATAGAAAGTTTACATTTTTCTACTGTTTCGAAATCATTGACTCAGCAATGACATATTTCTTCTATCAGTTTTTAGCTTAATTGTTTGTTCTGAGTTTCCACTCATATCCTTGAGTTGCATCATTTCTGTGCAACTTCAGTTTCAGTATGTTAGATATAGAGAACCAGAAGCTTGTACCTCCTGGAGTCAGCCCCTCTTATGTTGTTTCCTACCTCTTGAAAATTTGTAGTCATGGTTTCATTGTGCAAGCTATATTACTTTACTACTTGAACTTACCGTATGTGGAAATTGTACAAAGGATAAGGCTGTTAGGCAAAACATCTGTTTTGCAATTTGGTCATTGGGTTTGCTACTTTTATTAAATTTATTGGCAAACATTTATCTTTCACTTGGATCAATGTGCAGGATTTCGTCGATTGATTCTCAAGACAGTGACCCGTCAGTTTTATTGAACGGTCATTTTGATACCCCACCAGGTTCTCCAGGAGCTGGCGATTGTGGCTCATGCATAGGTGGGTTGTAACATAATACAGTTTTTGGATAATATGCATAATTGTGGACTCAAATTTTGTTATTCCTTCTTTCACAGCATCATTGCTTGAATTAGCAAGGCTTACTGTTGATTCTGGCTGGATACCTCCGCGACCAATAATATTCTTATTTAATGGAGCTGAAGAATTATTTATGCTGGTGAGAGTTCATATATAACAAAGCTCTTTGCTTTTCCTTGTTGTTTTGCCATTGGTGGCTTTAAAGTTCTAGTGTCAGTTTTCAAATCGTAAGTAATTGTATTTTCATAGTTGTTCTTTGTTGTTATTCATTTTGAGGTGATGAGTTATGTTATGTTTGTACTCATATTTTGAAGCTTATTTGTTTTGGAACTATTTCATTTTGATGTCATCTAGGAAATAAATATGAATACATATTACATTATTGTCTAGTGTTGTAGGCTTCAAGATTCAGCTTTTCCTTCTGTATGGTATACTTTCATGATAAAAAAACTCATGGCTTTCTGATAAAATCTTGTAAATTTTCAATTTAACCCATGCTTAAAAATTGATTAAACATCTGATTTGATTCTGCCTTCTTATGCCATAATATAATTGGTGTGCATCTCTTTATCCAACTTGTGTGAATAGATATGTATTAAGTTTGTTTATGAGATGGACAGATGATGAGTCCATGTCTTGATCACAATGCACAGCTGATTTCTTATGATATTTCAGGGTTCACATGGTTTCATGACAACTCATAGATGGCGTGATAAAATTGGAGCTTTCATCAATATTGAGGCATCTGGAACAGGAGGCTTTGGTAGGTTCCTTTATCTTCTTGTGGATTCAAATAAAAATGATCTGAAGTATCATGACTGCAGCCAACTGATTTCAGGAAAATTATTCACTCCACTCTTGTGGTTGTAAATTCACCTCCCTCAGTTGGATGTTTTAGTGAGCTAAGCCCTTCATTGCAATTCTTTTTTTCAAAATTTCTTAATCTACAGATTTAGTGTGCCAATCTGGACCCGGATCTTGGCCTTCAAATGTTTATGCTCAGTCAGCTGTATATCCTATGGGAAATAGTGCAGCTCAGGTTTTCCTTTTCTTCTTCATTTCTCATTAGAAAGACTTAGTTTCTGAAAATTGGCTCTTTTATTTGTTCTCAGAAAAGAATATTGATATTGGATTTTATTCACCGGCTGATATGATTGAGAGCAGATGCATTGGTGGATAGGAGGGTTGAACTAATCTCGAAGTGGGTTCTTATTTTGGGTGGGGGGAATGGGTGATTTCTTAGTTGTACTAATGATATGGTTTTTCAACATGCTATACTAATTCAATTCCCTTAACACAGAGAATTAGGTTCATAGGACCGTCTTTAGAAAAAAAGAAAAAAGACTTAATTTGGTTCTGATTATATTATGATCCAATTTTCTTATCATTGTAGTTAATTACTTTCTAATGTACTTGTAGGATGTTTTTGGTTCAATACCTGGTGACACAGATTACAGAATGTTTGCCAAAGATTATGGTGATATTCCTGGCTTGGATATTATCTTCCTACTTGGGGGTTATTTTTACCACACCACGTCCGATACAGTGGATAGACTATTGTATGCAACAACTGCTATTTTGGAATTGATCAGCGTATTCATATATTCATACACATTTATCTTGTCCTTGCCTAAATTGCACTTCTATTTCTGCCAATTAGACCAGGAAGCATGCAAGCACGAGGGGATAATTTGCTTAGTTTAATGAAAGCTTTTGCCAATTCTTCCAAGTTATTAACTGCTCGAGAACGAGAATCCTTTAGAGCTGATGCCAGTGGATCCAAGGATGCAAGACCAATTTTCTTTGATTACTTTGCACACTTCTTGGTACTCCACAATCTTGGTTAAGGGGATTTAGTTGGTCAATTGTTTATATAAGCAAATGCAAATCTCCGTAGCAAGGATAATACAAGTAATATGCTTCCTGTCGTTCTTGATGAACAAATCTTATTCAGGTCCTTTACTCAAGAAGGCAAGCCCTGGTACTTCACAGTATCCCATTTGCTATCTTCCTCATTATGCCGCTTTTATTGCGCTTTCCAACTGGGAGTATATTCTGTTTCTTCAGTGCCTACTATGACTTTATTAAAGGTAATGATGAATTGAAATTGAAGAATCATGTGATTGCCTACTGGTCCTTTTTAATCCCTGTTGCTCTTTTTCTATAAAGTAGTCACTTTCTATGATGCAGGACTATTTTACCATGCTAGTGGGATTATACTTGCCATTATTTTCCCCATAACTTTCTCTGTCTTGAGGTTGCTATTCTCTGGCCATTCAATGAACTGGTATGTGCTTGGTCATTTAATGTTGCCTGTGTCCAATTGTTCTCTAGTTCAGTTATCCTCTATTATAGTGGAAAGACAGAGTATTTGCTTTCTTTTTTAATTCAATGTAGGTTTGCCAATCCATATTTGGCTTTTCTAATGTTTGTGCCATGCTCAATTGTTGGCCTGTTGGTTCCAAGATTACTTCAGAGACAATTCCCTCTCTCTCAAGATGTTTCTTCTCTTCAATTATCACGGGAGGTGTGTGCTGCTGTTAGATTTTTATTTATTGATGCATGGCTGCTGTTCTTCTATTGGTTTGTCGATTTAGAATTTTATTACAGAATGCTTTTGTGTTGTTTCTGTCTAGCTGCTTACTACATTTTCCAGTCAGAATCTACTGAATATAACACCTTCCTTGCAAGAAGTTTTATTTATTGCTTGTTATGCAACCCTTAAGAGGAGTGCCAAGATCTAGTGAATTGCTGAAGTAGTTTCAAAGCATTTTCCAGTCATAATCTACTGAATATAACACTTTCCTTGCAAGAAGTTTATTTATTGATTGTTATGCAACCCTTAAGAGGAGTGCCAAGATCTAGTGAATTGCTGAAGTAGTGTCAAAGCATTTATTTTGGTACTCAAAGGATGTGTCCATTCTTCTAGTTTGATAGTTGTCGAACTGAAAGGGAAAACAGAAATAAGTACTGTAGGTATCTGCAAACTTTACCCTAACCATAAATCATCCATTGGATTTAACTTGTGTAATGAATGTTTATCATCATTTTATTTTGGTCAGTTTCTTCAATATTGAATGCATTAATAATAGCATTCATATATATTGCAGGGATTGGTTGATGAAGCAAGGTTCTGGGGAGCATTTGGGTTTTATACTCTCTTTACTTTGGTGTGTGAAACTATTTTTCATCTTCCCCAATTATGAGTTATAGCTTTCATTTATCTCTTCTTAGAGCATGCTTTTCAAAGGCTTAAAATGTTGACAGAATTTCTGAATGCAGGCATACCTTGTATCTGGGTTAAGTGGAGGTTTTGTGACATTCCTTTTGTCAGCTTTTATGCTTCCAGCATGGATTTTCCATTGTCTATCAGTCAAGTCCTTTGGTCATCAGTCTCTCAGGTCCATTTAAATAACTCTTGGTTACTATTCTCTTAAATTAGTTTTTTCCCTATTAAATAATGCATTAAGACCCTAATATTATATCTAGTTATGTAGACAACAATAGTACTTGGTGTCATTGTAGTCTCACCAATATGTTTCTATCAGATCAACAGCATCCTATGTGGTCCCTCTGATACCTTGCTTAACGTATTCTGTATACTTTGGTGGATTTCTTGCTGTATTCGTCATCGAGAAAATGGGCATGACAGGCTCTCATCCACCTCCTTATGGTTAGTTATAGCTTTATTTACACTTCCATGACTGCAAAATCAAGAAGCTTTTAATATATTGGACTTGTTTGGATCATCTAGCAAATCCTGTTGCACCAATGAGTGATATGTCTTACTGGGAAAGATGGACTCAGACTAGTTAACTCTAGCTCTGTCAGTGCCTCCAGGCTCCAGATTATGCTTACAGCATTGAGAGTTTGACATATTTCAAATGAATTGGAAAACAAGATTCTCGTGCGTGAGAGAATTACTTAGCAATAAAGAAAGGCAACTGATTGAGATGGATTTATTGATTTCCTATGCATCAGTTAGTCTGACCATTCAAATAATTAAATTTCTTGAAAGATCCGTGTTTTTTAGTTCACAGTGCAACGTACATTTCCATCACAACTTTATCATAACCGGGGGACTAATGCCTATAGTACATAGTTGTAATTCTATATTACATATTTAAAGACTGCACCTGATGCAGGTTGCAGAACAATTATTCTTTTAGCCTCACAATGTAGCAATTATTTGCAGGATATTTTGTTCCTGATGTAATAGTTGCAGCTGTAGTTGGATTAGTAACCGGCTGGTGTCTTGGTCCTCTTCTACCTGTTGTTGGAAAATGGTTGGCGAAACCATCCATTGTCCAAGTTTTGCTGCATGGAAGTATTCTCTCTATGGCTTTATCTTCACAATTCTTTCCTTACAGCAACGATGCACCTAAAAGGGTTGTACTCCAGCATTCAATTCAGACTATAGGTACCAAAGGACCAGCTCATGTTTGTTCTTTACTTTTTAAGATTCTATGACTTGTTGATTGCTGGCTTGAGTTGGTCTGTGATGTTTTGACCAGTAGCACGAGAGTCTTATACATGTTCAGGTTGTATAGCTGATCAGAGTCATGTTCGTTATCTGCAATGCCCAGTTGTGAGTTTACAGATATTCATGAAGATCTATGGGAAAGATCATTAATATTTATCATATTTGAATGATTTTTAGTTTGCTATAAGTTCAGTCATAGAACTGAAGAATGTGAGGTGCCTGGATTTGAACATAGAACAGTAGCAAAGATTTTGTATTCGCAAGTGGCTCATTTTATACTTTATTATTAGTTCTACCAAAGTTGTGATCATTATTTTAACTAGCAATTCATTTTCCATTGACAGATGCAAAACAGATATTGGGTGCTAGTTTTGATTTTGCTGTAGTTGATTCCAACTCCCTGATGTTCGTTTTCAAACACGCTCCTGAAGTGGTCAAGGAACTGCATGGTAATCAAGAACTAAGTTTTGACACTGTTGCTCAGTCGGACTTCGAGACATGGAAGGTACTTTCTTAAACCTTTATGTCTGTCCAACTGATGAAATATGACTGTCTTTATGTAATTATGTTATGTTAATTAAAACTTTCCCAAAGAACTATAAAAACATCTTTTTTTTTTGAAAGTTTGGAAATTGTATTATAGTGCTTTTGCATGTCTATTGTCATGGATTTTGCCTCATCCAAATAAATAAACATGTATGAAATGTAAATTCATACTTGAGATAATCTATTTGTGTTTGGTATTTGACTGTTCGACATTAGGCTCATAAAACTTGGCTGCTTATTTTTTGTGTTTTTACATTGAATAGCAATGAAAGTTGAGTCTGATATCCTCTAGCTCTGGATGCAGCTTGCTTCTCATTTGATGAGCTTCATTGGCAAAATTACTTCTATATTCATGATTATCGTTGAAAGAGATGCATGAACTCAAGTTGTCATTTTTGCAGGGAATATTTCCAATATCTGCTTTGTTCTCAAGAAGCCTGAAGTTTCCCGCGACAGTTGAGGATGTCTTGAAGCAATACACATATTTCCCCATTTTAACATCCGACAAATCCTCAACTAAGTCTATTGCGGGATCTAGGAGAGTCAACTTGGAATTCTCTTTAGGGTAAGTTTCTTACCTTACGCAGAATATAAACTGATGATGATACAAGTTACACTGATTGCTTTATAGAGAACTATCGATATTAAGATACTCATGTTTCATCACATGTGATGCCTACTTATTTCCTACATCTTCACAACTTCTCTACTCATATAGCCAGGCATGCAGTTGGATCTCTCTCTGTTTGAACCTTGACGACATTATAAACTAGTTCCAACTATTATGCTTCCAACTTATTATGGTTTTATGTTTTTTGGTCTGTCAGTTCGCTAAAGGAGGTGTGGGTTGCAGTCCTTAACATTACAGGACCATTATCCAACTGGTCATTTGCAGATCATTCACTTCCAGGTGATTTTTTGAATTCTCTTATCCAGTCCTGTGATCAAACTTCTCTTCTCGTATGCTATATCTCTTTAAATTTCAACAGCTCCCGTTAAAATTGGCAATCGACCACCATCGTACATATGTAGACTGAGCGGTGCAGCCCCTGAGAATTGGAAGTTCTGGTTGGAGGTAAGCCATCAATATTTCTAATTAACTTACCGCGGGTTTTATACTATTTATACAAAGAATCTTGTTGAGTATTGGATTCACCATTGATTCGAGCTCGGTCGAGTAGGGGATGTAGTGTCAACTCGACTCAACTTTATTAGGCTCATAGTTTCATCGTACTTTTGTTAAAACGTTTTAGTTCAAATTCCGCAGGCTAACAATTCGGAACCTTTGAGGGTGGAAATTGCTGTAGTTGATCTATATTTAACTGAGTCGACACAGAAGTTGAAAGGCTTATTTCCGAGTTGGATGGATGTCACTGCTTATACAAGTTTCCTTTCTTCATATGTCTTTTAATTATTTCTTCAATAGTCATAGATAACAAGTTATTGCTCAGATTTCTCAAGGATCTCTGCTTGGATTATATCTGTATGATATTCATTTTTTATTTTATACACATTCAGGAAACAGAAGTAAATGAAGAATGAAAAAACAAGGAGAAAAAAAAAAGAAAGTCCCATTTTCCCTTTGTTTATTGAGTTGTTATAATTGCACCTTTCTTTGTGTTGTCTTTTTGCTAGTTAGTCAAAAATGAAAGCTCTTCTTCTTCTTCATTACGCCAAGGATGATTTCATCCTACAATTTTATTTTATTTTGTTGTGTACTAATATAATTGAAACTTATATATAAATTAAAAATATCCCAAAATTATAAAAATGAAATAATTTTTTTTTTTCATGAAATAAATGAGGATACGTATGAATTTAAACTTCATTAGTTGACTTTCATAATCATACCTTGCAAAATACATAGATAAAGAAAAACAACTTATGATCATAGCAAACTAATTAATGGTGATAGTTAGGAAATTTTATATTCTTTAGAATCTTGTATATAGATATGAGATATGTATCTTGTTCATATCCTTTTGACTTTATTTCTTTCTATCATTCATTCCATTGTAATCTCACAATATATATGGTGCATGGAAAAATTCTTTCACTAACTCATGATGAAACAAATCTCTTCTAACATGAAGGCTGAAACTCTTGTTGCATTTTGTTACATGATTTGATCTAATGGTCTAGATTGCAACCACGTTGAATCATGTGACTACTGTGAACGAACACATTGCACATAGGATCTGGATTCGCATGAAAACCATCATCATGTAAAAGATTGGTTTGAACCGATTCAATGAAGGAGAGAATGCTTTACATCATCCACAATTATGAATGATAAGGTCACAAAAGCTAGGTAGTTTCTTGTTAGTAGGCCATGAGTATATCTTCAATATATGTATATAATTTGAAGGAGAAATTCCAACACATTCAATCACCTCACATTTCAACAAACAACTCACCACATTAATTGAAAGAAAACACAGATCTCATCTATATATATATACATTCTTCTACATGTAAAGAAACACAAATTAAAACCCAGATTCAAGATCTGATTATTGAGCAAAATGGAGATCGAAATCAAAGTGATCTCAAGAGAAACAATCAAACCATCTTCTCCAACCCCAAAATCACTGCAAAAATACGAGCTTTCATTTCTTGATCAACTAGCTCCTCCATTTTTCATGCCACTCGTTTACTTCTATCCAATATCAGATGCCATTAAATCTGAAAAATCAAACCACCTCAAGAAATCATTATCACAAGTCCTTTCCACGTTCTACCCTCTCGCCGGCCGCCTCCGCCACCACCTCCACGTCGACTGCAACGACGAAGGCGTCCCCTTTATCGAGGCCGAGGCTCACTCTGATCTTTCACAGTTTCTTACAAATCCAGTTCCAAGTAACATGAACACCTTTCTGCCATGCAAATTGGATGAGATTCAAGATCTTGTCATGGCGGTTCAGCTCACCTATTTCCGATGCGGTGGACTCTCACTCGGGATCGTGCTTTCCCACAAGATTGCCGATGCATTCTCCTTCTTCTTCTTCACCAACACCTGGGCCTCCGCCTCCCGGACTGGCGGCGCCGCCGACACCCCCCTCCCCCAGTTCGACTCCGCCGCCATTTTCCCGCCGCGTGACGTCACCGGGTTCTACGCCAATACAGGAATTGAGAAAGAAGAGCTCGCCGTTAAAATCTTCACGTTCCCCGCCGCCAAAATCTCCCTTCTCAGAGAACTGTATTCCGGCGAAGGCAGCGGCGGCGGTAACTCGCCACCGCAGCGCGTGACTCGGGTAGAGGCGCTGTCGGCTTTCCTGTGGAGCCGGTTCATCTCCGCTACTGAATCAAAACCCGACCCGAATAAGAATTACACCATACTCCATACAGTGAACCTGAGAACCCGAACAGAGCCGCCATTGTCGGAACATCTGTTCGGAAACATAAGCGGCATTGCCATAGCGAAGCCGGTGGTGGGAGACGGCGGCTACGAGGTTGTACAGAAAGTGCGTGAAGCCATTAGAGGCGTGGATGGAGAGTACGTGGGTCGGGTCAAGGATGGATACAAACATTTGGATTTCATGAAAGAGATGATGGTTCAAAGCATGAAAGGCCAGCTGGTCAGTTTCAACCTCACAAGCTTGTGTAGATTCCCACTGTATGAAGCCGATTTCGGGTGGTGCAGGCCGGTTCGGGTCGGGTCGGCCCGTTTGGCTTTCAAGAATCTGGTTACTTTTATGGATGCAGCAAATGGAGATGGAATTGAAGCTTGGATTAATCTGGAGAAAGATGATATGAAGAAATTTGAGGCTGATTTGGAGTTGCAGAAGCTTCTTGCATGATTAATTTGTTGCTTCATTTCAATCTCACAGTGTCATTGATTTGAAGTACACAATTTGTTGAAGATCATGAGCCTTTTGTATGAAGTATATATATGTTTGAAAAGTTTAATGTACGTAATATTTGTCATGTGTAATATAAATAATGTGTTTCATAGTTGGATTAATTCGAGTAATATATACTAGTGTATCTTATATAATGTAATTAAGAGTAATTAACTTGTTTTAATGTAATTGTTAAGTTATTTAGAGAACTTCTATATACATGCATGCCTTTTTTTTTTTTCTTCGATATAATATTGAAATCCATAGCTAGTTAAAATCTTCACAAATTTTAGCTAATTACAGCTAGCATACACCCACAACACTCTATTTCAACACATGAAATCATATTTATACACATTTCACCCCGTATTATATCTGATGTTTCAAAATGAGAATCATTTACTATGTGTACCATCAACTAATTAATATTGGACGTGTATAATGACATGCAACGAATAGAAGATCAAGATTCTATAGTGCACCGTTTTAAAGGAGATCATCCAAGAAGAAGTGGATTTAATTAGTATACTCAAAGTTGAAAAGCCTTTCCTCATCTTTCCAATGAATAGATATACTATTTGTTTTTAAGCTTAAGCAAAACAACCATTGATAAAAGACGTGAATATACATCCAGTGGAGACGGCCAGCAAGTGTGCCAATTGGCTTAAATTGTAATTAGCTAGCTCTTATAATATGAAGAAATGGTACTAGGTTTCGTTTTTACTAAATTAATTTACACAAGCTTTCGTTTTCTCAATACCATATATATATATATAGATGCATGTGTGACATGCATGTTTCTACACAAGATCGATCATTGAACTGAAAATCTGATCTGATTGAGCAAAATAATGGAGATTGAAATAAAAGTGATCTCAAGAGAAACAATGAAGCCATCTTCTCCAACCCCAAAATCACAGCAAAAACACGAGCTATCATTTCTTGATCAATTAGCTCCTCCAAATTTCATGCCACTCGTTTACTTTTATCCAATTTCAGATACCATTAGATCTGAAAAATCAAACCAACTCAAGAAATCTTTATCACAGTCCCTCTCAATATTCTACCCTCTCGCCGGCCGCCTCCGCCGCCTCCACGTCGACTGCAACGACGAAGGCGTCCCCTTTCTCGAGGCCGAGGCTCACTCTGATCTCTCACAGGTTATTACAAAACCCATTCCAGGAAACATGGACACCTTTCTGCCCTGCAAATTGGATGACACACAGGATCTTCTCATGGCGGTTCAGCTCACCCATTTCCGGTGCGGTGGACTCGCAGTTGGGCTCCTCATTTCCCACAAGATTGCTGATGCATTCTCCTTCTTCCTCTTCGTCAGCACCTGGGCCGCCGCCGCCCGGAATGGAGGCGCCGGGGGCATTCCCCACCCCAGGTTCGACTCCGCCGCCATTTTCCCGCCTCGGGACCTCACCGGGTTAAACGCCGGTGCCAGAATAGGGAAAGAAGAACTCGCCACTAAGATCTTCACATTCCCCGCCGCCAAAATCTCCCTTCTCCGGGAACGGTATTCCGGCGCCGGCGGCAGGCCGACTCGGGTTGAGGCGTTGTCGGTTTTTTTATGGGGCCGGTTCATATCCGCTACAGACCTAAAACCCGACCCGAATAAGACCTACACCGTGCTCCATGCAATAAACCTGAGAAGCCGAACGGAGCCGCCGTTGTCGGAATACCAGTTCGGTAATATAAGCCGGATCGTGATAGCCAGTCCGGCGGCGGGAGACGGCTGCTACGAGCTGCTAGAAAAGGTGCGCGAAGCCATTAGAGCCGTGGATGGAGAGTACGTGGCTCGGCTGAAGGACGGGGATAAGCATTTGAATTTCTTGAAAGAGAGAATGGCTCAGAGCCTTAAAGGCGAGCTGGTTAGCTTCAACTTCACAAGCTTGTGTAGGTTTCCTTTATATGAAGCCGATTTCGGGTGGGGCAAACCCGTTTGGGTCGGGTCGACCCGGTTGGCGTACCAGAATCTGGTTACCTTCATGGATACACCCAATGGGGATGGCATTGAAGCTTGGATTAATTTGAAGAAAGAAGATATGGAGCAATTTGAGGCTGATTTGGAGTTGCAAGAGTTTCTTGCCTAACCCTAAACTAAACCCTTTCTATTATTATTAATATGTTTGAAATAAATGTTGTGTGATTATGTTGTTTTTAATTTAAATCTAAACTTCCAATTGTGATTGTTTTTTCTTTCACTTGTACTTTATCTATCAAAAATATCTCTTCTTCTTTGAGTATTTATCTCAATTGGATTGTCAAATTCTGGATCGATGAAAATTACGTACATATACTTAATGAAGATTTAGATGCATTTAAATGTTATTTATATTGATTTATCCAAACCATTAGGATGTAATTTTAGCTTCTCTAGAAGTCTTGTTTTTAAGTTATTTATTAATGAATAATTCTAGTTTCTCTAAAAGTCTAGTTGTTTTAGAATCGTGGATAATGAGATTTGATCACATAAGAGTTGGTGTTTTTTATAAAATTGATTTGGTTGTGGATAAAAGATTTCTATCACACAAAAAATAAATATGCAACACAATATCCATGTTACTAACTTGTCAAAGAATTTTTCTCGAGTCCTTCCATCAATGTAAATTAAAGCTCCAACTCATCTACTTTGTGAAGAAGTTATGTGTCAATGTCATATCTATTAATTCAATAAATTAAATCAAGTGCTTCTCTCTCTCTCTCTCTCTCTCCTAAATTTGTTTTTAGACTTTAATGAAGGGAAATCAAAAACTATAATTGTAATTATTCAAACAATCAGCCACACTTTTGTCACCACATCACCAAAAATTAGGAACAAAAATAGGTGAAAAAGAAAATAAACAGAATAAATATGAAAAATTATTCACCTCTCAAAATAGTCAAAAGCGAAAAAAGAGATCTTTTGACTGAACAAATTTCATTTCCTCATAATTTCCCTCCTCCCACCGGAAAATACCGGGAAAATATTTCCCTCCCTCACACGTGGCAATTACCACCACCCTCTTTTTTCCAATTTCCACTTTTACCCCTCCCTGCTTAAATATAATTTTCTCTCTCTGCATTTCTCCTTTTTCTCTCTCCATTTGAAACTTCGATTTCGATCTGCACATTTTCATTTATCCGTTCTCGCTCTATTTCCGGCATCGGATCGCCGTCGGGCAGGCGATTTAAGCCCCTCAGTCGAGGACTCAATATCTCTCTCTCAATTGATTGCGTCGAAAAATTAGGGTTTGGGTTTCGAAGAAAGGGATCAGGTTATTGTTATTTCTTCATCCAGTTTTGTGTAGATTGTCGATTACGTATATAGAACGTTTCGGTTGTGTTGGGTTCTTTTCCTCCGTTGATTAACTGGGTAGAATATATAGGATTCTCATGTGGAAAACCTAGGTTCGATTATTTCGTTCGGGTTCTTTTTGTTCTTGTTTTTTTTTTCTCGTAATAATTGCTCTAGGAATTCTTTGATTCTTTCTGTATATAAGAGTGGGAGCTGTTTTATAGGTTGATTTGATAGTTTTAGCTGATTAAACCGGCTAAGGTTCATTACAAGAATGCTCTGTGAAATTTTCGGTGCTCCGTTTTAGTCTGTCATTGAAAATCGAGGGTTTTCCTGTTTGATCTTCTTTAGGTTAATATAACCCAAAAAAAAGGTTGGAAAAAAAAGAAAAAAAAAAGGGAAAAAAAAGAAAAAAAAAAAAGGTGAAATATCATTCTGAAAGGAAAATTCAGTTTCTTTTGGTTGGGTTGTAGTGTTTCCCATTTTTCCCCATTGGGTTTATTAGGAAACTTGAAAAAAAAAATCAAAAAAAAAAAAATCAGTAGAGACAAATCTAGTGTCTGAGGCAGAGATATTGAGATGGCCTTGAACTATTCTCATCGGCCCGTCTCCCCAGCTCATATTTCTGAAAGTAATTTGTTGTCCCCCATGAGAACTGTGAATGGGTACCTTGCTGAGAGTGCTTCTGAGAGGTATGGGGAAGGTTATCCGAGGTCATGGCATGCAAGCCACGGAGAGATGGAAGATTGGCATTTCTGCTGCAGGAGAGATAAGATCGATCGTTGTTGCTCACCAGAGTCAAATTCCAAGGACATTGTTGATCTTTTGCCCTCTGATCCGTTTGGGATGGATATAGAGACCACTTTCACCGCCATCACTGGTTGGCTTGAAGACTTGGAGGTTGACTATGGTGGGTATGTGAGGAGCAATGGCAGGAGAGCCAGTCAAGACAATTATGGGTTGTTTGCGGGTTGGAACTTGATATGGAGTAATGCTTTTAAGTCGCAAGCAGTTCCTAGCAATATTCAGTCCTCAAGTATTTCTCAGGTTTATGAGAAAGCTGACGAGGGTGTACATCCTATTCCACATATTGTTCAGTTCGATGAGAAACCTAATGACATCAACATGGTGAATGAATATGGGGAGACGAGAGAAATGGAGTGCAGTTATCAACAAGCTTGCAATGAAGGGGGTGTTATGAGTTTAGGCAATGAAAGCACTAGCTGCGGTCATGAGCTTCAATTTAGGGAAAAAGTGGAGGGTGCTCTCCAATCTGATGAAGCACCCCATGAAGCTTTTAAATTTTGTCTATTGTATCTGGGATTGAGAGATCTTTTGTCGGTGGAAAGTGTGTGTAGTTCCTTACGTTCTGAGATTCGAGGTGACCCCTTGCTGTGGAGAAGTATCCACATTGATCAACCATTGAATGAAAAGATCACAGATGATCTTCTTTTGAGATTGACTTCTAGGGCTAATGGTGACTTGCGATGTCTGAGCTTGGTGGAGTGCCCTAAGGTTACTGATGATGGAATCAGACATATACTTGAGACCAATCGACGATTGACAAAGGTTAGTTCTAGAATTCTTGGTTTATCTCTCTCACGTTTTCTAGATTGTTGATAGTTGATAGTATTGGGAGCGACACATTTAATAATAACAGTGTAACCTTGAATTTGTGAAAATGTGGAAATCGGTTTGTTTCCTCATGATGAAACATTTAATTTTTTATATATGAGTGTAAATTCAGCTATCATTTGCCAAACATGTCTAAGTTTCCAGCTCATCTTCTTTACTGTTTGGACGTTACAATGCGCATATAATAATATATACTCATTAATTAATGTAGATATAAATAAAATTAGTTTTGGTGCTTCAAAATATGTTATCTAAGGATCATGTTTTATCTAATCATGTCAAAGGAATACTGTAATATTAAAATATGGAATATTGTTTTTATACTAATAGAATCATTTAATAGCTGGTTGAAGACAATAAAAACAACCCATTGGAGATTGAATAAGATCGATTAATTGCTAACTAGGCTTAGCAATATCTTTAGGATTAATATTTTTATGAAATTAACGTGTCATTGAATATTTGGTGTCTTTTAGGTCAGATTCATTGATGATTATAATAATTCCAATACCAATAGGATAGATCTAGTGTCCCAAGTCTAAATTCTTTTTCTAAAAGGGGAAATATATTGAAAAAAATTAACATTCAACATTACTGATATTATTTATATTTGCTACTGCCTAGTACTTACAACCTAATATTTTTATTCATTTGGGTACCAAGTGCACTATCTGTCATTACTTACAACTTTGTTTTTAATACAAGTTTGCTTTTAAAAGTTCACTTTTGTTGCATAATCATGGTGCTGTATACCTAGTTAATTCTTCTTGTATAGCATTTGGATGTGCTGTTAATTCTGATTTGTATTAGTATTTGTTGAGCGCATGTCATTAATTTTGTATTGAATATTGAGAAATTCCAACTTTGATTGTTTGTGATTAGTATATTCTGTTATTGAGAAATTCCAACTTCGACTGTTTGTGATTAGTTTATTAGTAAGAAATATAATTACTTCTCATTGCTCTTTATTGAGTGCCTTTCTAGTACATTTAGATTAGAAATAAGCAACTGTGACATAATATTGAAATTTTGAGTTTCTCATCTCTTTGGCATATAACAATAGTAATAATGGAGCACAACCATATTATGATATTATAATTTGATTTTTATTAAGAATGTTGCAGTTGGATTATATAAAATACAGTAGCACTGTATTGTTCGATCAACTAGGTGGATGTCAGTGACATCGTTGAATGTGTTTTTTGTGCTAAACCTTGGTGCATCATTTTCATTAGTTGCAAAAACGGTTTGCATTATCGTATGATGATACTACTGTAAATTAGAAACTGAGTTCATTTTTACTTCATCCAATAATATTAAACTGGTTTCTTGTTGATTATTATGAGGATGCAATGCGTGCTTCTGCAAAGGTTTTTGCCTTGACCATATTGGGTTTGGTGGTCAATACTAATAGATATTCTATCTACTTCTCTTTCTTTTTATGTTGTCACTATTATTGGTGGATGTTTCTGACCAATTCACTTTTTTTTTTAAAATTATGGTCTTGTGCTAAATCTCATTATAATCAATGCAGTTGTTCGTTCCTGGTTGTACAAGACTCACAATTGAAGGGATATTGAATAATGTCAGGACTCACAACTCTGATAATGGTATTCAAGGTATAAAACACTTGAGAATCGGTGGGCTTTATGGTGTAACACACGATCATTTTGAAGAATTGAAACTTTTATTGGCTTCTAGTTGCAATGGCGACAATGAGCTTAAAAATGATCACAAGCCACATTTTTATCATCGAGGAAATTTTTACCTCCCGTATAATGATGATAGAGCAATTGACATTGAAATGTGCCCGAGATGTGAGAAATTCAGGTTGGTTTATGATTGTCCAGCCGAGGGCTGCCAAGTCAAGGATAATTCTTCCCAGGTTTGCCGAGCGTGCACGCTTTGTATAGCAAGATGTGCTCAGTGTGGAAGGTGTATTAATGACAATGAATATGAAGAGACATTCTGTTTGGATTTGCTATGTTCTGATTGCTACAGGCAGCTGCTCCACTACCAAGACAGGCTTGATAAGAAGGTTGATCATATGGAGTTCAACACAAGCCAAGTAAACTGATCCTGCACAGTATTGTTCAACGAGGAATCAAGATAATCTTGGAAAGCTTTTGAACTTCAACTATTTGTCACACTTGTGGTGAATTTGCTTTATCAAGTATTTTCTACGGAAAAGGGCATTGAGACCCTATAAAAATAAAAACAGAAAAAGAAAAGTCCAAAAAAAAAGAAAAAGAAGAAGCTAAGATGGCATGTGGAAGACTGATTATGGATGTATTATTATATTGAGTTCATGAGCTTGACAACTCCTTCAGCACAGGGATTTGTTTAGACATGGATGGCTCTGTCTCTCTGGTGCTGTGAAACCAACCTTGCATGACTCGATTTGTTGTAGGATTGTTATGATAACTTGAGCGAGAGCAGGCTTATTTATTTCTGATTCTTCTTTCTGTGTAACTTCTGTTTCTCTATCTCACATTGTGTAGTAACTATTCAGCACGTGAATGCTCGATTACTTTGCTCACTTTCTATCAATAAAGTATGCCACAATTTTTGGCAACATTTTCTTGAGCAACTTAGCTTCTAATTTGTTTCTCTGGTTGCCCTGTGATGTTGCTTGGGAAATTATATTTTCCTTGTTTAATTTTCGAGGTATTATCATGATGTGGGACCGTTGGATAATAAGATCAGGAGTGACACTTGTGTGCACGGGCATGATGCCCCCAAATTCATCATATGGTGTTAAATGTATACTCTCATAGGTATTGAATGTATATTCTTATATACATATGATACCTATAGAATATATTTATAATACCAAGAAATATAACATTTATAGTCTATATATATAATACTTAAATTCGTACCTCAGAACTATATAAGTTTTTTTTCAATAAGATCAGACTTTTACCCCTTTTACGTGTGAGTTAATCATAAGATGGCATCAATAGAGTGAAATTCAATTCATGAGGTTTTACTATGGAATTTTATATTCTATATTGTTTTGTAAAATTTGAAATTGGGGTATCTAGATTCTAAAAGAAAATAATAAAAATAAAAAATGCATTTAGTTTTGAATATAAATATGGAAAGAAAGTTAATAAAATTAGATTGATTTGAATTAAGAAAAGAGAATAGTGAAAAGGGCGAGGGAGAGGCCAAATGATGTACATGTCCGAAAAGCCCCAACAAGAGCAGCAGCAAGATTCCCCCATTGATTTCTACACCGCCGGCAAACCAGAAGCGAACACCAACATGATCATCCACATCACGCCCCACATCTCCGACGCCGCCCCCGTCGCTGACGACGCCGCCGCCGCCACTCACCCCACATCTGCTTCTGCCCCCAAGAAACGGGCCGAGACATGGGTTCAAGAGGAGACGAGGGCCCTCATCTCGCTCCGTAAAGAAATCGATATGCTCTTCAACACTTCCAAGTCTAACAAACATTTGTGGGATAATATTTCCTTGAAAATGAGGGAAAAGGGGTTTGATAGATCCCCGACTATGTGCACTGATAAGTGGAGGAATTTGTTGAAGGAATTCAAGAAGGCGAAGCAGAATAATCAAGAAGGGAATGGGAATGGGTCCGCTAAGATGAGTTATTATAAGGAGATTGAGGAGATTTTGAGGGAGAGGAGCAAGAATGGGCCCAATTGGAAAAATTCTGAAGCTTCTAGCAATGCTGCTGCTGGGGGCCCTAAAGTGGATTCTTTTATGCAGTTTGCTGATAAGGGTTTGAATTTGTGTTACTTTCTTGTGATTTAATTTTATCCTTTGAGAATGTGGAGATATGTGATGGGTTTTGTTTGAATTCTACAATGTTTGTTGTTTTGAAGTTTAACTCTTAGTGCCATGGAAGTCTGGTTTTGGTGCACTTTCTTGGTAGATGTAGGGTTTTCCTTTTGTTTTGGATTGTTGATACTTTTCTGTGATTCTTAGTGAAGAAATGAGGAACTTGGGATATTTTCTCAATCGTTGGGTTTTGCGATTTGAGCCCTTCTGGTTTTGAAGGTTGTTTCTCTCTATGTGGTTTTCCGATGATGGGATGCAGTGGAACTTGGTCTTTTTTTGTGTGCGTAGAGTGGTGTTCTACTATTCTTATTCATATCACCTTTTCTGCCCAATTGTTATCATATAGGCAGGAAATTAAGAAGAAGTTTAGCAGTCCTAGCAGAACTGACTTGAATATTTCTGGTCTTATGTCAATGTCCTTTTATCAACTTGTTGCATAACATTTCTCGAAATTAAGGGTGCTAATATGGATGACCTTAATTTCTGGATTGCTGATTTGATCATATATGCTGTTATTAGTTCTGCACTCCAACCTGATCTGTAGTTTATAAGTGCATCCCTTTTCAACCGAGTATGTTTATGTGTCTTTGCGCTTCTGGTCCTATTTTGTTGCCAAGAAATCAGGAAAATATCCAGCAGTTGTACAGGACTGTGAAATTGCGTTTCATGAATCATCTTCTTCTAGAAACTGGTGGGACACCATTCCTCTGAATAGATAGAATGGATATTGAAGGACACTATTGAATTGCCAAGTTTCATCATGAATTCATGAGCGCTGTATTGGTTGGTAGTTTCTTACATTCAACATGAAAGTATTATTGAATAAGCTGGTTGTAGATTGTATGTGCATCATTTTGTGATCCATTTACATGCAGTCGTATTGTTAACTCTTAGGCCCTTTTTCGACCAATTAACATGCAAACAGTGTTTGGATCTGGCTGCATGAATGAGTGGAGTTTATCTGTTACCCTTATACATATCTCGTTCTTTTATAGACTGCATCATTCATCAGAATTATTTAAATGATTATTGAAGAAGTTTGAATCAACTTTCATAGTTTCTAAGTGATCTCCCGCTTGGAAATGAATTAATAATAATTGCTTACTCCTTATATGCATTCATGATATCAATTCTTATCTCCTGATCTCATCCAGTTTATTAATATGGGTCCTTTTGCTTTCCGAATAGTATGTGGTTTCTCCATTATATGTGCTTTCAATTATGTGTTGACGTCTTGAAATAGATAATTCATAAAGCTATGGATTGAATTAACTTCTAAATATGGCCTCTGCAGGTATTGATGACACTAGTCTTACTTTTGGACCTGTGGAAGGTGCGCTGCTAGTCGTAGTTTCCACTATTATATTTGATGACTTATCATAGTTGACGTTCTATCATTTTTTTCTAATAGTTATTATTGTTAAATTCATAATTACTATCTATGTTTAGCTGAAAAATCATAACTATATGCATGCTTTGCAACGGTTATATTTTAGCTTTTCTCCTTACCATATGCTTGCATGTATCATTTAATTCCGTTTGATGATTAACTCTTGTATAATCCTTGGCAAAGTATATGAGAACTTAGATTGGCCTAGTTATCAAATCCCTCATTTGATTGACTGTCAACCACCTACTGATTCTTCCACCTTCTATAATTCCCAAGTGAAAATTATAGTGTCTATCATCGACAGAATGATGATATAGTTGTTCCATACTGATTGTTCTAATTTTGGTTTGAGGACACTGAACTAGTTTTAGAGAGAAGGAAAAGATAAAGAAATGTAGAAATGCTCTGTATCACGCCTGACCTCCATACCACATTTCCCAAGGAACCACACTGGAAACTTACCTACCAAATAGATTCCTGTGATAGTTCTCTGGTATATCTGTTGCTAATTTTGAGACTCAAATTTAGATATAATCTTCTATTTTGTGGCTTATTCAACTATAAAGATATGAGTATTCGTACATGCTCCTTTAGTCTTTCCTACTTGTTAATGTAAATGCACATTTGACAGTGGTTTGGTTGGTTCCTATGCCTTGTCTGATAAGTGAGTCTTAATTTGGTCATTGGTCTAATGTTTCATTTAAAATGCATTTTGCCATTGCAAGAACTTGAACCTTGGCAATATCGATTTTAATAGTATATTGGTAAACCCTTGGCATACAGCTAATGGCAGGTCAACTCTGAATTTAGAAAGACGTTTGGATCATGATGGGCACCCTCTTGCCATCACTGCTGCCGATGCTGTTGGAGCTAGTGGAGTTTCTCCATGGAACTGGAGGGACACTCCTGGAAGTGGTTAGTCTGTTTTGTTTACAAAATGTTAATTTTTTCTGAAATTACATAATATATACTTGGAAAGTTCTTGAACACTAACAATACATTTTGTAACTGGTTGACTCCACAATTTCAGTCAAGTAAGAATCTCTTTATACTTTCAATCTTTCAGGTGAACAAACCAACACATATGATGGAAGGGTTATAACGGTTAAACTTGGAGATTATACTAAGAGAATAGGGATTGATGGCAGTTCAGATGCCATCAAGGAAGCTATCAAATCCGCTTTCAGGTTAAGGACAAAACGGGCATTTTGGTTGGAAGATGAAGATAATGTAGTTCGTACGCTTGACAGAGACATGCCTCTCGGAAACTACACTCTTCATGTTGACGAAGGTATAGTCAATCTTAAACCTTAAAATGATCACATAATAATGATGATGATGGAAATGGCTGTTTGAAGTTTGTTAATAGCTGTAAATGGAAATAACCTGGTTTATTCGTTATTGCAGGACTGACCATAAAAGTATGTTTCTACGACGAGTCAGATCCGATCCAGGTACACACAGAGGACAAAACGTTTTACACGGAGGATGATTTCCGTGAGTTCCTGACTCGTCGTGGGTGGACTTATTTGAGAGAGTACAATGGATATCGAAATGTGGATAGCATGGACGAGCTCTGCCCTGGGGTTATATATCGCGGTGTGAGCTAGACTCTGTGATGAATCGACATCCATTCTTTGTATAAAACTCTCACATCCCTCGTCCTTGTAACTCATGTTTGTACATACAGAATTTTGTTAGATACCATGTAGTTTCTGCACTGTCCTGTTTCTTTCTTGCTTCATACAGTATATGCGAATACCAAACCTTAGAAAAGCTGGTGATCATGTCAAAGTTGCATTCCAGTTTTAGATTTTGGTCTGAAAATATTAGTTTTTGGAAGATGTTTAGGACACGTTTTTGAGTTTCTAGATTTTTCTTTGTTCAATATCAAGTGATGGTGAAATAAATATAGCGTCAAGGTTTTAATTCCAAACTGACTTGTTGCATATGGTTCCAAGTTGTGTAGAAATTGCAGAGTTTTGACGTATAAAAGACTAAAATATTTTTCCACCAAAATTAAGTTTTATTTTGTTCTCTCTCAAATCGTTCTGGTACCTATATAATTTTTTGAGCAATCATGCAGTAAAAAACACACAAGAGTCTTAGAGAAAGTTTATTCAAATTTCTTGCAATCTTTGCTATGGTATGACACATATATATTGAAACATGAAAACACAATGTGAATCATGAATTCACAAGTTCATCCAACACAAACTAAAGCTACACCAAATGCAAATCAATCGATTTACTGATCAAACTTGTCACAAAAAAGAAAAAAAAAAATCTCGAAGCAACGAGCAAACTCATTATGCCTCATCCCATTCATCATTTTTGTATGATACTAGAGTGTCCACCTTGTGAATCTGCATAATCAAAAACAAGAAAAAAGAACTCATCAAAATGACATTAAAAAAAAAAAAGATTGGAATTAACTGATCCACTTCTAACTTTTTCACCTTGGTATCAAAAGAGTGCAATTTGACCATCTGTGGATTAGCAATCAGCTTAGGATCACTCTCAATCCAAGTAAACGGGACTGCACAATCCATATCCATGTATGCTAAAACATCGAATACACCTATACAAGTGAACAAACAGGCAAGGAAAAGCAATCATGGTCCATGCAAGCAAAACCTCTAGAGATTACACTTATCTCACATTGGATTGAAGAAAAGAATTTCTTACAGGGCTCATCGAGGCATGGCAAGTATGTGATGCTCGAAGCTATCTGCCTCATGATTGCTTGAATTTCCCTCATGATTTCCTTGTCACTTTTCTCCCTTGAATCTCTGGTTTGCCAACATATTCCAATTTCAACAAACATGCTTACTTAAAAAGAGGCTTGAAATGTTGCAAATGGAGATCAAAATTACCCATTATCAATGACTTCATTATCCGTTTCGATACTGAAATTCCACCTCTCCAAAACTTCACCACTCGACTTGTTCATAATAACAAGCACCACCCTTTGTAGCTTCCCAGCTTCTAGCCATTCTTCATAAATGAAACCCCACTTGATTTTTAGTAAACTCATGAGAACACAATTCCCATCTCTCTCTCTCTCTCTCTCTCTCTCTCTCTCTCTCTCTCTCTCTCTCTCTCTCACACAAATGTCCCATCATTTATGAATAATAATCTACTAAAGAGAGGAAAGTGAAAATTACCAGAAAGCTGAGAAGTCAAGTTAGAAATAAAGGATTTGACAGCATCATCTTGATTAAGCAACATTGGAAGCCCATATTTTTTCACCCTTGCAAAACTTTCTTCTGGGTAAACACCACGATTATACAGAATACTGCAAAATTTCTCTCAAATAAAAGTCAAAATCTAATCAACCACACACACAAACAGATGAAATATCAACAAATTTCAGATTCATACCTATTTGCAGCATACCCTGAAAGGGTTTCCCACACAATTAGTCAATTTTCTTCAAATAAATAAAGAAAGCAAGAAAAAACAAAAATCATGGAGAATAAAAAGAGGGAATACCAAAGAATTCACTGACAATGGCGGCCGATCCTCGAAGAGTGATGATATCTTTCGTTGCGGTTCGTGAAGCCATTAAAAGCACCGATTTTCAACTCTAAATCTCAAATTTGTTTTCCTTAAAATGAAATGCAATCAAACAAAAAGAACTTGCTTTTGCAATGGCGGACTAACCACCAAATTGAAGGGCAACCAGATTTCAACAGAATCAACATAAATTTCCAGAAAATGGGTTTCTTAAATCTCGATATGGATGGTGCAAAGAGTTTGGAATGTGTAGAAATGCAACGGCTACTTTTTTCGTTTTGCTTAGTGGGTTGCCCACAACGGTCACAATAATTGCAACCATTTTTTCAATTTTTATCCGATTTCTTTTTGTTTAATAATGTATGAATGAATTATAAAATAAATGTTGAACTAAATAATATATAGGTTTCGTGGTGTAGTTGGTTATCACGTCAGTCTAACACACTGAAGGTCTCCGGTTCGAGTCCGGGCGAAGCCATTTTTTTATGAGCCCCCATTGGGCCTTTTTCTATCATAAATTTGGGCCTAATCGCAGAGAGAAGTTTCAGTGTAAGCCCACCAAATATGGGCTTTTCTATTATAAACTTGGGCCGAATAGAAAAGAAAAGTGAAAGCCCACCAGATATGGGCCTGCACTAATTTTTATTAACAAGGATGAAAATATCGCTATCACAAATGATATCGCAATTTTGATTTTACAGATATATTAATATTGCAAAAAAAATTTTGAAAAAATAATGGAAATGTTATTAAAATTTTGGAAATTTAACATGAAATTTTAAGGAATACTATAACATGCTATTATACACATATTCCACTCAAAATCATAATAAAAATGATATGTTTAAAACAAACATATGGATAATATATTATATAAATATTGTATGCGTAAAACAATTGACAATGTAATACATAAGTAAAATTAACTCACCACAATTAATTATAAAACAAGTAGATACTAAATATTACAGTTACCCTAAAATTATTATAATTGTAAGATATATAATTCTTTAAATAATAGCTATTATAGCAAGATTATTAATTATTAAGTCATAGTTATATATTTACAATATGTAACTATTTATTTGAATAATACCTTAAAATGACATCAGAAATTAATATTCACATTAAATGTTATAATTCAATAGTAAATTAATCACCATTAATTTATGTTAACTGATATAATATAATTACCATCGAAGATATATATTTAGATATGAAGTTGAGTTTAATATATAGTACTATTGATGGGTATTTAATCATAGAACTAAATATTTTATGGTAATATTTTTTAAATATTTAAAAGATCATAATGCACAAATTGTCACTAATTCATAGTTCAATACACACACAAAAACTATTATTAATTGTCTTATATATCCTTGTACGCAATTATTTATGTAAAATCAATAATATTAATTATAACATAATTAATCGGAAAACTAGTTATGTAAAATTAACATAACATTAATGTTATATTATATTAAAAAAAAATCTCATAACAAAAAAATCACGATTTTTTTGTGTATTTGCGATATTGTGTGATATATTCGCGATATTTCCCGATTTACATCCAATTTTGTAAGATTGATCATTAATGATATCGATTTCGATATTTTACGATATTTCGCGATATATCCACGATACTCGAAAAAAAATACCCATCATATAATATCGCAATATCCAATTTACGATATCTACCATATTTCTATCAGATTATCCGAAAAACAGATATATCGTGGATATATCGCATAAATATCGGGATATTTTAATATATCCGTGATATATCACGGATACTGGAAAAAAAATGTTTAACCCCATATCCATATCACAAGTTTCAAAAAACGGATATGTCACAGACATATCAGAATATTTTCATCATTGTTTATTAGTATCTTTCTTAAATTTCGTTGAAGAAAAGTAGAATATTGATGATGAAAAATGAAGGAAAGGAAAAGTCACAAGAAAGAAGATAAAAAGTGTAAAGAAGCTCATTAAACTATGGTCGCAAACCACGTGTCCTAACTTCCATCTAGAGCTGTCATAAAACTTTATGTCGGCTCAAATTTTAATTCTTTTCTACTGACTCGACTCGATTGAACTTGTCTATTTTAATTGGGTATGGAGATTAAGAAAAAATAGTTGACTATTATTTTTAAGATAATTAAGTGATATTTTTATAATAAAGGTGAAATATAAGAATATTAATGTTAGACTTTTGTTACTTTTTGCTTTTTAAGATTTTTTTTAAGATAGTTGAGTTATATTTTTGTAATAAGAATGAAATATAAGTATTAATATTTGACTTTTGTTGCTATTTATGGATTCGCAAGTTGAGTTGGGAATTTGAAATAAACAAAAATGACAAGTATGCAAGTTGAGTTGGGACGGAGGAGGGAGTATTATTTATTTTTTGCATTTTATTGTCAAAATTAGAAATATTACAAAATGGTTTATATGACATCATGCATCATGCCATTCACACACAAATTGTAATCCGACAGAAAATTAAAAGGAGAAAGTTTGACCCGAAAATTGGTTTTCTTTTTTCCCAAGGAAAATAAACCCGGTCACCGTTTATACAAAACCGGCCTCGACCACTTTTATATATAGTCTTCTATGCTCGAAACCATTTCTCACTCACTCAAAACTCCAGTTTTTATTTTATATTCATTGAATAATGGCAAAGATCAAGATTGGAATTAATGGTATCATAGTTTCCTTCCTCAAATTTGAAGTACCCTTTTTTCCATTTATATTTGTATGTAGAGTAGTACAATTTTGAATATTTCTTGTCCTTTTTGATGATTTTGATAATCAGGATTTGGAAGGATTGGGCGTTTGGTTGCAAGAGTTGCTCTCCAGAGGGGTGATGTAGAGCTTGTTGCTGTTAATGATCCATTCATCAGTACTGATTACATGGTAATTATGAATATATGTAGAAATTTCATGGGTTTTTGATCGATGGAAATTGATGGTGGCAATTTTTTTTTTGCAGACATACATGTTTAAGTATGATAGTGTGCATGGTCACTGGAAGCATAATGAAGTGAAGGTGAAGGATGAAAAGACTCTTCTCTTTGGTGATAAACCTGTCAAAGTCTTTGGATTTAGGTAATGACTTCTTTCTCTTATATGATTATATTTTTCTGAGAGAAAGAAAAGAGTTTTATAAACTTTTTTAGTGAGAGAAAGTGGTGATTAACTTTCAGGAATCCTGAGGAGATTCCATGGGGTGAAGCTGGTGCTGATTTTGTTGTGGAGTCCACTGGAGTCTTCACTGACAAGGATAAGGCTGCTGCTCATTTGAAGGTTTCTTTCTATCTCATCTACTTTTAACTCTTCAATAGAGTAGTTTGAATTTTTGTGTTGCTATGTTGCAGTGAAATGGCTAATTGGTTTGATTTTAGATCTGGGTTTTGTGGATTCTTGAAATAATGTTGATGGTTGTGGACTAGTGCTCCTCATCATCTATTGTCATCTGGTTCACTGCTAAAAACCTGTAGTTTGAAATATTTGTGGTTTCTTGTCTAGCTTGTTCTGTTGTAATAGTGTTTTTGTTTGATGAATGAATTAAAAATCAGGGTGGTGCAAAGAAGGTTGTGATCTCTGCTCCGAGCAAAGATGCTCCCATGTTTGTTATGGGAGTGAATGAGAAGGAATACAAGCCCGAGTTTAACATCGTCTCGAATGCTAGTTGCACCACCAACTGTCTTGCTCCTTTGGCCAAGGTTACCTGCATCGTTATTAGTATTCGTTTTTAGTGTGTGTGTGTAAGATTCTAACATGGTGAATCGTGGCAGGTGATTCATGACAGGTTTGGCATCGTGGAGGGCCTAATGACCACTGTCCACTCTATCACTGGTGAGTGTTGAAATCTGGATTTACATTTTTGTTGGCAAAGATAGATAGATGATTCATTAATTTATTTACTTGTGATACGTAGCCTCTCAAAAGACGGTTGATGGTCCATCCAGCAAGGACTGGAGAGGTGGAAGAGCTGCCTCATTCAACATCATTCCCAGCACCACAGGAGCTGCCAAGGTGTGTGACCCATCTGTTTTTCTTGCATTAATATATTATGTGTGAGATTAAGATTAAGATTAAGATTAAGATTAATCCACATGATTTATGTAGGCTGTCGGTAAAGTGCTTCCTGCCCTAAACGGGAAGTTAACTGGGATGTCGTTCCGAGTCCCCACAGTTGATGTTTCCGTTGTAGACCTCACTGTCAGGCTCGAGAAAGAGGCCACCTATGAGGATATCAAAGCTGCCATCAAGTGAGTGAGTTCTTCTTTCTTTTTCTTCGAATTCGATTCGATTTGCAGCTAAAACACTCTTGTTTGGTCTCTCTCAGAGAAGAATCACAGAAGAAGCTCAAGGGCATTTTGGGATACACCGAGGATGATGTAGTCTCCACCGACTTTGTGGGCGATAGCAGGTGAAATGGCTGGCTATATCAACATTAATTAGTCGTTTATGATATGGAATTAATAAATACTTTCAAATTTGCTCTTCATCAGATCAAGCATCTTCGATGCCAAGGCTGGAATTGCATTGAACAACAAGTTCGTGAAACTTGTTTCGTGGTATGACAACGAATGGGGTTACAGGTAACGATAATGAATGTCTCTCACTACTCCGTTTCAATGCTTCGTTTTTTCTTGATATTATATGTTTTAACGTGTTAATGCAGTTCTCGAGTGGTTGATTTGATCCTACACATGGCTTCTGTTGCTTAATGTTGTGCTAAACACTTCTTGGCTCTTTTCTTTTTTGGATTCCAGTTCAAGAATAAATTGAGACTGCAGCTTCTGTTTTTCGCAGTTCTGTTTTGTAAATGTTACAATGGATCAGACAGAGCCAAAAGTGAATAAAATGATCTTGTTTTAGAGTGTTTGGTTACACCATATTTATCAATGGTCAAGCTTTTGTGGGTTGGATTCGACTTTGTATGAACTTGAGAACCAAAATCCCACAATGAATAAGAAATAAATAGACCAATTGGGCTCCTGAAAAGTGCCCATTAAAGTACACAAGCCCAAACATATCAATTGAGCCCAATACATAGCTTGGACTTTTGTTGGACATTTAAAGTCTTTTTGCATGTAGAAGAATTGCTCAATTTTGGCTACCTCAATTTATATTACATGATTATTTCATTGTTGTTTAATAATGAAAGGCATTTAGATGTGACTTGTTACTCGATATCAAACTTTTTTGTGCAATTAAAAAAAAGAAAATAATATTGGTGAAAGCTCATTCGTACTTTTAGTTTGATGATTAATTTAGAACAAAAATGATTATTGCTTTGTGGATAAGTTCTTAGATCCTCAATGAACGACCAAATAGATATTTATAGATGAAGGAAACATAAGTTTTATCTGTCACACGAGTTTGGTCAAATATTGTATATAATATAGGTGACTATAATTATAATAAAAAGAAACACTTGTCATAATCCTAATAATTAAATAAGCCAAATGATAACTTATAAACTAATTTTGGACATAGAGAACCAGCCATGTGCAGCTTCAACCTGATGTCTTCTCAATACTTTATATCGTCGTGATTGAATTATAAATTCTTTCTTATATAAAATATCATATTGTTGCTCATACATTTTTTTTCTCTTGTTTAATACCAAATTCACATTTAATATCTAGTAACTATTCGTATGAAAATTTATAAGGTTATTTTTTATAACTCAAAATCATTTTTATAAGTGATTAGTACCACTCAACAATTCTTGAACTCAATTACAATTATTTGGGATCTGAGGCCAAATAATTAGCTTCCAAATTTTAGAAAGTGCATTGAACATGTTCTTACCATCTCTATTCATTTGTTTCCACTATCAATATCTTTCCATTGACAACAATACATTTTAGTGTGGAAAAATATTTTTCCTTTTACAAATAAATAATACTATTATTTTTGCATTTACAAATGATTATTATGTTTCCTTTTTCTTTCTCTATGTTTGTCCTTTCCTTTTCGTGTCCGTCGCCCAAAGTATTGCTATATGCAAACTGCAAGAAATATAAAATACAAATCTTGTGCTATATTCTTCCACTAATAAAACCCTAGTTACAGAAAAAAAAAAAAAATACTTGGCAAAAAGAAAAATAATAATAGTACTTGACACCTGTTAATATGATTATATAATATAGAATATATTAATAGGGATTGAAAGTCAAAACTGTAGATGAACACGAAAGGGGCAGGAGGATGTCTCAAATATTTTGACGAAGAAAACATATAAGACTCGGTCGGTGATAAATGTAATAATATAAACTAGTCACAAAAACTCATAATCATGTCACATTTGTTGTTTATTTTGTTTCGATGTGTGTATAAAAATATTTAACAGGTAAAGCTGAATAAATACTATTATTATTATTTCTCTTGATATTCAACCTTCCATTTCATGTATTCACACCTACCTATTCATGTGTAGCTACATTAAATTGAAGTGTGCAAAAAAACAGTTATTCCTTAAATTTTGACGCCAAAATTGGGAAAACTTTTAATGGTTACAGTGACCCACAAACCTTGTACTGCTAATTTCTCTCCTTTGCCAGTTTACCCACAAACGCTTCTCAGTCTCCTTAAATTCTTCTTTTAAGAGAGAGAAAGGGGAGAGAGAGAGATGATCTGCCACAATTATCGTTGCCTGTCATTTTCCTCAGTTCTTGATTCTGCATAAACTCGTATTGCTTCATATGTTTGTCACTTTTCTGCTGATTCTACCCTCATAAATTCTCTCCTTTTTAAACCCTTTTCAAAATCTTCATCCCATTAACCCCCAACGATATCTTCAATATTCACGAACATTTTCATGAGGGAGAGAGAGTCACGTAGAGAGAGAAAGTGAGTGAGAGAGAGAGAGAATATTTGATCATCAATGGGTCCAAAAGTGTTCCCTCTGAGATGGGAAAGCACAGGGGATCAATGGTGGTTCGCATCTCCGATAGATTGGGCAGCTGCAAATGGGCATTACGATCTGGTCAAACAGCTTCTCCAGATCGAACCCAATCTCCTCATCAAGCTCACCTCTCTTCCCCGCATCCGCCGCCTCGAGACCGTCTGGGACGACCACCTAAACGACGTCGCTGAGTGCCGCTCCAAGGTGGCGCGCAGACTCCTCCACGAATGCGAGTCCAACAAAGGCCACAACTCTCTGATCAGAGCCGGCTATGGCGGCTGGCTCCTCTACACCGCCGCTTCTGCCGGGGATCTCCTCTTCGTGAAGGAGCTGCTGAGCAGAGACCCTCTTTTGGTGTTCGGAGAAGGAGAGTATGGGGTCACCGACGTCTTCTACGCCGCCGCTCGGAGCAAGAGCGTGGAGGTCTTCAAGGCGGTGTTCGATGCTTCGCTGGCGCAGCAGAAGGAGGTTTTCCGGTGGGAAATGAGGAACAGGGCGGTCCACGCGGCGGCGAGAGGCGGCGCCGTGGCGGTGCTGACTGAGCTTCTGGGGAATGGGTCTGATGACGTGTTGGCTTTCAGGGACGCTCAGGGGTCAACTCTTCTGCATTCCGCTGCTGCCAGAGGACAAATCCACGTAATTACTTACTCTTTTTTGCATTATTTTCCTGCTTTTTTTTCTCTTTTAATTCTTTTTTAAAACAATTTAAGAACAAAGTTTAAATTTGTGGTTTTGTATTCAAATTTGCACAATTATCGTACTTCACTTGCATTGATTTGAGTGGTTACCTTAAAATTAAAATTTTGAATTTTGTATTCAACGGCGATTTCAAAAGAACAATCTTTGTGTGGAAATTTATGCATGCTTTCATCACTTGGATGTAAATTTGGTCAATTTGTGAATATGTATATGGCAATTGCAATGATGTGGAGGACACAGATTGGATTTCAAATTAATTTGACTTTCTTTCTAGATGATGTCTAATAATGACCTTCAAAATCTGATTATGTTCAATCAATTTTCAATGCGTCTCATAAACCGATAACTTTAAAAACAATTGATTAAATAGTTAACTGCTTAAAAAATGACTATTTTTTTTTCAAATTTGTTGTTTCAACATGACTTTTGGTTATTAACAAAGTTAAACGATTTTCAATGAAACCATGACCAACGAGAAGATTTCAGACATTTTTTAATTCTATAAATTCATATTTCTAGGTCAATTAACATCATGTAGTACAATTTTGAAACGTTTGAATATATATACAAGTTACAAGTGTATTAAACATTGAAATTTATGTTAATTTTCTAATAGCAAAAAATTATGTCAAAAATACAATTTTGGCAACAATTGATTTAAGCAAATAGAAAAATCCATGAATTGGTTAACATCATGAAAAAAAACGCACGCAGGTGGTTGAGTACTTGATATCATCGTACAATGAGATGATGAACTCCATGGATGATGGTGGCAACACAGCTCTAAGCGTAGCAGCTTACAGAGGCCACCTCCCTGTCTTCAAGCTTCTTCTATCTGCATCTCCTTCATCTGCTTCACTACCCAACAACTACGGCGACACTTTTCTCCACATGGCCATCGCCGGTTTCCGTACTCCCAGTTTCAGACGATTGGACCTCCAGTTACAGCTCATGGAGGAGCTGCTCGGCCGGAACCTTCTAGACATCGGACACGTCATCAATGTCCGGAACAACGACGGAAGAACCGCGCTTCACATGGCTGTCGTCGACGACGTTCAATCCGACGTCGTTGAGCTGCTGCTCTCCGTCCCCTGCATCGATCTCAACATCTGTGACGCTGCAGGATACACTCCCCTGGACCTCCTCTATCAACGGCCACGATCGCCCTCGTCGGAGATCTTGATCAAACGGATAGTTTCAGCAGGAGGAGTCTCCGATCCAACGGCCACGATTTCCCCTGTTTCTCACATGAGAATGCATGGGATCGGAGGCAGCCCAGGGAGCTGTTTCAGAATCCCTGATTCTGAACTAGTTTTGTACAATGGAGTTGAAGAATCCAGCTGCGAGTTAACCAGCACTAACCAGGGTTACAGTACTCCTGACCGCTCTGGTCTAATCGAGTCGTCCCCGTTTTCAACTCCGGCGAGTAGCTCATCTAAGTACAAGAAGTCGAGTTCCATCAACAGTGCGGTCCTTCGTCTCAAGATGCTCCTTCGTCTGAAAGGGTCGAGCACGACACCGTTTTCAAGCCCGAAAAGCAGCCCGATTCCACTCAGACAGCAGTTTTCAGTCCCAAGCAACAAAAGAATACTGTGTTTACAAGGAAACCAGCTTCCTAGTCCATCGAGTAAGAAGAAGTTTGGTTCTGGTTTAGGTTTCGCACAAAATGTTCGACAGGTTCTGCCAAAATCGAACCTCGGATCGCCTATGAGCGCCGTCTCCGAGTCTTCGTGGACGTCGTCTCCAATCTCCATTGACATGAAGAGGATTGAAAGTGTTAGTGCAGGGCCTTCCAGCTTGAACCAATCACCCGAGAAGATGAAGATGAGGCGATCTTCGTTTAAGTTGAAGATGAACGACTACTTGTGTTTTGGAGGTGAAGGGCTTGCAGTTGAGAACTCCATTCATTCGCAAGAACAACGTAGGAATCATCGAAGTTTAGTTGATGCTGTGTGATTATGATTCTATTCACACAGCTTCCTTATTGCTTGTCGTCACTTGGAAATATTATATCATGCAATCAATTGGAAATCAAATATATCAGCATATCATGATATTGTAATTTAATTAGAGTAAAATATAACGTGTGTCGTGGATATATTATTATTAGTTGATAATCTTGAAACTATATTTATAAATAAATTTGATATAGGATTCAATGTATTCATTCATTAGTTCTCAATTATAAGATAAAGATGTTGTATTTCGTAGTGGATATATATACTTAAAATCTTGTATGAATTTGGTATGAAAAGGATGAGAGATAGAAGATGAGATCTGAAATATCGTAGATCTCCTTCCAATTAACGATGACAGACTTTGACACTTAGCAACATCCCCGCAAAATGTTATGATATATATATATATATCAAGTAGTAGTTAGACCAAGTCATGAATATTGTATCCAGATAAGATGTAACTATACTCGTAATAAACTCACAATTGTGCTAATAGTGTGGATCAGATCAGACATTGCAAGAATTCAAACAAAGAAAGCATACTCACTAATTAATTAGTACAACAAAAGTTGTTCATCCCATGTTAATGTGTCCATTCACGTCAAGAATTTCCACACATATATTGAATAATTAATTCTTTGAAAATGGCTCCTGATTCTGATGATATGGAGCGAGCATCGGCCCAGAAAGCGATCGATGATTGGCTACCGATCACTTCGTCCCGCACTGCCAAATGGTGGTATTCGACTTTCCACAACGTCACCGCCATGGTCGGGGCCGGTATCCTCAGCCTCCCATATGCCATGTCCAACATGGGATGGTAATAACCTTTTTCCCTTCATGGCTAGCTTGAGACAGCTTGCTTTCTTCACAATGTGGTTGGGATGTTAAAACATTAATTGGGCTTTCTTTTGTAGGGGGCCGGGTGTGGTGGTCATGACATTATCATGGGCGATCACTCTGTATACTCTGTGGCAAATGGTGGAGATGCACGAGATGGTGCCTGGTAAGAGATTCGATAGGTACCATGAATTGGGGCAACATGCGTTTGGTAAGAAGCTCGGGCTTTACATAGTTGTACCTCAACAAGTTGTGGTGGAAGTTAGCACATGTATCATCTACATGGTCACAGGAGGCAAATCTTTGAAGAAGTTCCATCAAACTGTGTGTCCTGAATGCAAGGATATCAAACTCACTCTCTTCATCCTCATCTTCGCCTCCGTCCACTTCGTCCTCTCCCATCTCCCCAACTTCAACTCCATCTCCGTCATCTCCCTCGCTGCAGCTGTAATGTCTCTAGCGTAAGTTGACTGCTAAGTGTTGGGCCGGATGTGTTTGAGGCGGGCTTGAGTTGTCGATTCCAGTGTTTGTTTTGTTTAAAATTATTATGGGGGAGTTTATTGGACTTTTGTTGCAGGTATTCGACTATTGCTTGGGTGGCTTCACTGGTAAAGGGACGTCCACATGAAAATGTGAGCTATGAAATAAGAGGGTCGAGCACACCGGCTAATGTTTTCAACTTCTTCAGCGCGTTGGGAGAGATAGCGTTCGCCTTTGCTGGTCACAATGTGGTGTTGGAGATCCAAGCAACGATCCCATCGACTCCTGAGAAGCCTTCCAAGGTGCCCATGTGGAAGGGAGTCATAGTGGCCTACATTGTCGTGGCCATATGTTATTTTCCTGTGGCATTCATTGGTTATTACGTATTTGGTAACTCAGTGGACGACAACATTTTGCTGACGCTAGAGAAGCCAACTTGGCTCATTGCAACTGCTAACATGTTTGTCTTGGTTCATGTCATTGGAGGTTATCAGGTCATTAATCTTCGTCTCAGTTAGCTTGAGAGCTTAAATCAGTTGTCGTGACTCGTGATCATAGAATCTTGATCATTGTTGTATGTGTGTAGGTATATGCGATGCCTGTGTTTGATATGATGGAGACATTCTTGGTTAAGGAAATGAAGTTTAAGCCTTCGATGTGGCTTCGTTTCGTTACTCGTACGTTGTATGTTGGTAAGACTTGTAACTAACAAGGGCTGGTCTCATGATAATGTACTCCTCTTCTCTTCATGTTTATTATTGATATAACATGGCCTATTGTTGCAGGATTAACTATGTTCATTGGCATGACATTCCCCTTCTTTGGTGGTCTACTCGGATTCTTTGGTGGATTTGCATTGGCCCCAACATCATACTTTGTAAGTGAACCCACACCAGATACTATTATTATCTCGTGTTTCATTCCATCAGTGTGGTGTTGTTCGTCATCATGTCTATATATAACTTGCAACGTGAGATCGGAAACGATGATTGAGGTCATGCTGTTATTTCCATTTCAGCTTCCTTGCATCATATGGCTTATTGTGAAGAAACCCAAGAAGTTTGGCTTCTCCTGGTGGATCAATTGGGTAAGGTGCATGATGATTTTGAGTTACATAAGTTAATTATTGAGGTTGAAATTAACTGGTTTGAATTCTTGAATTTTCAGTTATTTATTGTTCTTGGAGTTATATTGATGATTTTAGCACCTATTGGAGGTTTGAGGAACATAATCCTATCTGCCAAAAGTTACAAGTTTTACCAATGACTTTCCTCACTCCAAGATCAAGTTCAATAAAAGGGGAAATAAGCCAAGCTTTTTGGTGCCATTCTTGTATAGCTACTTGTGTATATCTATCTTGCAGTGAACTTCAATTTCTAGTATTAGAATTGTCTTAACTAGAATAGCATTAGTCTAGTTGGTTTTATTAATCAACTTCATTTTATATTAGCAAAAACAAAAGAGTAGGATTACTTCTTTCCTTCCTTTTTATCTTTTTATATTTTATGTTTTTTCAGTCTGTGGAGAATGTATATAATGTATTTCCAAAATCAGCAAAATGCTCGTTTCATTAATCTGCATTTGTCAACAATAAAACCTAATATCACTTCAAATTTTCAAACAAATTTTCAGATCATATTTTCATTCTCCACATGTTTACACATCTCATTGTGCAATATGAATGCACAAATATCTGTATATAAATTTGTATAATCATATTGTCTGAGGCAATTATATTAAAGCATTATATTCACAGAGGGTGGATTTAGGTAGGTGGATCACAGGTACTGCTAAAAAAATAAAAATCGTTAATTCGCAAAAATCGCAGTATTTCAAGAATCCAGAAGAGATCCTCCAACACAAGAATACATGGAGTATTGATAAAGGAAGAACATAAATCTCGGGAAACTGCACTCAACGATATTCCTAAAACCGTTCTGCAAAGTTGAACCAGTTCTTGTACCAAATATGGATGATCATGGAAACATTGACTACAGACAGCTACAAAAGGTTCTTGCTACCTGATGCTGATGAACTCGGGATTTGGTATTGCATCATATGAAGTCTACCTCACTAAATTATATCAAAGCCATGAAGGATAGTTCAACAGAAGCCTGTTACATGACCATGCCTCCATCAATAGTTAATACCTGTGCAATCAAAGTAAGTTAAAAGAGAGTTAAATCAATAGAATATAACTTCATATGGTTAGCAAAGATGTTTGATGAATCTGCTGTTACCTGCCCAGTCATGTAAGCTGCAGCCGGATTAAGGGCCAAGAATTCCACGAGCCCAGCAACTTCTTCTGGTTGGCCATATCGCCCTGGATTTATACAGAAACGGAGTTACTGGAATAAACATACTTTACAAAAGACCTAAGTAAAGGTTGCCCTTGAATCGAAGGTCATTTAAGTATGTAATGCTACAATGGATATGAAATCCTCTCTCCTAAAATCAAATCTTTCAATCAAATGCAACAAAATGAATTAAGGACTATAGCATCCCACATATATAAAGAATAAGTATAGAACAGTATTAGTATGCATAGATTAACTCAATAATGCAAATAAGATTCTTTAGTCCACATCTTACCCAATGGGATGGCCTCCTTTATCTTTTTCTCGAAATCTTCTGCAAGCTTAGCGGTCATGTCTGATGCAATAAATCCAGGAGCAACAGCATTTACCTGCCAATGGAAGAAGCATTTGTTAACTTGAAATTTCAGGTGCTGGTTCAAACAGCAGTTTAGCAATATCCATATTCCATACCACCTTATTCCTGAAAAGGAACATTATTCCAATTGTTTTTGTGATTCCAATTGTTTAGAAAAATAAAATAATAAAGGAACATTATTCCTGCAAATTTACAGTGATATTTCTGCTTGAGTACTCCTTGGCAACTGATTTTGTGAATCCAATTACTCCTGCTTTTGCAGCACTATAATTGGCTTGCCCAACATTTCCAACTACACCAACAACAGACGCAATATTAATTATCCTTCCCTGCAAAGTTAAAACCAATTTAGTATTAAGTACTGAGATGAAAACAAAGAAACAAGATAGCATGGGAAACGTCTAATGCGCTAAATTGGTTTTACACTTTTACTTCATAAAATGGATTGCAATATTCAATATCAACATCATCTGGCCTAGCTTCCTAAATAATTAAGTTGAATGCAATAGAATCTTATAACATAGCTGTGGAAGTCCGTATTTTTCCAGCCCAGACAAGGAAAGGGGAAGAATAAAAAATGAAAAATAGCCCACAAAAAAATCACATGCAGAAGCAAGGAAGAACAGTACCACGAAAGACAAGTTTCTAACCAAGATAGCAAACTAAGTGATGTGGGAAACAAGGGCATAAGGATAGGTACCTTCTTCTTCCTCATCATAATTTTGGCAGCTGCCTGCATTAAAAGAGGAAAAAGCAGAAAAAGGAGAAAAGGAGGATTCTCAGCTTATTTAGATGGAGTTGGGTATTAGTATCTGCATATGGAGCTTTAAGAGACGTACCTGGGTGCATAGGAAAACACCAGTAAGGTTTAGATCAATAACCTCCTGCCACTGAGATACCTTCATTCTCATCAACAGATTATCCCTTGTTATACCTGGAATAGTAGTGAATATTTGACAAGACAATTTTTTTTCAGAAAAGAGAAAGAAACGAAAAACATGGGTGATTTTCAAGAAAACAAAGTCTGACTTTTGATCACCTGCATTATTAATGATTACATCTATTGTACCCCATGCATCCACTGCCTGCAGATATCAGTAGCATGAGACAGAGAAAATGTTCTGGACAAGATTAAGAAAAGAACAAAGAGAATTAAAAAATTTACTCACAGTTTTAATCATTGCATCCACATCTGCTTGTTTCGAAACATCTCCACCAAACGTAAGAGCCTGCCCACCAGATGCCTCTATCTGCAATAAATAACAACCAAACAATAACTTTGAGTTTTTCATACTAAACTAACAAGAATATTACTAAAACCATGATCTGATAAAGATTTTTCCTTTTTTACAGGTATACAATCATAATGCTACTGCATTAATTAACAGCACAAGCATGTGCTTTCCTATGCTGGTGCCTAGTCTATGCATATCATGTGGCGTGGGAGGACTCTAGGCAAATAAATAGAATTGTACATCCATCACACACGTATATCAGTCAGGGAAAAAACTGCATATCACAGTCTATAAAAGGCAGTAAGTAGTTCATTCCAAAAATAGTGCAATAAAACAGAGTCTAGATTAGCAAAATACTAATTTCTTAGTGGAATTTCAGGATAATATACGTGCAAGAATCCATGAAATTTACATCTAAACATAATTCAAGATTTTGTTATTTATATATGCAAATGGCAATATTCACCTGTTTGCAAACTTCTTCTGCCTCCGATGATGACCTTGCATAGTTAACCAGAACCTGCAGCAGTTAATGCTTGATTAGTTCATGCAATGGCACAGGTGAGAAGAGAAGCTTGGACACAAAAATGCCCTCCTCCCAACTACAATACATTAAAAAAGGAACCCTGTCCACTGACTCAATCGTACCTGAGAACTTTGGAGTGAAAAGTGGAGTTATCAACTACAGTTGATGCGATTCATTTATATATTATCGAAAAGTACAATTAAACCTAAAAAGATTATCCCAGAAACCAGAAGCTGGACAAGTTTCACAAAGTAGTGCCATATAATAAAAACCGAAACTGGATTCTTTCGTCACCTTTGGTATTACTCGAAACACAGTATTATCTTCCAATTAGCTTAAGATATTTAATATTGTGGGAAAAAAATAAACCAAGAAATAATCAATAGGAGATGACCAACTTATGCAGAACTGTAATTGGCTGTTAGTTAAAGAAAGCAACCTTGCAACCCGATTTTCCGAGAGCCAAAGCTATTGCCTTGCCAATGCCTCTGGATGCTCCGGTGACAACCACAACAGGAGCTTCCACTTTCTGTGCTTCCTCATTTTTAACTTGTTCAATGCTTGCAACAGCCCTTATGCCTACACATAAATACCAATTAAACTTTTACTCAATTTTCAAGCCTTTTCCTACTACATCTAGTCATTTCTGAAAAACACTTGCATAGTTAGTTAAGCACAACGAAGCCAGAAATGCATCGTATCAATTTTCCCAACAATATCAACACCTTATCCAATCTACTACACAAAACATGTTCTCGACAAATTGGTTCCCAAACTACAAAATTAACTCCAATATTGGGCATACCTGAGGAGGAGAAGGATCTGATGGACCGGCATTGCAAATTGAGCCCCGGAAGCTTCGCCAGCGACGATATTTTCACATCCCGGAAATTGGCCGTTTTCTTGTGAGAAACACCAGCAGACTTGAAGGCGACAGCGGCGGATCCAGCGGCGGAGGTAGCAGCCATGCTCAGTGTGGTCCGGAAAAAATGGAGGTGGGGAAGAAGACGTGTAAATCTGAAAGTCGCCACCGAGCAAATAGAGAGAGAGAGAGAGAGAAGAGAGAGAGAGAGAGAGCGCTTAGGAATTTCCGCAGTAGAAGACGCTGCGCGTAGGTGAGCGATCAGTGGAAGCTTCTGTTTGGTTGGGAAATACTGGAATTTATCTATTTTATTATTACAGATATAAAAAATTAGTTGAAGGGTCAAATTGCAACTTCAATATAAGATTAAGGGCTGATTTGTAAATTACCCATATATTTATGCATTGATTTCACAACACTATAAACCATGTTTCGTGTCATGGTTCTTTCTTCCACGAGCCTCAACAGACACGTACTCGCAATTCTCGACAAATCCAATAACCTCAATCACCTCAAACAACTCCAAGGCCATCTGATCACAGTCGGACATGGCAACACTCATTTCTACGTCTTCAAGCTCATCCGCTTCTGCACCACTCGCCTCTGCAATCTCGCGTATGCCCGCTGCCTGTTCGACAAATTCTCCTCGCCCAATATTTTTATATACACAGCAATTATTGCTGCTTATGCTTCAGTTCCTGACCATGAATCTGCTGTGCTTCTGTACCGTGATATGGTTCGTGAAAACCGATCGAAGCCGAATCATTTTATGTTTCCTCTTATCTTGAAGTCGTGGCCTGAGGTTGTGAGAAGTTATGGTGTAGAATTTGTGCAGGCCCAGATAGTGAAATCGGGTTATGGTGGATACCCGGTTGTGCAGACTGCGATATTGGATGCGTACTCGAGGTATGGAGTTGGTATTGGTCTTGCGAGGAAGGTGTTCGATGAAATGTCTGATAGAAATGTGGTGTCTTGGACTGCCATGGTTTCTGGGTACATGAGAGATGGGAAAGTGGGGAATGCAATTTTACTTTTTGAAGAGATGCCGGAGGAGATTCGTGATACGCCATTTTGGAATTGTATTATTGCAGGATGTATGCAGAATGGATTGTTTTCAGAGGCTATTGAGTTTTTTAGGAGGATGGTCGTTGAGGAGGGGATGGCAGGAGGGAATAGGCCGAATCAGGGTACTATTGTGTGTACCCTTTCGGCTTTAGGGCATGGTGGAAAGTTGCAGCTTGGAAAATGCATTCATGGATACATATATAGAAACGGACTTCATATGGATTTGTTTGTTGTGAACGCCTTGATTGATATGTATGGCAAATGTGGGAGTTTTGAAAAATCAAGAATTGTTTTTGACAAGTCTGCTGAGATAAATTTGACTTCTTGGAATTCTTTGATAAATTGCTATGCATTGCATGGTCGATGCCACGAAGCTATCAACATTTTTGAAGATATGCTGAAACATGAAGATGAAATAAGGCCTGATGGAGTGACATTTGTTGGCTTGTTGAATGCATGTACTCATGGAGGGTTGGTTGTCGAGGGACGCCATTATTATGACATGATGATTAAGGAATATGGAATCGAGCCTCAGATTGAGCATTACGGTTGTTTGATAGATCTTCTTGGCCGATCAGGACAATTTGAAGAGGCTATGGAAGTTGTGAAGGGCATGAGAATTCCACCTGATGAGGTTGTGTGGGGTTCACTGCTCAACGGTTGTAAGATTCATAGACGTACAGACTTGGCTGAATTTGCAGTAAAGAAGTTGATTGAGATCAATCCTAACAATGGCGGATATAGTGCAATGCTGGCTAATTTATTCGGGGAAATGGGGAAGTGGGACGACGCGCAGAAGTTAAGGAAAACATTGTCTGAAGGGAAAGTTCATAAAGCAGCTGGTTGCAGTTGGATAGAAGTTGATAACCAGGTTCACATTTTTTATTCTGTTGATAAATCACATCCCAGAACCGAAGAAATATATGCAGCTTTGCAATGTCTTGTTGATACCTCAACGATGCAGTGTGCCTCGTGCCATCAAGAAATAAGCAAACAGTAAGAGTCTCACCACTTCTTACATCAAATTAGCATCTGGAAATTCTGGCTAGTTGATATTGAACAATATGCTTCTCTCTTTTGCTACCGGTTTTTCCATCAGAAATGATCTATTGAAGAAAGCAAAGAAATAAGCTGTTGTTTCTTCAAGATTTACATGTACAATGTACTCTAGAAAAATGGCACTTGATGTTTTTAAGGTTTCTCCTTCCTTAACTTCACAACACAAGCAAAATTTGCTTGCTGAAAATATTGAAACTCCATTATCTGTCTCAATATGTATTTCATGAGTATCTTAAGCAGCAACAGATAAAAATAAGAGGACAAAATATATGTTTTTAGGTACCTAAAATATCTCTTTATTTTCAATCTCAGAAGTGCCATATCTAGATCTCTTGATGACAAATTTTGTTAACTTTCCTTACTAGGACTTGAAGATACTCCATCTATTAAGAAAAGTCACATTTCATGAAAGGATGATTTTTTTATTTGGGAATATGTTACATTTCATAATATTCATAAAGTCCACCTATAACCCTCTCATTTTGCACCAAGTTTATCATTCAAAGTTTGTTGTGTTATGACTTATTATCGGAGAAGCAATAAATCTCAAGTGCATTGGCTACACATATATGGTTGAGTTTTGTTATAGAAGGTGCAAACATAATACTCCTTCCGTCTAGGTCGAAATTGTCAACTTTGACCGGACGCGGAGCTTAAGAAAACGCAGTTGACTCTTAATTTTTTGATTATTTTTTGATTAAAAAAATGTTTTTTTAACTTTTTGTTTTATAATTTCTTTGTCATTTATGAGTTAACAAATTAGATTGGGACAAACCGAAATGACAAGTAGACAACTTCGACCGGGACGGAGGGAGTACTATTTTGCATATTTTATTGACATTCGAAAATAAAATGATGCATTAATAGTTTTTTAAAATTCAAATTAATACTTTAGGTGCGTGATGAAACAATGAAAAGGAAATTATCTTAAGAAAGAAAAGTATGTAATAATAATCATCATTACCATTATTATTATTATTTTTTTATTATTATTTGAGAAAGAGGAAAAATTTAAACAAGAAATTGTTGACCGTTTCTTTGGTTAAGGGAGGCGTATACAGCGCGCACAACACCTTCTCTTTCCTTTACTTGGCCAATTGGTTTCAGCTCCCATTCCCCATTCTTGATTGAATTCATAAAAATCTGATCTTTTTGGTTGAAGATTGAGAAGAAAACGAATCCCTTTTGAGCCCAGAAAGATAGGAAGTAGTGAGTTCAAAGATCGAAAAAATTAATCGAAGGAAAATCGAAACTGGCTATGGATGAAACAGTTGGATCAACCCTGGGATCTATGCAAGACTCCTTTCTAAATTCAACTGCAACAGTTGCAGGCGCGACGACGTCGTATTCCTCGTCGTCGTTTTTCTCGAATTATCCGTTAATGACTGCTCTCTTCGCCTTCGCTTTAGCCCAGGCAGCTAAGTTCGTCGCCTCATGGTATGCTTCTCATTCATCTATTTATGGTTCGATTTTTTGAATAATGGGCTTCTTGTTTGGTTGAAAATTCTTCGAGTATTGCGATCTATAATTGAAATGATCTTCTTGTTATCTGCCCAATTGTTGATGTGTGTTTTAATTTTATTGAATGAGCTTCTCTTTATTCACGAAGTAGTATAATGATCTGGCACAATCCCTTCTTTTTGTTACTCTAATTTGTAAATGTGATTAAAAATTGAATCTTTGAATAAAATGAAAGGGTGATCAACATCGTATGAATGTTTCAAGAACAAGAGTATAGCTATTGAGCACCCCTTAGAGCATGCCCAGAGTTACTCAATCATACACTCAAACTCAATTATGTGGAAATGGGAGCTCCAATGGGACCTCAAAATTGAACTCAAATTTGAGTTTGTGAACATTAAGTACTCAAATTTGCCACTTACTATTCACAACTCAAAATTTTTTTCTTTTCTTTTTCATTTATTTTATTCATTTACAATTATTCCTGTTTTTCTTTTTCATTTATTTTATTCATTTACAATTATTCCTGTTTTTCTTTTTCATTTATTTTATTTATTTAATTCCACATTTTGAGTTATTATATTATATGTATTGATTTTATATATTTGATATTTGGTATTTGATACATTATATAATTTATATATCTATAAGTACTGCATTATATTATAGATTATATAATTTAATAAATATAAACATGAATTATAATTAATAGAAATTTAAAATTCGTTCTTAACATGCGTTTAATTCAGCCATTAAATCTTGAAACATTTTATTTCCTTCTTCCAGGGATTCCATAACACGAGATAATTCTTCTCCTTTTTGGCTTCAATAATATTGTTAGGCAAAGTAAAATTGTATTTGACTTCTACGTGTGACCAAAAATGGTCTAATTCGGAATGTTAGTTATAATTTGTGTCATTATGTTATTTATTTACATTGTGTTGTATGACTAGATTATTTTCTTTAGTATATTAATATGTATTTGTGATGAATTTTATAATATAATTTTGGTATTTATAATAAGATTTATAGTTCATAGATATTTTTTTTATAATTGAAACCAATTAAGTTAATTTTTTTATGAACTAAAATAAATAAATATTTGATATTAAATAAAATTTGAAAAGTAAAAATTAAGAATATTGTAAGAGAATATTCCAATTTGAGTTTAAAGAGTTGGAGATAGTGGCAAATTTGGTGGCAAAATCAAGATTTGAGTTTGGATTTGAGTAAAATGGTTGGAGATGGTCTTATGATCTTGATACAAGTTCTCACATTGAACTCGAGCGATTTTAGGGTTACATTTTACTATTTGTGTTAAGAGCTTGAAAACTGTATGTGCTGAATAAGAGGTGTTCCTTATCACATAAGTTTATGTATAGTCTATAGTGTGGTGACAATCAAAGTCTCAAGGCCGTAGTAGTCATGCAGGTATAAGGAAAACCGTTGGGATTACAAGCAACTCGTTGGCTCTGGAGGAATGCCATCATCCCATTCAGCAACAGTCACTGCTCTTGCTATGGCTATTGGTTTGCAAGAGGGTTTTGGAGGATCATACTTTGCAGTTGCATTGATTTTGGGACTTGTGGTATGTTCCTCCAATAATTTTACGACCATGCTTTTATTGTTATCGCATAAGAAACCATATCTGACCATTGTGTATTTGCAGCTGAAAATGTGTTGTTAAGGGTTCATTATTATGTTTCTGCCACTTTTGTTGAACTATTTTTTGACTTATGGTTTAAATCAATATGAATTTTGGTTATAACACAAAATGGGAAACTTGAAGGATTTCATTACTAGGTTATATAGGCTCTCACTAGATATGGAACTTATATAATGCTATTTACTTCATATGTTTCTGATAAGTATCATTTCTTTCACGACGAACCTCTGGCAGGTGATGTATGATGCCACTGGAGTAAGATTACATGCTGGACGTCAAGCAGAGGTTTGTAGTTACTGCATTGATTTGAGGGGCAAGTATAGATGCTCTGCAACTATGTAGTATATTCTTTAAAGATCTAACAAAACGAAAACGGCAGGTTTTGAATCAAATAGTATGTGAACTTCCATCTGAACATCCTCTTGCTGAGAGCAGACCCCTGCGTGAACTTCTTGGCCACACTCCTCCTCAGGTTCAATCTTATGCTTTCACTGTAACATGATCTTTTTGGCAAGCATTATATAAATTTCGATTTTATACATTATAATATTTTGTGGGATTTGTCTTTCTTGGGAAAAAGAGTAGGCTCCATTTGGTTTATGGAGGAAGAAGACAATGCTAGTCTTCTCTAGAGTAATCCATTGTTATTCATAGATTTGATCTAATCTGTTCGTTTTCAATTCAGGTCATTGCTGGTGCAACGATGGGAGTGGTCACAGCAGCGATAGCCCATCTCATATGTGGTTCAACTACTCAATCTTGATAATTCCGCATTGCGATTCTGATGCTTCGTATGGTCAATAACGCGATACAAATTCTGTCAACTCTTCAAGATCATATGAACTCACTCAAGGCGTTACCTCATTAGACTTGTCACCTAATCTGTACAATCGATGATAGATTAGTTTAAGTTGCATTTTTCGATTCCCAGTGTTGTGAAATGTAAATAGCAGAAGTGGTTGTGGTGAGAAAGACAAATTGTAGAACATTTCTTGAAGATTAAAACAGGAGACATTCTTTAAACCTCTCCTTGAACCTTACACTTCATCTCTCCCTTTTTTTAGTTCCATCAACCATGTCATGACTAGGGTTTGAGTTTGGATCGATCCAATTAGGATCCCGAAGCCAATGGTGACAGATCGAGTCGAACCCGACCCTCGAGCAAGACATGATAATAACCACATTGGCCATGACAGGGTATTCTTAAAAACTCTCTTGGGAGATAAAGATATTTTCTTCTAAATAATACTCCCTCCGTCCCGCTCTATTTTGCCTACTTTCCATTTTTGTTTGTCCCATCTTATTTTGTCAGCCCAAAAATGGCAAAGAAAAATTTACTTCCTTACCGCTCCATTTCTTTCATTTTACTTATTTTTGCACTAAGAAAACACACATTAATTACAAAATTGTCATTCAAAAACATTAAAATAACACATCCAATCAAAGTCAACCATTTTTTTTTAGGCTTCGTGCCGGTCAACCTAGGCAAAGTTACTTAGGACAGAGGGAGTAGTATCTTATCTAAATAAAAACCGAATATTCCTTTACCTTTCTGAAAGCTATGTGCCAAAAGTGGTTATCATTAAACACGATTTTAAATATGCCATTAGTCAGAATGAGCCATCATTTTCATAATGTTGATAGCTTTGCATCTCGATTTGATAGTTACATAACATGCACTTCTCGTGAATCGAGAAACACGTCTTTAGCTTATTAGACGTTATATGATGTAAAGCTTTTTCCCATATCAAAAATAATATGTGGTAGGTAATATAATTCAGTCACATTGGATTTACCTAAGTTTCGATTAAAAAAAAAGCCCTCATTTCTTTGTTTACTTTAATATATTTGGGTTATTAAAATAAGAAATTAAAAAAAAAAAACTAAAATTCTCACATGAAACAAACACAAAAATTAATGCAAAATTTGGATGCATGCACTTCAATGCACATGGCACCCCCCTACTAAAAGCTAAACTACTTGGAAATGTCAAAAAGGAGATGTCTAACAATTTTTATCTTAATTTAATTAATTAATTCTAACGGTAATAATAATGTATATTTAAATAAAAAAAGCATATTTAGATTATGGGTTAGATGTCCAAGTCAACCTGAATTTTTTAAAAAATAATATGTAAAAAAAAAATTAGCTAATGGTGAGTTAATTCAACTTTACTATTCGGATGATGTGAAGAAACAAAAAATGAAACAAGGAAACATCGTTTTACAAAGATTAATTAGTGTACCCTTATTTGAGTAAGTTGGGCCCCACTTGATTGGAAGGTACAAATATGACCACATCACCCAATGAATATGAATTTGGGTTTGGATTTTCATGTTTTAAAATTATACTTGTGTCTCATAATACAATTTTGTGATGGTATATTTCATTAGAGCAAACAAGGATTTTCACTCTCATGAATGATGTCATCATAATATGATGATGCATATTAGTCAAATGTTTGTAATAAAAGATGAGTTAAAATTCAAGAATTACCAAATTGTACTGCAAAACAGACATCACAGTCTCTTGCCCATCCTGGCCATGTGAGACACTTCAGAAAAAATAACCAGAATGGCCAAAACTGACACATTTATTTTTCTATTTTCTGAAATCCCATCACATGTCTCTCCATTGGATGCTTCTTATATCTATTTTCTATGATTTTTTTGTGCATTATTCATTGCAATGGCCTTTGTTTCAATCTTCATTAGCCCATGATGTGTGCAACAATTTGACATATGAGGTTGATGGTAAGTAGAATATACGTGTATGAGACGACATCATCAATGAGTTTCGGAAAGTGTTCGTATTTTAGTATAATCCCACAGTGGTTTTCTGTTTGGGCAGCAGTGTCTATGTACTTGAGAGTATTATATTAGCAATACCTATTTGTATTTTACTGGACCTGTTTGCTGCCCATATGCTTCTGCCATTGCTTTTTACCATGCATATATGTGTGATATTATAGTTCTTTGGATCTCAGATTCATATGCTTTGCTCTGCCATTTTCAAAGCTTTTCTTGGGTTCAAGGTTCTTTATTCTCTGCAGCTTTTTGCTTTGCTCCCCAGAGAATCCAGTGGGCTGATGCCCCACTCAATGTACATCTCTCTATCTCTCTTGTTTGTTGTGTTTTGGGGTTTTTGTTTGCTTGATTTTCAGCTTTGTGTTGATGAAATTACTACTTAGGTTCTCAGATTTGAAATGCTGTTGTTGAATATATTGCTTATTGTGAATTGGTGTTGCATGATAGAGGTAAAGGAGGTAGATTTTGGTGAAGAGTGAAGATGAGATCCATAGAGGACAAAGGGTGTTTGAATAATTGCCCCACAGAGGAAAATTCTAGTGGCAGCTGTATGAGCTTTGAGTTCCAAAAGAATGGTGTGATGAATCGCCCCTCTCATCACCATAGGACCCCTTTAGGAAAACCAACTCCATCTAAGTGGGACGATGCTCAAAAATGGCTAGTGAATCTGTCCAGAGGTGAGAAGACCAATCAGGCCAAGGCTTCACCTCGCAACTCCAATGCTGATGACCGGAGACTGATTGCTCCGGTCCCTAAGAAGGAGTACTCGAGTGGGGACGAGGATGAGGGTCGAAATGGCTGTCCTAGCTCAGATGGAGCTAGCAATCAGTGTGTCGTTGAGACGAAAAATGTAGACTGTGATGAGTCGGTGTGGAGAAGCAACAACAAGGGTGTTGTTAACAGTTCTAAATCGGTTGTGAGATCGATTTGTTTGAGGGATATGGGCACGGAAATGACACCGATAGCGAGCCAAGAGCCCTCCAGAGCTGCCACTCCTATAAAGGCCACTAGTCCAGTGTCATCAGGCTCATCTACTCCGGTGGTTCTTAGGAGTGGGAGCCCGATTGAGATGACTGGCGAACCAGGTGGCTCGACTAGAGAGTTCAGTCGAGATGTAGAAGAAACTCGTGGAGTTAGCATTGCTGAGAAGAAGATTGATGACCAATCTAGGAAGCAGAATCCTATTGACACCCGGGCCGTTGCTTGGGAAGAGGCAGAACGTGCTAAATACATTGCCAGGTGATTGCTTTACCAATCTCTTCTCTTTAGTGTTGAGAAACCATGTATGGCTTTGAAAGACTTGTTCTTGAACAACGATCCATTTCAGGTACAAACGCGAAGAGGTGAGGATTCAGGCCTGGGAGAATCATCACAAGAGGAAAGCTGAATTGGAGAATCGAAAAGTGGAGGTATTAAAAACTGCAAGAATCATGAATGCTGATATACACAACTGATGATCAACTCCACATTGAAACTGTCTGTCTGAAATTGTTCATATCCCATAATTCACATCTATGATCTGCTTCCACAGGTGAAGGCGGAACGGCTGAAATCACGAGCAAAGGAGAAGTACAACAGCAAAATAGCAGCAACTCGGAGGATTGCAGAGGAGAAACGAGCTAATGCGGAGGCTAAACTCAACGAGAAGGCGATGAAAACATCTGAAAGAGCAGATTATATACGAAGAACTGGTCATCTTCCTTCTTATTGCTTCTTTAAGTTGCCTTCTTGCTGCTGGTAGTACTTAGCTGGGAACTTTCTCTTGTACTTAAAACTTCTTGTTCAGCTTTCAAATGTTTAACTTTCTTTTATCTCTCTGCCTCCTTTTTTTTCATACTTTTGGCCCACCTTTTGTTACCAAATAAATAACTTGATGAATGATGTATTTAATTGCAAACATGTTCTATTGTAGATACAAACATTGTTTTAAAAACTGGGCCGACCTGTTTAATCGATTGAAATTACGATCCTTGTAGCTCAAGTGGTATACCACTTTATGGTGCGGATTATGATGCTTGGGTTCGAACCGGGACACACTAGTTTCCTAGTATTTCCTATCCCTCCGTCCACTCCTCCCAGTCTCATTAAAATAAAATTAAAAAAAAATCGGTTGAACTAATTACAAAATCAGTTGGACATGTTAAAACTTATAAACTATTTCAATCCATAAAAAAATGTTTGGATTAAAAACACAAGACACAAGTGTTCTCTAATAGTCAAACAAGTTTAGGTTTAGCCAAAAGAAAATTGTTTCTCATTACATGTTCTACAATTTTGAGATAAAAACTTTGCCTACTTTTACAATTTTACTCCTAATTATTTAATCACACATATATTCCCCTTACCTACTCTTTAATAAATTTATATTATTTGATTCTAACACCATAAATAAAACTAAACTATTTGATAATCTTGTTAAACTCTGAAATCTATTTGAGTTTAATTTGATAATTAGCAATTTGTTTAATTTAATTCAAAGTTCATCAAATAAAATTTAGAAGTCCATAATATTGTGGACCATGTAATGGGCTGAATTTCAAAAAGGCCCAATTCAATAAAGCGGCCCACTTCCACAAAAAATAATAACTAATAAGAATAAAATTTATTATTTATTACTCCTAGTAAATTAAAGGAAAAGGAAATCAATAATTACTCTTCTTTCAACGCGGAGGCGACTAAACTCCTTTCGTCCTTAAATTCACTCTTTGCCGCCGCCGCCGTGAAGCTACCGAGCGCCGCCTCGTGCTTTGCCTCTTTGCTCTTATCCGTTTAGTTGATCGGTAAGCCTTTACTTTTCTTGAGTTTTTCGAACTCGAATGGTGGAGTGACTGGAGGAGATTTTAATTTTCTAGGGTTTTCTGTCTCATTTGGCAATTTTTTGTTGGATTTCCATTGTTATGTTGTTTTTTGTGATTTTGAAATAGAAAAAGGGAGAATTCATTGATTGGTCGGTCGTTGTGTTTTCGGGTGTGTATTCGGTCCCGTGCTGTTTCAGATCTGTGTTTTGATTCGGAAAAAATTATATATAGAAGAAAGTTGATTCTGTTGCTATAGAATTTTTTCTTTCGCTGGATAATTTGTTAGGGTGTTAAATAAATTCAAGCGAGCCTTCAGGGGGTTTTTGCCTAGTAAAAGTTTTGCTAAGTGATACCCAACTTAGGGGATTATTTGGGTGGTTAGGGTTCGGGTTTGCTATCAGTTGACAAATTTGAACAATTATACGTTTATGGCTGCTGGAAAGCATGGGGGTTACAGAGACAATGGATGTAGGGATCATGAGACTGATTTTGGAATGTTGAAGAATGAGAGTGGGTGTGGTAAAGGGGATTCTGAACAGGTTAGGAATGGAGTTCGAGATTATGAGAGGGGTCAGACACGTGATCAGGATAGAGATAGTCTGGAATATAAGGGCAAGGTTAGAATGAAGGATGTTAAAGAAAGAGAGGCTATGAATGGTGGATATCGCTCCACTTCTAGCAGAAGTAATTCTGGAAGTAGTAGTGGTGGGCCCAGGAAATGCAAGCTTGCAGTACGTAGCATGGAACGAGAGCCTGGAGAGCTATCTAGCGATGGATCTGATGAGGCTATTGATTCTGAAATTCAAGCTAATAAAGAATCTGAGGTTAAAAATATGGAAAATGCTAATCACTTATCTCCCCTGCAGACTAAGAAGCGGAAGTTTTCACCGATTGTTTGGGATAGAGATGATAGAGATGTAAGCAGAACAAATAAAAGTAGAAATACACTGGATACTACTAACACTTCCACGCCATCACCCCTATTGGTTGGGTTGAATCGCCAGTCACCTTTCCCAGAACCTACTCCAGATGAAAATGTGGAGACTTCAGCCACAGATGAAGGTGAGATTAATCTAGAAGCATCACCTTCTAATGTTGACTTAAGATCTGATTTGTCTGAAGTGCCTGCCGAAACATCTTCTCTGCAACCTGAATGGGTTAATAACATTGGAACTGGAGGAGTAGATGAAGATGATTATGTGCCTGCACGTACCATAGTATCCTCTCGTTGGGCTAATGATGCTGAGTATCCAGCTGATGAAGGTGAGATTTCTGATTACGAAAATGTGCCTAATTCTAGGAGGAAGCCTAATTCTGAATTTGGTGAAGTGAGAGGACGTAGTAATTCAATTAGCCCAGAAATTGGGGATGTCAAAAGAGAAGGTTCTGAAGGGATTAGAGGGAGGTCTTTGGAGTCGGATGAATGTGTCAGGTCTTCCAGTAGAGATAGTTATCAAGAAAATGACAACAATAATGACTCCATGGAGATTGATGATGATCGCCATCATGATGGCACCAGGTTTAGCCACTCTGGAACAGGATCTGAGGATGATCATGGGTCTCCTGGTACACCAGAGCCAGCACAACCTCCACAAAGGAGCGTTAATATGCTTCAAGGTTGCAGAAGTGTCGATGAGTTTGAGAGACTGAACAAGATAGACGAAGGCACTTATGGAGTTGTGTTTAGAGCTAGGGATAAGAAGACCGGGGAAATCGTTGCTTTGAAGAAGGTCAAGATGGAGAAAGAGAGAGAAGGGTTTCCTATGACATCATTACGGGAAATAAACATTCTTCTATCTTTTGATCACCCTTCAATTGTGGATGTGAAAGAAGTGGTTGTGGGGAGCAATCTTGACAGCATTTTTATGGTCATGGAGTACATGGAACATGATCTGAAGGCATTAATGGAGACCATGAAACAGCCTTTTAGTCAAAGTGAAGTTAAATGTCTCATGCTCCAGCTTTTTGAAGGTGTCAAGTATCTACATGACAACTGGGTGCTTCACCGGGATCTGAAAACCTCTAATTTGCTTTTAAATAACCGCGGTGAGTTGAAGATCTGTGACTTTGGTCTAGCTCGTCAGTATGGGAGCCCATTGAAACCATATACTCATTTGGTGGTTACTCTTTGGTACAGGTTAGTATTGTTTCATTCAAAAATTTTTATGTTTGTATTATTGTTACAGATTTGCCAACGTGGATGGTCTTTATGAGCTTCGCAAGCTAATATTGATGATTTAGACATGATATTGTGGTTGACCTATATTGTCTTATCAGTTTCATTCGTATTGTGTTGGGCTTGTACTTTTCAAAGTGAACTTAAATTATGATTTATGTGCGATGTTGTTTTCCTCCATTTGTCTTGTCATTTTCCATCTATATCGCTGTGGTGGCATGTACTTGTTTTAAAGTACAAAATTAATGTAATTGGCACGTTCTTAATTTATTATGTTGTATTTGGTGAGATATTGCATATTTTCCCATTTCTTTTGGATTGAATCCTGAAAAACTGAATCATATGTTCTCTGTCAGGGCACCGGAACTTCTTTTGGGAGCCAAACAATATTCTACGGCAATTGATATGTGGTCTCTGGGGTGCATTATGGCTGAGTTCTTATCTAAAGCACCTTTATTCAATGGAAAGACAGAATTTGAACAACTGGACAAGGTAATACATCTTAAGGCTTAATTGATGTGTTTCTTTAGTTGGTTTGGATATGGTTGGTCTAATTACTCTAGTTTGGGCAATACTGCAGATATTTAAGATCCTTGGCACTCCAAATGAAAAAATTTGGCCTGGGTTTTCAAAACTCCCTGGAGTTAAGGTGAACTTCGTCAAGCATCAGTAAGTATCAACATCTTGTATATGCAATCTTTACCTTAGTTGATCTTAGAATTTATGTCTCTTCTTTTTGCCACTGTTTCCCAGGCTTCCAGCTTTGGGTGATCTGGTGTGGCTTTCAGGCCTCCATTGGTAACAGTGTCAGTTACTTGAGAAAATCTTCTATTGCTTCTGATCACCGACTTTTCTTTCAGGTACAATCTGCTGCGTAGGAAATTTCCGGCGACCTCTTTTACTGGGTCACCTGTACTTTCTGATGCTGGATTTGACCTCTTGAACAAGCTTCTTACATATGACCCAGAACAGGTATACTTGTTGTTCTTTACAGCAATCTGTTCTTTTTTATTTATTTAATCTTATTATTATTATTATTATTTTTTTTTTTTTGAAATTCATGGTATTGATTATCTATTGCAAATGTGGAATGTATGCAGCGGATAACCGTGGAAGAAGCTCTCAACCATGAATGGTTCCGTGAAGTTCCACTTCCAAAATCTAAAGAGTTCATGCCTACTTTCCCTGCACACCATGCGCAAGATAGGTAATTTGCCTCCATATGAATCCTAATATCCTTAAAACTTTTAAACATTCATGTTATTAAATTCCGTCGTCTTTTATGTGATTTTAGACGCACACGAAGAGTAATGAAGAGCCCCGACCCATTGGAAGAGCAACGAAGAAAGGAGTTGCAACAAGGAGAATTGGGCACTGGTGGTCTATTTAGCCAGTAGTATCCAAAATTTGACATAATATTTGGATTTGGCAGTAGCTGAGGCTGACATGATTGAGGTGATGAGAGAAATGATAGAAGAAACATTGGTTGTGAGACTCTCAAACCACGTGTTTCTATGGCAGGCGCGGCACCTTTGGTGAGTTAGGTGAACAAAAACTTCTTTGGCATCTCCTCTGAATCATAAATGTGGTTGGTTTTTCTTCTTGGGCTTTGTTAACAATAGGAGAACCCATTTTGATACTTCTTGCTTAGAAAGGGGTGGCAAAATGCACTTCTTGTTAAGGAATAGCTTCTGGTTGATTGTGTAACATAATTTATGACACATTTTATTGACACTTTCAAAATTGATTTTGAATACAACATTATGGTTTACTATTGCGTTTCTAGTATTACAGCCTTTTGTCCTCATTTGGCATACTATTTTTTACCCTAGAAGTTGAAGGTACTATGGTGTAATTTTCGACTGTGCAAACCAACAGCATATACTTTTACCTGGTGCAATGCATTCAGTGTGGGATTTGGAGCAGCATGGACTTACAATCAAATTGCATAATCCGTCTCATGGATCAAATTTTACAGGGTAGAAATTGTCTATTAAAAATAAAGCCACGAATATATTCAGAAAATATAGCAACTATAAGATCCAACAGTGATGAGTTTGACATCCATAGATACTTTTATGACTAATAGAACGAGCAAAGTTATGTAGCAAGGATTTTGGATGGAGAGAAGAACAAGCAAAGTTATATGAGTGATGTGCATTGCTTCACTATTTAGGAATGAGAAAGCAAGAAAATGTTACAAAAGAACTTCCATGTTACAATCAAATACAGACAATATGTACAGAAAATGTTCACCTGGGATGTATCGTTCTAACATACAGCTTCTGATGAAGTTTAGGTCCTTTTGGTTCTCTTCGTCCCAGCTGGTTCCCCAAGAGGTTGAAGGGCGGAAGAACAAAAGGACCGACAAACGAAAAAAATCTGATGGGGGTTCAGGAGTTCCAACCTCGCCAGGCTATAAATGGCATCAGTAACCTCAAAATATTGTAATCCTCAGCTCTGATAGGTTCTCAATTAAATTGATCTTGCAATAACTAGCAAAACACGAGTGGAGCGTTTGTGGCCCTTGTCTAGAGGATATACCTCTGACCTGGCCAAGATGTTTGGTGCCAGTTGAGCAAAAAAACAAAATGTGATGCTGCTGCAAGTAAGAGAAGCTCGTGCACTACTCTGATGCGATGACTAAGGTCTTGCCCAATACAAATGTAACCAATGATAGTTCAATGAAGAATATAGTGTTGATCAGACCTCGATCCACTGTCCACCCAAAAATTGTGATCCCCCCTGGATTGGACTGCAAATACATCACTGCATAAAAAGATCTCAGATGCTTGATTTTGTTGATATGAAGAAAAGAATTAGCTAATCAGGTCAATGAAACGAGGAAATAACACAGAACAAGGTGCAAAATGGAGAAAGAAAAAGCAGCATTGAGTAAAATTGGATATACTTCCAATTCAGTCACTCATTGACCTTCTCCGCATTTACAAGCCCATGTCAGAAAGTATTCAAAAGATTCTTTATTCCGGTTTTCTCAAGGCAACAAGATGCAAGCATATTACTTTTTTATGTGCAATGTGAGCCTACTACAACCAGTCTTTTGACAGCAAAAAGATACGATTGGTATATGAAGGTAGAAACACGAATATACTCATATTGAGCCAAGAAAGCCTTGCTGGATAGCATTAAACAGATTAGTCAATAGTAAAAGGTAGATTAGAAAAAGGAAATCATTTCATGCAAAGCTCAAGGAAATGGTCATCAGATTTGACTTCATGCATGCACTTTCCTCCTCTTTATCTTTATATACATATAATTATTTAAGCAGACCATAAATAGGTGTTTACACATCTTCATCCAAAGAAAACTCCATTACAAAAATTCACACAAAAAAAGAGGGAGACCCAAGTTTATCTGATATCTATATTCATTCCTGTCTATTTTAAGCCAACACATCAATTCTAAAATCAAACAAGTTCAGCAAAAGATTGACATTTTAAGCTATCAATTAGCAGCTTAGTGATTAACAGGTCATCATGACACAGCATTTGGTGAGATATGTGTTCAATAATATTAGAACAAGCTTTAGAAGACAGTAATGGTACCTAGAGCCAGTCTCTTGTGGTAAGAAGACATATATGATGCTAGCTGAACATTTGTAGGTGCTGTAACAAAATCCAGGGACTCTAGATCACTTTCTGAGTAGTCTACATGGAACGAGCTCAACTTATTAGCAGCCTCCATATTTCCGATGCTATTTGAAGTTCGCAACTGATATGAATCTGTAGCACTGCAAGTTACTAAAGCATGCCATCTACTTGCTAATGCTCCAACTCCTTGAGCTCTGTGGGATATTTTCGCAGCAGCATTTAAGCAAAGGATTATTACGGCCACCTGAACGATTGAGGACACCTAGATGATGCAACAAATGAAATAGAATTAACTAAACAGGGCAGTGAGAAAATTTTCAACTATTCTAACATCTAAGCTATGCTTTCCAAGTACATGGGTAGTAACTCAAAAGCTTATTCCAAATGCAAATATGTCAGCCACTGAAATGTGAAAGCAAATTAGAAGGTAAAATTTCCAGTTATATCTATATGCAAGGAGACGAATCTGGTAATTCAAGATCGTCAATTGTGTAGCAAAAGATTTGGAACTTACAGCAAAATCACCCCCATTGATGAAAGTAATCATTCCATTGTATCCAGTGGTTTGGAACAGAAACATAAACTGGCTTACAGTAACTATCACAAACTGCAGGAGAAGATATATTCTGAATCTGTGACTTATTTTGGATAGGTAAAAGCGTAAACGAGCATGCTCTTGTAGTAATGCTACCACATCAGATTCTCCTTCCAAAAGCTTTCCATAGTCGTCAAAATGTATGATTTGCAAGTTGCAGACCAAATGGAACAGCACACAGGCTGAAAGAATGACTGTGGTCACATATGTCCATGACAACACGAAAACTAATAAAACCGCAGCAGACTGCCACCATGACTCATGATGAACATACATAATCCGGATGACTTCTCGTGCAGTCTTCAAAAGGCAACATGGCAACACACATAATACTAGTAAGCGCACAGAGTCCTGCAGAAAGACGGAAAACTTTCAAGCTTCCTCAAGTCAGCCAATTAATTCAGTATGTGAGGGAGTTGCAAAGTGATGCACGTAGAAGAAAAACAACAACATTTTAATGAAGAAGCCTTCAAATGCTAAGAAAACCAACAATGAGGCTAGATTACTAACAAAAAGAGCTTCAGAAATAAAAAGCAAAAAGGTAACACCTGCTATAATCTTGAAATGATGCGCATCACAATAAACACTCGTTCCATTCAACTACATAAATCAAGTAAGTAGCAAACAATCATAAACTTTAATCAATTCCCTTCTGGAGTAAACTATACTGGAACAAGCTGCGATAATCACAATTCCTCAACATCATCTTTCTTACCTGTCCACTCCTCCAGCCAAACATGAAACCTTAATTCAACAAACATCACATTGATTTTATGGAAAGATTAAATAAATGGGAAAATATAACATCAAGTTGAAATATTACTCACTGAAATCTTCTGCACATACTGGCCGCTGAACCTTTCCACATGCCCACTGTACCGATCAACAAACAGAAATTTCCTAACACCATACTTCCTCAAGTTGTGGGAAAGGCATATCAAAGCTGAAGTAGCCAAACAAGCTTGAGATGCGACTATACCGATCTCAAAGCTCTTGATCTGACCCTTTTCACACCCTGGACAATTCGAGAGCTCTAACACCCCCAATGGAAGCAAAACCCCGATTACCAAAAATACCCCCCAAGAAACCAGAAAAATCCCAACTGAAGTCTGATTAAATCCCACCAACGACAGAAAAAACTCCAATCTTTGAAGGGCCTTGTCCAAAAGAGTCTCTTTGTCATTATCTCGAACATCTGGGGTGTTTGATTGTTGGGTTTCATCAAGAGCTTTGAGTAGAGGAGTATTTCCATGCGGGATTAATTCCTCCACTTGTATTTGTAAATGATCATCAGCCATCGACGGAAAAAGCTGACGAGGGGAAATCCAAACAGAAAAGGGAAAATGAAGAAAGGGCTCAACTTTGACGAAGTTGAAAAGGAAGAGAACTGAAAATCCAGCAAAAACGACAGATTGTCATAGCTTAAAACACACGTTTTAATAATTCCTGATCTAATTCAGAAAAAAAAATACATAAATTGCATGTGGGCTCTGGAATTAAATATTCAAGAACCCTAATTAATAGCCCATCCCCAGAAACTGAGCAGGTAACTTATTTTCATCTATTCTGCAAAAAGATCTGAGCTCAAATGTCAACTGCAACAGTGTGAATTTATAGCTTTACGCAATCAAATGAGCAGCTTTCCAACCAGAAATTATTAATGATTTAGGTGACGTTAGATGAAGGGCACTCTTCTTCTTGTCAGCATAAACTTCATGGACACAGAAAAAAGAAGAGGCGAAAACGAGAAAGATTGAGGGCTCCGAATCCATCTGTGTATTTCTGCAGATGCCATCTGTTGCTTTTACTTTGATGGTAGTTGAATTTCTTTTGGCACATGATTCTTGTCAATTTATTTCTCTCTTTTTTTTTTATATATAATTAAATTGTCAATCGAGTTTCAATACATATAAATACTCACACTAATTAAATAATATAAAATTAAAATATTTACATAATTATCAATTTACCCTTACTAACTCTATTATTAAAATAATTCAAAACCTAAATAATACAGTATTACACATACCCACATCCTACAATAACTAAACACACATCATTCCATACAACTATACACACTACATGTATATCTATCACCTTTATCACTCCACACCACACTCTCAAATCACTACTCTTCCAAAAAAATCAAGAAAAAATTTATACATTAGCTAAAAGCATCTTGAAAGGAAGAAGGAGATCAAGATATGGACAATGTAAGTGTTTATGGATTTATTTTTTCGTAAAAGTAGCAACAAAAAAAAAAAGGGGTTCGCGACAATTGTTCGGCTAGCACAGGCCGAACACCTTGACGAGTATTCGGCAATACGCCGAACATATTACACAGTGTTCGGCCGCCCACCGAACAAAATGAAGCACGTTTGGCGTGGCCGAACAAGTTGAAGCACGTTCGGCTTGTTCTGGCCGAACGCAGTGCATTTATTGGCCGAACAACTTCTGTTTTTCATGTGAAATTTAAATCGACCATTTTAATTGTTATCTTGTTGTGAATTTATTTACTTATGCATCTTATATATTGTTAGAAAAAAAAATTAATGGAGTTCAACTTAGTATATTTACTTATGCATATCTTGATGTGAATATATATACTTATGCATCTTAATATTGATAGGAAAACAATTATAATAAAGCTCAACTTAGTATCTTTAATGAACCCGATGATAACAATGATATCAATCCAATGTATGAGGCAATCGATTTCTCGGAGGAGTTTGTGACTAATGAAATTTTTGATAGTCGAGAAGCAATGATTGGTTGGGCAACTAAAGTTGGAATCCGTCTACATATGATAATATTGGTTAGACGCTCTGATAGTGGATCGAGTGGTAGACGAGCTAGAGTGTTTTGGGGTTGTGAGCGTGGTGGCACGTACCGTGCACCCAAAAAGAGATTTACACTTAAAACTGGGGAACAAAAGCCTATAAAGGAACGACTTACTAGCACCAAGAAATGTGACTGCCCTTTCATGTTAAAAGGAGTGCAGTTGAATTATTCATAAATTTACGACTTTTAAAAAATTCATAATTTTTCTTTTGCAATTATAAAAAACAAAATTGCAAAGTAATATTAACTAGAAAGATGGGAATAAGTGGCGCCATTTTTTGAACCCCATAAACCGAGAATTAAAAATAATATGAGAAATCAAAAACAAAACACACGTACTTATAATTTTAAAAGACATACTCATAAATATAAATTCGTACTTAAATTAGAGAAAATAGTGTAAATTGAAGCAATTAAAGATAAATAAAAAAAAGAAAAATATGAAATAGAAGATATAAGAAGAAAGAAAAAAGAAAAAGAGAAGTGACAATTGTGCAACGGTGCGACATAAGGGAAATGCACTAGTTGAGTCCAAGTGAGAATTAAGAGAATGCATTAGTTTAGTTGAGCCCATGTGAGAGTTAGGCTATATTATTGAATTGAAAGTTGAGCCAGATTATTGGGTTGAAAGTTGAGCCAGATTATTGAGTTATGGGCTGGATCAAAAAGATCCGTATCATGAAAAATGATCCATTAGACGGTCTCATATGAGTTTTTGCGTATTTATTATTAAATACAAACTAGAGATTATTAAATAATAAATTGGAAAGTTTCTATACCCAGAATTTAATTGGCTAATTCAATCCTCTGTTACTCAAAATTTATGTCTCTATTAATTCTAGAATGATCTAGGCCTCATTTAAGAGAGAGATAATAACTTACTATCGCACAACAATAGTCAATAGACTTGATTTATAAAATAAATATTTCTCAACTTCAAAAAAATCTCAAATTCAAATTATGTTTCTTTTTGGTAATAAATGTACAAAATTCATGCATTTTTTTTTTTTCCTTTTTTGAGGGGCAAAAAAATAGCCTTCAGATTAAGATATAGCCTTGTAATCAAAATCTTAAAAAGAAATAAATAAACAAACATAACCAAATCAATTTTAACCAAAAAAAATTTAAACAAACAAAAAATCTACAAACATTGATTATTCATGTACAAAGGATATTCATAGAATCATAAATTATAACCATGTATTCCACTATGCTATTATCACAGACAATATACTCACTCTCATTTCTTGGCTTGGCCACTACGAGCAAGAAAACGTTCACGAGCAGCAAGAATTTTACTCTCTCTATCGTCGCCAGGCTGCGTAGCAACACCATCATCCTTTACCAAGCTCGGGTTTTCCATTTCGACGTTTTCATGAGACGTATTAGTTCCACCACTGTTTCACAAACAAGCACGAGATTACATTAGAACAAGCTCTTAACGACATTATAAAAAGAGCTAAATTCTATGATGAACAAGTGAAAGCATTGGCTCACCTGAGCTTGCTGACATTTAGACTATCGAGTTTGGCCAAGATGGGCCGAACCCAACGCATTTCAATGGAACATACATTTCGCATGTATGGCCGTGAAGTAATAATAAGTTCGTGGTAGACAACAAAATTTGGGAGCATTCCATCTTCATCTGGTTTCAACACTGATGATGGGTGTACCTACAGAACAATAAAGAACTTAGTTTTTGCCGTGGGGGTTCTGTTTTTTCAAAACTGAAAATCATTTTAGATGACATGATTCTGATCAATTCATATATACCTGTACCAATTGTGACTTGAAACCAAGGGTGCGGTAGCCATTATGACGAATCATTCGCTCTGCAAGTTGATTTGCATAGCCTGAACAAAGAGCTTTTCTCAAAGCACTGTAATCTTGGTCTTCTTTCCGTTTTTTACTTGTTTTAACATCCATGTTTCCTGTTATTAAAGAGAGTTTTGAAAGTAAATTAGAATAATACAATCAGTGACTAATTTTCCAATTTAGTAGACAGCAGGATGCATAGCTGAGCATAAGAACTTAAGAAGAACTGATGCAAGTTCAGAAGAAAAATTCTGCATCCCAAGATACTCTTAACATCTACTCGGTAGTTCAATTCCAATAACCACTAGGAACAAAGGTATATATACTAGCATATGCTTTAATAGTGCAAATTGGGACCGATGGAGTTAAGATACAGGCACAACATATTGGGTGCGGTCAACACTTGACCCTAAATAAACCAGTGCACAGACAAGAGTTTGAAGAAGCTCGAAGAAAGTAGAAACTTCATAATAAAGATTAGGGAGAAGTGAAGAGCAAATATGTCGAATACAAAACAATGTAATGTCAAGTACTAACCTTTGGCAATCTTCTGCATTATTTGAACTAGCTGTTTCCTCACATCCTTGACAAACATCATTCCTCTCACCTAAGATAAGCAAGTTCAAGTGCAATAACAAGTCAATCTTTCGACATGATTTCAGGTGATTATTATAGAGTAAGATATTTCCACCAGAATCAGTTTCCACTCCTAATCTTCACTATGTACAGATCTCAACAAATTAAGTTCACAACATCAATCCTGCCAAAAAAAACAAAAAAGAAAGAAAGAAAGAAAGAAAGAAAGAAGAACCTGCAAGTTGTTCTCTTTGCACCAGTCTGTGCTGTAGTCAGCCCGATGCCAAAGCTCATAAACTTGCAGCAATTGAATGTGATCTCCCCAGCCAGAACCATCTGGAAGATTTGAAGGAGTGTGCTTTCGCTTTTTCTCAAAGCTCTTACTGCAGACAAATAGAACTCACAAATTACGCAAAGAATTAAACTTCACTTAAACAACAGAGTTTTCCCATGGAGAAAAAGATTATAATTCTTATACAGCAACACAGTCACTGTTGAGATCAAGGAGTAGATAGACAGAATTAATAGCAACGTAAAATAAGTTCCAGGAGAAAACCTCCTTCCCAAGCCACTGGCCGAAATCCACAATGATCATCTGATACTCAAACTTGAAAAAATAGAAAATACTTATAGAGTTCTAAAGCCCATAAACAAAAGGGTCCACTAATTAAACAAAAACAGTGATTAATTAACAGATAAAAATAACACCCCTTCATGGGCCTTGGACTCAAACGTTGACATTTCCTTTCTTACGACATTGATATGCAATCGTATCAATTCCCCGCCCCTTAAAAACAGCCTTGTCCTCAAGGCGGAATTCTGGAAACTGAGCTCGAAAATTCACCTCGTCCACCCAAGTCGCCTCATCCTCTGACAACCCAACCCAAGCAACCAAGACCTGCGACACCCGCTCATCCCCACGCCAAATGTAGCGAAAACGCAGAACCGCTTGAGGAACAAACTCAGGAGCATCATCATCCAAAATAGGTGGAAGGGTTGGCTCAACCTGCTGATCTCCAACTACGGCTTTGAGTTGCGAAACATGAAACACAGGGTGCAACCTAGTCCCCACAGGAAGAATCAAACGATAAGCTGCCTTACCCACCCGTTGCGCTATCTCAAAAGGACCGAAATAGCGAGGAGCCAGCTTTACATTCAAACGTTTAAACAGGGATGCTTGTCTATATGGACAAAACTTCAAAAACACCCGCTGCCCAACCTCGAATTCCACATCCCGCCTATGCTTATTAGCAGTCCTTTCCATGCGCTGTTGAGCCCGAGCCAATTGAAAGCGCAAGTTCCTCAAAATTGTATCCCTGTCCAGCAACTCATCTGCCACTGCCTTGGACTTAATTTCTCCAGGAATAAATTGAACAAGGGTCGGAGGAGGACGACCATACATAGCTTCAAATGGAGTACACTTTGTAGCTGAGTGATAACTCGTATTGAAGCAATATTCTGCCCAAGGCAGCCATTGAGCCCAACGACGAGGGTGTTCCGCCACAAAACACCGTAAATACGTCTCCAAGCAGCGGTTCATGACCTCAGATTGTCCGTCAGTTTCGGGATGATAAGCAGAACTCATACGGAGTTGAGTACCCAGGGCCTTGAACAATTCCTTCCAAAATGAACTTAAGAATACTGGATCCCGATCAGAGACAATTGAACGTGGCACCCCATGAAGTCGAACTACCTCCTTAGCAAAGGCTGTTGCAACCGACCGAGCTGTGTACGGATGAGTTAACCCAATAAAATGAGATGCCTTCGTCAAACGATCAACGACAACCAAAATCGTATCCCAGTGTTGGGATCTAGGAAGTCCAGAAATGAAATCCATACTTATATCTTCCCAAACGGCTATTGGAATAGGCAGTGGTTGTAAAAGGCCAGCCGGGGTTTGAGTATCTGCCTTTTGACGTTGGCAAACAAAACACTCTGCTACAAAGTTGGTCACCGACTTCTTCATCCCTGGCCAATAGACATTAGAGGCCAGTCTACGATAAGTTCGAAAGGCCCCAGAATGCCCCCCCCCCCCCCCCCCGTAGGTGTGGCATGAAACTCAGTAAGCAAGCGAGTCGCCCAATTAGAAGACGCCGGAATTGCCAATCGATCTTTAAAAAACATCACCCCATTAATTAAAGTAAATGGGTCGTCCACTGTTTTCCCTTGCTCTAAGGAGTTGATTATCGGTGCATAAACAGGATCCCTTCGTACCTCGTCCTTTAATGAATCCCACTCCAGCCATCTTGGGACAGAAACCGCCCCACATTCCACCTCCGAATCTCGCCTCGATAAGGCGTCTGCTGCCGTATTGGAAACCCCCGTTTTATACTCAATGTCAAAGTCGAACCCCAATAACTTGGAAACCCAATATTGTTGTGCCGGGGAGCTAATAGATTGGCTCATTAAATGTCATAAACTCCGATGATCAGTCCGAACCAAGAACTTACGGCCGACCAGATATTGTCGCCAATGAAGAACCGCCAAAACCAAAGCCATCAACTCTTTTTCATATGTGGACTTTGCTGAATTTCTTTCTGAAAGTGCTTTGCTAAAATAAGCCACAGGTTTCCCCGACTGCATCAGAACTGCACCGATTCCTCTACCCGATGCATCACACTCCATGCAAAATTGAATAGAAAAATCGGGCATTGCTAGGGTGGGGGCTGATGTAATTGCTGTTCTCAATGCCTCAAATGCTGCTTGTGCCTCTGAACTCCACCTAAACGGTGAGCAATCACCCTGCTTACGTAAAAGTGTCGTAAGAGGTAAAGCCAATTTGCCATAGTTCCGAATAAATCGTCGATAATACCCTGTCAAACCCAAAAATCCTCTCACACCCTTCAAGGACCGAGGTGTGGGCCATTGAAGAACTGCCAAGACCTTTGATGGATCCATACGAACTCCTTCAGCCGACACCACGTGCCCGAGATAATCTATCTCGCGTTGTGCCCATGAACACTTCTTAGGATTCACAACAAAAGAAGCAGATGCCAATAATTCCAAAACTTTACGGAGGTGAGCAATATGTGTTTCTTTATCAGGACTATAAATCAATATATCATCGAAAAATACTAGCACATACCTCCTGAGCAAGGGTCGGAACAGGTCGTTCATTACAGACTGAAATGTAGAAGGGGCGTTCCTTAACCCGAATGGCATGACAACAAATTCATAATGCCCGGAGTGGGTTCGAAAACCAGTCTTTGGAATATCGTCGGGGTATACTCGAATTTGAAGGTAACCTGCTCGAAGATCCAACCGAGTGAACCAAGCTGCACCGTGCAATTCATCTAACAAATCCTGAATGATTGGTATAGGGTAGTTGTCTGGTATAGTACGCTTATTTAGCTCACGGTAATCGACACAAAACCGCCAGCTACCATCCTTCTTGTGCACCAATAATACCGGGCTTGAATATGGACCCGTGCTTGGCTGAATTAGACCTGCTGCAAGCATTTCCTCCACCAAATGCTCAATTTCAGTTTTCTGAGTCATACTGTACCTGTACGGCCGTATAGAAATTGGGGATGCCCCTGGTAGAAGAGGAATTCGATGATCGTTATCTTGAAACGGGGGAAGCCCTGGAGTTGTTGCCATCACAGAAGGGAACTCTTCCATTAATTTCTGAATTTCTGATGATACATCTTTCTCTTGAACAGATTTGGTCAAAGCAAGTTCGGAAACCAAAAGTACCCAACATTGACAAAACCCAGACAACTTGAGAACCTTAACTGAAGTCAACTGCTTTCTGGTCAACCCCGGATCACCTTGCAAGCACACTCGTCTGCCCATGTGATAAAAATCCATCGTCAAGGCTGCCCAGTTGGTACGAACCTCCCCTAAGGTGGCAAGCCAAGAAATTCCTAATATCATATCAACACCAGCAACGGGGAAAATATATGCCAAGACGGAAAACTCAGCCCCACTTAATTCCACCAAAATATTCGAGCAGAATCCTAAAGTATTATTTTGCTTCCCATCCCCCAACAGAACCGGTAAGGTTGCAGCACTATGAACATGAAGATTCAATCGCTCGACCAACGCAGGAGCAATAAAACAATGGGTCGCACCGCCATCCACCATAACCACCACCTTTTCTCCATTTAGCCATCCCACCATTTTCATAGTTCTAGGACCGTCAAATCCAAACGCCGTTGCAGAAGATAGCTCCAGTGTTTGCAATTGAGTATCCTCGATCGGCAACTCCGTTTGGGCCAATTCAGATTCGATGAGGTTAACCTCGTCTTCCTCAACAAGCATAATTCGTAGTGATTTACTCGCGCACACGTGAGTTGGTGAGTAAGGCTCTCTGCATTTAAAACACAAGCCCTTGGAACGAAGGTTCATGTAATCCAAGTGTGTCATCTGCTTAGTGGGTCTCCCTCGAGCAGGGCCTGATGAGCCTATCGACTCGGAAACTTGTCGAGAGTTCGACTCCTTCTGATTGGCTGAGTAAGATTGGGCAGAGGTGTATCTTGGCCCTTGCCGCGAGTTTCCCACAGACAAGAAAGAACGCCCACCACCACTAGTCGGGACAGTTCGAGGAAGAGAGGATGGTTTTGAAAATTAGTAAACTGTTGTTGGCGAGAGGGCGCTAACTCGCGCTCTATTTCTCGAGCAAGGTGCATGGTGGCACAAATCTCTTCAGCGTCCTTGCTACGGATTCGGAGTCGAATATCCTCTCGTAGTCCATTCAAAAATAATCCCAAGGCAATAGAATCTGAGAGATTATTTACGGACGACATCCTTGATATGAATAGATCCACATACTCATCAACCGAGGCAGTTTGACGGGTGGCAGCCAATGCCTCGTACGGGTTTGATCTAAGATCATCCCCATATCGTCGCAACAGTTCGATGGTGAATTTCCTCCAACCCATGTCCGGGTAACGGGTGAGGAGCCACTGTAACCACTGGAGGGCAGTCCCCTCCATAGCAATCAAAGCCAATTCAATTTTCATATTATCAAAGGTATTGACCACACGGAAAAATTGCTCAGCGCGAGAAATCCAAGCAGAAGGATTGTCCCCTCGAAACCCTGGTAATTCCAGTTTCGTCGGGGATACCGTTGGATACCGAGTTGGCATAAGGGTAATGCTGACGGCTGCTGCGGTTCTCTCCAAACGGGTAGTCGACGCCTCTCCGGTGTCTAATCCCTTCTCCTTTAGCACAGAGTTGAGAAGGGCTTGAATTCCATCCAAACTTGATTGCAATCCTTCAATTCTAGAGTCCATGGTCTTCACAGTTGTCTGGAGATCGCCTACTCCCTTCTCCAACGATTCGATTCGTTCCTTTTCTGACGTAGAACAAGTATTTGTCATGGTGAAAGAGATCTGGCAGGTCGGACCAAATTGTTGAGATCAAGGAGTAGATAGACAGAATTAATAGCAACGTAAAATAAGTTCCAGGAGAAAACCTCCTTCCCAAGCCACTGGCCGAAATCCACAATGATCATCCGATACTCAAACTTGAAAAAATAGAAAATACTTATAGAGTTCTAAAGCCCATAAACAAAAGGGTCCACTAATTAAACAAAAACAGTGATTAATTAACAGATAAAAATAACACCCCTTCATGGGCCTTGGACTCAAACGTTGACATTTCCTTTCTTACGACGTTGATATGCAATCGTATCAGTCACTGTAACGGAAGGGGACAAAGGGGGAGGCTATAATCAAGAAAATATTGTGGCTAGCACCAGCTAGATGTAGTCTTATGCTCCATCAAAGAGATGCCAACATAAAGGCTTAATGCTATGACATAACATGAGATATAATTAAATTTTGTAGAATCATAGGTTGAAACTAGTGAATATTATCCTAAAGTTTGTTTTTGAGTTAGACTCAAAAGTCAAACCAGACAATTTATACAAACATTTAACGCAGCACGATCTGTTATCACATAAAAATACTTCATTTGACCCAATCTCTTTTCTTCCACAACACTTCACATTTCTCATGGAACAACCCAAGTGACCAACCAGCAATATCGCTAATCAAGTTGAAGGAGAAAGTGTTGAAACTCTCAAAGTTACACACAACTGCATGGCGGTAGAAACACATACAAAAAAAGGGGAGCTCATAGACTACCTTTGCCCTAAGAGCAATGTAGTTTCTGCAGATAACATTGCAGCAACTGTTAAAGCCTGAGATAAACAGCCACACTCGTTTGCCTCTAACAAGGTCCTTGATAGTGAAGGTTCCAATGGAAGTTCTGCACAATATAGAAGGTTTTAACTCTTAATCAAAGTTTCCATGAGTATTTGTCTGATCACTGCTCCTAACATCTTCCCTAGATTACTAGTGCAACATCCAGTAGTAACTAAAGATATATCATGGGCAGGATTAACTATAAACAATTAGATGATAACATGCAAATTCAAGTCTTTTTTTTATGACTAAAGACTTCTCAGAAAATTGGAGCACAATGCAGAGAGGATACTAGTGAAGAAGGCGATAGGGATAAGGACTATTTTGTTCCTGACATGGGCATCATCAGCTCCACCAAGTAGTCCTATTATATGTTGCATCATAAAGTGCGTTCATGAACCAAAATGCATATCAAAAGACTCAAGGTGGCTGCGGATTGTTGAATTGGATTACAGTGTACTAGCTATTGACTAAAGAGACTACATATGTTGAACAAGAAATCTGTAATTATGTATTACATGCATAAAGGCTACTCATAGAAACCAAGAAAATATATTAACGATAATATAGTTTACACTTTACACAGAATTCAAATCTCTGCAGTCCTACAAACAAGTTTTTAACATCAAATAGCTGGGAATTCCTGATATGAACAAAATAATTACTAAGAAACTAAATCACGGGGGAAAAGGAAGAAAAAAGAAATAGAATCGCTGAATAACTTTACAAACATAGGTAAGAAGTTCTCCTAATATGCACTTTAAAAGCCAATAGCAAAGGAGTAACAAAAAGACAAGATTCAATTCGGAGGAGAATTTAGTACCGGCCATGGTTCGTCCAAGACTTGTGATTGAACCATCTTCATCTATGGCATCAATAAGATATAACTGCTTTAAGGCATCTTCCAAAGCCTCAGCTGTAGCGAAAACAATTAAAGGTTTCACTCAGATGCTTATAGAGTAAATCTGACAAAAACACATCAAAAATACATAAAAGCCAGGTACAGTAAATGCTTCCTTACAGGAAGGAGAGTCAAGAAAGTCAAATTTGAGAATATCAATGTCTGGAAGGTTTAATGATTTTAAGTAGAGGACACTTCCTGCAAGGGAAGATCTCTGTATTTCAGGGACTGTAGCATCCAAAAAGTCATCCTTGTAAACCACAGAAGGGTACAGGCGATAACATTTCCCAGGGCGTGTTCTCCCAGCCCTACCTGCACGCTGATTAGCCTGCACTCTGAAATAAGTTGTTGTCTGAGAATAGGCATAAACAAGAGGAGCCTTATATTACAATTTGTCACAAATGAATATTAATATAGAAGATTGACTTAATGAAGGGAACATAGAAGCACATCAATAACATCTTAAACATAGAATAGTTGGATCATTAGCATCGTTGTTAGCAATGCGAGTTGCATGGGTGCAGGCTGTAGCACCAACATGTTATGTTTATTTTTGTACTATTTGACATTTAATATGGCTCTAACAATTTAATATTTCAAAAGCCATCATAATTCAAACTGGATATATCATACACGTTGTGGATGCTAACAATGTAACTAGTTGAGCACCAGCTGCATAAACAAAGTGAGTATTTAAAAACACAATTTGGAACATCTGATTAATATTATATAAGATGACTGAACATTTTCACTGTGGTGTAAACCAGAAGAAGCAAAATCAGTTGAACATAACTCCCACAATACAAGCAGTATTATTAATCAAGTCATATGGATTGGCGCTCAGCTAGTCTATTCTCAGCACCCAAACAGGAATACAATACACATGTGCAGATATCATAAGCACCATTTTGTTTCACTGATTATAAAGGAAAAGGATTACATACTTGCTAATTTGGACAACATCAAGAGAGTACATGCCGGTTGACGGGTTGTATTGTCGTTGCTTCACAAAACCACAATCAATAACATACCTGCAATTCAAAACATGATTCCCAAAACTTACATCGAGAAATATCTTAAGGTCCTGTCCTTTATGCAAGTGCATGAACCATTGCCATACATTTCTCACCAACCATAACCAAAGGTATTCAGCAAATATCTTTGATCTAAATTGTTAATGATTCTATGGGATGTTGTGGAACAATATGGAGTTAGTACTTAATAGACCAAGTCAAGTGCACCAAAACTTCACTCTACTATCCACAGATTCAATATATCTGATGTATGATAAATTAGAAATTGGAGAAATTGTTAGTGATTCTGATTCATTAGGATGTCAGAACATGGGTTCAATAAACAAGGTCAAATGACAATGACACTTCTCTCCCCTCAGATTCACTAGATCCAAGATCTGATAAAAATTTAAACTAGAGAACATATGAACTCTAGTTACATGTTTGTCCAAGTAAGGCGGATCAAGTAGTATATAGATGTAAAGCAAGAATCAAAGAGCACAAGTATCTTACACCACACCATCAACAGTCAAAGATGTCTCTGCTATGTTTGTAGAAACAATGAATCGACGACAATTGGGAGGCGGAGGACTGAATACACGGACCTGTGAAAACAATAATTGTAAGATTATATGAAGTTCAAAATGAAATACAAAAAAAAAAAAAAAAAAAAAGAACAACGAATATTTGCTTAAGTAGGTCATCTATATCAGAGAAAGCTGAAACAGAATTATATATTCCCAAGAAGAATTTAAAAAAAATAAAAATCAATGAATAAAAAAATCAGGGTGAGAATAGACAGATCAGTACAGTTCTAAGACGATGAGATCCCCCCCCCCCCCCAAATAAAAAATCATTATCTTCTTTATTCTAAATCCTCAAAGTTCTAAACCTATATCATACTTCAACACTATATGTCACCGGACCTGATTAGATGACCTTTCTATATAGGAAGCAATACCGGAAAACATGGAATACAAAAAATTCAAGCATGGAAAAAAACAAAGGAAAGTTTTTAGTAGAAAATCATCATTAGAGACAACATTTCAACAGTAATAAATAAAGATAAAGATGCTTACTTTAAAAAAAAAAAATAGAAACAATAACACCAGATTTAGAAGTAAATACTAACCTGCAATTCAGGAGGCAGTGATCCATGAAGAGGAAGAATTATAGCATCCATACAGGACCCTTCCTCCAGGTTTTTGATTCTTTCTTCCATTTTTGAAACCAACTTCTCTATATCATCCTAAAATGTAATTTCAACAAAATACGTATGGTAATAAACAAACATGGGAACAATGTTGCATTGCAACGATAATAACATGATAGAAAACAAGTAATGGATACCAACCTGTCCTGTCATAAAAATTAGGACATCACCTTCAGGTTCTCGAACGTGTATATCTACAAAATTCATGGACCATCATTGAGAATCCAAAAAAGAAAATGTAGCAAGCAACGATGGGGCACCACATTATCCTACTCGATAAACGTACAAAAGCAAAGAAAGTGAGAGAAGAAGGAAATCAGAGAAAATATTGCTACTAAATCACGTCATAAAAACAAAATCTAGCTCATACCCATAGCTGTCTTAAGAGAGGCTTCAATATAACTTTTGGGCTTTTCTGAGCTATGTTGTATCTCAACAGGGAACAACTTCCCTGGGACATTAAGGATAGGGCAATGGAAGAAGAATTTGGATACTTTTTCACCATCAAGAGTAGCTGAAGTGATCAAAACCTTTAAATTAGATGTACGTAACTTAATCAACCGTTTCATCAACCCAAGCAGTATGTCCCTGACCAGATAAGTTCCAGAATGTCAAACAGATATACTTTACCAAAGGAAAATAGGAATGCATATAACCTAGAAGCATACAAAACTTTATAGGTCCGCAAATGAAAAAAAATAGTAATAGTAAGGTTAAAGGGAAGAAAAGTCTATATGTCCTCAAAAGGTCTGCACCACTTAGGCAAGTTAGATACTGCTTATCAATAGAGTATACAGATAGTAAAGCATCAATCACAAGCAGAGGCAACATAAAAATGGCATTTACGTGTTCAAGCTCCTCTCATGAGCTTCATCCAAAATTATGACAGAGTATTGGCTCAGTTCAGGATTGGAAAGACTTTCACGTAGGAGAACTCCATCAGTGAGGTACCTAAACAAAGTATATTCAGTTAATATAAGCAATGGGATAACATATGAACCATGACTTATGAATATTAATATTCAATACATTGAGATAACCACGTTACTTAATAAGTGTCCTCTCTGATGTTCTATCTTCAAAGCGTATGGCATAACCTACTTCTTCCCCAAGTTTAACATTGAGTTCTTGTGCAACACGCCTGTGCATTACAATGGGAGCAGAAAGAGGTTAAAACATGAACATAACCACACACAACTTATACAGACACATGAACTTTATAACTAGAAGTGAGCAAGTGATGGGAAACTAAAACTTAGAGATGAAAATCAGAGAAAGTTCTATTTCTAAATAACTAAAATGACATCCTTATCCACAGAGTACCATGTGGAATGCTGGCAAGTTACTGAAATAGTAGTGCTTGATTTTCTTTCCAAATGAGTTCATTCCTTTTTAACAATAGCCTATCAAGGTCCTCCACGACTTAGTAGAGAAATAACTATGTCTACTAATTCATTAACTGTATGAGCCATTACCTGCCAAGCTATAACATAAAAACGTGGCTAAATTGTAACTACATATAACGGATTTTATCATGCCCTGCATACGACTGTGATTGACTAGTTATAGATTATTTATCTATGCCAATGTTAGAATAACTTGGGCCATAAAATTCGATAAAGATTTCGATAACATTCTTGTCAAATCCAGGAAACTGCCAGCAAGCATTTCCTAACAGAGAACACACAAATAACTTCCTACTCAAAATGGATACCTAATATAAGTGGAAACTAATACAAGAAAAATACTGTAAATTATCAGTATCTCCAAACAATTTCATGTAAACAAGTAAGCAAATATGTGTAGGCAAAGTAAATTCAAACACAATCACAATGCAAAAAGATTACCTTGATACAGAAACAGCAGCAACCCTTCGCGGCTGAGTTATAGCTATACACCCAGATTTTGTATAACCTCTCCTATGAAGAATTTGGGAAAGCTGCGTGCTTTTACCAGAACCAGTTTCTCCGATCACCACCACCACCGGATTTTTCTCCACTGTTTCCACAATTTTATCTTCGGACTGGAGTATGGGCAATTGCGCCATTGAGGAAGCAAGTAATTCACTGGAATTTGCTAATGGCTTCAGAAAATCGAATCAGATTTCAGAGAATTTGCTAGGGTTTTGGAAGATTTGGGGGGAAATTTAAATTCCATTTTCACTTATATTTACTTTGTTGGGCTTTGGCTCTATATAAAGAGCCCAACTTTATCATGATAAATTTATTCTATATTAAGCCCATTTAAGAAAAATATATTTGTCACCGAAATGAAACCCGGCCCATTAAGCTGTCCTATATTTTCTTCGAATTTTTATTTTTCGCTTTTATTCAATTCCAAAAAATTACTGCAAATTTGATTTTTCCAATTTCTAGCAGTAATCAGAGCTTTGATAATGGCAGCAATGAAAGCGACAAGTAGTACGAGAATGCTCGCTGGATCCCGGATAATCTTCCGCACCACGTTGCAGTCCGTTGGGGTGGACAGGTCGGCGCCCATCGGACACGGAGCTGTGCGTGGCGCCGCCACGAAATCAAGCGGCGGAGGTAAGAAGTCTGTGGCTCGGCTTGCTGAGGTTCAGCGGCTCTTGTATCAAGCCGAGGAGCGTTACAGAGCTGGAGGCCGTGTCGAGCCCATCCCCAAAATAACTATAGGTAAAGAATTTATGGAGCTCTTTATACTGATTGTGTTTAATGATTTGTGGAGCTCCAATTTCTGCCAAATTGAAGTTTAGAATTGAAACTGTGCATTTATCATTTATGTTTAAATTGACTTCCTATCAGTCAGTTCCATCAAACATCCTCTATGGGACCTAGATTCCACTGTGTGTATGGTGAAGTGATCAGATAGACAGAAGTGAAGTTTAGGTTTTCCATTTCTAGTATTTGGGTTACCATGAGATAAGCACGATGTAGTCATTTTCAGGATCTTTCACTGTCTAACTCATGGATGTAGTCGTAAAAATATCAATGGAGGAAGCAATATATGACTCAACTGAGCCACTCACTCAGTGTGCTGCTTTTCTAGAGAACCTTGAAATCTAGCATCTGTTCCAACAGTAATTGTTTATAGGCAGTCTTTGAAGTCCTTAGAATGAGACAATCACAAATAGGTGGCTTCTGCTTCGTTTTAGTTTTCTTTTTGTTGTTTATTTTCATCTCATTTAGAATATTCTACACAAGCCTTAACTTGGTTTTTAAGGGGTGTTAGCTGTTTTATTGCCAAGCGGTTTTCTTTAGCTTATGATCAATATTGAAGGGACAATGTACTTCTCTTTGAAGTTTGAATTTTTTCCGTGATGTATTTAACCCATTTAAATGAATATTTCTATATTGCATATCGTATTTATAACTGAGAATTTTTAGCTGTGGTTTGATATTCTATATGTAGTTCTTTTGTTGATGAATGGATATACATGTTCCGAAGTGGAAATTATCGATCCTGCTAACTCATTTTCTATGCAATACAACATAGACCATATAAATCTCCATCTTGTTATAGTAGCCAATTGCAGGATACTTTGCTAATGTTATGAAACCTATTGGACCAAAAACTGAGTGCAAAGCAACAAAAGTCCACTGACAGCCTTGTTGACATCGAGTAAAATCTCCTTGTGCTTCAGGACCCCATAGTAACAATAAAGAATGCGCTAAACTATTAGCAGGAGTAGAAACCGCGGCTGTTAAGAAATTACAGCCTTCCAAAAACAATATGGTCCCTCCGCAACCAGTCATCCATAATATCAAATAAATCATTTTCGTCTTTGGTAAATTTACCAAGGGCTATAGTCATAGTGATCCTCCTATTCAACTACTTCGACTCTTCCCTTTTACTGCTGTGGCTATTGGGGTAGAGAATGGGGTGTCTGTAAAGGCAGGATTTCTGGAAAATATGTTGTTGCTCTGCTCCTTACCCACCTCTCAAGTGGTTTTCTTTAAAGTTTTAGCTGATAGGACTACTTGGGCCATGCAGAATTATGTTTCTTTTTTATTTGGAAATGATCACATGGACATTCTTCAATTTCTGTTTTGCCATGCAGACCATGTTACCATAAGGTATGCAAATAGTGGTGGGTCAGGAGGGGGAGGTTTCAACAAAGGTATGATGCCTTATTTTCTCCATGACTGCAAATCTGTTCGCTTGGGTGTTTAGTGCACTAATTGCATTATCTTGATCAGCTGTAAACACCAAGGTTGATATGCGGTTTAATGTGAAAAACGCGCTTTGGTTAGATGAAAGAGTGAGGGAGAGAATTATGCAAATGGTGAGTTATTAGTTTTTTTTTTTTAAGTTTGTTGTTTCATGAGGTTGAGTTCAATGTTTATACCATCCATTTCCTAATCAACTGCGCACAGGATGATGGATAGTTTTACGTGCTATTTCAAGTGGAGAAAGTATCTATATATCACTTAATTTCCAAGATTTGGTCATTTGGTATAATTGGCTCGTAACTTTTGTCATCACCTTAACCACCACTTATATCATTTGCAGGAGAAGAACCGGATGAACAGAGAAGGGGAGATTATAATTTCTTCAAAGAAGAGTAGAACTCAAAAGTGAATTCTTGCTGCCACCTTCTATGTTTCCTATGATGCTTATAGATTGCTTATGTATGCCCTCTGTTTTGTTTTAGGAGTAACGCTGAAGATGCTTTGGCAAAACTTCAGGTCTTCACTTACCAGAAAAAGAAATTACAGGTACATGTGGATCAAGTAACTTTATTAGTTCATCTCTAGGTAGAAAAGCTGTCATCTGAGATTAGATCATGGTTCTGTGAGCAAATTACTTCTGTGAGCACTGATCATTTTTTGCGTTAATGGGACAGGCAATCATTGATGCTGCTTCATATGTCCCACTACCTCTTTCAGAAGAGACAGCCAAAAAGGTTTCAGAGTTGTAAGACACTCATCTGCTAAAATACATGCTACATAACACCCACCACCACCACAACCACCAAACAAACTTTGTTATCAAAATATGCATGAGCACAAGTATTCCGAGGGTTTAGGGCCGGGTGAACCGGTCATCTTCTGTATCTCATTTCATTTTGCCACTTTGTAGCATCAGAGCAATATACGCAAAGATATGCATTGACTTTCTGTTTCTTGTCTTGTAGATCTGTTCTTGCAGAGCAAAAACGACTGGACAAGAAGAATGGAAAATCACAGAAGAAAGTGCTATGAAGAAAAGCTAAGATGGGAGGTTTTAACAAGTGGAAATGAAATTTTTAAAAACATAGTTTTTAACTACATATTCATTTTTTATGTGCTGTTGTTTTAACTACATATTTGAATGATTTTGCTAGAAATTCTAGATGCTTTTTTGGGGAGGCTTTTCTATTTTTCCTAAAAACACTAGCTATTGTTATGAATCTTATGACGCGATAAGGTCTTATTCAGATTTTCATGTAGCTTTGAAGAAGAGACTAGTCCATGATTGTGTTTATGAGGAGTTAAAAATTGTCAACTTAAAAGTTAAAGTTGCATTAGAAGTTATCAAGTTTTAGGTTTGAGAATTTACAAGTCAACATTTTAAGATTGCTTTAGTATTCAAGATTTTGGAAGATTTCAATTTCCTTTTAATGACAGCATCATATCATACAAATAGTTGACACTCCCAAGAAAAAATCAAAAAAACTGAAAATGAAAATTTCTGATTAATTCCTCCCAAAAATAGCATCCCTAGTCACTATCCTTATTCCCCTTACCCATAACTTGGCCATTTCAAGTCCATCTGGACAAGAGAAATGCATCTCTTTGTTCTTTGTAGATACCACACGAAACACACCTGAATCATCAGCATCACTCTTTCTCCGGCGGTTCCATCGGAATGCTGAGCTCGGCCCCACCTCAGCCCCTCGACAGATCACGTTTCTCTTGCTTGATTTTCCCCAACGCAACACACCTTGAGCCTCAACCATCCTCAGCATCTTAGCATGGGGAGCCCCTTTGCCTCCCTTTGTGTGCTTCTTAACATAAGCCCCACCTAGCACAAGCCTTCGAGCAACCTCGTCTAGTATCACGTTTTCTGCACTTCCTTTCCGTGCCAATGAAAGCGCGGTTTCATGCCTCGTGTTCTTGATATCACACTCTGCCCCACAAGAAATTAGAAGTTCACACATGCTAGCATTGCCTGATCTTGCTGCCAACATGAGTGGAGTGTATCCATCACTATCAAGCATATTGACATTGTGGTCTTTGCTTGCTACTTCTTTAACTAAACCTATGTCGTTGAGACGTACTGCACGATGCAGAACATATGATCCAGGGGAACTGCTATTGCTATTTGTATTTGTATAAGCATATGCAGATAACACCTTTGCAAAAGCATCACTGTTTTGGTTCGATTCTGCTAGACTTATAGCAGTTTCACCGTACTTATTCTGCGTTGCCATGTCAGCTCCGGCATTTATTAGCAGTTTAAAAGCCTCAACATGGCCACCATTAGCAGCAACCATTACAGCTGAGAATCCACTTTCATCTTGCTCATCAAGATTCAAATCTTGCTGTTTGATGAGTTTTGTCAAGGCCTCAACATCATTAGCTCGAGTCACGAACAACAAAGAAGAGAAAATGTCAGGATTGCTAGATCGAACTACTTTTCCAGCTCGAATTACATCAAGGACTGCTCTTCGGAACCCAAGTGACCACTTAACTGATCCAGCAATGGACATTGCGGATTCGCCAGATGAATTAGACAAACCAAAATCAGAGCCTGCAGAGGCTAGAAGTTTAAGGCCCTCCTCCTGCTTATATCTTGCACAGATCATCAATGCAGTTTCACCAGACCCTGTCCTGGAGTTCAGATCAGAGCCAGCATTGATCAAAAGGCGTAGAAACGGGACCAACCCCAGACGAGCAGCCAAGTGGATAGGCCGTATGTTTGTGTGTTGAGATGTCTGAACAGGGAATTCCACATCAGCACCTCGACTCAAAAGCACCTCAAATGCTTTCACATTGCCACATAGGATAGCATGGTGGATAATCGTCCTCCCTAGATGAGGTACATTAGGAGATTGGTGTTGAAGAAGCATCCCCAAAATCGAGCCACTGGCTTCGAAATACTCCACAGCACACCAAGTGATGTGATATGGTTCAGCCAAGCCAGCCCCTACTCGGAATTCTTCACCTGTGGTTACATCCCATGACCAAGCACCTATCCTAACCTTAAAATCTGTCCTGCATCCAACCTTTTTCACAAACACACAACGTTAGCTAAACAAACGACCAAGAGGGCTAAAGATGTAATCAACACTTGTTGCATCATACCTTGAGCAGGAGCTGGACAACGGAGACCTGCCTACTAACAACAGCTGCAACAAGTGCGTTGCAATCGACATTGGCATAGAGAGATGGCTTGGAAGATTGCAGCAATATCCTCGTATTTGCATTGAAGTCCACTCCATTGTTAATGAGTGTCTGAACACAATGAAGAAATCCTCTGGTGGAGGCAATGACGAGGGCGTGGACAGCAACGTGAGCACGGATCATGTCGGAGCTCATGAGCAACTCGGCAGCTGGGGCCCGCCCCAAGTGGCACGCCTCAGACAATGCCTCCTCGCATGCAGCCTGAGATGCCCCACCATTCAACAGCATCTTTAACACCTCAATGTGCCCCTCTCTTACAGCTGCTGTCGTTGCATATCCTCGGAACAGTTTCTGGTTAACGTTGGCTCCATAGCTCTGTCCTCACATCCAAACAACACGCTTTAGTCCAAACAATAAGATGATATAAACAAATTTGAGCATACAATATTTCTTGCCGTAAATTTGACACTTTAGACCTGCTTTGCTTCGTGATTAGGACACGAATTAAGGTTTTCACCTCCCTTAACACGTGAAAAAAGTCTAATTTAACACAACTCTGCGCAAATTACGAGCAGAAACAGTATAGTTTCAACTGCTTTTTTTGAAAATTTGGACCAGATATATGAAACCTATAGAAACGGACGAAATTAATCAATATAATGAAAATAATACTAATAAATAATCCTCGACATTGCTCAATTATTCATACGTTACAATCATATAGGTCCACGAATAATTGTCTCCTTGTTAATGATTAAGTTTTAATACGAAATATATATGAAAAATTAAAATACAAAACAAAATCGACTTACCAAATTAAGACATCCAAATCAAATGCAGAGACGTAAACACATGCATATTTTTTTGCTAAAATAAGTAATAAGCAAAAAAATAATCCGATATTATTAAATTCTGGAAGAAGATGATTACCAATAGTTTTCTGACTAACGAGATGTTTCCGTTATGAGCAGCGAGGAAAAGCGCGGTGACGTCAGTTTTGAACTCTTCGAACTGCACGTGAACTTCACTCGCCGATTCTCCGTTCAACACAATCTCTGTTTTTCTGGATTTCAGGCAAACTGTTCCGATGAAATTTACGTCGAGAGATGGATGAGAAAGGAGCTCTGTAGCTCGCCGGAGATCGTCGACGTGAGCCGTGTCGATGAGCTGCTGAGAAATCGGCTCGGGTTCGTACTCGGTGCTGAGCCTCACCGGAAAAAACTGTTGACTCCTTCCGATCACGTACTGGCCGGAGGCGGCGGCGGTGATCACTGCCGTCATTAGTAACAGCTGGAGAAATTTCTTCAGTAATAGTGTGACGCAATCACGTCTCTGCAGAGAGAGGGAGAGAGATTAGAATGGGAAGATGAGAGAGAGAGAGAGAGGGAGAGAGAGAGAGAGAGTGGAGTGAGAGAAAATAAAAACTTGATTTTACAAATCGTTTGAATTTTTTATTTATTTTGTGATTAATAATGAATTAATGATTAAAATTTTAAATTATGAATTGCATAATTCGATGATGACTCAGTGATACACACTTAATGTTCACCAGAGATCTTAATCCATTTCAATGTGTATCATTTTATATTACAAATTAATGATATCATTAATTAAGAAATGACACTTAAAATAAAACATAAAAATGTAGCTGGGGATTCAAATTCATATATTCTGCTAATTAAATGTTTGATAGTACGATTATTTTATACATATAATTATTCTTAATAATTTTTTTTAATTATGAAACAATTTTAGACCACGACTATTTTGAGAATAAAATTTTAGTAATCTAAAAGTCCATATTAATAAAACTCTTAGTTTATTCATTATAATGGACATAAGAATCATCATTAGTAAATTAAATAAGATTAACCGGCTAAGCAAAGATATGATGATGAAAGAGTTTCATTACCAAACAGACAACAGTGCAACTAATCTTTCTCTTATTACCGGATTTGGCCTGCAATATCTGAATCATTAAAAATGTTTTTTTTTAACTAAGTATTGATTATTGCATAATTATGCTTTATTATATTAATTCAAAATATCCTCTCCTTTTTGTTTTCCTTTCAGAAATTACTAAATCAAATTGGGCCCATCATGTAGTAAGTGGGATCTGAGAACCCAGTTAAACCCTGTTTAAGTCCAAAACTATCAGAAAAAACGGGTCCAGCCCAATATATGAAACATGGCCCAATTCGAATTAAGACAATTGTGTTGCCACAGAAGCTCCACGATGTCGCCACGTGTCAAATTCAATCATCACAGATTAATGGTTGCATTTTGTACCGTTGATTCTCAAATCGGTCAAAATAATACAAGAGACTCGCATCCTCACCGTTGATTGTCCTGGGCGCACAGAGCTATCGTAGGCTTCCCCCACTAAAAGGATTGTTCAGCTCGCTTTCTCCTCTGTAGTCTCTGCTTCCCAATCTCTCTCTCTCTCTCTCTCTCTCTCTCTCTGAGGTGCTGGACAATTGCATAGTCGGTTAATCAGAGCAACCGTGGTCGTACAATTTGATGCGCGAATGGTAATCAAACTGATTTATCTTCTTCTAATTTTTTTGTTTTTTGTTTTTAAATGTCTCTTTGGTTAATGCTAAATTTGGATCTTGCCTATGTATTTGGTTGAGAACACGAAGTTAAATTACGAATTGGTTTGTTTGTTGTTGGATGAGAAATTCGAAGCCCTAATTTATTGTTTGGATTGTGAAGAATGCTAGTATTCAGGGTTCTTGTTGTGGCTCATAGAGTGAATCATGAGAAATGTTTTCTATCACTGCTAATGGATCGAAACTTAGTTTTTCATATTTTAAATTCTGGTTTGGACGAGTTTCTATTTTTTGGGAATTGGGAGTTCGTTTGGTATCATTAAGAAGTTTGTAACTTTTTAATTGCAAATTAGAAAATGTGTAGCTTTTAGTAAACTTGATTCCTTGAAAGGGTTGAAAATGTGAACTTTTTGAAGCAGTTTTTATTTATGTCTTAATTTCCATTGAGCTGCTAGACTTTTAGCTGGTTGTTTTCTGAAAAATTAACATGAGGGTGATAAATGGATTTGGAGTTTATGTTTTGCTGAGTCATCTACAACCAATGTTTGATGCAACAGTGTAGTATTGGTATAATGTGATACTTTATGTTTTTACTTTGATCAGGAATATGTTGTCTTGTCATAAAAATATGCTCATTTTGCTTTCACCTGGGATGATTTAGTCCGCTTTCTGTATCATTTTGGCATTTTCCTATTCCAGTTCTTGTCAGCTTTGATTTTTACACCTTGATTCCAAAAAAATTCTTGAGAACTTGTTATTCCTGTTTGTGATAAAATTGAGAGGGGCGACAATACATGGGTTTATATTCAAGTTCCTTAATTGATAGATCCCCTACTTACCTATGAAGATGTTGCACAGTTTACTTTTAGAGGAAATAGAAGGAATCCATATACTTAACTTCGTGACGTAAAAGCATACTTTCCATCATGTCATATTATCTTAATGTTTTGACAGGCACCTATAAAAGGCATTCTTTCTCTACAAAGAACAGCTTTGGTTCGTCGTTCCAGTGAGAATTGGGGCGCTTCATGGAAGTTATTCAGTACTCAGGCTGCAACAACTTCTTCTAACCCACAGCCTCCACCCCCTCCGCCACCTCCAGAGAAGACTCACTTTGGTGGCCTGAAAGATGAGGATCGCATCTTCACTAACGTATATGGGCTGCATGATCCCTTTCTGAAAGGTGCCATGAAACGTGGAGACTGGTACAGGACAAAAGACCTAGTTCTTAAGGGATCTGACTGGATTGTCAATGAGATGAAGAAGTCAGGCCTTAGAGGGCGTGGTGGTGCTGGTTTTCCCTCTGGGCTTAAATGGTCCTTTATGCCAAAGACATCTGATGGCCGCCCTTCATATCTTGTTGTTAATGCTGATGAAAGTGAACCTGGAACGTGTAAAGATAGAGAAATTATGCGACATGATCCTCATAAATTACTAGAGGGCTGCCTGATAGCTGGAGTTGGGATGAGGGCAAGTGCTGCATACATTTATATCCGTGGTGAGTACGTGAATGAAAGAAAGAATCTTGAGAAAGCCAGGCGAGAGGCTTATGAATCTGGATTGTTGGGAAAGAATGCTTGTGGATCTGGTTATGATTTTGACGTGCATATCCACTTTGGTGCTGGGGCTTATATATGCGGTGAAGAAACGGCTCTTCTAGAGAGCCTTGAAGGTAAGCAAGGAAAACCTAGATTGAAGCCTCCTTTTCCAGCCAATGCAGGGTTATATGGTTGCCCTACAACAGTTACAAATGTTGAAACAGTGGCTGTTTCGCCCACCATATTAAGGCGAGGACCCGAATGGTTTGCTAGTTTTGGAAGGAAAAACAATTCTGGAACAAAACTCTTTTGTATCTCAGGACATGTAAACAAGCCTTGCACTGTTGAAGAGGAGATGAGTATACCACTGAAAGAGCTTATTGAGAGACACTGTGGTGGTGTTCGTGGTGGGTGGGATAATCTGCTTGCTGTTATTCCAGGTGGTTCATCTGTTCCATTAATTCCCAAGAACATGTGTGAGGATGTGCTCATGGATTTTGACGCACTTAAGGCTGTCCAGTCAGGGTTGGGAACTGCTGCTGTCATTGTGATGGATAAGTCCACTGACGTTGTGGATGCTATTGGTAGACTTTCTTACTTCTACAAGCACGAGAGTTGTGGGCAGTGTACACCTTGCAGGGAAGGTACTGGATGGCTGTGGATGATCATGGAAAGAATGAAGGTAGGAAATGCAAAGTTGGAGGAGATCGACATGCTTCAGGAAGTGACCAAGCAGATTGAAGGCCACACCATTTGTGCCTTGGGCGATGCTGCTGCTTGGCCCGTTCAGGGACTTATCAGGCACTTTAGACCGGAACTAGAAAGGAGAATCAGGGAGCGGGCAGATAGAGAGTTACAACAGGCTGCTGCTGCTTGATTCCTTAAAAGGTTGGTGCTACAAAAAAAAAAAAAAAAGATGCTCTCTGTCTCTTTCAATTTTTATTATTAATTTTATTTTCTAAATTTGAAAGTATACATTTGCTGTGAGTTATGAGTTAAGGAAGAAGTAATGTATTGATGTTCCTGAGTAATGCATGCTGTTCCCGACTCTAGAACCAAGTTCTGTTCATTAGGTCTGAGATCTGGATGTGCTAAAATGAATTTATGAGAGCTGTTTTTGCTAGTCAGACAAATTATTCATATAAAGAACAATAGGACAGTTTCTTCATGACAATCTGGTTTTTTTTTTTTCCTTGAATCTGAAGGATACACACATATGATCCTCATACCCGATATAGAAGTGTCCCTTGTTAGAAATTCTCTTCTTGGATGGGATCAGTCTCATTTAAGTAATGAATTTCTTAGGTTCCATCTGCCGTATATTTGTAGACAACATAAATGATTTGCCGCTGAAAGATTCCTCAGATTAATTGTAATTCGACAAGATGATATTATACAACATGTAAAGTATTTCAACTTCAAAATTGTTATTTTTCATGTTCAGTTCTGCTAACCTCTTAAAACATCTCTTCATAAGAATATGGTCATGATTTCTGATTTTTGCAGGGAAATCCATAATAGGCCTTCGAATAAAACTCCGATGATGTCAAGGATTTCAGAATTCTATCCAGCAACGCGTTCTACTTTGATGGTTGTATCGCATGTGACTGCATTAAACTTTTATGTTTTATATCTTTTGAGTTCTCCACCGATGTTGAAGCCAAATCGTATACTATGAAGTTTCATCCTCTCCAGATTTTAATCGGTTAATGAACCTTTCGATCATTTTGTGGGTCTGTAATTCTGTCAATAATTTAAGAGGCATGTTTGATGTCTTAGTACTCGAACAATTGGTTGCTCAAATCCTACAGACAACATTGTTTCTATCTGGTATTCGTCGATGTTGCTGTTTCGCATTCTTTGCATATAACCTACTCAATTTTTACTACACAATTAACTTTCTTGGTTATAAAAAAGACAGACAATTTTAAAACAAATTTGATATTATAAAGTGGTAATTCTTTTGAAATGTAGAATTATTTTCTTCCAAACCAACAATTCCCTATTTTGACACAAGATATATTTCTAGTTTGAGTCTCAATTCAACTTTTCCCAATAGGTTGCTAGATCTACATTGCTCTCATTAAAGCATTATTAATATGATTCTATTAAATGTAAGTTCAAACAATTTTTTGTTCTAGTCACCATTAATTAGAAAAATAGATAGATATATACATAGCGTTGGTTGTTCTATAATAATGGCATTTATATTCAAAAACAAAAAGAAGAAAAAGTGTCAAGAGTATATATACAATATGAGCAAGTCATGTGTGAGACTGTATCAGTTGTCACGTAACATGTGATCCATACACTATACAATATGAGCAAGTAATGTGTGAGACTTTATCAGTGGTCACGTAACATGTGATCCGCGAAATGGGTCAATCCATATTCCACAATTCACATGTAAATTATGAATATGAATTTGATCAGTAAAACGGGTCAAATTTATGAGTAAGACAAATTCGTTTCACAAAGATTATCCAAGACACCGTCCATAATATAGATAATTCTACAATTATGAGAACAAAAAATCGAATACATGTCTGTGTCTGTAACTCACAGCCTTAGCCTACAATGGCGGCGGCGATTATTAATTGTACACATGCATATACACACAAATACAGATAAATACACACGCATATACACATATATACACAGAAAAGTGTTGTATAGAATCGAAATCTAAGTTTCAGTCCAACACTCTTTACTTTTCAATTGAGTGCGTATTAGTCAACATCATACTGTTCTTTTTAATAATTTGTTATAGTGATAGCAATCAGATAGATTCGTCGACAATTCCATTTACAGTAAAAGCTCGAATCACTGGATTTCTACAGCTCCTGCTAATACGCCATTGCTCTTCAATCTTGGTAAAGGACTTAGCTTTTTTTTTTTGGATGAGATGATTTGGTGTTGATTATGAAATTATGAATCCAGTTCTGTGTTTTATGCTGCAAGATTTTTTTTTTTCCTTGGAAGAAATGTAATCAATTGCTTTACCCTTTTAGCTCTTTCACTTTTCCTTTGAAAGTGAGATTTTTTCAGTGTTCCTTGTGAATGTGCATACATGTAGATTAGCATCAGTTACTTGACTTCATTGTGTTTGATAAAATGCAGCAATGTGTTTTCCCAGATAAGGTGTTTTGAATCTCTGTTGACTATGGTGTTCTTATTTATGGGATTGATCGAATTTTCATTTTTCATGTTGGGCTTGTGCTTGATCAGAGATAGCCACCACCAGCTCTGGATAGTTTTCTCTAGCTATGGTTCTCGGGCTTAGGTCGAAGCACAGAAGGGGGGCTTCCGTTAAAATTACTTACATTGTCCATGTAGAGGAGCTTAGGCCATGGCCTCCATCGCAATCTCTGAGATCTGTCCAAATCGTGTTGCTTCAATGGGAAAATGGGAATCAAGATTCCGGTACCTTTCTTTCCACCGCTCAGGATTCAAAAGTCGTGTTCAATGAGTCGTTCAAGCTTCCATTGATTCTCTACCAAGACAAGAAGGCCCCTGATAAATTTCAAAAGAATATTTTGGAGTTTAGCTTGTTTGTGCCGCGTAAGGACAAGGCCAAAGGGCAGCTTTTGGGGACAGCTCAACTAAACCTTGCAGATTATGGAGTAGTAGAGAATACCTTAAGCATTAATGTGCCAGTAAATTTAAAGAAGACTTCTAATAACTCAGTGCAACCAGCTTTGATTATTAGTCTGGAGCCGGTTGACAAGGATAGCTCTAACTCATCGCCTAATGTTGGCCTATCGAAGGAAACATCTTTGGACAAAGATAATGAAGACTTGGAAATTACCTCTTTTTCAGATGATGATGCTTCTTCACAGTCATCAAGAACTGTGGGGTCATCAACCTTTGATGTTGGAACATCTTCACCATCTCAATTTGACAAGGTATGAAAGTTATTTGCTAATATCGTTTGTAGTTTAGTGTTTGTTATAATCATATTGCTTATATTACTGCATTTCTGTCATGACATATATGCTGGCACTCTGATTGTAACACAAAAGACCATATTAATTAAGAATGTCAAAAAGGGGAGAGCTATGGATGTTCTTAAAGGTTGTTGTTTGAATGTGCCATCTGAAGGGATTTCAGAGCATTGATGCATGAGTGACTTCCTAGATCACTTTGTAGACCTAGGATATCAGTCTCCCCCCTTTTTCCAGTGCATATACTTTTGCTGTGTTATAATTTGTAGCTAAATGCAGAATGGATACGGATATGGTGGATTTGACCCAGAACAGAAGATGCGTGGACGGCCTTCATCCACTGATGCATCATCTGATTCTGGGAAGCACGGAAATGATAACGTTCCTTTCTCCAAGTTTCATCAGCGAAGCATGACATCTGTCAAGAAGAACTCTGAAAGCCCCCCCCTACTTAGATCTTCTCTTTCAACCATAAGTCAACAAGATATAAAAGTGAAGCCCAAAACCACGGTAGCAAGGACTTTTCTGGAGAGTTATCCCCTTAATTCTGATGAATTGGTAACTAACAACAAACTTAAAGCTACTGAAAACACACAACAATCTGTTGAAGGCAGATCCTGGGAAGAATTTGCACCTGGAGCTATGGCTATATCAGCTGATAATTATGGAAGAAATGCCAATGAATCCACCCCCGCCAACTCTCTGTACTCCCATGCTGCTCAAGAAAAAGAGTTGCCAGAAGAAGATGAGCAAATAAATGATGCTCATTCGCAGGTAAATATTGAGAAGGGAAGGGAAGTAACATATACGGGATCAGATGAACAGATCATGGAGGAGGAGAGTAAATTTTCTGGTAAATTTTCTGGAGATACTACTGAAGGCCAGGTGACAAAGGTGAGTACTAAAACAGAAGCAGCAGTTCCACTATCCAGCAGTGACATAACGCGGCTAAAGCATGTGAAATCTGTCCAAAGACGTGGTTCATTTAAAGGAAGTGGATTCATGTCTGATAATTATGCAGTAGAGAAAGAACTTGATCTAAAGAAACGTGATGGCTCTCAACAGAAAGGAGAATTTGGTTCTGTAATTGGAAGAAAAGACCCACAGGCTGAGCTCTCAGACTCTAATAATGAATGGAAAATGAGAGTTGAGATGCTTGAGGAAGAACTAAGGGAAGCAGCAGCTACTGAAGTTGGATTGTATTCTGCAGTTGCTGAACATGCAAATTCAGCAAATAAGGTTCACACTCCAGCTCGAAGACTCTCAAGATTTTATGTTAGTGCTTGCAAAACGGGCTCTCAAGCTAAACGAGCAAGTGCAGCAAGAGCTGCAGTATCTGGATTAGTCTTGGTTTCTAAATCATGTGGGCATGATGTTCCAAGGTAAGTTATGCCTGTGTATCAAATATGAAATTTTCTGAATCTGACTTAACTGATTGGGTTCTCTGTATGCTACAACAATCTCACCTGTTTAAGAGACTTTCTTTACAGGTTGACCTTCTGGTTATCAAATACAATAATGTTGAGAGCCATTGTTAGCCAAACTGCTGCTGAATTCACACATTCTGATAGACCAGAAAGAAAAAGTAATGACACTAGATCTCAATCGACTAAAAGACATCCACATAAAGGGGAGGATTCCTCTCATCTTGAGGGAAAGAGATCTACTTCAATCCATGAATCTGATGACAGGGAAGATGTCTCGACATTTATAATTGCACTGGAAAAACTTGAATCATGGCTCTTTTCTCGAATTGTCGAATCTTTATGGTGGCAGGTGTGTTTCATTTCTCTTTTTTCTGCTCTTGACTAGTTCTTACTTAGCCACACAATTTTTTTGACGCATTATAGTCATTTTCTTTAAACTGCAGACTTTTACACCACATATGCAACCAACTGTTGCAAATCCCAGTGATGTATCGTCAGGCTCAGGTACAAAGAAAACCTGTGGCAGAAGAAACAGTTTGGTTAACAATGAGCAGGGAAATTTCTCTACTGAGTTGTGGAAGAAAGCATTCAAAGAGGCCTGTGAGAAGCTTTGTCCCCTCCGGGCAGGAGGGCATGAATGTGGCTGCTTGTCTGTTCTGGTTAGACTGGTACGGCACATATTAAACATGCTTAAACATCCATGCTTGATATCATCTACAGAAAACTCAACTCACTATTCTGCTCTAAATATTAAGATGTCTGAGATTTAGCAACAATGAATACACCTAATCTCAGTGCTTGAGTCTCTAAGAACTGATAGTTAAAAATGGCAAAAGTCTCATGACTGACTTATGATGATGGGTGTTGGGTATTATAACCATGGATACACAGGCAATTGTCAGTATTTTTCTGATCCATGGGGTCACACCATACCACTCCTCAGAGTTTGGATTGAGTTGGGCCCCATTTAGTAATGGTTTATAGTGATGTTTTTGGCTGTGTTTTCAAGGTGATGGAGCAGTTAGTTGATAGGCTGGATGTGGCAATGTTCAATGCTATTCTGCGTGAATCTGCTGAAGAAATGCCAACTGATCCTCTTTCCGATCCCATTTGCGAATCTAAGGTCCTGCCAATCCCAGCAGGGAAATCAAGCTTTGGTGCTGGTGTCGAATTAAAAAATTCTGTAAGTACAGAAGAACAAGCTACAATATGTCAGTTTGTATTGCCAAACATTATAGTTATTGACTTATTTATTATAGTTTTTGGTTTTCTTGAATGCTACATTTCAACATTGCCACAAAAGATTGAGGAATATTGTCAGAAAGTGTTTCTAGCTATTCTCTCTTTGGATTCCTATAACCAAACGTGGTGGAAAGGCTCGTAACTATTGATTAAAGAAATAACTTTCGTGATGGTGATTTTATTGTGCTCGATTTATGTGATTAAATTCCATTCAGATCATTGGAAGTCCACATTAGATGATTTTAATCCTTTTAACTGACTTGCAGATTGGTAACTGGTCCAGATGGCTCACTGATCTCTTTGACCTAGAAGACGACTCAACAGAGCATAGTGATCAACGAGGGGATGGCAAGAGACCAAAAATTTTCAAGGCTTTTCGTCTCCTCCACTCGTTGAGTGATCTCATGATGCTTCCATTTGGAATGCTTTCTGATACTTCCATCAGAAGAGAAGTGAGCTACCATCTATACTACTATCACTTGAGACTTCATCCTCTGTTCATATTCCCATCATCAAACTTTTTTCTGTTTCCAGGTTTGCCCCATGTTTGGTCCATCAATTATCAAAAGAGTTCTTAGCAGTTTCATTCCAGATGAATTCTGTCCGGATCCCATTCCTCAAAACATCATAAATGCCCTCGAAACTGAGGTTAGATGCAACAAAAATTTACAAATTCATTGGGCCATAAAAGATGCCACATTGTTTAATTTAGCTACTCTTTCTTAAATCAGGAGGTTTCAGAGGCTTCAGAAGAGCTACTGACAAGCTTTCCATGCTCTGCATGTCCTACGAAGTACACGCCCCCACCCGCTGCTTTACTAACTTGTGTAGGAGAAGTTGGTAGCCAAGTGCTTCAAAGTAGCAGATTATCATCACTCAAGAAATCATACAATAGTGATGATGAACTAGACGAGCTCGACTCATCCTTCACTTCTATTGTTCCTGATAGCTTCCAGAGTTCTGCTTTGGCAAAACTCAGCTTGATAGTAAAAGAAAAGGGTGGCAACAATGTTCTCAGATATCAGCTGCTCCGTGAGATATGGAAAGATGATGAATAATGTCAAACATATCTAGTATACAAATGTATGTACATCCAACTGTAAATCTGTCCATACCATGAAAGCATTTTGAGGATCCTTGAAACAATCTAAACATTGTTGCCCTTACAGTTTGCACTAGGCAGAGAAAACGGAATAGATTACATATATGTTTGCTACGTTAAGGTGTTAAATTATGTTATCTTCATTAAGAAGTGCGTAAAGAATGAGCCCCAGGAAATTGGAGTAACGGGGAAGTAGTAATTTTCCCTTTCTTGCATCATTTCTGGCTCAATCAGATCATGTGAGAAGTATGTCGTTTACCATCTCTTGCTCCTGCAAAATTGAGAACAGCGTTGTTTGTTAGAACCATGATAGTTCTACATACACATACATAGTGGTCCTGTGGAGAGTTTCATGTCTTTTCAAGCATATTTCTATGCAGCCAAATAATAAGACCTCCATGAAAAACCACATGTCATGAGAAAGGACAGACTCACAGCTTTGTCTGCAAGCCATCGGAAGAGCTCTGTAAGGCATCATAGTGCCCATAACCATGGTATAAAACACGAATTGGGTTCTCCTTCCCAAATTCTTGACCATATTCAGCAATAATCTTGAGGCAATTCTTCTTCTTATCCCACATGTGAACAGTTATTGGAAGCCTGAAATTTTATTTTGCCTTAAAACACATCATCCTCAAAAGTAACTCAACTTGAAATAAGTCTGATAACAAGCATTTTTTTGAAGGACAAAATCTGATAATAGCAGAGTTAAGCTGCACTCACTGTAGCACATATGATGACATTAACAGCTCAGGTTCTCCTCCCCATACATGAGGCTGTCGCATCTTTGCAACATATGTATCAAAATCACCTTCGACAAACCTGAAAAGATCAAAAGTTCGAGTTAATGGTTGGTAGTGAATGTAATGTGAAGTTGAAATTTATTCAAGCTACCAAATGCTAGAGAATTTCAACCTTGTTTACGTGCTTTGTATTTAAAATGTTTACTGTTATCTAGAGTTGTGTTAGTAATAACATGATTAAAGACTAGAGAGATGTAATGAAATGCAACTTTACTTTTATCAACAGTTATCCTCAATCTTCCTTCTTCACAAGGTAAAAAAACAAAGAACACACGTAACTAACAAAACCGACAAATTAATCAGAGTTCCTCCAAAATCATATGTTATTCAGCTAACCATACCATTCAGTATCTGCTCGTCTCTTGATAAATTCATCAGCAACCTGCATATCCAAGTGGCATCCCATCTCTTTAAGCAAAAATATAAATAAGAATCTGAATTCCTTCTGTAACAGAGATAAAGAAGAGATTTTTACTGCAGCTCTAAGCTCGTCAGCGAGTTCCTTTTCACGGCTTTCACTTGGAGACAGTTTTCCTGCTCTGAGACAAGCACCATGAACCACAGATCGAAACAAACACCTCCCATCCCCTGGTATCCCTGCACCAAATACATTAATCGTGTTATCTAGCCTCTATGACTATGAATATGCAACCGGAAAAAGAAAACAAAATTGCTAAAAGATGGATAATTCTCAATGAAGTAAATTCATTAAATGTGCATAATACGTTATATGGATGCTACATTCTTCATGTAACCTTCATAATTAGCCATGCATTAGCTATGGAATATCACATCAAATCTAAGGAAAAGGGCTCAAGTTTCCATTTTCTTGTGATCATCCTTACTACTGGTTTGAATACTTGAATACAATGATAAAAAAGAAGAGGAAGAAGAAGTGTCCGGATCGTGATCAAGAAAGAGTATTTCACAAAATTATGAGGTGTTTGATTCTCATACCTGAACCAAAATCCATGTTAAGATAATGAATTTCCCAAAAAATGGAAAACAAAGTTTGAACTGACCTTCAAAGAACAGTTGTTAATAAAGCTAAAAGCCTAAAACAACATATACACGCCAAAATTGTGTAAATCAAACGAAAAGAATAAACAAAACGTGAAAATGATGATGTGTTCTTTCCGTAGGCAACCTAATTATGACGTCATATTATCAAAATCAACATAAAAATCAGAAAAAACATACGAATGGTACGGAGATCGTTACCGAGCGAAATGTCAGATTTATGCATGGCCAATGAAGATCTCAAGCAGCGAAATGGCATAATAGATCAAATAAATTCTGTTAATTTATTTCCAGAGTCAAAATTCTACGGAGATTGTTCGTTTACCTGCATATGATGTTGATGATTCTGCATGCAAAAGAGTGGCTATTCGACGTGGACCGTGAGCATAATGTCTGGTTGTAAAGTGGTGGATTCAATCTTTATCAGCATTTGGAGAATCGAATTCTATTCAGGCATTGGTGGAAGAAGATGACTAGGTCGATCCGAGTTGACTCACCGGGTTTCTTAACACGATGAAGGCCCATAAATGCACTACATTAGAGTTGACTAGCCCATTGGAGCGTTAAGCCCACAGCAATCCGATGTTGAATACCTTTATTGGGCCATCATAGTTGGGCTTGTCTTATATTTGGGTTAAAATGGGCCGGACCAATAGTTACAATTTACTGATATATGTGTATTGCAGCACACGAAAACTGCTCTGCGATTTCTTATTTACTTTTGCAATTTCACATAATTTCTCCAGTTGATTCTCTGTGTTGGCGATTGTTCTTCGTAAATTCTGCAGAAATCAGGTAAATCAACTTTTCATTGTATTGATTTTGATGATTTTATGGGTAATTTATCCTTAATCAAACACTGATATGGATTAAGGTTTAAGCTCGCGGAGTTTGGATCTAGAATTGAAGTTTCGTTCTATTTTTCTACTGAAATTTCCTTATTTCTTTTGTTTTTATTTGAGAGAAGTTGTATTTTAGTGTTACTTAGGAATTTAATTGATATAAAATCAGAACTGTCGCGTGTTTATCTGTTTGTTCGTTGAGTGAAAATGTTATTCTGTTGAATTTGAAGTAATTTGTTCTGTGATGTGACTTTGCTACTGGAAATTTGCTGACGAGGAATTTAAGGAGTGTTAATGTGTTAGCCTTTTAGGGTTAAATATTTTTGCGAGAAGTGATATTGCAGTTGAGAAATTTGCATTTGGGCATGAACTATTCATTATAAGTACTTGTAGTTTGTTACCCCATTCAAACAGAAAAAGTAGTGCAGAGGAAATATTTGCTCATTATAAGTTGGGGTTTTGTTTATTGTGTTCTCTTTGTAAAGGTAACAATGATGAAGCTCGATTTTAGTGGGCTTGAACCCTCAGCTCCAGTTAAGGGAAACAGAGATGATTTGGATGATGAGATTCTGGCCGTTCCATCTTTTGCACTTCCTACCACTGCTGATGTGAGCTTGATTTCATTCTGTTTCATTAATTTAGCTTTTGATTTCGATTACTCTCTGAGACCAGAATGGCTAAATTTACTTTTCTTTTTCCTCCTCTTCTCTTTTAGTTTGATGGGTTTCAGAAAGCCGCAGTACAGATGGTGAAGCCTGCAAGAGGAACAACAACTCTGGCTTTTATATTCCAAGGTGGTGTTATGGTTGCAGCTGATTCTCGTGCGAGCATGGGAGGGTATATATGTGAGTCCTTATTTCATTCTTAACTCAGCAATTGGTTTCTTAGTTTCTTTTATCTGATGTTGATAATTTATATGGTATTTCAGTCACTTAATTGTATACAAGCTTATTCTTTTTGAGGATGAGATTTTAATTTTATTAGAGAATCTAATGAGTGAAAATTATCTGGAGTATAAAAATGTAAACTGTTGTAGCTGGAAGGGTTGTTACTTGATTGTATATTCAGTCATGTTATGTGGATTTTCATGTCAATGTGCCTGATTAATAATCATGTACTGTTGCAGCATCGCAAACTGTCAAGAAAATCATAGAAATAAATCCCTACATGCTTGGTACAATGGCTGGAGGAGCTGCCGATTGCCAGTTCTGGCACAGAAATCTTGGAATTAAGGTACTGCAGCTTGATAGTTGCATCTTATCTTTATATCAGCTGATAGTAATTTCCACTACAAATTTTTTGTTAGTTTAGCCTCTATTTGATTGTTGCATCTTACGCTTGATGTACCAAAGCCCCTTCTTTTCTTTGCTCGGTCTGCTAGATTGAATCCTTCACTTGAAAAACTAGAATTTTGAGAGGCTTGAAATTATATCCTCTATTATTTGAAAAGGAGATTGTAAAGTTTATCTTTTCCTGTTTCTATTAAAGAACAAAAATGATGATAAGAATTAAATTAATTAATTGTAGTAGAATTTGACGGTTCTGCTTAATCCTTGGAGCAAGTGATTTTTATGCATGCATTTATATTTTATCCTTTTTTTATATCCTATGGAGACATGACACTTGTTATGGGGTGCCTTATCCTAGTGAAAGATAACAACTAAATGATTATTGTGCATGTTTCAGTGTCGTTTACATGAATTGGCTAATAAGAGAAGAATCTCTGTTGCTGGAGCTTCAAAAATGCTGGCGAACCTTCTGTATTCTTATCGAGGAATGGGTTTATCTGTTGGAACTATGATAGCTGGCTGGGATGAACAGGTAAGGGTGAAATATAACCTGCTGTCATCTCTTTTGAAATTATTTTGTAATTCTTTTGTTGTTTGGTTCAGGGTCCTGGTCTCTATTATGTGGACAGTGAAGGTGGACGGCTTAAAGGCACTAGATTCTCAGTTGGGTCTGGTTCACCATACGCTTATGGTGTTTTGGACAGCGGGTTTGTTCATGTCCATAGTCTTGTTCATTGTTCGTTTTACTGTCTTCGAGTTTCTACTTTGTTCCTCTGACTGAGTTCTTATGAGTGCCAAAAGAAATACCATGTTGTGGTAGTAACAATCTATATGCACTTTTATGTTATTGCGAACGAAGAATTAGATACTTTTATGTCCCTGATATTTTGATTGAACATGGTACCTCTATATTTTATGTGATTTTAGACAGGCTAAAATTTCAGATTCTAAGGAGTTAAAAGTTTTCTTTTTCAGCTTTAATTATTGCCATTTAGGTATTAGATACATAATTACTTGGCTCGTGCTTCTTCATTTGTTTTTGATCATGTCTTTATATGTTTCTTAAAGAAATCCTGATTTCGTATTCTTGTTCTACTCTGATTATACTTCTTACTTTTGAATGTTTTCCAGATACCGCTTTGATTTGTCTGTTGAGGAAGCTGCAGAGCTAGCTAGACGATCAATATATCATGCAACATTCCGTGATGGTGCCAGTGGTGGTGTTGCCAGCGGTAAAGCACTTCCTCCCCCCTCTCCCATTGTGCTTCTGCTCCCCCCTCCCCTCGATGTAATATACATTTTTTTGTTTCCTTTCTTGACCTGGCTTTTTGTTTCAGTGTACCATGTTGGACCAAATGGATGGAAAAAGCTGTCTGGTGATGACGTTGGGGAACTGCACTATCAGTACTATCCTGTTGAACCTGCAATTGTGGAGCAGGAGATGACTGAGGTATCTATTTCATGAGAGGGGGACAGAAATAGGCTCTTTGCTGTCATTCGTCATTTGCTCCTGATATCCTTGTGATGCTATAATCTACTAGAACTCTTTCAAACCCAAGTTTATTTTTTGTTTGTAACATTTTAATTTGAATTCAACAATGTTCTCTCACCATGTTTGCACACTAAACCTTTGTTTCAACCGAGTCCTTTTAGAAAGAATCCTTTTAGAAAGAAATTTAGCAGTGACTACTGATAAGCAATTAATCACAAGGAAACCCAGTGATAGGTGATTGGGTTATGCAATTGAAAAGCATCGTATGCAGTATCTAGTATCAACAATGTTTCCCATTATACTGCAAATCCGCCTTTTTCGGTTTTCATGGAATAGGATATGGAGTAGGAGAGCAACCAATGGGTTAACTCTTCAGTTTTTACAATGAAACAAACATTGGATTGGACATAGGTCTATAAATAACTTGAATTGAGCCAAATGCAATATTATTGAAGCTTGTTTGAATTATAATTGAGATTTAAGAATTATGATATCAAGCTGAGCTTTCGATTCTATCTAACAGAAAAGAACGTTCGAAGCTTGATATCTTAATGCATCAAAGCTTAAACAAGCTGTTAAGCTTTAACAAGTAACAGTTGATCTTGAATTGAATAGCAAGCTATTTGATTTCCAGCCCTAGTTGGACAACATTCATATTAGTCTGACCTTGCCGATTACAACAATTTAAATTGCCAGCTTTTAGTTGCAAAGGTTGTGGCCAAGTTTGTGTTAGTTGGTTGTTGTCCATTTTGTATGCTTGTGGCTGTCTGCATGCTGCAGCAGCTTCATCTTCTTTAATTATTCCTTGTTCTATTGTGGCCAGTAATTTGGTATGTAATTTGTCACCCTATCTCTCTTGTGGAATGTTATGATAAATTTACATGTGCTGCACCTCTACTGTGTGCTGGTGACAAAGTATATGCCTGTTTATTGTGACCGTACGTAATGGTGCTGATTGTGCACGAATATGTTGGGATCGGAATAGTGCAGTCTGTATGTGCTAGGTTTTAGGACCCTTCTTTATTTACCTTTTTGGTTGATGGAAGTGTTTTTTTATGAGGACTTGAATAGCCAAATCAAGCAAAGATTTTGGCAAAACCTGCTCTACTTGTTGTTTAGCACCTACTTTGTTGTGCTTCAAGAATGTCTTATTCTTAGTTATGCCTTGTCTACAATGTATAGATTTTTCAGTTTGCTTATATATGTATATGTATGAGCACATGATGAAAGGATTGGCCAAATAATAATCACAAGAGTAGAATAATGCAAATGCAACCTTTGCTTGGTAGCTAATCCAAGGTATGCAAGTGAATCCACTATAAGGGGTAGTGGGTCCCACATTCTACTCATGAATGGATATGGAAAAGATTAATTGGGAATTATCTTTGTGATCAAGTTAAAGATTGTTTCTTGCTTCTACATTTTCCAATTGATTTTGTGTAGGTGAATGATTATCATCAATTATATAGTCTACTTACAAACTAGGAGCATTATGCTCATCATTATACATGCAAGTCATTGGAGTGGAGAAAAGTAAAATGAAAATAATGTAATATTATGAAAAAAAATTAGAATATGTATTGTGAAATAATTTCTTATAAAATGCTGATCATATAATGCTATTATCAAGATGAGATTTTATTGAACTAAACGAATATATCCTCACGTGCAAATTGGGGCCATGAACTAATTAATAATAGGCAAGCAACAACATTTGTATTCCCAATATCCTACTGCTCTAAATCCAACTATTATAAAATGCATCGTGAACTTTTTCAAGAAATTAGATAAATAATATATTGTGTTGTTAGTGTTGCACACGCTTTTGTTAGCTTCTAAGCATGTTTTCATGATTAAGACTAAGATGTACTAAATTGTAATGATCCCAGCTCCACTACCCAATTAAAGTAGATCAATTGCATTATATTGGATATTGTAATGGGATAGTGAAAGTCAAACTAGGTGAAAAATGAATAAGATTGACGTAAAATTCTCTTACATAGTTAATTTTGTGAGATGGTTCAACTTATAATCTATAAGTATTGGTGTGTAAAACTAAATTTTGGGTTGCATAGATTGGTGTAAGAAAATAAGTGGATAAATAAGTAGTGCTTAGCCTCTTTGTCACATTATTCATTGCATACAAATTTATGACACCCATAAAAATGATTGTGAATTATCACAAAAGTTGGATGATGTGTGTGTAGTGTGGGACTATTTATAACTATACCTCACCAATCAAGATTCTGCACAAATTTACAATCATCAATTAGTTGAAAGTGTGACCAACAAAGATAGTTGAGGAGGAAAGGAGCCATCTGTTTTGCCTAGTACATCTTTGTTTGTAGGTATATTCACATGAAAAAGATTCCTAGCATCTTTGCCCTAAACATTTGTCCTATTGATTTGGAAATTAGAGAATTTTATTAGATGATCATCTATGCACCAAACAACATTGGTTAATTAGTAGAATTATGCCACCCCTCTCTTATAGTGTTTATGGAATCAGAATGATATTTTGAACTAATTTGACTAACGGTCTACGGTCTCATTGATAGTCATACCAATAATGAATAAAAACGACTTATAATGTTCTTCCTTTTTTTAACTTGATATTACGTCATAAAATGATTATATTATATAATCTCATTCATAAACATACAAATTGCAATATGTGTATATAGTATGTCATTATCTCTTCTTATTGTATACATTACCAAAATGAAAGATCAAAAATATTGTTTTTAGTCATTATAAATGATTATATAATAGAGAAATGGAATATTAATCAACTCAATAAATATGGCCTTATCAAAAACACACACATAGTAAGCAGCAGCATATGGCCAGACCGGTGAGGTAGCCCCAACGGAAAAGACAGCCCATAACCTCAGTTATTACCTACTATTACTATTCTGTGGGCCCAGCCACATTTCCCAAATTTATCATTTCATTTCAATTCAATTCTTGAAAGCATTGATTTTTCGTTAAATTGATAAAATTCTTGAAGATGGTGAAGAAGAGAAGAAGATCCCAATCATGGAAAAAGAAGAAGCATTGTTTGTAGTAACAAACATTATTATAATAATTGTGGGATACTTGAATGCTTTGTAGGATGATTTATCAGTACTTGTATAAAAAAGCCATCTTGCTTTTCTTATACTTCTCCATCTCTTGCTGTGTTGATGAGTGGTAAATCTCTCTCTCTCTCTCTCTCTCTCTCTCTCTCTGTGTTTTGGCGCGCAGTGGGCCCCAGAAACAGGCACCCTTCTCCTACTACTCAAGTCTCTGTCTCATAAATTCTTCCAACTCCCAATTGCCAAACCCATTTCCTTCTCAGCCTTTTTTACATTGTTAAGCTTCGGCAAAATAAGCAGCTTTTGCTGCTTACAGCCTTTTCTCTTCTTCTGAAATCAAATTTTTTTCTTGTTTTGCTTGTTTCTGTGAAGAAATCAGTTACATTCTCGATTTTGAGAGCGAGGGCGAAAAGGGTTTTGTTCTTTTCCCCCCAAAATTCGATTCTTGAATTTTGGCAGGGAGAGAAATGGTTGGTTTTCTTGTTCTATTCTGAACTGATTTTCCTCTGTTTTTTGTGCAAATTTGGCTGTAAAATGTTGTTTCAAAGGCTGCATTTTTCCGCGTTTCTTTTGCTGAATTTTTGTCTACAATTAAGCTCAGTGTTTTCGTTAAGCCCCGACGGACTGTCTCTTCTCTCTCTAAAATCCGCCGTGGACGACGCCGGCGCCGCCCTGCCCGACTGGAACGAGAACGATGCGACGCCGTGCCACTGGACTGGGGTTTCGTGTATGAACGTTTCTGGGTCGGATGATCCACGTGTCGTCGGAATATCCGTCGCCGGAAGGAATCTCCGGGGCTATATCCCGTCGGAGCTCGGCAACCTGATTTATCTCCGGCGACTGAATTTACATGGAAACAGTTTCTACGGTTCGATTCCTGATCAGTTATTCAATGCTTCTTCACTGCATAGCATTTTCCTTTATGGCAATAATCTCTCTGGTTCTTTACCTCCATCTTTATGCAACCTCCCTCGCCTGCAAAATCTTGATGTTTCGAACAATTCTCTTTCCGGCCAGCTCCCAAAGTTCCTGCGTAATTGCAGGGAGTTGCAGAGGCTTATTCTTGCCGGAAATAAGTTCTCAGGTTCTATTTCAGATGGCATTTTCCCTGAGTTAGCTAATCTTGAACAGCTTGATTTATCTGCTAATCAGTTCAATGGCTCTATCCCTGATGATATAGGGGAGTTGAAGTCATTGTCTGGGACTTTAAACTTGTCGTTCAATCACTTTTCGGGCAAAATTCCGAAGAGTTTAGGTGATTTGGCACTCACTGTAAGCTTTGATCTTAGGAACAATGATTTGAGTGGTGAGATTCCTCAGACAGGGTCGTTTGCCAATCAGGGCCCAACGGCATTCTTGAATAACCCGAATTTATGTGGCTTTCCATTGCAAAAGTCTTGCAAGAACACTTCAGATGCTTCACCTGGTGTTGAGTATGGCTCGCAGGATAACAATGGGGTTAGTGAGAGAAAAGGGCTGAAGCCGGACCTGATCATACTGATCTCGGTGGCTGATGCGATAGCAGTGGCGTTCATTGGGTTAGTAGTGGTTTATGTCTACTGGAAGAGAAAGGATTCTCATGGATGTAGTTGTACCGGGAAAGGGAAGCTTGGAGGCAATGAGAAAGCAGGGCTGTGTGCTTTTCCTTGTATTACTGGATTTCCGAGTAATGACTCGGAAATGGAGTCTGAGAAGGGCGGTGGCGGTGGTGGAGCTGCTGGCGGCATGAGTGGTGGAGAGGGCGATCTTGTGGCGATTGATAAGGGGTTTAATTTTGAGCTGGACGAGCTGTTGAGAGCATCGGCTTATGTTTTGGGAAAGAGTGGTTTGGGTATAGTCTATAAGGTTGTGCTCGGAAATGGAGTGCCGGTGGCGGTGAGGCGGTTGGGAGAAGGTGGAGAGCAAAGGTATAAAGAGTTCGTTTCAGAAGTTCAGGCGATTGGGCGGATAAAACATCCCAATGTTGTGAAATTGAGGGCGTATTATTGGGCACCCGATGAAAAGCTTCTCATTAGTGATTTCATTTCCAATGGGAACTTGGCTTCTGCTCTTCGTGGTGAGTATCGTTCCTCTTTATATATGATCTCGTTTTACATCTTACATTGTTCATTTCAAGTGATTTCTTGTTTCATCGATGTTTTTGTTGGTATGTTACTGCTTTGGGACATTTATGTAACATTATAGTGGACCCATTAGTTTCCTTGTTATTCCTAAACTTGAGTTTGAGCAAAAGAGTGGGGTGACTTTGCTTTCCTAGTTACTAAGAAACAACCTTTCTAATGTTTACATTCAATTAGATAGCAATGATATTTTCGATCCAAGATTTTTAGTTTGGTTACTTTGTCATCAATAGCTGGTGGTTGCCTGTCGCTTTCGAGCAAACAGGCTTCCACTTGCTCGATTACATATCAACAAAAATGTCGATCAAACATAACATGTGTCCAAAAGACTCTGATGAGCAGCATTTACCACCAATGTTCTGTTTAGCTGAATTTGACAATATGTCAGATTAAAAGACAATCTTTTAGCTGAATTGTTGATTGTTTAGCAGTCACTGGATGTTTGAATCAACGAAGTTGTCTTATTTCCTATTTCTGCAGGCAAAACAGGGCAGCAAACATCCTCCTTATCATGGTCGATCAGATTAAAAATCGCGAAAGGAACAGCACGAGGCTTGGCCTACCTACACGAATGCAGCCCGAGGAAATTCGTCCACGGAGATGTAAAACCATCCAATATTCTCCTCGACAACGACTACACCCCTTACGTTTCCGATTTCGGCCTCAGCCGCCTCATCACCATCACCGGAAACAACCCTTCGTCCTCAGGAGGGTTCATCGGGGGCGCCCTTCCATATTTCAACCCCCCTCAGCCTGAAAAAGTAAACAACTATCGCGCACCCGAAGCTAGGGTTGCAGGCGGCCGGCCAACCCAAAAGTGGGACGTCTACTCGTTCGGAGTCGTCTTGCTCGAGCTGTTGACGGGGAAGTCGCCGGAGATGTCGTCTCCAACCAGCTCGACCTCCACAGAGATTCTAGACCTCGTAGGGTGGGTGAGGAAAGGATTCGACGAGGAGAGCCCATTGTCCGACATGGTCGACCCAATTTTGCTCCAGGAAGTGCACGCAAAGAAGGAAGTGCTCGCCGCTTTTCACATCGCGCTTGCTTGCACGGAGGGAGACCCGGAAGTTCGACCGAGGATGAAAACCTTGTCCGAAAATCTCGACAAAATCGGGACGTGAGAGACGCCGGAGTTTCTTGATCGTTGTATCGTTTTTCACATCCATGGCTTTCTTGAAGAAGAAGAAGAAGAAGAATTTTCCTTTGATTTCAACATTCTTTTTACCAGATCATACCTATAGCACTACAGCTTCATTTGCATTGCCAGTTCAACATAGTAGAAAGCTAAGCTAAGCTAATATATGCTGCTGTAATTTATCCTGTTTCTCAGTATGCTTTTGTAATAACAGACATGCAATTTTACAATTGTCCTTTAATAATTTAAAGAATTTCTCTCAACATTATTATAACAAAGATGGGAAAACAAGAAGGAAAAAAAAAAAAAAAACCCTTTTTTATTTTATAGTAGTAATAATAATAAAAGCAATATCTAACTGAAATTGACATTTTTTTTTAAAATTCCAAACTTATAATCTATGTGTTTCTTCAAATAGAATTAAATAATACTCCCTCCGTCCCGGTTAATTCAGCCTACTTGCAGTGCAATTTGCACTGCAAGTAGGCAGATTTAACTGGGACGGAGGTAGTATCTATTAAGAAAGACATGGCATATGATGAGGCTTTATTAGACCATACCTAAAGGTTAACAAATTTAAGTAATATTAATTGATTGCTTATGTTTTATAATTTTATAAATAAATCTTTTAATAATTAATTTATAAAATAGAAAAATAAGATTTTTTTTTTTGCAGAATACTTGTAATTGTACAAATTTATATATATATAATTATTTAAAGAAACCGACTTGATAACTATTTCCCTCGCTTCCCCAAGGTAGATTAATGGCGATGGTGTTGTTTCTCTCTCTACGCTAACTCAGTCCCCGTGAGCGACGTTACCTGTCTTATCTCCGCCGCCGACGTCGTCGCCGCCACTGGGTTATCCGGTTGCTGATTCTTCTCAGCTTTTCTTTATCTTTTTATTTGTGCCGCGAATCAATCCCACGGTGCGGCCCCATTTTCTTCCTCGCCGACGTGATACAGTCGAATCTGGACCTGAAAGTTGAGAATTTACAACGCTGATGTAAGTTAATTATATTGGTATTTGTTTATCTTTTGAAAAAACTTTGTTGTTGTTTAATTTGTATCTAAAAAAGTTGGGATTTTTATAGGGACTTTGAAATTAGGGTTTGAATCTTACTTCCGGAAGATAATGAAATTCTGAGCATTGTGTTATCTTGTGATAGAGTTTCTCGTAGAATTGACTTGGTATTTGGGCCTTCTGTATCAGTTTTGCTTATTGGAAAAGTTGCTTCAGCAAAGATCAATAGGAGCAGACATGGAAGGTGGACAATTTGATCTGGATAAGCTAACGGATACCTTGGCACCAGAGGATTCTGGCAGTGGGGGTTTGCTTGCAACTGGAACGGATAGAGTTGTTTTCAGACCACAGAGAAAATCTATTCTAGGTATTGATCTTATACTTCCATGAAATACACACACATGTGTAGCTGAGTTCAACATCATAAATATAGTTCTCAAAATCAATAAATTGTAACAGGTCTTTTAAGTTGGTTGTGGTTGCTTGTTCCCTATGTAGAATTAGTTTAGGTCAATTTTACACAGTCTTCAGGATGATCAGAATGTTTTGTGTTATTTGGTTTCATCTCTTTGTGTCTTCAATCCATGTGTTTTTCGTCATACCTTTTTATTTGTATCTTTCTTAAACCTTGGTTTACTCCTGGTGGTTTTGTCTTTACTTGTCTTCTTTGTTAGTGCCTGCCAATAAATATTCACATAGTAAAATATAAGGGGCAAGGGAAATTTTAAATAATAATAATTGTTGTTGTTATTATTGTTAACCTGCCCGGAACTTTTCACCTTCTCAACTGGCCATATGAGACTAAGCAGCTATCAAATGGAGGGGGGACTATAATTGACTATAATTATCTTATCTTGTGTTATGATTTGTTACTTTGACAGGGCTTGACATCCTTGCCGATGCAAAACGCATGGAATCAAAGGTTGAGGGTTCGTTTAAGGTTCCCAAAGAAAGAGTTGCATCTGTTGCTGCATCTCTAGGTGAAGATGAGGAGAATATATCTTCTGTAGTTGATGAAGTAGATAATGGCATGTCCAGCAGTTCACGGAGTTATACTAATAGACGATATCGTGAATTAGCTTCAAGTGGGGTATCTAATTCAGGTGTGTTATTGAGTTGTAGTGCAATAACTTGTTAATTATTGACAGTTATTTTGATGGATGGCTTTTTATTCCTATTGTTATTCACGACATAGACTAGCATACCTTTTAGGTAGATGCATACGTTCAAAACTAAAGAGTTTCACTTAACCACCAAGTAGTGATTGGTGTTGCTTCTTTCTTTAACTCTTTAGTTTACGTTCTCACTCTTTAGAAATTTCTCCTATACTTTCAGGAAGTGCTGTCACTGAAGAAGTACAAATAAGTGAAGCCCCCTCTTGGCATCGTGCAGATAAAGACATGAAGGTGTGTGTATTTTCCTTATGGTTCTTTAGGTATTGTATTCTAATGAGATAAGCTCATTGATATGATACGACCATCTCAGTTCCTGATAGTGTTACTGGTGTTTTTTTTGTGTTCTTTATGCTATCTTAAACTGTGGACATGTATTCCTCCATAATATGTGTGTGTTGTCATTTCTGTCAGCTATGGTATATTTCACTTAACTCCTTTTCTAACAATATTTTAGGTACCGATTGTGTCCACTGGAAGTCCTAGGAGAAGGAGTTCTAGTTCAGACTATGCCAACCGTGATAGAAGCCGAAGCAAACATGAGGAATCCTACAGAAGCTCTAGTAAATCAACGAAGTATAGATATAGCTCTGACAGGGAAGGGAGGACTCCTAGGGAGTCATCTTATGGTCGAGAAAAAGAGCATAGTGGAGACTATGGGAGAAAGAGAAGTAGATATGATAGATCTATGAGGTCACCTGGTATGCCCACTTCTTGGTTCACTGTTTTAGTTGTCTTTAATGGTCTGTCCATTGATTGAGCCTTGTGATATTGGAAAGCGCTTTTTTAATAACTATAGTTCTATACATTCTAGGTCAGGAAATGAATAGAAGCTTTGGGTAGAAAAGTTAACCTCCACCTCACTATTTTCCATTGTGATGCATGTCATTGCAGCTGGATCTGATTGGGATGATGGACAATGGGAGTGGGAAGATACCCCACGTCGTGATGCCCGCAGTTCTAGCAACAGACACCATCCATCACCCATGCTTGTTGGGGCCTCTCCTGATGCACGGCTTGTTTCCCCATGGTTGGGAGGGCGTACACCTAGTTCTTCTGGTAAGTCACACAATTTTTCTATAATTATCTTAGGGTGCAATTAGAATTATCTTGTTTGGTGTCTTGGACTATTCTCTGCTTATTATTTGTGCGTAACCTTACACAAGAAATTGAATATGCACAACAGCTTCTGCATCTCCTTGGGATAGTGTTGCTCCTTCCCCCACTCCAATTCGGGCTTCTGGGTCCTCTGTAAGGTCTGCAAGTTCTCGATATGGTGGAAGGTCTAATCATGTTAACTCCTATTCAGATACGCCACAATTGGCTGAGGTAATGAGTCACTTCCTTTCTTTCTTTCCTTAAAAAAAAAACTCTTCCTTTTTCATTTGACGTTACCTATATCTGTTACACATGCTTGAACTTTCCTGCACATGTTTGTACTTTGATCCATTCCATATTAATCTGCTGATTTTCTGGTTCTAGGATGGAGAAAATGATCCAGAAAATATATCTGGAGACCATAATCATGAGATATCAGAAAGTATGCGTTTAGAGATGGAATACAACTCTGATCGTGCCTGGTAATTCATCTGTGATATCTTTTGTGCATTTATGACTTACATGTTTGCTTCTATCTACTGTGTCTGGCATTTGCCTATTTGACTGCTATAGGTTTATATTATTGTGAAATATTGTTCTAGTAAAGAGCTAAAGATATGATATGTTGTTTCTTTTTGTTTTGAAGAAAATGTTGTGAATTCATTTTTCATCCGTATGTATACTGGAAGTATCTGAACGTGTTTTAGAAGAACTCTTATGTCAAATTCATGAATGCAATATTGTGTTATGACTTCTGATCGTATTTTTTAACTGTCTATTGTACTATGACAAATAAGTATATCAAGATAGCATATTTTAATCTTAACATTCTGTTTTGTCCTTATAATGATTAATGAATCATGTGTGTGTGTTGCAGGTATGATCGGGAAGAAGGCAGCACGATGTACGATGCAGGTGGCTCAGTTTTTCTTGGTGATGAGGCATCTTTTCAGAAAAAAGAAGCAGAGTTGGCTAAAAAACTGGTATGTTTAAATGGCTTTAGCTTGACGTGTCTCTATCTTTGTAGTACTTTGTGTTAACGTTTAGAAAGTTTCTTTGCTAGAATATAATTAGCAGACTAGTCGCAAAATCATTGTATCTGTGGCTTTCTATGTGCAATTATGTATCCTTGTCAACTACAGAAGCTTAAACTGTATTTATGTATGGCAATATGCTAGGCCATGAGCACACTTGTTGATATCCTGCTCATGTGCTGTCTGCTTTTAGGCTGTGCCAACTCTTATGTGCCCTTGTTTACTTCATTAGAAATGCCTGGTGTCAGAAAACTGATACCATTTTATTTTGAATGTTTGAATGTGGTCATTGATTGTTGTGGTTGAATCTGGAATTTGTGACTTGCCCTTTAATCCCATGCATGAAGAGGATTACCTGGTGTGTCATATGTGTGTTTGTGTGTCTGTAACTTCTACCGTTTCTCTTAAGATGTCTGTATGCAGATGAACTTGCAATCTTGTGTTTGAACAGTGTCCTCTGTACTTCTATTGAATGTGGTTCAGATAAAAGTTGTCCAAGCTTGTAAATAGTGTGTTCAGAATTTTTATGCGTTTGATATTGTTCCCATGAAATTTTTATGGATTTAACTAATCTACCTTTAACTATAGGTACGGAGAGATGGAAGCAAGATGACTCTTGCACAAAGCAAAAAAATGTCTCAGCTAACGGCTGATAATGCTCAGTGGGAGGACCGACAACTTCTGAGATCAGGAGCTGTTAGAGGAACTGAGGTGCAAACTGAGTTTGATGATGAGGATGAACGAAAGGTTATTCTTCTTGTACATGGTAAATCCCAGTGTTATCATTGAATGTTTGATTTGTGCCTTGATTAATGACTCTATTAGCAAAAGTTGCTACAATTTGTGTAGAGTTTCTAAATATTTTTTCATAACAGATACAAAACCCCCTTTCCTTGACGGGAGAATTGTTTTCACGAAGCAAGCTGAGCCTATTATGCCATTAAAAGACCCTACATCAGATATGGCTATAATATCAAGAAAAGGCTCCAATTTGGTTAGGGAAATCCGTGAAAAACAGAGCCAGAACAAGTCACGGCAGCGTTTTTGGGAGCTTGCTGGTTCGAAGCTCGGTGATATTCTTGGTGTCGAGAAAACTGCAGAACAGGTATGCTTCAATCAAGAGTTGAACTAATTATTGGCTAGATCTTGTGCCATCTTCTAGTTGTAATGTTCTAAAGTCCTTTACTTTTGCATCGCTTACTAGATTGATGCAGATACTGCTGTGGTGGGTGAAGAAGGTGAAATTGATTTCAAAGAGGATGCAAAATTTGCTCAGCATTTAAAGAAGGGAAATGCAGTGAGTGATTTCGCTAAATCAAAAACATTAGCACAACAGCGACAATATTTGCCCATTTTTTCTGTACGAGAGGAGTTACTGCAGGTATGAGTCTTTTATTTGTTTTATTATGGTAATGGTTAGCATATTATTGGAACTTCTTCACAACTATCTTATGGGTTCAGAAAAGGTTTTTGTATTATTTAATTGACACGAAGCACTATAGATTATATTGCAATTAGTATTCCCTTACGTGAAGGTTTAATTGGATTAGAATCTGAATGATGTGTTGAATTTTAGTTTGTTTGTATGTTATAACACACAAACCATTTTCTTCCATTTGTTGTGGTACATATCTGTGTTACATCTTGCCTTGCTATTTTTTTCTCAGACTGCATATATTTGTTTCTTTTAGTTTTTCAACCTTTTACCCTTGATTTATTTAACCCCTTTTTTTTTGGGTTGGGGGTGGGGGGTTTGGTGGACCTGTCTTATTCAATTCTAACTTTCTAGTCAAATACCTTTCCCAAATTATTATTTTTTTGCCCTAATCATATAACTTGACCAAAAAGACTAAATTTGGGATCTCTCATATCACTCGTTTAGTAAATCCTCTTCCTGCAAACACCATTGCTTTTGTTCTTGCTGAAAGAGAATAACAAATAGGAAGGATTTTGAATTTATGGTTGTTGGTCAATCTCATATTTCTCAAATGCAGGTAGTTCGTGAGAATCAAGTAGTGGTAGTAGTTGGTGAAACTGGTTCTGGAAAGACAACACAATTAACTCAGGTCTCTCCGATGTTGTCATCTTTATTTGTTTGAATCTGTATTTAAATTCTGGTTCTGTAATGACTGAATCCTTGTCTGATCTGATTTTTCTCAGTATCTTCATGAAGATGGGTACACAAACAATGGTGTAATTGGTTGCACTCAACCAAGGCGTGTAGCTGCCATGAGTGTTGCGAAAAGAGTCAGCGAGGAGATGGAAACCGAGCTTGGTGATTTAGTTGGATATGCAATACGTTTCGAGGATGTGACTGGGCCCAACACAGTTATTAAGGTGATGCCTTTTTGTTCTTTTCTCAGTCATTGCCTAGTGTTTGTTTGATGGTCTTTTTGACACTACCATCATTATGAAAAATGCACATGTGCATCTATGTCCTGCAAGTGCTCGTGTTTCTCTTTCGAGCACTCAATATTTTAGTCCAAGTGTTATGAGTGTGAACTGCGATGTTGTTGCATTTGGTTGAGTATGAGGGTCGGACTGCTTATCTCCCTTATTCAGTTATTTGCAAGTACCTTGTTTAGAAACATGATTGCTCACTCTTATTGGTTATAGTAGCTTGAAAATATCCAAATTTTGACCAAGTTAAACATTGAATTTATTTTATTAACTTTTATCTTCATTTTGCAGTACATGACTGATGGTGTGTTGCTGAGGGAGACACTAAAAGATTCTGATTTGGATAAGTACCGGTATGCTTTTTATGAGCTAGATTCCATTACTTTGCAACTCAAGGAATTTTGGGTTTTAGTAGTGTGTATTATGTGTAGTTTTAACTCTTCATCTTCATCATGCAGTGTCATTGTCATGGATGAAGCACATGAACGGTCTTTAAGCACAGATGTGCTGTTTGGTATCCTCAAAAAAGTCGTAGCCAGACGACGTGATTTTAAGCTCATTGTGACATCTGCCACACTTAATGCTCAGAAATTCTCAGATTTTTTTGGGAGGTAATATTAGTTACTAGTTTAGGACAGTACTTTTGAGTGTGTTATTTTTTTATCTCATGATTGTTACTATTTCCTTGCAGTGTACCTATATTTCACATCCCTGGGAGAACATTTCCAGTGCAGACATTGTACAGCAAAAGTCCTTGTGAAGATTACGTTGAAGCTGCCGTGAAGCAGGCGATGACGATTCACGTCACAAGTGCTCCGGGTGATATACTGATCTTCATGACTGGTCAAGACGAGATTGAGGCAACCTGTTTTGCTCTTCAAGAACGCATGGAGCAACTTTCCTCCAAAAAGGAAGCTCCAAAGCTGCTTATTCTTCCCATATACTCCCAGCTGCCTGCTGACTTGCAAGCAAAGATATTTGAGAATGCTGAAGATGGAGCCCGCAAGTGTATTGTTGCTACAAATATTGCTGAGACATCGTTGACTGTGGATGGAATCTTCTATGTCATCGACACAGGCTATGGTAAAATAAAAGTCTACAATCCTCGTATGGGTATGGATGCTCTCCAAGTGTTTCCTGTGAGTCGTGCGGCTGCTGACCAGCGGGCTGGACGTGCTGGAAGAACTGGGCCTGGGACATGTTATCGCCTTTATACTGAAAGTGCTTATCTAAATGAAATGCTTCCTAGTCCGGTGCCAGAAATTCAACGGACCAACCTCGGTAATGTGGTTTTGTTGCTGAAAAGTCTTAAGATCGATAATTTGTTGGATTTTGACTTCATGGATCCCCCTCCTCAAGAAAACATCCTCAACTCTATGTACCAGTTGTGGGTCTTGGGCGCTTTGAACAATGTTGGTGATCTAACTGATCTAGGTTGGAAAATGGTTGAGTTTCCTCTTGATCCTCCCCTTGCTAAAATGCTTCTAATGGGCGAGCAGCTAGGATGCCTTAACGAGGTTTTGACAGTCGTATCTATGCTTTCAGTACCATCCGTTTTCTTCAGACCCAAGGATAGGGCAGAGGAGAGTGATGCTGCCCGGGAAAAATTCTTTGTGCCTGAATCTGACCACCTTACACTTTTAAACGTATACCAGCAATGGAAAGCCAATCAATATCGGGGAGATTGGTGCAACGACCATTATCTGCATGTCAAAGGTTTACGCAAGGCTAGAGAAGTGAGATCCCAGTTACTGGATATTTTGAAGACACTGAAGATCCCACTTACATCGTGTGGTCCGGATTGGGATGTCGTTAGAAAAGCCATATGTTCTGCGTATTTCCATAACTCTGCTCGTCTCAAGGGGATTGGTGAATATGTTAACACCAGAAATGGAATGCCATGTCACCTGCATCCAAGCAGTGCTATTTACGGATTGGGTTATTCTCCAGACTACGTAGTTTATCATGAGTTGATCTTGACATCGAAAGAGTACATGCAGTGTGCCACAGCAGTCGAAGCCCAGTGGCTGGCCGAGCTGGGTCCCATGTTTTTCTCGGTGAAGGATTCAGATACATCCATGATAGAGCATAAGAAGAAACAGAAGCAAGAAAAGACCGCTATGGAGGAGGAGATGGAGAATCTGAGAAAGGCGCAAGAAGAGATGGAGAGGGAGAACAAGGAGAAGGAGAAATCGAAGAGGGCTAAGGATCAGCAGAGAGTTTCGTTGCCCGGGTTGAAGCAGGGCTCTTCCACTTACCTCAGGCCTAAAAAGCTTGGCTTGTGATGCTTCTACTTGTGTTTATAACCATGAGAATCAATCACCTTTTGTTATCCAAAAAAAAAAAAGAACTAAAGCCATTTTGTATTTTGTAAATGTACTTGCATCATCATGCCTTGAAAATGAAGCAAGAATTTTTACACATTAGCAAAAGGGGAATTCACTTACATGAGTGTGTTTTTCTCATGTTTCTATCTTCTGTTATGTGTGTGTGTGATTGGGTTTAGAGTTCTTAAAATCAGACAGACACATTGTCTTCCACATCAATGCTTGTGTTAGTCTTGATTCGAATTAGGCCAAAACTAAACCTGACTACACAATTTTATCAGAAGTGGCCAAAATTTAGAAAATAAAATGGTGCAGGATATATAACATACTTGATCAAATCAGTCAAATTCCTCTTCCCACATCTGGTGATGTTAAGAAACACAATGTGGGATAATTCTTTCTAGGCTGGTAATAAAACCAATTGAGATGTCTAGACACCAACCTTTTCAATGCAAGTAAATAACAAACAATTCTATGCCTTAATTGTGACAGTACAAAGACACAAACCCGAAGGCTTAATCTCAGAAGTCTGCCATTCACGACCAGATTCAGCATTTGGATCATACAACAGTGTGTGGTAACCAGGATCCTCCTGCAATGAGAAAAGCAACAGCTTTCCATCCATTATACCGAATCGAAACCCGATTCTCGAGCTTCCGGTCAACGGAACTGCAACCATCTTCCAAGAATTGTCAACCGGATTGAATATCGCTAACTTACGCTCGTTTTTCCACTCCATGCAACACAGCTTCTCTCCGAGAACAGCATGAGCAGTAACCATAACACATCCATTTTTGGTCTGGCACCATGTCTGGCTTTCAGGGTTGTATACATCGATAAACCTTGAGTTTCCGATGGTAAAACTTGACCTCCCACCCATAACGTAGAGTTTTCCCTCAACCCCACATGCAAAACAGCCCCATCGTGGACGCCTCAGGCTCTCGATCATGGTCCATTTATCAGTGTCAGGATCATACACCTCTACACATGAGAGAGATTCTCCGTCCATTCCGCATCCTCCGATTGCGTAGATCAAGCCATTAACCTCAGCACAAGCGAAGTCGAAGCGTGCCACATTCATGCTAGCCAACTTGCTCCAGCTGGAACAATTGATTTTGTTATGAGCATACAGGAAAGTAAACAATCAAGACTCTTTTCGTTGTTAATGTTCAGACAAATATAAGACGTCAGGGATTTAGGTATAGTAAAATATCAATATCAATCACGTACGAAATGCAATGGCTGTTCTTGAAAGTGAGTAATCAGATTGTATCAACATATTTGAATAAGTTTTCTTAACCACATGGTCCACATCAATATATTATTTGGAGACTCTTGTCCCTTTTGCTTTGTGTGTGTGTTTTACTAACGAAGAGAGAATTTTGTTTCTCCATCTACTTTCATATAAATGAAGTTACATTGTAATCAAAATGAACGTAAAAGGTAAACAGAAATGCCCTTTAACTTTACAAAGGTTAGAAGTGTTTGAAAATGTGAAAGCAATGCATACAATGCCTACCAGAATCTTTCACTCGACAAGAGTTGATATATTGTAGAAAAATGATTAGACCAAACAATTTCGGATGCTTTAAGTCAACAATCTAGCATTCAAAATTTCTGCTTAGAATAAGAAAATTCCCTACCTATCATTCATTAACAAAGCCACCAAATTGCTTGAGCAACGAAATTTCACATGCATGATAACAAAATAGGGGAAACATAGAAGTGAGATCACAAACCTGCTAAGGCAAGAATCATATTGGTATAGATCCGACGAGACAGATCCAGGTCCATCAGCATCACAATAACCGGCAATAACCATAAGTTTTCCGTTGAGAACAACCACGCCAAACCCTACTTTAGCAGGACCAGGCATAGGCGGTAGTTCTTGGTGCTTATGTCCCAAACAATCTAAGACCTCCCAGTGGCTCCCTTTTCCATCGGCATCCACAGTAAGGACATAAAGCCACTCCTCAAGCATCCCAGCTAGTTTTCGGACAGTAATGAATTCTTTGCTTTTGATAAACGACCTCCATCGTTTGCACACAGAACCAATAGCAGGGAATTGAGCTTGGGGAACAAGAGCGAGGCAGAGTTTTGAGACATCATCAGGCAATCCAGGCAAGATAGGACTATTACAATTATCAGAATTCTTAGAAAACAGTGTCGAACAACTTTTAGCAGAGGGGTTATCTTGCTGGATTAAATTGGAGAAACACATGTCTGGTTCTTTAACTTTCTTCTTCAAGAAAAAGGAACCTGGCATTCTTAAAGTCGCAAACAAAGTGAGATCGGGAGCAGAACTATCACTTACCAATTCACTGTCATAGAAGAACATAAAATAACAGATCCGGATACCTAATTAGAGAAATTCACGGAAACCTTCATTGATGGATATTCTAGTAGACCAAGCCATAAAAGATGTCGTAGAAAAGATTATTTGAGCTGTAAAAACCGAAGATTTCAAGTGTTTCATCCAATCAGGTTCAAATTCCATACCACTTCCACTGGTTCTACTGTTATTTAGCTTCTTGAGACCAACCAGGTCGATACCAAATCCAAATTTCCCAAAATAATTGTTCTTTCCCACAAACATTTCCTCGGTACCTACAAATTTCCAAAACTTGTAAGAAAACAATTACAAAGAAAATATTTGAAACAGACTAGCATACACCAAATCCAAAATCAAATATGGGAAAATGAAAGTATACCAAACAAGGCCATAACCGAATATTAGCCTCCAGTCGTTTCCATTTCTTATTGATAATATTCACCTGCAATAAGACATAGAAGTAGGAGGTAAGAAAAGGCAAATAAAATCAAAGTATAAGTGCATTATAGACTTAAAGAAGTTTACTAGTAATTATAACAAACATACAATATACAAAAGCATTACAGAGGTCTAACAGCCATTGCTTTTCTTAATGATTCATAAAAAGCTCAAGAAAATAATTCACCTACTATTGCTCGGACAGATCCTCTGATTAACAAGATACGGAATAAGAGGATATTTTCGGATATGAATCAAATCCTAAACAAATCAAACAATTCCTATAGCTCAAATTATTAAAGTGAATAAAGACAAGCTGTAACCAACTTCAGATGCAATCACATAAAACTAAATAATCCTACATTAACCAATAAGCCTAATCTCAGCTTTGAAAGGCAAGCCACCAACCATACCTACCCACTAACTCACCCACCAAAAGGAAATTATTTTGTCCATATCTTGCAAACAAATTTATTACACAACATCGATGAGGTATCGAATTCCTAAAATCGAGAGAAAATGCAAACAAGATCCAATTTTTAGCCTCACAGAAATTAGCATTGCAACTCTAACCCAACTTTCATACAGATTAAGTAACTCGATCACATACTCTTATCAGAAACAGATGATCAGAAGCTTAAGCAGCATAAAATCAGCTCAAAAGCTGAGATAATGCATCAATCCGTTCAAAAATATAAATCGAAACCCACATGCTTCAGCTCCTTGAATACATTTAGAAACAAGAAAATACGCAAAAAGGAACCAAATTTAAGGTGGAAACCAAAAAAAAGAAAAAAACCAAGAAATTTAACCTGCGAATTTGGAATTGAGACAAGCTGCAAGTGAAGAGGTAGCAGCCTCGAAGTGATGAATAAATAGTGAGATGGGGATATGGATAAGGATCGGTTAAGGGTTGTGTAAGGATATATAGGAATGGGTCAGAAAAAGATGTGAAGAAAAAAGGAGCTGAGTGTAAATACATGTAATAAGGAGGGGATAATATTATAAATTCCTAAAATTAAGGGGAAGACGAAGCAATGAGATAGAACTGACACAGCAATGCCACGTCGGATCACGACATCAAGATTATTTTTTTATCTTTTTCTTGAAGATGTAATTTAAAGGTTGGAATTATGAGTTTCAAATATATTTGTTTTAAAAGAAGTCATGTTTCGAGTTAGTTCTTAATTCGATTTATTGCAAGGACTTTTTAACTGGCTTGTGACATAGGAAATGCTGATGATTATATCATTATGTCAGTCTGATATATGTATTGTGATCAAGACACTACATTCTTCAACTAAATCTATAATTCAGTTGAATTTTTCTGTATCTAATAAGACATGCCAAATCAAGAAAACAAACGCATTGAATCAATTTACTCCTTTAACACCTAGCAAGCTCATTTCAATGGAATTCTTAAAGAGGTCTTGTAGTCTCATAACTCTTCCATTTATGATCAAAATACTGTCCTGGGCATATCATGTGCACTGTGATCATATCGTCGTATCAATAACACATATTGAGTAAAAAACACGACGAAATGTCTCTAACATCCTTGAATCAAAGAAAGACTCCGACAAATTGACACACTACTACTTCTTAGGTGTTTTCTTCTTGAGGACAGGATTAGAAGGCTGTGGCTTGGGGTGCTTTTCAGCCTCACTTGGGTCCAACCAATTGAGAGGGTGGCGATTGAAGAACGGCCAGTTGGGAATTGTAATTAGAGATGTTAAGACTACACCAGCTGCGTAAATCAGCATCATTGTCTGAAACGACCCCAACACATAGCCTGTGACGAACGCCACTACTGCAAAGGATACCAACATCAGCTGCATCAGCTGCTCAGCTAGCTTCTGCCCTTGCCAATCCATCTGCCAGCCAGTTATCAAGAAATAAGTTGCATCCTACCACTTCAATGACAAGTAATTCATTTGCATTGCATATGGATCAAAGCATTTGTAATTCAAGAACTCGAAATAAGTAGATTCAACGGGATTAGAGTGGATTTCAAATTCACCAAAGTCTGTCAATAAAATAGTTCAAAAATAGAGTTACTGATTTCAAAATCGTTCTCCAAATCCTTCCATCCAAACATTACACACAGATTAGCTCTAGCAGATTTCAATCAATCTCAAATCCACAAAATTATACGAACAGTAATTGGGGCTTAAGAAAATTCAAGCCAAAAGACACCTAGGGATTAGGTGGGAGTGCAAAAATACATGATTTCCTACACGTAAATCAACAGCAGCACACGCCCTATTTGGCTAGTTCCTAACTGACAATTAAAGTTCGCCTATTTAACAGTACCCCGAATTTCAAGACAAGAAAGAATCCAAATTATAGAGACAAACAAATGGATTCCATGAGAATGTCTACACTCAATAAAGCAAAATTCAGCAATTCATCTATACAAATATTACAGTTGGAGGAAATCACAAAATTGCCACTTTCACATCAAAAAATATCATTAAAAATAACAATTTTTTTTAAAAACTATTAAGAATTACAATAAAAAACGAATGCTATCTTCCACTATGAGGCTATGAGCCATTTACAACCATACAAGAAAGGAAATATACATGGAAACGTATCTGAGATGTGGAGAAGGGCATAAAAATGAAAATAAGTACATTTATAGAAGAAAATTAGAAAAGATAAGAGATGAGAAGGAAGATACAATAAGAACAGGACTTCGATTGATAATGGCGGCGATGAAAGGTGGGTTGAGTGACCAAAAACGGATTAAAATCCAGGGAGGAGAGGTGATGGCAGAAGAGGAGGCCGGCTGGTGGCGGCCAGCATAGAAGATTGGTCGGAGCAACGAGAAGTGGGAAAATGAGGATGGGGGTTTTGGAAATCCCTCTTCATATATCTTTAATTTAATGTAGAATTTGTTATTAGTTGGCCAGCTTCAAATTAACATATAAAATCTTAGAAAATTGGAACTCGACACAGAGCAACCACACAAACACTGTGATAATCCTTGATCATATAAGCACATAGAAAAAATGTCATGCCATCAAAGAAAATCACGATTCAACAACAAAGTTAGTACAGCATTAACCCATTTCAGCTAAGGAATTTCCATTTTAATCTTCAAGAACTAAACTTTAGTACCAGATTCGAGTCATTTTCAGTAATCAAATAAACTGGAAAGTGAAAATCACGAATCGAAAATCAAACATTTCAGAATTAAACTATACTACTTCATAATTAATCAAAAAAACCTAGAATTCATATCCACGGGAGCGAAGGATCAAAGATCTACAGCAAATCAAATAAAGCCAGAAAATAGCTTCAACAATAATCTCAAGCATTGATTCATACAGTCAGCCCGAAGATAGATACAACTTGTGTGCATATATATATTTAGAGAGAGAAAGTGTACTGACCGGAGAACGACGACTTGAGAGAGAATTTTACCCGAAGAAATTATGTTTCGAGAATTGCAGCATTAAACCAGCTGCCTTGACTTAATGGGACTGGGAAACATTTCTGGCCGTTGATTTGTGAAAAACTACGCAATCTGGTGTGTCTGACCGTTCGATCATATCGCTGCTTCCCCCTCATTGGGCCTTTGTACTGTTAAATTAATGGGCCTTTATTTTGGATCACAATGTACGGTCCACTATGAGTCCGCATATTGGGCCTTCACTGTTAAATTAATGGCCTTTGTATTTTGGATCACAATGTTATGGTCCATTATTGAATGATTTACAAGGAAGGCCACCACTTAAAGGTGTGGTTTTTTTTTTTTTTTTAAGTAAACATTTCTATTGGAATGTTTCCACATTTATCATAAGAAATTTGTACAAATTATGTAAACCAAAAGTCAAAACTACAATTAAACAATCCTAAAATCTGAATTTGTGAAAGATCAAAGCATTAAAACCAGAAAGAGAATTCGTATACTTGGTAGTTTATGATGATTTAAACTATGATGCATAATGTTATATTCTCATTGCTGTTGTATGTCACTGATCACTGATCTCCTCCTATGTTATTTTCTCATTGCTGTTGTATGTCACTGATCTCCTCCTCGAAAGTGTTGGTTCTTTTTTAATTTTTCGAAAAAATTTTGAGGAGTGAAAGGGAGAAAACGAGAAATGTCTAAAGTTCTAGCCCACGTCATCACAATCTTATAAGTCTCATGGCACCTCAAAATTTCAGTACCATGACATTTCATTTATTGAAACAAAATTTCATCAGTTTATTCACAGATCTCAGCCATGCAAAATCAGTAGTTTAGACATTGATTGGATAACTACCCAGTAAAAAGTAAGGAAACGCAAGTGGATTTGAACACATTTGGATCGACAAACCATATCCAGAATTGTTCCGTTGCATTCAACACCGTCAAGAATAGGGATTCATCAAGTTTAAATTTCTGGAAGCATTTTACTATTTAAGACGCAACATATGTAACCAAACTCAAGCAATAAATCCGATAATCCTCTAGAATAAAAAACACTATGTGAGTAGCACAAGTTGGAATGAAACAAAAGTACACCAAAGATAACTTCAAAACTTGTTGAAAAACCACATGACTTTTATGGAATGATCAAAGACTTCAAGACTTCCTGGGTTTGCTTGTGGCCGCCAACTGAGATTCCGGCTGCAAGTAAACAATAAAGAACGTTCTCAATATGTGAAAACAGATCGATTTTAGTTTTTCTTTATTAACATAGCTCACAGCCATTTGTGGTTACCTCCTTTTTGACTGGCTCTTCCTTTTCAGATAGAATCAGCTCGATGTGGCAGGGAGAGGACATGTATGCTGAGACGTACATATTCATGTTAGCTCAAGAAAGTTAAAATTATTCAAGGAACCACAATTATTCAAACACATTATGAAACATACGGTTTATTCTTCCGTGAGCACGGTATGTTCGGCGCCTTTGCTTCTGGGCCTGGTTAACCTGAATGTGAGAGATGAAGAGTGCATCAACATCCAAACCTTTCACCTGCAAAAAGACACCTATTAAACCAAAAACTAAAGGCAAAAAATATAATGAAGTTATACAGAGAAAAAGCAGACATGAAGTGTACCTCTGCATTACTTTCAGCATTCTTGAGTAAATCCAAGATAAATTTGGCAGACTTCACAGGCCAGCGCCCCTGCCCATTAGAATGCCTGTTTTTGGCCTGAGCAGTTCGACCAACACCACGACAGAAGCGAGTGAAGGGTATAGCCTGTTTGTGTGCAAGCACATCTTCCAAATATCTCTTGGCCTTGACCAGAGGCAGCTTCCTGATGGCATGCGCTGTCTCCCTGGTGTTCTGCAAGGAGTTGGAAATTGGAACATTGGAATCTAATTTTAAGGTATTGCAACATTTCAATAGTCAGCTTTTGCACAGATACAACAAGATGAAGCCAATAAAGTTTTTATAATATTTCGCATGTAAATGAAAAAAGCTTTTTTTAGACTTAATACATAAAAGATATATACAGGTTCACAAATCACAAAGATGAATAATTTAGGTAATCTGTTAAACAGAGAGCATTGTTTAAACATTGCAAATGTATTAGTAACTGAACCATAATACTACATGTATGTATTAGCAACTCAGAGCACGGTGAATATAGCATTATTTACTGAACTACCAATCATCAAAACTCAAGAGGTTCACCCAATAACATTGCCAATTTGCTATACCTGAAGTTTACGAGAGACCTATTCACAAAATGGCCACAAATCCCAGCTTTTTAATCTCATTACACTTAGGTCATCATCCCAACAACCATAAATAACGATAATGTAAAAAACAGATCCCATAAATCAAATCAAGTTAAACGCAAATCATTACATGAAATGCAACTAACCAGCCCCACAGCTCAATTCAAGTTAAACAGAAAGCATAACAGTGTACCTAGCAATTTCCAAATATAAAATAATTAACATATTTATATAGCATTGTTTACTGAACCATCAATCATCAAAACAACTCAATAGGTTCACCCAAGAACATTGCACACTTTTATCCCTAAAGCTTACGAGAGAGCTATTCACAAATGGCAACAGATCCCTGCTTTTTCATCAAGTTACACTATCGCAACCTTCTGATTTCTTTAATAAACAACCAATCTTCACCAAAATGCAACTATGAAAACCTTACCAGTCAATAAACTAAAGCAACAATGTCCTTTGCATCTATTTCTCGATGAAGTATTAAAAATTTAAGTAAAAACAATATCATCAACGAGGTAGCATGTTCACAGGTAATAAGATCAGAAGCATAATAAAACACGCCAAATTAACAAAAAAAATACCTTGAAATGAACTCTGAGATCGGATCCCCTAGCCTTGCACGCTGCAATATTAAAAATTATAAATTTACACTTCCGCAACAAAAGTTGAGAAATGCACAATAAACACTCGATCACTGAAGAAGAACAAAAAACCAAAACCCAAGGAAAAAAACTAAAAAATGAAGAAAAATCAAAGGATAGAATCAAACAAAACCTACATTTGGTAATGTTGTCTGGCTCCCTCGAGTACTTCACCTGAACAATTTCAACAGAAAATACAGATTAAAAGCTGGAATTGCATAAATAATTTCATTTTCATAACGTTCAGTGCATCGGAATTGAGAGAAGTACCATGGCTGCTGCTTCCGCCGCGCTGGAGAAGATGCAGGTGTACGTGATTCTCAGGAAGAACTGTAAAGTTTTGGTTCCACTAGGTTTTATACAAAACCCTAATTGACCCGTCTAGTAATGGGCTAGGCTTTCATTTCACATGGGCCCTCATAGTAGTAAATTCTTTTAGGCCCAAATTTCATCTTCAGGCCCAAATGCTATAACTTGGGCCCAAATAACATCTTATACGGATCAATTAATTGGCTAAAGTAATAGAACTATCCATAATTACATTTCGGGTTATGTTTGAAAATAGTTACTATGTACGACGTGTATTCAACATGTGACATGTGTTAAATAGTAAAAACATGAAATGTAACACTAAATATAATCAATTCGACAATGGAGAGGGTGAGTTCTAATGAGCCGAGCCACCTATACTGTGAATAATCACTATAATATATATTCTGAATAAAATCATGAAAAGATTTGATACACTGAACATGAATAGAACATTTTCATTAAAAAACAAATAACAAAGGAACTCACATTAGTAGAATCAAATGTTGCAATAATTAAAAACAATAAAACAAGCTTTAGTGAAGAAAGACTTGCCCCCCATGAACGAAACTGCTTTGTTGTAAATCTTTTGTTCTTTGTACTTTCTCAAAAGTTGAAGAAAACATGAGCTACTTTCAATCATTTGTACAGAATTTTATTCATAGTTTATAAATCAGCATTAAGCATGCTCTTTAATCTTTTGTTTCTTCAATCACAATTATGGCTTTTGTTCATTAAAGAAACCATTTGTTTGATCTGTGCATTAGCTGTAAGAATCTTGGCTGCAATATAAAAGCAGCCATTTTGCTTCATCGCGGCTATCCTGTAACACTCTTCTCATTCTGTGAACCGACACCGGCCTCGTTTTCCGATCATGGGACGACAACCTTGTTGCGAAAAAGCCGGTCTGAGACGAGGTCCATGGACAATCGAAGAAGATAATAAGCTCATGAGCTTCATCCTCAGCAACGGCATACAATGCTGGCGCCTCGTCCCAAAACTCGCAGGTATGCCTATAGTTGTAAAAGAATCGAGTCGAGCTGATCAACTAAACTTATTTTTGCTTGTTGCATCTATTGGAATTAAGTTTGTATGTTTGTTTTTCTAATGAGGATGATCTTAATTCAAATATCTCTTGTTCATAATGTAGGTTTGATGAGATGCGGAAAGAGTTGTAGACTAAGGTGGATTAACTACCTAAGACCGGACCTCAAGAGAGGTGCATTGACGGAAGCAGAAGAAGATATGATCGTAGAACTTCATGCTCGACTTGGTAATAGGTATCAAAAACATTCGTTTTCTATTCGACTCAACTACATTTTTACACCATTTTATTCGCAGTTTATGTTTCATCTGGTATTTCAATTATCGTGAACATGACATGTCTTCTTCCATGATTCATATGCTGAGTAAATCTGTGCCAGGTGGTCAAAGATAGCTGCTCATTTTCCGGGAAGAACAGACAATGAAATAAAGAACCATTGGAACACAAGAATCAAGAAGAAGATGAAACTGCAAGGATTAGATCCATTGACCCACGAACCAATTCAGCAAAAAGCTCAAGATTTTGCAACAAAAAACGAAGAAACTCATCAAAATCTGCAGTTTCAACAACATCTGAAAGATGGATACCAAAGATCACTGCTAGATTACGTCCCAAACCAAGACAAAATCGATACTTGTAACCATTTTGGATCTTCAGTTATGTTCCAGAGCAAAGAATCTGTTGGAAATTCTGCAATGCATTCTTATCAGAACTGGATGGATAATCCTTTCTGGGATTGCTTTACTAGTCTTGGTGAAAAACTTCCATGAATAAAAAGGGAAAAATCCAATCTTGGGTGCAAAATATAAATTCTATTTTCATATAGCTTCTTTTCATAATTTCATTTGTTCTGGAATATAAAGTTTATTTTTTCAAAATATATAAATCTCCTAAAACGGCGGCGTTTGAGGTCCCCTCTTCATCATCCATGGAACCGAGGAGCTTCTGGAGAAGTCCAGAAATATAATTCCATACCTCTTCAACCCTTCCAGATTGTCCTAAAGATTCCTTTAAATTCTAACACAGATCACTCTCTCTCTCACTAAAAAAATCAAGAATCAGCTATCTCATTATCCATTCTCCAAAACCCAGTTCTTCAATCTCTGTGAAGAAGAATGGCTCACTGTTTATCCAACCTATCAATCCCACGATCCATTGCATCCAACTCAGCTCCCTACGCTCCCAAATCAAGCAGAAATTGGCCAAAAATGGTGAAAGCCATGGCAGCTGATGGGACTGATAGTCTCGACCATTTGCAAAGACAGCAAAACCAGCAGCCCAGAAAGAGAATAGCACCAGTTGCGCCAATAGGTATGCATTTGCAATAAAAGGGTTTTCTTTTCTTGAATTCATGAATCATAAAACCTTAATGAATCGAAAGGAAAAATGTACGTTCTGTTGACATGACTGGTATATGTTTGCAGGCCTGTGGGACAGGTTTCCAACGGCTAGAACAGTGCAGCAGATGATGGAGACGATGGAGAGAATGATGGACGATCCCTTCGCGTACGGCGGCGCGTGGCCGTCACCGGCGGAAGCGGATGACGTCAGCTACGGCAGGAAGAGAACGCCATGGGAGATTAAGGAAGGTGAAACAGAGTACAAGATGAGGTTCGACATGCCTGGGATGACCAAAGAGGATGTCAAGGTTTGGGTCGAGGAGAAGATGCTCGTCGTCAAGGCGGAGAAGTCGCCGGAAAACGGGGAGGATTGGTCTGCCAAGAGCTATGGGAGGTACAGCAGTAGAATTGCCTTGCCTGAGAATGTTGAGTTCGAGAAGATTAAGGCTGAGGTTAAGGATGGTGTCTTGTACATCACCATACCAAAGGCTAGTGCCACTGCTAAGGTTTTCGATATCAATGTCCAATGAGAAACGCCATGAGAGAGTGTTGAAGCTCTGCCATTTTGCTTTCTTTTGGTTTTGCAAGTTACAAGTTTTGAAACTATACATTGTATAGCTATTTCAAGTTTAAAACAAATTAGTATCATTTTCCAACACGTACTATATGTGTTTCTAGCAATTTTGATTTGATGTTCTAGCTATTTTTTCAGTGGGAAGAAAACACATAAATGTTTTGGATTTGTCACTGATAGTAACCCGAGCTCGATTTTTAAGTGTATAAATATCAAATTACTCAAGTTCGACTTGAATTCAACTCATTTAAAACTAGTTCAAGTAGGAGTCAGTTAATTATCAAACAAGCTCAAATATGCCTTTTCAGACTCGATTATATTTCAAACAAGTTTAAACAATTATTCGTTCGGCTCAAATTACGTCATTTGCTACAATAATTGGAGTACCCAACTTTTCAAGGCCATGAAATTCAGAGTAAGCCAGTTTCTAATTCTCCATCTCCTTCTGCTTGAGCTACTGTGGTGTTGAAAGTGAATTTACATTGTTAGTATGATTGTATGAAAGTGATTGATGAAATGTAGATGCTTTGCTTTATAAGATGTGCAGCATAAACATGATTTCATCCCAAACAAAACATGGTGTAAGATCCATGCCCACTAAGAGGAGTTTCACTACATTAAAACCAGAACATAATTTCTTTACACTAGAGGCAACCTGAGTATTAGAAAGTTACCTTTTCTTTAGTGGAAAATACCCGATGCGCGATGAAATAGATACTCGGTTTATATGTATACACCTTGATCTATGACGGGGTATTCCACCATGTCGTTCTGGAACTCACAGTCGAACTTCAAAGAATCGGATAAGTTTGGAGGAAAGTCAGCAATGAAGTCTTGATTAGTGTAACCTAATGGATCTATGCTCCCTTGGTAAGTACCTATTATGTGGATAAAAATAGTCAATCTGAGGAGAATAGTCTATGAACTGATCTTCATCCCACAATCGAAGAGCTGAGCCTGTTCCAAGAATCGAGCTTCTCTGAGTCGAGCCCAGATCATCAAACAGATTCGGGTCCAAGCTCTGGCTCTTTGTGTTCCATATGGAGCTCGGGATTGGATCCGTTCCATGATAGTTCGTCAAGTGGCTCTCAGGCTTCTCTATTACCTCTTTGCTTTTTTGAATTGGTTTATCAGGCTCTTTGCTTGCTGACTCAGGGTTATGGCCAAGTTGGATTTGATGGATCGGAATGGGAATGTGATTGAACCCGTGTTGGGATCGGAATGGAGGTTTATGCTCTTGTTTGAACTGGAGTGGGACCCCAGCCCTCCATGAATACTGAACTTGGATCCTAGGTTCAGATTTCACATCTGAATTCACTTGTCTGAAAGAATGTTCATAACTGATTCTTGAAGTACTGCTTTTCACCACTTCATTCTGTGTCGACTCTGTGGACACAGAATGAGTTCCTTTGATGTTTCCCTCGCACACTTTTGGTTCGTCTTGATGGATCGGAATCTTGTGTCCAGAAACAGCATAGTTTTCGTCTGCTAGAGCATTTCCTGCATGATCTTTGGCAGAAGAGATATCAGAGCGTTTTGTCCCACCATACGTGGCTCTCATCTCGTTTTCCTTCTGCAACCTCGTCAAGTAGAGGCGATACTTCTGAAAGCATTAAAAACGGAATTCCTTATTGGAACGGGTGGTGTTTCTACCCATTATACATAACAGACAATATATCACGAAGCTAAATTTGAGTTCTAGATAACAACATTTAAACTTAATTAGTCTCTTCGTTCATAACCAGACATATATCATGAAGCTCAAATAGATCAAAAAGGTTCATCTTCTCAAAAAGATCAGGAACTAAAAGACATTTGAAAAGGTTTTGAGTAAAAAACTTGTGTTGTTATTAGGACATAGACTGTTTTTAGGCAAGAAAGAGGATAGGATTTTTACCTGTAAGTGACTGGCAACATTTTCTCGTGTCAACCATGGCACTCCCATCAGATCAAGTATCTTCTTGGGGCCAACTTCTATCAAACATTAATAACTAATTGTTAATGTCAGAAATCAGACAAAACTAAGTAAGAAATAAGGAAGATGATGAAGAACTCACTGTCAAATCCAATTTGATCCACAGCTTTAACAAACTTCTGATGAAGATCTACAGTCCAAACCACCCTAGCTTTCTTCACAGAGGAAGAAGGGTCACCACACACTCGATCATTGTCTTCTTTCCTTTTCCTCCCTGAAAGTATGTCTCCACAAAACAAGAAGCCATCATCAGACAGCTCACTCCCACACCTCATCATCTGGATCTCTTCAAGGCTTTCATGGCCCTCAATGTCTCTAACCTCGTGTATCCTTTTCCTGAACACGTGTTGCCATATGTTTCGGAGCTCCTTCATTCTGATTGGCTTAAGAAGATAGTCACACGCTCCATGTTGAACGCCTTTCATTACCCTGCTCGTTTCTCCATCAACCGACATCACTGCATACATAGGTTTGTTGTTTATGGGTTACCATTCGATTCAAAGAAGACAAGTGTAACTGAAGACAGAAAACTCACTTATGACAGGTAGATCCATCTCAAGACCAACATGCTCGAGCAGCTTGAAGCCATCCATGTCCGGCATGTTCACATCGCTGATTACAATGTCGAACCCATCCTTTCTCTCTCTTAGTAAGTCCAGTGCCTCTCTTGCCAAATTACATGTTGTTACTGAAAAATAGTGCACATTTACAACTTCAAGGAAGATATTGTGAAGTTGATTATAAACTAGTTCAAAATTCATACTCATAAATCCATCTATTTTCGTATAGTAACTCTGTTTGATAGGTAACCATAGAAAGGAAAACTCGGAAGACTTCAATACAACAAGGATAGAAACTAGATAAATCAAGAACACATACAAAATCCTGTGCCTTATCCTTGTGTTTATGTTCCAATCATAATCTTACAGATAACGCGTACCATGCCAAAATCACGTCCTCGTTTCTTTGCAGAGGTATGTATTAGATAAACTTGTTTGAACTTACTTAATAGAGAAAGGGAAGATTCCACATCTTATATCTTGTTTCTCACATTGATCCCATAGAAGCTTCAGTAGAAATCAAGCCAAAATCACTCAAAGCTTTATCTTGATTTCATCCTTTTCATTTCTAAAAGGGATTTTACAAGGTAATTGACCCCATTAACTGAATTTGCTAAAGTCATTTGGTTTCAACTTATGCAACAAAAGAGAGATAAACTCCATTTACTTGTTTTTAGATTTTACTCTAATCTCATCTCATCTTCTTTCTAGCTAAGCCCTAAATACTAAACCATCTTGGTAACTAAACCCCAACACAAATAAGATTTGATGACTGGTTTTTTGTAAGATTAACTGCCATAATAGCAAATCCCAGCACAAAATCAACATAACAAGCAGCCAAGCCATAATGAATCAATCTTTCAAGAAACAAAAAGGGAAATTGCAGAAAAGGACCTTCATAGTTGCACTTTTTAAGCATCTTTTCAAGAATCTTCAACCACGTGGGATCATCATCCACCACCAGGACCCGAAGACCCGCCGGAAAACAGTCGGGCCTGGGTGAAGAAAACCCACTTGAATCCATCAGAAAAGACTGGATTTTGAGCTCAAGAAAAGACAAAAGGGAGATCACTACTGAAGCTACACTAACATATACACATGAGTGTATATATGTACGTGTTGCTTGTGTATATATATGATAGTCTATTGACAATTATAGTATGTGCGAGAAGAGACAGAGAGAGAGAGAGTTAGGAGAGAGAGAGAGTTTAAAAATTGAGAGAATGTGGGGATTTTTAAGAGAAGAAGGAAGAGAACAAAGAATATTTGGCGCTGGCTATATAGCTTGTAGTTAACGGTCTATGTGGACAACACCATTCTCATTTCACTATATACTCTATCGAGTCGATTCTTTGTTACGTTTGATGTTATACATTTCGTATTTTGTAATATTTAACGCACTGTCATGTATTGAATAATAATATCATTAATACATGATGTCATGATTGTTTTGAAATAGAAGATACGACACAAAATTTAATAGAATATCTCGTGTAATTTACTTGTTCTCAATATAAATATTTTTCATTAATTAACCTTTGTAAGTAGATTGGAGAAAAATAAAGTGATTGGGAAAAGTTGGGAAAGACTTTGAGAAACTATTAGTTAATTATTAGAGAATCCAAGACAAGTGTTTTCTATGTTATTTGGGATTTTGTGTCATAAAATCATAATTCATGTGACATTTTATATCATTAATATTCAATTGATTAGAGCATTATTATAATATTTCATGCAATAACTAATATAACAAAAGACTATGTGAAATAGAATATCCAGTTATCATGTGTATTTAATGTAAGGGTTATAAAAGCTCATATGATATGAAAAGAGAGAGGAGTTTCGTTTAATTCAACAGTGAAATGTGATCATTTTTACTTTAAAAATAACGAGCTTTGTAATATATTTTAAAAAAAAAAACTTATTATATCATCCTATTTTTTAAGTAATTGACCTCAAAATTTCCCAAAATGCACTATTTCAACACTTAATAATGATATTGCAAACCAATTGTCTTAAAATCAACAAATTTACTTTAAAATTTTATATAAAACAGTTTCACAACTATAATCATGTCCAACTATTCACAATAAAAAAACTCATTTTTTATGAGTAAAACTTTAATTTACGAATTTTGAGTTAACACGTAAAATTATATATATATATATATAATGGTTTTAGAATAGTCTCTATTTATTAATTATTGCAGTTTCTTTAACTGAACCAATATTTCCTCAACAGCTGGTAATCCTCAAAGTTCCACCCAAAATTCTATTATCATTCATAATTAAAGGTAATTAATTTGCAAGATGCCCAATCATTCACCTAATCAAATCATTTCTTAATCCTTTTTAAAAAGCACATTGTACTAGTGTACTTCCTAGAGGCTAGAATAGGGCTAAGCTATAATACTACTCCCTCCTCCAGTCTAATTTGTCTACTTGTTATTTTCGTTTATTCCAATCCAATTTGACAACTCATAAATGACAAAGAAATTATAAAGTAAAAAGTATAAAAAATATTTTTTAATCAAAAAGTAACCTAAAACAACAAGTCAACTGCATTTTCTTAGGTTCCGTGTCCGGTCCAAGTAGGCAAATTGGACCGGGACGGAGGTAGTAACATTTATTTGGTGATAATTATGAAATTGAATTACAAATTGTTCTCCATTAGAGCCTTAGGTAGGGTTAATAGTCAGTACATTTTTCTTAATTTCGACTTAACTCCAAAGTTTAATCAAGAATTTATTAATTCTCAAATTTTATCCTTCCATTTGCTTTGGCAGAGACGACAAGTTAACGGGACACTTCTTTTATTATCTGCAAGAACACGTAAAGTTTATTGGATATACAAACTAAACTACATATTGTTAAGTAAATATTGATTTTTAATATTGCAACATAAATACATTAGTATATAACAAAATTCTATGTATCACTTTAAAATAATTATTTCATTTTCAAAATTAAATTGACATATAATTATTTTCATTCCAATTATGAAAGGACAAACACTACTTTTTTTTTTTTTGTGGAAACCAGCGTAGGACAACATATCCCCATCAAAGATGTTACAAACCATAGTTGTCTCCATGTTGTTGGAGCGTGTGTTTCACGCTCTCCTCCAACATTTTTTATCCTTCAACAATTTATGTTGCAACCAGATTCTTAATTCTTAAAATGTATCCGTTCCGGTTAAATTTGTCTAGTTTGATCAGGCACAGAGATTAAGAAAAAGCAGTTGATTATTGTTTTTTAAGATAATTGAGTGGTATTTTTGTAATAAGGGTGAAATATGGAGGTATGAGTGTTTGACTTTTATGACATTTTAAGATTGTTTTTTTTTCTTTTAAGTGACATTTTTGTAATAAGGATTAAATATGAGGATATTAATATTTGACTTTTGTTTCATGTCAAATTTAGTTGGGACAAATTAAAATGACAAGTAAGCAAGTGGAGTTGGGATAGAGGGAGTAACTTTTTAGTCCTTCAAATTACAATTATGCATGTGTTTTTAAGAATCTTGATATATATATATATATATATATATATATATATAGCAATACATATCTACTCATTGTTGATTTATAGATATATGAGGTATTTCATATTAGTAAAATATTTAGATGCTATATGTTATAAATTCATATCATTATGTGGACATTACTTTTATAGATTATTCATATTCCATGACCTTTAGAGTTCATTCTTTTACGAATATATATTGTACTCAAAAGGATTGTATGGTGTTTATGAATAAAAATTTCTCCTTCCAATCTTATCTTCTTCTCTTACTTTTTATTGTTCATTACATACAATCTTGACATATTGTTTTATAGAGAGTGATCAACAAAGACATATCATATTACAACAAGTTATCAACACGATACTCTACTCAAATCTGAGTTGTGCCCTAGGAAAGAATCGTGTCTTTCCTGCAAGGTATTTTTTTTGAATCAATCCTAATATACAATTTATTGTTATGGTTCAATTTCATGAGATACTCTTAAAATTCTCATTTTCGATCTATACAAATCAGTTGCATAGTAGAAAATTAAATGATTAGCTTGCAAATTAGTAGACTATTCGTTGTCTAATCTTTTGTGGCTATGGAAAATTTGATCTGCACATTTACCATAAATTTATCTGAAAATTTTGCCCGTAATGCTTTGTCCCATATTTAATTTATATATGCAATCAACTCATATGTTAGAATGATATTAGTGGTTAATGGATATGAAAATGAGGTTTAATAACATTGGTTTTTCATAAGCGGGACAATGACTTGAGAAAGGATTGAATAAGGTTGAATAAAATTTCTTCATTCTCAATCTCTATCTTTTTTCTATTTTGTTACTTATTGTATTGTTGATTATGTATTGTTTCATACAAAAAATGTACGTATTGGACTTCTATGTCTGATGCGTTTGATAGTCATAAAATTACTTACTCACATCAGTTTGAAAAATATGTTATTTTCTTGTTATATAACCAGTATCAGGTCTCTTCTTTACTCAGATCATGATATATAAATTTCTATTGTATATTATATAAACTTCCTGAAAATGTTGTGTAAGGGAGAGTTAAATAGAAATGAGGAAAGTGTACTTGAATGATAGCCAACCATTAGTCATGCTTAATTGACTTGCATTATATGTCATTTCCTCTTATACTAATTACTTTCATGTTTGATAATATAATGCCAAAGTACATTTGGTTATTTTTTGAATGAATAACTCTTCATCATTTGAGTTTGGATCACTTTGCTTCTAATTATAGAATACGAAGATGTTTAATTTCTTGCTATTAATTTCATTAAGATTTTCTGAACTCTCCCTTGGTGAAAATAGTTAATTAACATGAGTTTTTGAGATTCATTTTGTTTGATTTACATAATTGTACATGATTCTCAACTTTCTTATACCCTGAAGGAAAATACATTGTTTTTTCTTGAGTTCATCATGTCTATTTGTCTGAGGCAATTATACGAACTTAGATATCGACTTGAATGATTTTAGGAGAAAATAAGCAATCCATATAATGTCAAATAAATTGATGTTTCATGTTTGGCTTTGTGTGCTATTTGAGAAAGTTACACACTCTTTGATATCCCCTAAATCTTCTATCATACTTATTTTATGAAGAACAAGAAATTGTTATCCTTACTTGATAAACAATGCTACTACATACATTATTCTAAAAATAATGTGTGTTCAAATTTTAACTCAAAAGAGAGTACTTCTCTATAATTGCAAATGATAATCTCATATCTGATCTTTGTGATGCCAAAACACAAAGTAGTTAAGTTTTCTATATGTTGGTAATACATTTTCAAGAAAATATGTTAAACAAAGTTTGGTTACCACTTATTATTTTATATGATGTCTTATGAAAATGTGTGATTAAAAGTTTTGATATAACACATTTGTGAGTCTTGTAGTATTTGTAAAATTATAGATTTCTTAGTCATTTAAGAGAAAAATGCATCTTGTAGCGAGTATGTAAAATGGAAATTTAACAAAACTCATGAACTCTGGAAGAGTTGTGAAATTATACAAAAAGTACGCTCCAATGACAATCTTGCAGATTTGTTCATTAAAGTCCATACCTACATCTACTTTTGAACTATATGTTCGTGGTTTTGAAATATGTAGGCTTTGAAGACTGTTGTCTTCAGGGGGAACGATGTTTTCAAAACAATCATGAATATTGGGTCTTAAAGACCATTAGTTTTACATCTTTAACCATGAAGGTTAAGTCCTGAAGACCAATGTTGTACTCTTTTTTCCTTGACTAAGTTTTTTCCCACAGGGTTTTCTTAGTTAAAGGTTTTTAACGAGACAGCTAGTGTAACACATTATGATCTTGTATGTCATGTACTCTTTTCTCGTCTAGTTTTTTTTTCCCACTGGGTTTTTCTAGCGAGTTTTTAATGAGGCATGTACATCAAGTCGTAATGTCCAAGGGGGAGTGTTATAAATTTATATCATTATGTGGACATTACTTTTATAGACTATTCATATTCCATGACCTTTGGAGTTCATTCTTTTATGAATATATATTGTACTCAAAGGATTGTATGGTGTTTATGAATAAAAATTTCTCCTTCCAATCTTATCTTCTTCTCTTACTTTTTATTGTTCATTACATACAATCTTGACATATTGTTTCATAGAGAGTGATCGACAAAGACATAACATATTACAACACTATCAATGAATTTCTACAAGTATTTGATAAAATCATTTTATTTTGGATGCCAATTAAATATAACATATAACATATCACTTTCATATGTTATTGCAGAAAACCACATTAAAATCAAAAGTTTTCTAAATCATAGGACTAAAATAAACAAAGTCTTCCTTAATAATTTGTATTTTAACTTTTGGATAATAATAAATTCTTCTTTTTTTTGGTTAAACTACAACCTGAAATCTTTTGTTATGGTATATTCAAATTAAGTGTAACCACTTTAGCAAGTGACAATCCATCTTTATCTTGATAAGGTGGCAGCTGCCAAAATAATAAAATTTCCCTTTTTATCAAAATACATTTAAAAAAATATTAAATAAAGAAGGTGTCACATGGTTTGCACTATTAATTAAGTAGTGATCATTTGGAAAAAATAAAATTCACCACATAGCAATTGTTGCAGCTGAGCATATTATGACTCAATTGACACTATGTATAAGTGTTCCTTTAATTGAGGCTGAAAAGTGGATGAATCATTTCCACATTATTATATAGATGAACTAATTCTAATCAACTTTTATCAAAAAGCCCACTTATTATTTAAATTAATCTCTCATTTTGTTTATTGCAAAATCAATCAACAAACAAAAGGCAAGATATTTAAATGATAAAAAGAATGTTGATTCAACTATTTAAAATCGAGAGAATCATCATGTATATGAATGAAAGTTTCACTTATCGTTATTTCTTTTGACATATTTCATGTAATATGTAAGTTCTAATCAGATTATATCATATTGACTCTTAGCACATACATGTTCTTAATTACTTTACTCTAGTAAAATGGAAGATATGCAAATTGCTATTGAACTTCAAGAAAAAGGGAAACAAATTCTTGGATTTCCTAAGGGCTCATGAGCTCAATTAGATTTTCCAAACTCAAGGCAAAGTTTTATGCAATCATGGTGTAATCATCTCACAATCTACACAATTCTATTCACTTTTGTTGCAATATTAGTGCTTGTCCTTATCCTTTTTGCAAAAAGACCACCATATACTCCATAAATATAGGGCGATTCTGTAGTACATCGGGTGTATTAATACACCAGACTCTCCATCATTTTCAGTCATTAGATCTGAGGCCATAGTTGACTTTGACCTTAATGATCTCAGATCCGATGGCTGAAAATGAGTGAAGAGTCTGGTGTATTAATACACCTGATGTACTATAGAATTACCCCATAAATATACGATGAGATACACATGTACAAACATACATAGAGAGAGAGAGACGTTTAAAAGCATGGCTTTTTGAAGTGGGGTAGGTTTAGAAAAGAAAGCCCTCAATGGCTCAAAAAAGGAAATGCCCACTAAGCCTAAGTTCCTTTTGGCTAAAGAGAGAGAGAGTTGGAGAATGATTGGCTTTTAACATATTGGGAGGATGAACTCCATGCAACTTCTCTCAAGTGGAGTATTTTCCTTTTCATTTCTTTAATCTAAAGTATAATTTTTCTTCTCTTCTCTTTCTTCTTTCCTACTAAACTTTGATTCTTCATAATCTTTCCTTTTTCACTCCTTAATTTTTCTTCCTCGTTTCTTCTTAATTAGTATATGCCTTGTCTACAACTACTACCTTCTTTCCGACGCGGGTCGGGTTGACCCAAAGCCCAAACCATGAGACTTGGGCCAAGTTCTCATGGCCCATATGTTGTATAATCTTTTGGGCCCACTTTACTTTCATTAGGATTAGCCCAACGTTGCTATCATCTGAATTTTTGCTTTATCACAATCCCACATGGGCCCAAAAACCTATTTTCTTGTTTGCTCTATTGTAATAAAAAGGTGCTACCATTTTCCTTCGAATTACTCTCTGTACACCAGTTGCACGGGTCGCACGTGTGCTGGACTGACCCACCCAACTCGCACATCTTTACTTTTTTTGGTCGTTACTTTCAAGTTATGTTAGTGTTACCTTCGTATTATGTTAGGGTTACCTTCGCGTTATATTAATATGACTCCATCTCCAGATTTCATACCCTTAGTTTAAAACCACTGAACTAAAATAATACGAAGGTAACACTAATATAACATGAAGGTACACTAACATAACATGAAAGTAACATTAACATAACATGAAGGTAAAAAACAATGTTAATCATACTTTCATGTTATGTTAGAGTGATCTTCACGTTATGTTAGAGTTACCTTCATGTTATGGTAATACTAACATAACATGAGGGTAACACTAACATAACATGAAGGTAATCCTAACATAACATGAGAGTATGACTATTTGGAGCGAATCTTGATGGGTTTAAGCTAACCCACCAGTGCATGAGGGCGCGTGAGAGCGCGTTGGGCGCGTAAAAACGTATGTCAAAGGCAGGTAGGGTGGATAGACCCTGATACATGGACCCATAAAATATTTTACCTTTTCCTTATTATTTATATGTAAATTTTGGAAAATCAATTATTGTGAAAATTCGCAAGTCCCAAAGGCCAAAGCTTCGTGGTCAAAAAAGACACGTGGAGTTTGACTCGCTTTGTACGTTTTCAGCGACATTTCTTCCAACAGTTGGTGAGCGTTTCAGAGCAAAGCTGCTGAAATCCGAAAATGGCGACTTGTGCTGTTAGAGGAGGCTGCCCCAGCGACTACGTGGCAATCTCAATCGCCCTTCTCTCTATTATCCTGTAATTCTTGAATTTATTTACCCAATTGTTTATTTTTAGAAAGTTGGTTAAAAGCTCAAACGATTTCCTTTTCAGTGTTGTAGCTTGTTAAGGCTCTGTGCCCATTAAATTTGATGGATACGAAGTGGGATTTTGTTGGAAACAATTAAAGTGTTCTAATCTTCTGAGGATTAGATGCTGAATTTATAGTTAATAGATTGATATATATGCACAATTCTGTATAAATTCAGCTGCGTCTTGTGATCTTGAAGAAATGTTCTTGCTACAAGTGATTAATTCTTGTTCAGATTAATGATTGACATTGGAATTAGTTTCTAAGTTAGTGTCGAGATTTTATGGAAGTTCATAAAGAAAGAGAATTGCATCAGGTTGAATCTAGTAAAGTTTTTGACATGATAGACAATGGAGAATGTAAGAATGGCATTTCAAGATTGGGAATTCCACTCTGCGATGAAGAATGTAGCCTACAGTTATTGAAATCACATGTATATATTGTTTAGTGACTGCTGGGTTTTGTACATAGAGCTAGTTGGGATGTTTGAAAATGTTGTCATTCCGATTACAGGCTTGTTGCAAAGGCCGGTTCGCCCTATCTAATCCACAAGTTTCCGAGACCTAAAGGCAGTGGCTTTTGGCTAGTAGTGATACAAGTTATTGCAAGCTTTAACCTTTTATTGTCGATTGTGGTAATATTTTTTTGTGAATAACTTCATTTCTCATGCGTTTTTCCTGTTTTCCCCTGATTCAATTGCCAATGCTTGTATCTTTGTTCATGTGGGATGTGGTCTATGCAGATGGCCCTTAGTTTGTTGAGATTTAGAAGGAGGCATTGGTGGAATTCTTGCTATATATGGGCTGGTAATCTTATTACAGCATGAATATCTTAGTATTTTCTTTTACATCTGCTGTCCATTGTTTGTTTTTTGATAGTACTTATGTATTAGTTGTTAATGTAAATGTTCATTTGCTCCCAGTTTGGTTCGAAGGCCCACTAGGATTTGGTTTGCTGTTGAGCAGTCGTATTGTACAAGCATTTCAACTATATAACATATTTGTTAAGTAAGTGAAATCTTTCTGCATGATGGGAATATAATATGCAATTGATATATCTTGGTGTATTTCTGCTGGCTGTTGTCTGGCACTGGAGTAAAGTGTGTTAAGAACCAACAATGAATTCTTTTGAGATAATTATCGTATCTGCTTCACAATATTGTAATGTCATTGATTTAATTTTGTAGTCATTTTCTCATTTTTCTTATTAAAAATTCTCTAATTCTAAACTCAACAAAGCTGCTCATACATGTTCACTCCATGGGGAAGGGTGCTTGAACCTCACTTTTCGTTTGGTATAAAAAGATCTATAACAAAACAATCTAGCTAATATTTGTGTAAAACAAGCTATATTTGAAGTATTCTGGTTGAGTTTTATATTCACAAGGCTTCCACCAAATATAGTTGCTAAAAGTTCTTGATCTAGGAAAGAAGAAGAAAAAAGATGCAGAAATGATTTATCTGCTTTGAACTCAGAGGCTATGGGCATTGAATTTGAAAAACATCTATTATTACATATTTATCCCATGGTTTCGTATTCTATGATTTTGTTTTATTTCCCAACTTTAAGATGCATACAATTCTCCTTGCAATCTTACTAATTCTATCTTCTTGATCTTGTGACCTTTCAGGAGGCGATTACCACCCATCCGGTCATTTATATTTCTCCCATTGGTTCTATTGCCTTGGATTTTGGGTGCAGCATGTAAGGACCAAAGTGCTGTGCAGTTGTTTTAATTATTAATTAATTCTTGAACAATATTTCACAATTGGCAATGTCGTAATCTGGATACTGTGAATTGTTTTCCTTACATCCTTGTTCAAGTTTTTTTTTTTCTTTTCTTGCAGCATTGATGGCTCTGAAATCAATTTTTCTCTAATTAATTACGAAAACTGACCATGCAGTTCTTCACATTGAAAAGCCTCTAAACGGCCGTTGCCATATGGGAACTCGTTGGATCATCTCAGTTCTTTGCCTTCATGCTTTGTATATTGCTGCTTTGGTTGGTTTTACTGGAGCTGTTCGACATATAGAGTTTAGATTCCATGAACTCAAGGACCTCTGGCGTGCGATTTTGGTCTCCACTTGTTGCATTGGTACATAATTTCTACCTATACATTCTACTTACTAATTCTTGTTCCATTATAGCATCTATTTTCTTGCCAATAATCATGTTGAGCTAAGTTAACATTATCTACTACATGATATGAAAGCATCAACCAATTGTTGCTCTGTTATTTTCTTCAAAGGGATATGGGTGGTCGCTTACATTCTGAACGAGACTCACGAAGATATATCACTGGTTCAAGTCATTACGAGATCTTTATTACTCATTCTGGTATGCTTAGCCTGTGTTCAAATTCGTCTCAACTTTTTCCAAAAATCATGCATTTATTCCTCGAATGCTTCTTTCTTAATAATCATTTCACAGACAAGTGTCCTGCTACTGGCATTCTTCTCTATGTCGATATCACAACCTCTTGTCTCCATCATAAGCTCAAGGAAAAAGGACCACCAGGAATACAGTATGATGGGCCGGGCTCTGGGTATTCCTGATAGTGGGCTTTTAGTGCAAAGGGAATCGACTCAGTTGGTAGATCCTAACGAACCTTTGGATAATCTTCTCTTGAACAGAAGGTTTCGTCAATCCTTTAAAGAATTTGCAGAAAGGTGTGAAAAAATCAAAAATTTCCTGTTAATGCATATTTTCTTCTCTTTTATCTTCCGATTTTAATGTGTTTTATGTATTTTATTGTATAGTTGTTTGGCCGGGGAGAGTGTCCATTTCTACGAGGAGGTCCAACAGCTCGACAAAATTCCAGTTAGTGATCATGTTAGAAGAATTTACATGGCTCGACATATCATTGACATGTATATTAATCCCGGTAAAGTGGCATTTAATTCTTCAACTCAATGTTACTCTTTAGGTTAAAATCAAAGCATCAAAAGCCTCATTGGTCTATACAGGTTCAACAATGGAGGTGAACATCTCGTCTCGTTGTAGACAAGACATTCTATCTACTCCTGATTTGGCACACCCCGACCTCTTCCAAAATGCACTCAACGAGTTGATCCAGTTGATGAAAATGGTGAGTCTCTATCCCAGCCCTTAACATTATCCAGAAATCTACACCTTTCACTGATTCAATTCATTTCTGAAGAATCTGGCAAAAGACTATTGGTCGTCTACGTTCTACATGAAGCTGAAAGACGAGGCTAGAATGAAAACAGTGGACGACGAGCTAGAACTGAGTAGTTGGAATTTTTCAAATAGGCTGAGTTCTGTTCATTGTTGTGATGACCCTTTTCACCAAGAACACAGTCCCAGAAAGTTGAGCTCAAGTAGCCATGAATTAGAGCTCCAATGATCTAATGGGATCATTACAAATTTAGCAACTTGTAGTTCGATATGTTTGATAAATGTTGTACGAAAATGAAAATCTGTTTAAGAGTTGTTATAGAAGTTTAGGTTTTATATGTTTCTCTCTAACCTTGTGTAAATAATTAGTAGCAAAGTAAAGAGCACATTTTCGGTACAAAATAGCCCTTTATAATATGAGTATGTCTTATATGAGACCGTTTTACGGATCTTTTTTTGTGAGACGGGTCAACCCATAACCCACACTTAATAATTCACATGAAAATCTATGGATATGGGTTTAATTCATGGGTAATAAGGATCCGTCTCACGGAAACTATCCGTGAGACTGTCTCACATGAGTTTTTGTGTTATAATATACCATAAAACCAAACAGTGCATTAATTTTCTACTATAAAAGATAGTCTTTTTAAATAGAAGACAAGATTGTCCTTTTGATAAAAGATAAAACTCGTGTAATTTTTATTCAACTTTTTCGTATAAAGTCTAATTAATCCTTATTCAATATTTTCATGTAAGGTATAATTTGCTCGAATTCTTTTCAAGAAATATGCAAGACATTATACAAATTTTCGGTGTAACCTATGTAACGTGTGATGAGTTTTTGCCCGTCTAAGCAATCAACAAAACTCGCGTGCAACCGTCGCACATGCAACGAAATTCCAAATCACATACTTATAGCTGAAAAAGACATACTTATGAGTGTAAAAGACATACTTTTAAAACTCATGTTTATACCTGTAAAAATATACTTATAAAACACATACTTATAGCTGAAAAACATATACTTATACCTATAAAAGACATACTTGAATTTGGTCGCATGTAAGACAGTCTCACAAGAAACCAACTCATAAGCAATTATACAATTTCTTTAAAAATATTCAGGAGGACAAATAGTCAAAATTTCTAAATTATTCTAAGAAAGTAACAAGAATATCATTTGTGGATAAAGAAAAAAATATCTCCTCTTTATTTTATCAAAATATTTAGAGTAGGTCTCTTGTGAATTTAGATCCATGCGGGTCAAGGGGACAGCAACTTTTTTTTTTTTTCTTTTCGCATATGATTTTTGAAAAAAATCACATACCAAGACATACCTTTACGTTATGTTAGACATACCTTTAAGGTATGTTAAACATACCAGTTCTGCCCAAATTTCATTCCTTGTCTTTCTTTGGCTTGATTTTTGAATTTTGACACATACCACTACGTTATGTTAGACATATCTTTACGTTGTGTTAGACATACCTTTATGTATACTTAAACATACATTTGTATATGTTAAACATACTTTTGCATATAGTTAAACATATCTTTATATATGTTAGACATACCTTTGTATATAGTTAGACCTACCTACAGATGGTTGGTCTAACTATACACAAAGGTTGGTTTAACTATACACAAATGTTGGTCTATTTGAGTGAATTTTGGATGAGCTTCAGCACAAATATTCAGCGCGTGGGAGCTCGTGCAGGCACATGGAAGACATGTTTTGGGCGCATGAACGAGTTGGGTTAGGTGCATGAATCTTGACTCATAAAAGTTTTTGTCAAATATTTATGATATGTGTACTTGGAAAACGAAAAAAAAAAAAAACCAGCTGTTGATAATATAGTTGAAAAAATTAGGTATACAATCAATGCACGTTACTATCCTTTTTTAGCATACATTATTTTGTAGTACTTTGGAGTGAAATCTATAAATTTACTTTCTTTATGTTAACATCAAATTTAAATAAAAGAATTAGGTAGGCAATAAGGAAGCGGCCCCGTAGACAGGCAGTTTTGATGCAAAAATCCAATGTAAAAAACATCCACACACCGAAACGCTCAATCACATCCTAAATATCACATCCTAAAATATGTTGGATTAGTTTCTATTTTATATCGAAATTAAGCAGTTTTGATACGATGGTGGAGATTCAGATCCATGATTTGATTAAAATACGAATATCTAATTTCTAAATGAGTAAGTCTTGTGTGAGACCATCTCACGGATCTTTTTTCGTGAGACTGGTCAACCCATAACCCACACTTAGAAATTCATATGAAAGTTTGTGAATATGAATTCAATTCATGGGTAATAAGGATCCGTCTCATGAAAACTATCCGGAGACCTTCTCATATGAGTTTTTACGTTTCTAAATTGATTAAATTTAGGATCATTGTATGTGCAAAATTAAAATAATGTTTCAATTATTTTAATTATAATATATACTTACATAACTCGCATAAACGTCGAACCAAAACCTTACAAAGGAAGCTGGATCTGTACATTTCCATGGAGTTTCAAAAAACAGTTCTCCTGATAACAGCCAGTCTAGGCTTCCTTAATCTCTTCAAATTCGTCCTCAAAATCATTACATCGGCATGGATCTTCTTCTTCAGGCCGGCAAAAAACCTCAAAGAGTACGGTTCATGGGCGCTCATCACCGGCGCAACTGACGGCATCGGAAAAGCCCTGGCTTGCGAAATGGCGGCGGCGGGCCTCAACCTCGTACTCGTCGGCCGGAATCCTTCGAAGCTGCGGTCCACGTCGGAGGAAATCCGACAGAAACACGGTTCAGTTGCGGTGAAAACTGTCGTAGTCGACTTCAGTAGGTGTGGAGGAGAAGAGATTGCGCGAATCGTGGAGGAAGAGACGAGGGGGCTCGACGTCGGAATCGTGGTCAACAACGTCGGATTGGCGTATCCTTATGCTAGGTTTTTCCACGAGGTGGATTTGGAGCTGATGGAGAGCGTGGTGAGAGTGAACGTGGAGGCGGCGACTAGGGTTACGGCGGCGGTGGTCGGAAGAATGATGGAGAAGAAGAAAGGCGCGGTTGTTAACTTTGGATCTGGTTCTTCTCACTGTGTTTCGTCTTATCCTCTTTACTCCGTTTACGCTGCCACCAAAGCGTAAGTAATTTAATTATCGAAAACTTGTTGGAGACGGTTTTACGGATTGGTTTCGGTGAACAGTCATTTTTATCAATTATGTGGTGGTCACACTAATTTATTTAAACGTCATTTATTTCTTCCAGGTTTGTCTTTGGATTTTTCTGAATTAATTAGCTTTTCTGCTAATCAAGAATCTTGAAAGTGATGATTTCTTTTTTTTCCTTTTTAAGGATGAAAATCTGTATTATTTTATTTTTCTGATATGTTTTTGTGAATTTTCAGGTATGTGGCAATGTTGTCAAAAAGCATGAATTTGGAGTATAAACAGTATGGAATTGATGTGCAATGCCAGGTTTATTGCAAATCACATTTTATGATCTGTTCTAATGTTTTTGATACATATTACTTGTAGAGTTTATTACTTTTTTTGCCCCATAAAATAGTGAGTTTGAGAATGTCGGACATTATTATATCGGGCTGGCCAATTTGGAAATTATTGTTCTAAAAAGTGCAATTTATGCCCAATTTCAGCCCGAATGACTTATTTGGGCTCAAATCGCACGTGTTGTGCACGTGTGGCCTAATTTCGGGCTATCCGACCCAAAATCGGACACGTTGGATATTAAAATGATGTGACATAATTTAAAAAAAAAATCCACCTGAATATTAGAATAAAAAACAGTAAAACTAAAAATAAAAATCAAAAAATCAAAATAAAAATAAAAATTAAGAAATAGATCTTCTTCTCCATCAACACCTTCTCCCACCATCGCGCCGCTCCCTCCCCCCACCGCCCTCTTCTCCTCTCCTCTATTCTCTCTCTAATCTCTCGTCTCTCTCATCGTCGAGCCGTCTCTCTCAGCTCTCGCATCCACGCGGCGGCGCTTCACCATCGCGTCAGAGTTTGCGACTCCGGCGGTGGCTGTGGGAAGGGGGTGGTGGAGAGAAAGGTGTCGAATCCACCGAATTCCTCACCTTCTTCTTCAATGTCGTAGCCACCAGCGCGTTGCAGAACCATTTCACTGTTAAAAAATTAGGGATTCGATTTGAATTGAATTGACTGTTGATTGATCCATTAATCGCCATCGCGATCGAAGGCCTGGTTCTGGATCCAGGCGACAGCGTCCATGGCATCCTCGTACTGGGTGGGGGAGACGGTGCTTGGAGGAGGCCGAACTCGCCTGCGACGAATATGGAGGGGAACCTGACGCCGACCATGGCGTCCTTGATTTTATTTGATTTTTTGATTTTTATTTTTAGTTTTACTTTTTTTTATTCTAATATCCAAGTGGATTTTACTTTTTTTTTAATTATATGCCACATCATTTTAATATCCAATGTGTTCAATTTTGGGCCGGATAGCTCGAAATTAAGGTCACACATGCACAACACGCGCGATTTGAGCCCAAATAAGTCATTCGGGCTGAAATTGGGCATAAATTGCGCTTTTTGGAACAATAATGTCCAAATTGGCTAGCCTGATATAATAATGTCCGACATTGTCAGACCCCTTATTTTACGGGGCAAAAAAAGTAATAAACTCTACTTGTATATTGGTTATATAATATCCATTTTAATACTATACACTTACTTGTATATTAGTTATATCACATATTTAATGACATTTTTAGTAACATGGTCAAGTTTGCTGTTATTTCTAGTGTTTGATTTTGGAAGTAATCTTTATATTTTCCACTTGTAAAATGATTATGTATGATAATAAAATATCATGAGATGAAAACTTAATTAACTAATTAAATGAGAATGTATTTGTTAATTGCAAAATTATGATAGAGATATTTTGTCCACTACATTTTTCTTTATTGTACTTCTTGCACTTTACTTTCAATTTTTTTTTTTTACCATTATATTTCTATTTTATTTTGCAAAAATCTAGGTGGACAAATCCACATGAGACAAAATTAAAATTTGCAATAAAATGTACTTTCACTGAATCTCTGCATATATACTGTTTAAATTAAGTGTAACATATATATACTGATATAATTATACTTCCATGCAAGTATATAATTGTTATGCTGATCATCCATGGCAGGTTCCATTGTTTGTAGCAACAAAGATGACATCCATAAAAAAGTCTTCATTTTTCATCCCATCTCCACAGAAATATAGCAAAGCCAGCATCAAATTTATTGGCCACAATCATCAAATTTGCATGCCATATTGGCCTCATGCTTTGCAAGCCTTCTTGCTGTCCTTAGTCCCAGATCCACTTCTTGATTGGTGTATCTTTCAATATTTACATGGGATGCGAGCACGAGGACTGAGAAAGGATGCACGGAAATTGAACGAGAAGAAGCTCGTTCAAGATTGATTCGATGGAAATTAGTTGAGTTGACTAGTACTAGATCTTTTTTGGGAGTTCTTGATGCTTGAGACTAGTAGTTTATTTGTCATTTAGTCTTTTTTTTTTTTTAATATCACAAACATGTGGTCTCAAATTAAGATGTTAAAATTTATCCAGATTTTTTTATTAAAGTTTTTCAATTACACGAGATTTTCTATTGCACTTGTTGTTACCTAATCTTCTATTCCAAACCATTTAACACAAATCATGTATTAAATATTATAAAATATGAGATGTCACGCCAAATGCAAAAATCTCATTCAAATTTGACTAATTTGAGTGAACATCCAAACTAGTGAGATCGATCCAACAAATTATTCATGGATTCATCGAGTATAACATCCAAAAACCCTTATTGTAATTATCAAAACTAACACCAAAATTAATTAAATTAGGAGATCAGAAAGTGTGGAAGAAATAGGTTTATATTATGAGAATGGTACAATTACATGCAAATTCATGCACACAAAATCATCAGCTTATATATACTCTTACAATTCTCACTGCTCTGATCTCATCCTGTTTATCTGGTTCAACGCCGGCTGCAATATATTGTACAGCACCCACCCGATCGCCGGCGCCACCACGAAAAGCAGGAGCTGCCCCCTGTTGTCGGCCACCGCCTCCGCCACGGCGGCGATTTCTCCGGCAGAAGCCTCGGGGGCCTGGAACAAGCCCGAAGCAGCGAGGCCGCCGAGCCCGAGCCCGACGATCACGCCCTTGGAGCTCCTCATCCGGTTGATCTGGTTAATGGCTGGCTGAAGAATGTTGTAGAGCACCCAAAGAATGGCGGGGATGAGAGGGAGGAGAAGGGCTATTCCGCGGTTGTCGCCGTCGGCTATCTCCGCCAGCTGCTGCGCCGCCAAGGCGGGGCTGGCTGTGGCGAGGGTGGAGAAAACCGCTCCGGCTATGGCGGAGTGGAGCTGCGGTGGGAGGGCGGCGGCGGAGGTGGTGAGGCCCTTTGGGAGGGGTTGCATGGAGATGAGAGGAGGGTTTTGCTTTGTGGGCTTTTTAGGGTTTGTGTTGAAGCATTTGGCATTGAGAATTGCCATTGAAGTGGCCATTGTAGCTGCCATTTTTGAGCTTTTTGTCTCTCTCTTTTCTTGATGATGAAATGAACTCAAAAGAATTAGGAGTGTTTTGAGTGTGGAATATAGGAAATAGGAATGGAAGAAAGAGATCCAATGGGAGGAGGAGTTCTGGATTGTTCTCTTATCCAAAGGGTGTGATTGGTGAGATATTGGCCTCATGTTATATACCCCACCTTGATTTTCTTATCTCTTGCTTCATTTCTTTCTTTTATTCTAAATAATATAATTTTGTGATGTGGCATTAACAATGATTGATGGATCAAATTTCCCTTTATTAATTAATTGAGGGTTTTCAATGTCACCTAAGTCATCATTCCTAATTGTCTTGGTCCATCATTATAGGCTACTTAAGAAAATTTATATGATGTTAAGAGTTTATAAACCCTCGGAAGTATTTAGCTAATTTATAATAATAAAGATCTTATCTCAGGAGCTTCTAATATGTAAGAAGCTTATAATAAGCTCTTTGAGGAAATCTTAACTTATTTTCAAAATATAATAGACGCTTACTTTTAAAACAACTCTAAATTTGATATTGATGAAACTACACAAATGTTATTACCAACATATCTTTTAATTAAACTTCACCATCTCATTTATTCAAACTCTTAAAACAATTTATTTTCAACTTAAATTTTACATCGTATGATAAGAAATCGTCTACACGAGTTCTATGGATGCACTAGGAGATAATGTGTTTTTGATTGAGGTGGGTAAGAGCACCGTAGATATTTTAAGATACAAACCTAAATTGAGTGATACACAAAACTTTCATGAGATAGATCTTTTTACCAATATAACAAACTCATATGCACTAATTTATATATGAATTGTGAATTATGAATCGCGGATTGATTCGTTTCACACAAAATGATCTGTGAAAAGGTTTCACATAAGATTCACTCTTGGTGATAATAGTTGGGTGAGCATTAGAGTTTACATAACCTTAAGAACGCAACATGAACTCCTAATCAAACTTCATGGGTGGATCGATGTTCTTTAGGCTTATTTGAGCTAAGACTATGATCTATTCTGTTAGGTGACCTACCACTAAATGAACTAAAATTGAATTTTTCTCTTATAAAATTACAAATTGTGAAGTGAAAGTTCAAAATATCACGCGACCTTTCTAGTCTTTATTGAGTTAATTTCTATATAGGCTGAGGCATATTTGTGTTACATCATAAACAAGTGAAAATACTCATTATCTTTTTAAAATATAGGAGTTGGAGGTAAATCTAAGAACTATCAAACAAAATTACAATTTTAAAATTCACATATATAATAAATAAAAAGAAATCAAAATATAATCATTTGATCACATTATAATGTGTGTGTTACACTAATATTAATTATATTATATTAATTAATAAGAATTAATAATGACAATTTGTTTGGGAAGATGGATATACCATGTCGATGTCGTATAAGTAGAAGCATACAATATTTTATTCGTATATTCCGTTGAAAGCATCAAGCATCGTTAATGAATTGTACCATAAGTTATAACATCCAATTCAAGCTAATATTGACCCAAAAAAAAAAAAGTGTATATGATAACATAAAAGAACTAACAAATATTTACAAAACTCAATAATATAATTTTTTGAAATTAATGTAGTCTCATATCCAGAAAATTCAAATCAAATTATGGATTATGAGTTTGTCTGTTTCACGAAATTAACATATACGAAATGGTCTATAAAATATTCCACCTTTTTTTTTTGGGACAAGATTTTGAATAATGATTTTATCATGAAACGAATTATGAAAGACGGAGTTTTAATCAATTTATTTCATCTTATTGTAAACTCAAAATGAATCATATATCAATATTCAAGTGTTAATGTAAGATTTTATTTTATTTTTCTTCTTTGATCAAATTGCTTAACAAATCAGCAATTATAAAAAAGGGGGTTTTAATGTCAAAACGTATTGAACAACACGCATTCTACACACCCAATTCAGCTGAAAAACATTGAACAAGGCAAAGGAACATGCAAATTGAGTGTAAATTGCTCCTTTTTTTTTTTTTTTTTTTTGGGTTTGGAAATATTATTTTCTAGAAAGTCAAGAATTATTTGATATGAACTATATTTTTGTAAGAATTTTTTTGAACGATCGATCTGGATCACTAGATGTTACAATCTGGCGGAGTTAATTATTTTTCGTGTGACGAGTTTGCATAAAGTATTATCTATATCTTCATCATCATGAATATATCAATTAATTGATAATTTAAGCTAAATTTATTACAGTAATTCCAAAAATGTGATCTTAAAATCCTGTTTTTTCATATACTTAAAATTAACATAACCAATCATAACCCATAATCTTTGGATTAATTTTATTTGATCGACTTGAATAATTTCGATCTATTTAAGAATTCTTTGTGCAGTTAGTAAATGGTGGTTTTAGACAAGGGAAAAATTCAATTTTAGTCCATTTAAAAAGCCATTGTCCAATTTTGGTCCACCATGAAAGCGGTTTTCAATTTTAGTCCAATTAAGTAAAAAATCGTCATTATTTGGTCCATTTTTGGCTTTATTGAACTTGAAAACTGAAAATTGAAAACCGCTTCCATGGTGGACGAAATATTGAAAAAAATGGATCAAATAGTGACGATTTTTGACTTAATTGGACTAAAATTGAAAACCGTTTCCATTGTGGACGAAAATTGGACAATGACTTTTTAAATGGACTAAAATTGAATTTAACTATTTTAGTCAAATAAGTCTAGATGCCCTAAGAATAATGTAATGGCCCATTTATAGACCAAACATATCGTGCCAAATAATTTATATGTTAATTTCAGGTGCATATTAAATTGGGCAAAGGCTCCCAATAATAGAAGGTGAAATTGACTCAAAACTTATATTTGGAATCACCAATTCATTTTAATAATAAACAAGAATAGGTCCGAAGTGGGATTATTTTAAATATTTTAATTAGGGTTAATCAGATTGGTTAAATTAATTAAGCTCCTTATTAAAGCTGCATCAAAGTGACAAACTTTGTTTCTTCTAGTGGTGACACCATTATTTTCTTGAATATGTCGAATTTTTTTAAATATTATATAATAAAGTAATAATAATTAATAGTATGTGGTACATAATTGTCTTTTACAAACTGTGGATAACATAGATTTAATTGATTTATCAAATCAACATTTTCTTCTCTTAAATTTGTTATAAATATATTTTATATATTGTCTCACATTATTTATTTCTTAAATAAGTACATATATAGGTCTATTACATGAACTAATTAGCACTTCCGCTATTTCAGTTTTTCAAATAATGTATATGTATTGTATACAAAATTGAACTCATGCTATGATTAGGATTGGCATTGAAAAAATAAAAATCCTTTTGGTGAATGAGTTTCATATGGATGAAGATATCAGTTTCGGTGGATATTTTGGTACTTTAATGTTATGGAAATATGGATGGATATATTGATTTTGATGGAAGAATGAATCTCGACGAAAGCTTCTCCCTTACATAGGTAGAGAGGGACTTGAAGGGGGGTCGATATACTATATAATTTCTATTGCGAAAGAAATATCAGTACATATATTTTCTCGATATTTATCAATATTTTCTAGATTTTTTCCCGATATTTATCAATATTCTCCAATATTTACCTATATTTTTCGATATGATCTACCGACTGATATTCCAATAATATATCCTTGATATTCACGAATTTTCTTATAATTTTTACCTAAAATCACCGATATTGAAATAGATACCAATATTTACCGATATTTAGCTAATAATTATTGACATTTCATTTATATTTTTACCAAAAATTGAAAATATCGAAGATATATCATTATTGTCTCTTTTTGTTTCGACCACGTGAAAAACCGGAAATATCGGTGATATATAGAAGATATATCGAGATACTTTCATTCTTGCTTTTATCCTTGTAGTATGCAATTTCTCTATAATAAAATAAATAAAATATACACACACAATTCTATTTTCTATACTATATTTTAATATTTGATTTTATAATCAATAAACACAATTTTATTATAGTAACGTGATAATAAACAGAGAAAAAAAAACTATTTAAACAGATCAATACGAAATTTGAGCCGATTTGAAGCATATTATGCCAACAATTTATCCAAAGGGTCAAAATATTTAACATAATTCAATATATCCCAACAATATTTTCCATTAACCAAAATATTATATAAAAAAAAAAAGTTGATACCTTTCGATAATCTTGGTTTAGATTCCCTTCATACACATGCAAGAAATCCACCATGTGCTTGGGTTTCAATTTCTAGGTCACAATTATTATATTAATTTTGGTCTTTTTTTCTAGAAGAAATTTTATGGTGAAATGTGATCTTATAGAAGCTAGTAAATATGATGATTTAATAAATAAAATTTACTTCAAATATAAGATATGGGTGTAAATTCTGGGATCCGTGCAACCGGGTCGACTTGCCCACGCGTCCCAAAATGTGCTCCCACGCGTGTCCCACTCGCCCCTACGCGCCTGAGTGGATACGCTCAAATCCACTCAAATTCGCTTGTTAAGGATACTTTTGGTTATGTTAAGAATACCTTTGAAATCCTGATTTCAGGTTACATACCACATTATGTTAAGAATACATTTAGGTAATGTTAGGATAATTTAGGTGATGTTAACAATACCTTTGAAATCCTGATTTCAGGTTACATACCACGTTATGTTAAGGATACTTTAGGTGATGTTAATGATACCTTTGAAATCCTGATTCCAGGTTACATACTTTTACATTATGTTAAGGATACCTTTAGGTGATGTTAATGATACCTTTATGTGATGTTAACAATACTTTGAAATCCTAATTTGATACCGTTAGAATTCGCTCCATATCACATACACTTACTTTATATTAAGGATACATTTAGGTTATGTTAGGGATACATTTATGTTATGTTAGAGATATCTTTGTGTACAAAATGTGTAATGCAACTATATTATGGATAAGATATCTCTAACATAATATAAAGGTATCCCTAACATAACCTAAAAGTATGTCTAACAAAACATAAACATATGAAATTTAGGCATAAATGTATCCTTAACATAACCTAAAGGTATCCATAAACATTAACTAAATGTATCATTAACATAAAGTAAAAGTCATGACCAAAATTTCAAAAAAAACAGCGTGAAAAAAGAAATGGAAAAGTGGGTCGGGTAGCCCGAATCCGACCCGGTTGCATGGATCTAAGAATCATGCAATCGATGCATAGGAGAATCTCTTATATATATATATATATATGCAAACAAGGATAAAAATATCGATATCGCATGTCGTATCGCAACTTTGATTTTACGGATATATCGATGGATATATGAATATCGCATATCGATATCGCAAAAATTTTGAAAAAACAACGGAAATCTTATTAAAATTCTGGATTTTTAATATGAAATTTTAGAGATTATTTTTACACTTCATTACACATATATTCCACTCAAAAACACATTAAAATAATATATTTAAAACTAACATATAGATAATAAGCATTATAAATATTGTTTTTTGAACGAAAACTGATAATATATTACATAATATAAGACAAAATTATTAAAATTACATCACAAATACACAGATTACCTATGAGGTTCAAACATAGTAGATGAAATGTCATCTTGATCCAAGCAGTACTGATACCAACTCATCACATTAGAATACTTATTAATATGGTTATGCACATGTCATTCATAAGTTGTTCTATCTCTCCAACTGCTTCACCATGAATTGGATAGTGTACACTAATCCAATCATATTGTTGATACTCATTTTGATTTTCATACGACATTTGAGGAAGTGGGTGATGAAAAACATCTCGAGTACTCTAACCAAATTGTGAACTTTCAAAGGTGTCAGCAACATATGAATTTTGAGACATATCACTATGTTCATTGCTACCCATATTCATGGAATCAAAACTGACTGAAATTCGTTCAATATCAATAGATGAACTTTCTTCTTGATTCCAATAGTATATTCTTTTCCAATAGCCCATATCTCTGGACCTCCTTCTCTGCTTCCATGATCCATAGTTTGTATTGTATGACTAAACTCGGCCTCACCAGTGAATGGACTCAATAACACTTGGTTTGAAACATAATCCTCTTGATTATATTCACCATTCCCACCATCATCATTGCCATCATCACTATTTCCACTATTTCCTCCATCAGTAAAGCTATTTGATTTTGAAGTAGAAGATGTATGACTAACTTCTTGTTGTAACACTTTATCAATATCAATGTCATAATCACGAGCCATAGCAACTACTTTTGGATCAGGGTTTTCTTCATTGTCATCTAAGTGTGCTATAAATATGGATATGAAAGATTGATGTGAGAAGAGAATATATTCCTTCCCTATCAAACAAAACACACTATACAAAGTAAAAAAATAAAATAAAATCACATAATTCAATTTTTTGAATAAAAATCGCTCATTTTGATATACATGCGATATTTTACGATATATCCACGATATTTCCCAATTTTCATCCAATTTTGTACTACACTGAACCGATATCGAAATCGATATCGATATTTTACGATATTTTGCGACATATCCGCAATACCCAGGAAAAAAAACATTAACACCCAATATCCGTATCGCGATATCCATATCCGCGATATATTCACGATATATCCGCAATATTTCGCGATATTTTCATCCGTGTAATGCAAATAAAGTACATCAACTTTACACAATATCATTTTCATTTTAATAAATGTCACTTAACATTTTATCTGGTAAATGTTATACTTTATCGTTTGTTTACATATATAAATGAATATATATATATATGTATATCATATAAAATTATGTCAATAGTCTAACAAAAACGGATCTTTTCTATTATGAATTATGAGTTGTAGATTAATAAATATCATATTACCATGTGAAACGATTTTATATAATAGTTACGAAATGTTTCTACATGAAGAGTGACACTTATGTGCACGGTGCCCCTAAATTAATCATCATATGATGATAAATATATACTTCTACAAATATCATGTATATACTCTTCAGGTATCACAAATATACTCTTATATACATATGATACATGTAGAGTATATTTATAACATCAAGAAACATAACACCTATAAAATATATATATATATATATATAACATCTATATTCATACCCCTATATATCCCAGAATATATAAGATTTTGCCCCATATGAAATATATAAAATGGTATAAATAGAAAAGAAAACCGTAAAACGTGTGAATATGTGAGTGTGAGGAAAAGCCACAAAGCAAAATAGGTTTGACACGTCATCTCGTTCTGTTCCCTTCAAATTACATTCCATCCGATAGAGAGAAAATGAAGGACTCTATTTAACCTTACAACTCTCTCTCTCTCTCTCTCTCTCTCTCTAAACACAACTCTTCTCTCTCTTTCTATAAAGAGAAAAGGATTGGAAGAAGAATCCCATCAAGAGAACATCTTTCTAACCCCTGTAATCACCATAATCGTGGTCTAAAATTCAACCAAAAGTAATCACCAGAAGATCCCTTTGATCAGATTGTGACCAATTTCAAGACTGTTGAGTTTGATCAGAATTTGGATGATTTTTTGATATCATATGGGTTTTTGGAAATCTTGCTCTTCTCTTGCATGTAAACTTCTGTTATCTGATTCTTCTGTATATTGATCTCTTCTATCTATCGAAATGCGCAGAATCAAGACCTTCTCTTTTGTTATTATGCTCTGTTTTTCACAATTGTTTGAATTTCCACTTGATCGTCACTGTGGATTCTCTAATTGAACCTTTTTTGTTGATCACTGAGGATTTTCGATTCTGGGTTGTCAAAGATTGGATTTTTCTGTCAATTTTTGGCTAATTTTGTTTTTCCCTTTTTCATTTGTCGCGATCATCACAAACTCCTGCGATTTCTTGATAATCGTTGTGAAATTTACCCTTTTTGGGTGTGAGGATTTTGCTTTCTTTTTTTGGGTTTTTTGGTTTAATAGTTGTGGAATATCTCCTTTGTAAAGGTTTTCGCATACTTCGTGAAACAGTTTCCTTTATTTCTAGTATACGTGCAACCTACGCGTGTGCGTTTTCTTAATGAAATTTGCTGAATGTGTTTGCTTGTTAGATATCATTTGATCTGATGCTCTCATTTGAGCTTTGCTAAATTTGATGTAATTGGATCAAGTTTTCGTTTTTAGTCGTATCGATTGATCGAATAGCTCCGAATTGGTAATGTTGATGAGTTGCTGTTTTCTCTTTTGCATAATGTGGATTGATGTTCGATGCTTCGTAGTAGAAATGTGTATTGATGATCGTCCTCTGAACTCTTATAGGTTGGATTGATACAAGTTTGTGAACGGAAACTAGCTATCAAAGGTATTGAATGGCTTTATCTAGGTTCATAAGAAAGATTCTTGGTCTGTTTGGATATGGATTGAGTGAGTATGTGTTTGTGGTTTTGCAGTAAATTATTATCCTATTGCAAAGTTAGGGGCACTGCAGAGTTAGAGCGGTGCCCATGGCCATGGATGCTACTGCTAGCGAAGCTTCGAGTCTTCAATACCATAATGACATTTCCGAGCAGACGATTCCTCCTCCTCCGAAACGACAGTGCTTAGGAAATGCAAGTCCCAGGGAGTTCCAATTGTCAAGTCCCGGGGAGTTCCCATTGTCTGCTAATCCATCCATTGTTCTTCATTTCCTTGCCAGCTTCAATTCGGACCCACAAGATCTTGCGAAGCTTGAGGCAAGTGTTTGATTTGCATTTTCACGAGTTGGGATCTCTTGATTAGCAATAGAATTGATAATGCTGCTGATCGAATCATAATCTTTCCTGCAGGCAACTTGTTCTTTCTTTAGGCACCCTGCCAAACTATACCCCGACACTGAGCTCTCGTTGGCAGAGCTTGCAGCTCTTGATATGTGCCAGCAGAGGGCCATATTTAAGCCAATGACAATCGAGCAACAACAAGATTTGAAGCAGAGATGTGGGGGCTCATGGAAGCTAGTCTTGAGGTACTTGCTAGCTGGAGAAGCATGTTATAGGAGGGAGAAGTCGCAGGCCATAGCCGGGCCTGGGCACAGTGTTGCTGTCACTTCTAAAGGAGCTGTGTATTCGTTCGGTACTAACAGCCATGGCAGCTTGGACATGGAACTACGGATGAGGAGTCTCGTCCCCGCCTCATTAGGTCATTCAACAGACCCAATCTTGCGAACACTTTGTTATAGATGGTTGTGAAAGAGAATGAATTGAACTTGTTTTGGTGCAGATCTCTGCAGGGAATTCGTATTATTCATGCAACGGCTGGGGCAGGCCGGACTATGCTGATAAGTGATGCGGGCCGGGTTTATGCCTTGGGGAAAGACACTTTTGGAGAAGGTGAATACGCGCCTCAAGGAAATAAACTAGTAACTACACCTCAGCTTGTTGAATCTTTGAAAGATATCTTTGTTGTGCAAGTTGCTATTGGCAATTTCTTTACTGCTGCCTTATCAAGAGAAGGCAAGGTGTACACATTCTCATGGGGGAACGAAACCAAACTCGGCCATCAAACCGAGGCAACCGACCTGGAGCCCCGCCCGTTGCTTGGAGCCCTCGAAAATATACCGGTGGTTCAAATTGCTGCTGGTTACTGCTACCTTCTTGCTTTGGCTTGTCAACCTGCTGGAATGTAAGCCCCTCACTTAATTTACATCTTGTTAGGATTAATATTTTCAATAAACATTGAATATGTTTGTCATGAGAGTACATTCCGAGTTATACACAATAATTTGCATCATATTCAGGTCTGTATACTCTGTGGGTTGTGGATTGGGTGGAAAGCTTGGGCATGGTACTAAAACTGATGAGAAGCTGCCAAGATTAATCGAACAGTTCCAAACGTTGAATCTTCAGCCTGTCGTAGTCTCAGCCGGTGCTTGGCACGCTGCAGTGGTTGGAAAGGATGGACGAGTATGCACATGGGGGTGGGGCCGGTATGGATGCTTGGGCCATGGCAACGAAGACTGTCAATCGGTCCCTAAAGTGGTCGAAGCACTAAGCAACGTGAAAGCAGTGCACGTTGCAACAGGGGACTATACAACCTTCGTTGTTTCAGACGACGGTAGCGTCTATTCTTTTGGCTGTGGAGAATCGTCCAGCCTCGGACACAATGCTGCTAATGCTAATGATGATGACAACGACGAGCAGGTTCCGTTTTTTTTTTCTTTTCTTGATTTCTCAAAGCTCATGACATTGTCTCTTATGTGCTATAACCCTACTTGTCTCCATTGTTTAGGGAAATCGGCATGCGAACGTTCTAAGCCCGAAGCTCGTGACATCGCTCAAGCAAGTGACGAATGAAAAGGTTGTACAGATAAGCCTCACGAATTCGATATATTGGAATGCTCACACGTTTGCACTCACTGAATCGGACAAGCTCTATGCGTTCGGGTCTGGTGACAAAGGTCAACTCGGAGTCGACCTCTCGGGTAATCAGACCGAGAGAGCGAACCCTGAACGGGTCGGGATCGATCTCAGTTAACCTATGGATATGATCTATTGCTAGAAACCATGTCAGCATTCCCTTTGTTTATATCATGAATATGATCCATGTTTTATTGTTCTGTAAATAGCAGTAATGATTGTGAATAAGGGTAGGATTTAGGAGCTGCAGAATTAACCTCTTTTAGAAATTTGTTAGCTCTTTGTCTCAACCAGTAAATTGGTTGAAAAAACTTGTCAAGATTGCTTTTTTTTTTTTTTTTTCTTAAACTTATTTTCTTTGGTGGAAAGTGTTTTTTACAATTTGTGTGAAGTTCATTTATATCAAAGAAAAATCTCAATTAAAAAGAATGGTAGCCTTTTCTTTTATAAATACAAATATAATGGGATTTACCACCTTGATTTCTAAATCCCCACTATTCACCAAAATTCTAAATTCAAAATGTGGATTCATTGGATTTATTAATATTATTTTTGTTTAAAATCAAGAAAACATTTAGCATTCGTTTAAAAATTATATACAATGTAAAACAATAAATATGCATATAATAAATAGACATAATCACATCATATCCAATATTTGTGGTTACAAAATTGATATATATATATATATATACAAGTAATATAAATGACAAGAATATATTATTATAAGAGAATACTTTCCCTATAGTCAACCAGCCGAACTCTTATTGTAGTCTTATATCAGTTTCTTCTGATTCTTATTTCATGTCTAATCATAAATATATTTCTCATCGACAGATTATTTTGTGAAATTTAAAGTCAAGATTTTAGTATATAATATTTTAAAAGATTTCATGTTAAGTTTCTACATATTTTATAAATAATGTGCCATTTATTTCAATTCTTAGACATCCACTCTCATATCCATAACTAAGATTAAAATCCTATAATTCTAACATAACTAACATCACAATTATTATTAGAGATAATATCATTTTTCGTCCTCTAACTTAGACACTTTTCAATTTCGATACACTAAGTATAGAAAATCTAATTTTAGTCCTGTAACTTTACTTTTTTTTCCGATTTGAGTCCGATTTTCGCCGGATTTTCGTCCATGCTGACGTGGCCACTAGAATTTACCTACGTGGCCGAAACCCTAATCCCCAATATTTTTGGAGTGACGTGGACGAGCCACGTCATTAATAAAATTAATTGAAAATTTAGAAAAAAAAAAGAAAAAATCAAAATTAAAGAAAAAAAACAGAAACGGGAATGGGGAAATGGGTCTTCTTCCCAGCCCCTCCCCCACCCCTTCCCAAGCCCCACCGCCACCGCACCACCCCCACAGCCACCCCGCCACCGCCTGCTGCCCCACCAACAGAGATGAAAGAGAGAGGAGAGACGAGATAGAAGACAGAAAGAAATAGAGAGAGAGCAGGGAAGAAGAATTAAGAAAAAATCAAGAAAAATCGAAAACTCAAATATGCATGAAATTGACATACAATTCCTTCACCAATCTTTGCATCTAATACATAGAAACATTCCCTAATACATGGGGATCAAAACCCATCACTCAATTTTGAGAAAATATGCATGAAATTGAAGATCTAAGAAATGAGTTTGAGAAACAATTTTCGAACGGTTTTGGCTTAATTGAGATTCGATTCGAACAACAAACATGAAATTGATGTGATATTATGTTTGGGCTTGAGAAGAGGAGCATTTTGGTGTATAGTTTGGTCATTTTGGTGGAGAATTGGAAGAAATCAATTTTTTGAGATTTGGAGGGTGTCAATGGCCGATTTCTGACGAAGGGGCGGCGGTGGCTCCGACGGTGACGGGGGCTGGAGTTGCAGAGAGGGGGAGGGGCTGTGGAGAAAATGATGTTTTTTTTTTGGATTTTTTAATTATTTTTAATTTTGATTTAATTTTATTAATGACATGGCGGCCACATGGCTCGTCCACATCACTCCAAAAATATTGAGGATTAGGATTTCAGCCACGTAGACAAATTCCGGTGGCCACGTCAGCACCGATGAAAATCAGACTCGAATCAGAAAAAAAGTAAAATTACAGGACTATAATTGGATTCTCAATACTTAGTATATCGAAATTAGAAAACATCTAAGTTAGAGGATGAAAAATGATATTATCCCTTATTATTACTTAATGTAAAATTTATTTTTGTTGATAAACAGTAAGCAAATACCATTTCTTTTTGGGGAAATTGCCTATAATAGGACTTCCATAATTGGCATTGAATGAGTTCATTTTCATAAATGTTCATTAATTTCCTTTTTAAATGGTAAGCTGGAAAAAAAAAATGCAACAGCAACATATTCAAGTGAAAAATATAAAAAGCAACACAGAAGTGTAGTAAAAAACAAAAGATCCCAATACAATAATACAAAAGCTCGACAAAATACGTAATAATATCAATCCATGGAGGAAAGGAGAAATGGTTACAAAATAAAGCTACTAAAAAGAGACCAATCAAAATGTTATCTATCGGCTAAAACGAAGACACAAATCCAGCAAACTTAGAAAACTGTTGCGACAAAATCTTGGCATAAAGTTACCTGATGTGGAAATCAATAATCAGAAGGTGAGATGACATCATCGATTTTCAGAATCATCTTAACAACTTGAGTTGCAAGTAGAATCTGCTGTTGTTTTCCGATCAAAGTCTCGAAAACGTTTTGCTCCCGCATGTCGTTTGTGCCCACATCGTTGCAGTCAATACCAAAACAGTTGTTGTTCTCCTGCAGATAAAGATATATCAACAATACAATTCCACTGTGTGGGGTTGCCTGATTATCGTGTTCAGTCAAGGCATGCTCTTATTTATGATTTAAGTGTAACAATCATTTTTTCCAAGAGTGGTAAAAAAAAAAAGTTTCTTTCCAAGTCGAATGTGTTTCACTTCGCTTTTTTCTTTGCATTCATGGTGCTCTACTTTCTACCCGTTGTACCAACGCATCTAAAGTTTATTTATGATTTTCTCAAATATTGAGGTTACCCTACTTTCTTTTGTATTGCATTCATTAGTCATCAGATATTGACTAATCTATGTGTTGGTGCATCAACTATAACATTCTAATTTCAGCTACTCTCATTTTTTGTTCAAACTTAAAATTAATTCAATCCATCAAGTGTTCTTAAACTTGGACAACATAAATAAATAAATGAAGAAAACAACAAAAGAAAGGGGTCAAAATTACCTTAATTTGCTGAGATTTGACAGCGGATAAAGTTTCTATAGGTTGGAGACCACTATTCTCTGCCAGGGCCATAGGGATAGCATCTAATGCATCTGCAAATGCTCGAATAGCATACTGCAAAGAGAATGCTAGCTTTTAGCTGGAATGTGTTGAAATTAATAGGTAAAAGGTGAAAGCCTGAATGCTCACCTGCTCAACTCCAGGGACCTTATCAGCAGCCGCTTCCACAGCGATTGAGCATGAGATTTCAGCTGAGCCACCACCATATACTATGGAATTGTTCCGAATAAGATTCCGAGCAACACATAAGGCGTCATGAAGGCTGCGTTTTGTTTCCTCTATCATCATCTTGTTACCTAAAGCAGCAGGGTGAAAATTAGTTAAATTCTATACTTCCTTTCCTTGCACTTGTTTCAGAAGCAATCAACAATGAAACCATGTACAGGTACTTGATTTAAACATAGAGAATTATGTATGGAGAAAAGGAGCTCAATATGAGATACAGATACGAGTACAACACAATGCAAAACGACCGCAAGCACAGCTGAAATAGTCATATTCAATCTACATGATGGTATACTGGAAACATGGATGTATTAAGTGTGGTCAGTGCAATCTAGCTTCTGATGGAAATCAAATTATACCAGAACATGTAGGCCTAAGCAGTCAAAATAGCTTCACTAAATAAAAATTATAAAATGATTAAAAAGCATGCAAATAAAAGATAGGAACCAGACAGAATTAACCCACCACCACGTATGAATATGGTTACAGCCCTTGAGTTTGCACAGTGCTCAATATATATCATTCGATCTTTAGTGGTTCCAAAAGCTTTTTCTCGTACCAAACCAGCCTGCATGTACAATCAACAATTAGTTCAGTGCATATGGTTTGTAAAACTGCATTGACATAGTTAACAAAAAAAGAAGTATGCTATACACAAAAGAAAAGAAGGTTTAGAGATCATATCATGGAATCTTACCTTGCCTAATTTTTCTGGAGTCAACTCCTGAAACCTCGGCACAATTCTCCCACCTAATATTGAAGTTGAGAAGCAGAGGTAATAAGAAATCCAAAGACCATAAATAAAGTAACATAAAAATAAACAGGCTATAGAACAGCAGAATTTGCACAAAACCTGTGGCAATGGCTATCAGCTCCAATTCAACACCACCAACCCATCGGACAGCAGGCAAGTTTCTATGCATTAACAAGTGATTTGCCTCATCATCAAAACCCCATTGGCAGATCACCAATGTAGCACCAACATCCTGCGATTCAGTGAGGCTTTGAAATTACATTGTTTAATATTATGAAATGTGAATATAGACAAACATAAGTACAACCCCCCATGATGATGGACAAGCTTCTGATTTACAAATAATTTAAGCAAGATTACATGAAACCCAAAGAAAGCATTCCACAAAATGATCATAAAACCAAACACCAGATAACTAAAGCAGATTACCTTGCATTTTTGAACCATATCATCAAAGTACTTCTGCTCTTGTTGACGTAAAGTTTGGAACTTTTCCACGGTATCAATATCAACCTTATGTTTAGTCTTTGGCTTCGGAGGCTCAAATGGGCAAGTTAAAATGGCAATCTTTGCATCCTCAATTTGCTTGGGCATCTGTGGGTGACTCATATCTTTGTCTACAACAATCCCATATATTAGTTCAGTATCCTCCAGCTTTCCACCTACTTTCCCCTCTACTTTAATTAAGTCTAGATTAACATCCTTTCGCTCTAGATCAGCGACAGCAAGCACTGCATTGACTGCAATCTCCGCCAAACTGCGTTTGCACCTATTCACACTGCAAAGACACCGTAGATAAATCATCAAGATAAACATACACTTTGAAATCCTAACTTAACTAAATCAACCAGAATATCAAGAGTTTAAGAAACAGATCCATAATAGAAACAACACTCACATCTTTGAAGACAAAGTAGTCATACAAGTTTGGATTAAAGATTCCGCATCGGAGGCGCTAAATTCAAATTTATGGGAAATACGCTCCAAATGTTCAAAGGCAATCCTGGAAGCCATTTCATATCCTTCTGCGATCCGAATAGGATGGATTCCACGTTCCAACAGTTTCTGAGCTTCTTCCAAAAGTGCACCAGCCATAACAACAACTCCCGTTGTTCCATCACCGATTTCATAGTCTTGACTCCTTGACAACTCAACCATGAGCTTAGCAATCTGATTATCAACATCCATCAGCTCCAAGATTGTCGCACCATCATTTGCTGAAACCAAAACAACCAGAAAAGGAAACAAAACCCAATCATTATAAATCACATACCGAACTTTCTTTTGTCAGCATCAAAATATTCCAAACATAGTGAAATTAAGCTCTTAGTGTCTTGGTACATGATGTCTCCCACAAAATTCAAACTGAATGAGGACACATTTCCACTCATCATTCATAAGCAAACTCAAATCAAAAACCAATTAAAATAAACTCAAGGGTTCAACCAAAACACACTAGCATATGACATACACAAAAAAACAGCTAGATTTTCCAGAGCTTACTTATGGTGACGTCACCGTCGGGGCTCTGAAGCATCTTATCCATGCCTTTCGGCCCTAAGGAAGTTCGGAGAATCCGCGCCACCGCTTTTCCGGCGGCGATATTCACCTTTTGCGCATCGAGGCCACGCACTCTACTTTTCTGGTCTTGCTCCCTCAGTATAATGAATGGCCGGCCATACTCATCGAACGCCAACGCCATCACGGGTCTCCGTCAAACAAATCGGATCTTATACGGATCCGACAAGAAAATGAAGACGATGAATGGAGGGAAAGAGAGTAATTTGAGCTTTTCTGGAAGTTTTGTGAAGGATACTTTGCCCTAGTACTGCTAGTGGCAATGGCGTAATATCTACTCATTATACTTGTAAAAATTGCATATTTAGTCCCTCTACTTATGATTTGTTTTACTTTTGCCCGATATGTTTTATTGTATACTTTTTTGACATGTCTAAGTTTTTACTTCTTTTTAAAAATTAGTTATTGCCTAAAAATATTTAATTACATTTCAAAATAACTGTCCCTTTAGAAAATCAAATTTGTATCAATTTATTTGTCTTTTCTTGATTAATGTTTTTTCCCAATTTTATCTCCTTCGTATTTTGAACTAAATTTTAATTTAATATCATACGTTAATTATGTATAATAAGATGGATATTATTATCATTTTTCACACATGAACATATGTATTAAATAATGTCTTAATCTCAATAAAATAATTTTTAAGTTGTAGTATTTTAAAACGGAGGAAGTAGAACTTAAAATAAAATAAAAAGTGAAATAAAGTATAGGAAGCCAGACTTTATATAATATAATTGCACGAACCCACAATAAATATAAAATGGGGCCATTGACATTTTGTACCCTCTATCTAAATCTATTTGCATTTTACACCCACAAAAGTTTTATTATTTGCAGTTTCTGCCCAAATTTTATGATCACGCGCTAATGGATTTGGACCACAGTGTCATGAGATGGAAAGCCCAGCTTATTTTGGGCCAATCACAAAGCCCAATTTATTGCCATTTACAATTTTACATCATCATTAGCTTCTATAATTTCCACAAAATTCTTAGATTGAATTTATTTTTCTATAAAATGATTTGATTAATAAATAATGTCTAATTGGAATTGAGATGAAAGATAATATTCAATTAAAGGGTCCTCTTATTTTACATAAATCCTTGATTTATAGGATTCAATTATTTAATTCTATATAAATGGAGACTTATAGGATATCAATTTGAATGTTTTCGTAGTTTATTTCTAACATTATATAGGTTACGTTTATAATTACCATATATATGATATAACATATTATAAAATTATAAAATTGGAGACCAAATGATTTTAATTTTTTGTAAAAGATATTCATATAATATATATGAACGGAATAAATATATATATATATATATATATATATTTTGAGAAAAAAAGATGATAAGTAATTGACATATCAAATCCCATAATGAATTGATTTAAAAGAAGAATATAGAACCAACAACGCCGGCGGCGGCAATTGATCCGGCGAAGGTGGTTGCGGCGGCATTACTAGAGGGAGCAGCGGTGGGTGCGAGGTTGGGGAAAGCTCCGGCAGGGACGGGGGCTCCAATGGGAGCAGCGTCGGTGGCAGCGCCTTCACTAACACTTCCGATGATGTGTTCGCCGCCCTTATCTTCGGCGGAGGGGCCGGGGGCGGCGGCGGCTTGGGGGCTGGGGAAGGCGGCGGCGGCCATTCCGACGGCGGCGAAGAAGACGAGGGCAAGAACAAGGATTTGCTTTGCCATTTTTTGAATGTACAGACTCGAGTGTGTTTTTCTCTCTCCTGTTTTCAGAAAATCGCAGCAATTGTAGAAGTAATTGCGGTGATGAAGGTGGCGGAGGGGGGGGTTATATAGGGCGGAGAGACGGTGGTGATAGGTGGTGGAATGGCGGATGTTGCGGAGGTGGATTGGTGGCTTTGCCATGCAATGTTTACGTGATTTTCTTGACACCATTAGTTTCTTTTTTTTTGGACTTGAAGAATTAGTATGGAAATTTGAAGGCCATTAGTTTTATTAATTTACCAAAATATGTGTGCATATGTATATATTTACAAAAATATATTTGTTGGCACCCATAAAAATATAGGCTTAATTCTAAATTATAATTCAACATCAATTATGAAATTCAGCAAGAAAATTTATGAGCTTAATATATTTTTACGGATAGGATGATTGTTGACTTTTCGATGAACAAATGTATAAAATGAAAATGTTTTTATTTGTACCATGCTAAAATCTAAGTTAAAAACAAGAACTTTTTTTTTTTTACAACTCATGGGGATAAAATTCTTGAACACCTATGTAAATTTTAGACTAAAAATCAATGGTGTTTCAAATTACAAAATGAGGTTATATTGTTGATTTATATTTTGCCAAATTTAAAACTTCATGGAAAACAATAGGCTAGCCAGTTTATTAAAAAATTGTTGAGACCATAAAAGCAAGAGCGACACTTGTCTGCCCCGGGGGCATGGTGCCCCCAACTTAACCTATTATATGGTGTTATATATATACTCTACATGTATCATATGTATACTCTTTAGGTATCATATATATGCTCTTATATACATATGATACTTGTAGAATATATGTATAACATCAAGAAATATAACACCTATAGAATATATATATAACACCTAAAAAGCATGCGTATAACACTTAAATCTATACTCATATATGCCCCAGGGGTATATAAGTTTTGTCCTAAAAGCAATATTGTTTCGAATTGAGAGTTGATGATTACAATCACACACACACACACACAAAATTATTTCACATTATAAGGGGAAAAATAAAAATAAAAAACAGTTGCAGAATTCAAACCCTTTTGGAATAAGCAAGTGATAAATACATAGCTAAATCAGCAATGATGATAAACACAATGAATCAATCACAATTTGAGACAAACAAACTACAATCACAAAAATATAAGACAAAGTTTTCATCAATCTTAGCAACAAACTAGGAAGATGAGAATAACAATAGATAAAAAAGAAAAGGGCCTGAGAATTCATCATCTTCATAACTGGTTATCTTCATCAAACAATTCTGCTATACACTATGTATCAAACAAATGTCTTAATTTCTAATCAGTTGACTCCTAATTTAACATGTGTAGGTTTACAAGAAAGAAACCCTCTATTACAATATCCTTAAGATACACATAATTTGTACAACCTAATTACATATATTGGATGAAATTATTACATGAAAATAAGCTATGATCTAGGAAAGCACTATTTCCATAGGATATCCAAGAAAGCACCAATTAATGGCTCTCTTCTCCTGAGTATAATAGGCAAAGGGGGGAGAAAACAAAAAATTGCCAAGTCAATAATAAGAAGAATCCATACAAGAATTGTAATGAGAAATCGAAAAGGAGCCACATAGGAAACAAGGGCATGTAGTTGTAACACACAACTTCAAGGTTGCATCTCAAAAAGATTTCCTCTAACTAGTTGACATTTTGGAAGAAAGATGTGTTGAAAAACTATATAGAATGTTGAATATGGTAGAGGTTTAGAAGGTAAAAAACAAGAACCATAAAGTAATGCCCGATATTCACATACAGACACATCTTAATAGATAAAAAATGAGAGAGACGGACACAAATCATAGAAACTAATGCATTAAAAACATCCATAGTAACATACTACTTAAAGTACTGAAGTTTATGTCACAAACGCTGGTTATGTTTGACTACGAGTACTGGAAGTGAAAAATAATAACTGTTTTTCCAGGCAATGTCTACTAAAAGATACTTACTTCTTCAAAGTCACATGGCGTACGACACCAACATATGAAACAGCTGGCAACCCTTCAGTCTATCCAAGACTGAAAATGCAAATCACTAGGCATTGGCGTGTTCTGATCGCATCATTCAGATGGCATGCGTCTCCTTTTTCTATAATCAGCATCCCTAGACCGAGATCTGTGATCGTCTCCAGGCATTGCACGCGATCTGGTATGGGATCTTGAAGACTGCCCCTTATCCCAGTCATCATCATAGCCTGAGTCACGACTTTTGTGACGATGGTCTCTGTAACGGTTCTTCTCTTCCCGATCTTTATGGTCCCTATCATATCTATCCCTATCATAATCCCTCTCATCCCGATTCCTATTCTCAGGGTTATTACTGGACTCATCATGCTTAGTATTCCTTTCCTTTTCCCGTGAAGCACCACTGGACCTTATGCCTTTTTCCTGACTTGCCTCTTCATATCCATATTCAGAAGCATTATCTTCACCACCATAACTAGACTCTCTGGTTCCTCTGCCATGTTCTTCCCCGCCCCATCCACCCACATTACTATCACCCCACATTCCTGAATGAGGTGCATCCATCCCTGCATTCCCCATCATACCCATTCCATTGGGAGCCATCCCACGAGCAAAAAAGGCAGGGTTGACATGAGGTGCCACACCAGGAAGCCCCATCGAATTAACAGGTGGATATGGAGGAAGCATTCCTGGGTAAGTAGGACCTGAAAAACCTCCATAACCACCTCCTCGACCCATAAATGCTAGGTCAAAACCAGGACCCATCATGCCCTGTGGATGCATCAAACCAGGAGGTCCACCAAAACCAGGGCCAGCAGGACCTTGTCCATATGCTCCTCCACCTGGACCAGGTGCATTCCCAAGCATATTTTTGTTCACCATCCCTCTTCCTCTGACAAGTCCAGGCCCAGGGCCCTTGTTAGGAACTTGGTTCCCCCCTCTTCCCCATGCACCACGTCCATAATTTCTCCCTCCATCTCCACTAGGAAAATGTGTTCTATTGCCTCTGCCTGCTCCATCATTAATGGGATTCCTTCCTGGTAGCTGGGACTGGACCTGGTTTTGGGTCCTGTTCGAAGAACCCATTTGTGTTATGGTCTGTGGGGTGGCAAACGCCACTACACACGCTCGCCCATTAAAAACATGCTCATGCATGCCTTCCTTACATGCAGCAGCAGCGGCAGGATCATAAAATTCAACTTGGCAGTAGCCTTTGGATTTACCACTAGCCCGTTCATCAAAGAATTTGATCTCCTTGACTTTTCCATATTGAATGAGCTCGCTCTCAAGGTCAGCATCTGTTGTCCACCAATGCAACTCTCCTACAAAGAGCATCGTATTTCCATTTCCTACTTGAGGCCTTGCCACATACTCATCATCTAATATGTGATTTCCACCAACATTTGCCCTTGAACTCATCATTGGGGTTGGAGCCTGAGGAACACTTTTTGAGCTGCCTATGTAAAGATTCACTGAAGGTGCTGCCAGCTCACCAATAACTTTCTCTGGTTTGTTCATCTGATCCACATCCGTCTTCTGGGGCACAGGTAATGATCCTTGATATCCCAAATGCTCTGCCTTAGAAATATGTGCCATTTCAGGGAGCTTTACTCTTTGGGAATCATCCATAACACGTGTAGGTGAAGCTGGCAAGCCAGCGTTCTGATCAGTAAATTGATCTCTAGTTGGAAGATAAGTCCCTTCATTAGCAACTCTGTTGTTCGTCTGTTGTGAGGTAATCGATTCAACTGTGGTTCCAGGAACATTAGTTTTTGAATCTTGGAATCCACCATTTCCAATGCCAGATGGAGGCATTTGTGCTTCAGATTGCTGCATCTGCTGGAATCCCCCTCCGACATTAACATCATTGTAGAGGTCATCATATTCATCATCATCACCAATCATTTCCTCCTCAGCAAGGGCAGGTATAGCTCCACTTTGATTAAATTGCATTTTTTGACTTCCTTCATATTCCTCATCTCCATAATCTATTTGCTCACCAGTCATCGGATTCATTATAGCAAGCTACACCTACCCAGATGTATTTCCACCTGATAATAGCGTGGAACTAAAAGTTATCGCCAAGTTCTAAGAGATGCATTTTTATTGGAATAAAATGTGAACATAAAATTTCATCTTTTCAACAAACGATTTAGGGTCAGCTTCATAATTCTTCATGACACCAAAACTAACTTCAAAGCATCAGAATCTCACATAAGATCGACTCCCAATAAACCCATTCCCTTGACCTAGATCACCCAAAACCCCAAACATCTCGATTCTCATAGAAGATTACAAATTTATCAAGAACATAATTAACCCAAAAGCAAAAAAGCCATATTTCATCAACGCAGCCTTCAATAATAATAAAATAAAAAAAATCAAGAACAGAACTTCAGATAGCACACAGCTAAAGACACTTAGAAAACCGCCACAAAATTGCTCCAAGCTCCCAGTTTTTACATCAATGGAAGATACCCATTAAGGAATCGAACAAAAAAAAAAAGAAGAAGAAGAAGAAGAAGAAGAGAATTGAGTAACCCCCAAAAGATGACATGCATAAACAAAATCCCCAACTTTACAAATTAAGTTTCGACGAATTACAACACATATATGCGATAACAACATTTCACTAAAGAATGGGAAAGGAAATCGATCACAAACCTCAAACGCAATGGATCTGCGATGATTGGCGGCGGTTTCGGCTCGACACTGGATTTGCCCTAGTTATTTATTCATTTATGCTTTAAAATAAAGATGAGAGATAGATATGGGAATAGTAGAAGATGAAAGAGAAACGACTATTTTCAAACAAATTGTATTTTTTAGTTCCTTTTTTTTTTTTTTTCTCAAAATCTTCCAATAAAAACTCTCAAAATATTTTCATTTTGCAAAAGTCAGTCCTTTTTTTTATGTTCGATGAATATATTAATGTAATAAAAAAAAAGTCCTTTTGTTTTCATTATTATTTATAATTCGTTGGATTAAATTTTATTTGAATAAAAATCCAGTAAGTTCAGCTGGTAATTTCACAAATTTCTAATGCTTATTATATTATATTTCATTAATACATGTAAATAATGATGATATCAATTTGTAACAAACTAGAAATCAAATTCAAGAAATAGTGCATTAACAAGGTAAGGTGTCCTAATGTATATACGAATACGAATATGAATACAACTACAAAAAACATATTTTCTAACATTATCTAAGATGATTCACCACTTGATTATTCTCCGATGCAACGGTCGTTTTGAGCTCACGACATCTTCATTTGTGAAAAGAAAGTGTACTTCACATTGCCTTCTGCAATCTAATAATCTGTAAGAAAAGAAACATCGAAATCCCAGAATATGATGGATGGCTAGCTACAACATCATTGAGTTCCGATTCTGACCCTACTCGTTGCCAAGCAACGATCTGATTGGTGTTCGTAAATCAATACATTCCCTTAAATACTGGGTTTGTGCGGCATATGCTTGCTCCACATTCCTCGTACTCTGCTTTTGTGTGGCATGCCTGCGTAAGGATGAGCAGATAGATTATAGCACGAGAGAGTTGAGAAGGTTATATAGAAAAGTTCTTCAGAACATTATTGTATCATGGAAAACGTGATCATTGAAGTTGAAACGAAATTGTTTATCTATACTTTCACAACAATGGTGATGGTCTCGAAAGTGATCAAAATAAGAAAACATACTGTGAAGAACTCAGGAGTTGATGCAAGAACTGAACCACCAAACCAAACTGCATATCTCTGGATAGGATGGCTGACAACGTTTACTTCGACAGGTTGTGCCTGGAGAAATAATTCTGGCAGTCAAAGTCTGAATGACAAAGTTCGACAACAATAAAGGAGTGAAATAAACTATAGGCTACCTTTAAATCTCCACCAAGCCTAGTATCAGATGTAAGAACTCGAGCATCAACAATCTTTTTGAGATCCCTTTGCAGCCTTCGGTTGAAGTCTTTGAACATGGTTGATCCTCCGGATAGCACGATGTTCTAAGTTATCTCAAATGACTTTAGTGATTAAAAAAGGAAGCCCAATTAATAATAGAATAGTCAACCAGTGCATATCACCTTATACAACGCCCTTCTTGTATCTATTGGTGCGGATTGAATACATTTGTCAATCACATCAGGCAGAGGGGTTGCAAAATCACTTGTGTATATTTCAGGGCTGAAGAAGACCTGAACAAGAAAGCATAGTTCGTAAAAAAATCCTTATTATCTACTTTGGCATGAATCGTTTTGAAATTATGGCAAGTAAAATTGGTATTGACACACAATCATTTATGTTATCCTTGCTATTGCTACGATAGCATGTAAAAACAAGAGAGTGACTTTGACAGTAAAGACAATGAATAAAGCAGACCTCAGGACCAAGGAACCGTTCATAGCCTACATCACAAGAATATGGAGCCCCAGTCTTCGGCTTAGTACCTCTCCATTGCTTAATGTATTTTGCTGGCTCTTTGTCATGCTTATTGAACTCCTGAACTTGTCAAAGAATACAGACTAGTTAAAAACAACCTTAATTATGATATTAGGAAGAAAAGGCTAGCAACTTGATATGTGTCTTCCAAAGTGTGATATGTTCACCCAATAATTAAACTAGGTGCATCTTAAGAAATTCCATTAACATGATAATCACGTCTCGTTCTTATCTTTTAGGCCGTTGGAAGGGCATATATATCCCTTGTTTTGAAGTTGTCTTCTGACCGTACCTTCACAATGTCAGAACAAGTGTAGCAATACATTTCCTTCACTTTCCGCGCTACTTCAAAGGACTCCTCAGGCGGAACATGCTCACCTCTTTCCTGCATAGAACAAATTAGGAATGAAGAAATTATAATAGGAAAACAAACTAATTAATGGTTGCTTCAGTGAACTGCACATTTTGGAGAACCAATTCTGAGACCAACATTCTATTGCAAAGAAACCTCAAAAACTGATTACTCATTTATTAATCAACTGAACCATATACTTGTCATTTGTTCTACAACTCAATCTGCAAAGATGTAAATATGGAAAGAACAAACTTTGAGTCCAAAATAAATAAATAAAACAGGTTTATTAAACGTTAAAAATGCATATGCATTTGCTTTTCTTCAGATTTCAGATACATTTTCTTTCATTGGCAAAGGGATTAGACCAGTTAAAAATACAATACTAAAGAATCATACTCTCATGAGCTGCTGGACGAACCGAGTTACATCTTTCCCTGCAATTGGAATGGACTTGATGCTGCTCCCAATAACATAACCATCTGCAACAGGGACAACATGAGTGGCCCCATCTCCGACATCCACCACAACACCTGTCATCTCACACTAAGAAGATTGAAGTATAAGAAAAACAAGATTTCATCAAGTACTTCTTGATTATGCAGTATAAAATTCATCTAATTGTCTGTCATGCTTGTTTTGTACCAGCAGACAGTTAGATTTCCATTAGCTAAGATTAACTACTCAAGCTCCAACATGGATGGAGAGTGGATCAAAGATAAGCACCATGAAGGATAAACAATAATCTATCCAAATTGATTATTACAGATCATAATTGATGTCAAAGCAGTCGATCGATCAGTCTAAGGCCCAACTTAACAAGAATTATTTCTCCTCTATTAGAACTATATCCCCCATTCACACTTGACCTAAATCAATGTTTAGTTTGATAATGTAGCGACTTTCTACAGAACTTTTTGCACACATCTGTTAGACCATGATCCTCGGACAAGTTCTTAGACCATATGTTCATCCATCCATCAACAAAAATCCAAGTCAGTTAATTGAAGTTCAAACAAATAGATTAGTTATTAGTAGTTCACCTATCAATTAATGAGACCTTCACCACAGTCCCACAGGTCATATTATTCCACAGCTCACTGAAAATATCAATACAATTTCAATGAAATCTAAGATTTTTAGCATGATGACTCAATTCGCCATACAATGAAGTACTTATAATCCCAAAAAATGACTCTCTAAACATCAAGGAAGAATTGAAGATTACCAAACTGACGACCAACCTTAGATGTTGTGTATCCTGCAGCCAAAGCAAGCACAGGCTGCACCGCAATATAGAGCCCTGGAACATTAAATGTCTCAAACATGATCTCTCCAGTATACTCGCGGTTTTCTGGCGCCGTCAAAGGGCTCTCTGTCAACAAAAAGCAGTGATCCTCTGGATCGCACCGTAAATAGTTAAATATACACTGCTGCCAGAACCTCTCCATTGAATCCCAATTATCCACCTGTCCATGCTTAATGGGATAGCTCAAATTGTAAGTGCTGCTAGATTTAGATTTAGATAACGCGTCTTCACCTATAAAGAAATCAAGATCCGCCATAACCCCTGCATTATGCTGCCCCAACCAATTGCCCTTCCTAGAACTGGGCCGAGGCTGGTTCACAAAGGAATCGTTCACCGCAACTACAGTCGGAACTATAAAACATGGCTCCACATTTCCAGCAAAACCCATTTTAGTATACCTACAATTAACAAAAAAAGATTCATCCTTTAGCCAAATCAAGAAAACCATACTCAGTGAGGCATTTCATCAAACACTTTCACTGCGATTTGAAAATCTAGAAAAACAACAAGTACCCGGTGCCATTGTCAATGACTACAGCTGGACGCGAGGTGGCAGAGGTCCATTCTCGACAAAGAAGACGATCCGGTGCCGATAACTTCCAATAACTTCAAAGAAAACGGTGATAACGATCGTTGAAACAAGCTGACAGCGTTTGGTGAGACCGACTACGACTCTTCAACTGCGGGTTGTTGAAGTCACTACCAAAACTGGAGAAGAAAGAATCAGCATCAATGGTGGGTAAGATTTCCATTCCAGCCATTTCATGGTGAAGTCATGGAATTCATCGCCAAGAAAAACAGCGTGCGTGGATCAATTGACGGCGAAATCCTATAGTTGGTAATAAGACAAGCAAATTCAATGGTTGGAGTGAGAAAGAGGAATCTAATAAAGCAATTTGGAGTTGGATGTGATCTGTTGCTGCAACATAAAGAGAAAAACGCAGATCTTCTGCTCTTGCCTTTTCCTCTTTCTTTATGAACAATGAATTACCTGAATTTTAATGATGTTTTTTTTTTTTTTAAATTTGTTCGTTTGTTTCAAATGGATTCTTGATTTCTGTTTTCTTCTTTTTTCTTTTCATAATTTTTGCAAATTATATTCAACAAGGTTATATTGATCTAAATCTGAAACATAGGTTAATTAACCGAGTAGGACTTGGGTGCCCCGGTTACGTAATACTCATCATTGATTCATCAACTAGGTAATCAGGTGTGTGTGGGCACACACCAGATTTGTTATGGCACGCGTGGAGGCTGCCCACGTATCGGGTCGGATCTGGGGGCACGGATCTAAGATCCGTACCCCGGGGTACACAAGTTTTAGTGTAATTAACCATATCGGATATGGAAAATGATTCTCACCATCGATTATTTGAAAGATTAGAAGTCAAGTAGAAATCATTTCATCTTTTATCTACCCATATAAATATTTAAATTATCTTCTTTGGTCTAGATCGTTTTATCATAATAATATTTTGCCCCTCTTCAATGATTTAAAACGACCTCGTTTTCAGTGTATGTATCAAATTCTTCCATTCGGCATTCATGACGAAATTTTGGACGTTTCCATGTAAACTTTAACACAGATTTTTGAACTGAAAAGGACAATAATTACGTAGTTTATACTCACAAATCTTAACTTTTTCATAGTACTAAATTCAAGATTGGTATTTCAAGACCAAGGATGAAAATATCCTGATATATCCCCGATATTTTCATTTTTTCATGTGATCGAAACAAAAACGGACTGTAACGATATATTATCGATATTTTCATTTTTTGGTAAAAAAGTAAATGAAATATCAATAATTATTGGCTAAATATCAATACTCATTTCAATATCAGTGATTTCAAGTAAAAATTATAGGAAAATTCATGAATATCAAGTAAATATCGGTAAATATTGAAAAATATCGAAAAATATCGGGAATATATCGGTAAATATCGGTAAATGTAGGGAAAATATCGGAAAATATAGAGAAGATATATATATCGGTAAATATTGGGAAAATATCGGTAAATATCGGGAAAATATATGTACCAATATTTCCACCGAAACCGATATATCCATCGATATTTCCGTAAAATCAAAATACCGATATATCTATCGAAATCGATATTTTCATCCTTGTTTAAGACTAAGTAAAAGATAAGAAATGTAGAAGCATACTTCCTAATGTGATGTTTCTGTTCCAATATTGATCTTTACTTCTTTTCACTATTCTTTATGCTTTCTTTGCATCAGATTATTACCATTTATATGAACAGACAAATGAAGCTCAGAATGTTAAGGTTTTACTGCCCAAAATGATGCTTTAAAACATGAAGGGCCAATGTACTAATATTATTGCCATTTTTGCTATGAAAAGAACTGTTATGTTGATGAATAAAATAGGAAAAGGTATCAGAGCCGCCCAGGTTATGCCTTTGAGAGCAACAGACAAAGAATTTCATGCAGACTTCAATTTTTTGTATTTGTATGCTAATCAAGAACCAAATGTTTAGTTAATATGCAAGCTATACAGCACGAGCCCGTTCGACGTCTAGTCTCGTGTAAGAAACAATCAACACCATAACATCAACAGTTCTTGAATAATACAGATTCTTCCATGAAAAGAAGACAATGAAAAGAAGACAGAAAAAAAATAGCTTCTTGGGTATTATATATATGGTTTCAACATCATTTACACTTATGGAACTTTGACAGAGAAGAAAGAAGGCTGGATCTTTACAGAATTTACCTGGATTTCTGCTATAATGGAAAGCAAAGGTGGCCTTTTGAGATTTGCAGACAATGTTGACAAGTTGCTGATGTTTGTTGGGATTCTGGGCAGCATGGCAGAAGGAATATCATCTCCATTGACCTTGTATGTGACAAGTGGAGCAATAGATGCATTTGGGACTTCTGGTCAGTTTATCCTCAATGATGTGGTGGACAAGGTATGAAATCCTGGTTTACAGACATTCTATAAGATATATGTGTCTTAGACTTCAATCTGCTGAAATGAAGACCACTTTTTCTGTGTTCTTGTGCAGTATGGACTCAGGCTGTTGTATCTTGCTTTCGGAATCGGTTTCACTTGTTTCTTTGGTATGTGTGGCTCTCTTCACAATCTTCATAGCCCTTGAAACTTTCCATGATCTTCATAAACTGTAAAATTTCAAAATGCAGGAGCGTTTTGCTGGACGAGAACTGCTGAGAGGCAGACTTCAAGAATTAGGACTGAGTATTTGAAGTCGGTCCTCAGACAAGAAGTCGGTTTTTTTGACAACCAAGATGCTTCATCCGCGACCTTCCAAGTTATCTCAAACATTTCTGCTGATGCTCACATCATTCAGGACGTTGTAGCTTATAAGGTACTTTTCTTCGTTCGATCATCTCTTTACTTTAGCTATTAAAAACTTACTGGTTCATCCTCTCCTGCTTCAGATACCCAATATCTTCGCTCAGATTTGTGCACTCGTCTTCGGGCTGGTAGTAGCGTTCCTGCTTTCATGGCGAATGGCGTTGGCTTCTCTTCCTTTCACGCTTACATATACTGCCCCCGGGCTAGGCTTCGGAAAGCTGATGATGAACATGGGAGTCAAGAGTAAGGATGCCTATGAGGTTGCAGGAAGTATAGTAGAACAATCGATATCGAATATAAGAACCGTTTACTCCTATGTGGGGGAGCAGAAAACAGTCGATAAGTTCAGTTCTGCCCTCCAAGAAAGCATGAAACTTGGTATAAAGCAGGGATTAATGAAGGGGTTGATGATAGGAAGCATGGGCATGATGTTAGCAACTTGGGGTTTTCAGGCCTGGATTGGTGGTCTTCTTGTTACTGAAAGAGGTGAAAGTGGTGGCCATGTTCTCATAGCTGGAATCAGCATCATCATGGGAGGAATGTGAGTCCCATCTCTTAATCATTAATAATCTCAGGATATTGAGAAACATTTCATGAACTCTTCTTCTTGTAATCAATCTCAGGTCCCTTATGAATGCTCTACCTAATGTACCATTCATCACAGATGCATCAGCTGCTGCAAAACGTATACTAGAGATGATTGATCGTGTTCCTGAAATAGACTCGACAAATGATGAGGGAAACGTTATAGAAAACATAAGAGGACAAATCGAGTTCAGGGAAGTTTATTTCAGTTATCCATCAAGAAAGGATGATGTAGTCCTAGATGGACTTAGCATCAAGATAAAACCTGGTAAGAAAGTCGGGCTCGTCGGAGGAAGTGGTTCGGGTAAATCAACTGTTGTTTCATTGCTCGAAAGATTTTATGACCCCGTCAAGGGAGACATATTACTTGATGGGCACAGAATAAAACGACTTCAGCTTAAATGGTACAGATCCCAATTTGGGCTGGTGAGTCAAGAGCCAGTTCTGTTTGCCACTTCCATAAAGGAAAATATACTGTTTGGAAAAGACGACGCTCCTCTAGAGCTTGTTATAGACGCAGCTAAAAGTGCAAACGCGCATGATTTCATAGTCGGGTTTCCTCGAGGATACGATACACAAGTAAGCTATTCTTCATACTTTGAAACTGTTTTCTTGAAGTCCACCTTTGTAATGATACTTTGATTACATTCAGGTGGGGCAACTTGGAGTTCAGTTATCGGGGGGCCAAAAGCAGAGAATTGCTATAGCAAGAGCACTGCTTAGAGATCCAAAGATTCTTCTACTCGACGAAGCTACGAGTGCTCTAGATGCTCAATCTGAAAGCATAGTGCAGGAGGCCATTGATCAAGCTTCACAAGGAAGGACAACACTGCTCATTGCTCACCGTCTTTCTTCGATCCGTAATGTTGATAAGGTTATGGTACTCGAAGCTGGGAAAGTTGTCGAATCAGGTTCTCATGATGAGCTGATGCATATGAACAATGGTGAAGGAGGAATCTACAGCCATATGGTGAGGTTGCAGAAATCAGCTACAATCAATGACTTCTCACCTGATCAGAGAATCCCTAAGAGACTAATGTATTCTCGAAGTGTCAGTTCTCGTCGTGGCTCAAGCTTACTCAACAGCCCTGCTTCTCCCTTTATCTGTCCACTGCCCATGAGTTTACTTTCATCAATTCAAAATAGCCCAGCTTCCTCCTTCAGTGTTCCTTATGAAAATGATGAAAAACCGGACTCTTCTCTTCTTCTTCTTCTTCTCTTCTTCTTCTTCGAGTCCTTCGCAATGGCGCTTATTTGAAATGAATATACCGGAGTGGAAGAGAGCCCTGTTTGGCTCTTTGGGAGCTGTTGGAGTAGGGTCTTGCCTGACAATGAATTCATACTGTATGGGAGCTCTTGCCTCTGCTTACTTTGAAGAGAAAAGATCGAAAATAAAGTCTGAGACGAGATTCTACAGCATTGTCTTCCTAATTATCTGTGTTGCCGTTTTATTCTCGAGCATAATCCAGCATTACAATTTTGCCATCATGGGGGAACGATTAACCAAGCGAACACGAGAAATGGTTCTTCATAAGATACTCTCTTTTGAGGTTGGATGGTTCGACAAAGATGAAAACACCAGTGCGGCCATCTCTACTCGTCTTTCTTCTGAAGCCAACACGGTACGTTCCCTTGTAGGAGACCGTATGTCATTGCTACTTCAGGTCTTTTCAAACGCCTTTCTAGCCTTCACCCTCGCACTGATCATTGCATGGAGAGTTGCAGTTGTGATGATAGCAATACAACCTTTGATCATAATCAGCTATTACTTCAAAGCTGTTTTGATGAAGCAAATGTCTGTAAAAGCCCAGGAAGCACAGAATGAAGGAAGCCAGTTAGCAAGTGAAGCAGTAGTGAACCATAGAACTATCACTGCTTTCTCTTCTCAGGAAAGAATCGTCGACTTCTTTAAAGCAACATTGACTGAGCCAAGAAAACAGAGCTTAAGACAATCATGGATTTCTGGGGCAGGATTATGTAGCTCTCAGTTCCTAACCGTAGCTGCTGTTGCTCTAACATTCTGGTACTGGCGGAACGCTGATGTCCAAGGGATTACTGAGCTCAAAACAGCTCTTTCTGACTTTCTTCATACTGATGGCCACTGGTAGAACCATTGCAGATGCTGGAGCTATGACCTCGGATTTATCAAAAGGCAGCAGGGTAGTAAGATCAGTGTTCGCGATTCTTGACAGAAACAGCAAGATTAAATCAGACAACTATGAAGGTCTCAAAGCTAAAGAAACACTGCAAGGAAGGATAGAGTTTGATGATGTTTACTTTTCGTATCCATCGAGGCCTGGACAGATGATCTTCCAGGGTCTCAGTCTCAAGATTGAAACTGGAAAAACAATGGCCATTGTGGGTGAAAGTGGTTCTGGAAAATCCACTGTCATTGCATTGATAGAGAGATTCTACGACCCGATAAAAGGATCAGTTTTCATAGACGACCATGATATCAGAAACTACAATCTGAGAGACTTGAGATCACAGATTTCACTAGTTAGCCAAGAACCGGCCCTCTTTGCAGGAACGATCCATGAAAACATAATTTATGGCAGAGATGATGCCACAGAAGCTGAAATCAGAGAAGCTGCAATACTTGCAAATGCTCATGACTTCATAAGGTACCATAAAATCTCACTTTCTTACACCATATAAAACAGTTCATATTTGCAATAACTAAAAGTTTTTTTTTGTCATTTGTAGTTCAATGCAGGATGGATACAAAACCTACTGTGGAGAAAGAGGAGTCCAACTTTCAGGAGGGCAAAAGCAGAGAATAGCTCTTGCACGAGCTATTCTGAAGAATCCAACGATCCTCCTTCTGGATGAGGCCACCAGTGCTTTGGACAGCATGTCTGAAAATATAGTTCAGGAAGCATTGGACAAGATGATGGTCGGCAGAACATGTGTCATAGTAGCACACCGGTTATCCACAATTCAGATGGCTGATTGCATCGCAGTTATTAAGAATGGAAAAATCGTGGAAGAAGGATCACATTCTGAGCTACGTGCACTTGGAGAAGATGGTGCATACTATTCCTTAGTCAAGTTACAGCATTACAACTCTCCATAGAGGTTATTAACAGCATATTGTAAGGCACATTCTTTTACTAAATCAATGATGAGAACATTTGTTCTTTCTTATGTCTGTAAATTCTATACAATTCCAAAAAAAGAATCCTCGTCCAAAAGTATTTGAAATCAATTCATGTTATAGAAGTTCATGACAAAAAAAGGTACTATAAACTGGAAGCAAATAAACTATAAAGCCCATCTTCATTCATAACAAAATAACTCAAAGTACGTGGTTGTCAATTAAAAGTATGGTACAGGATCCACACCTTATGCGAATCTAGCTCAGCTCGACAGCTAGAATTCAAATATAACATGATGAACATAGGCATCAAATGCAATGTTAATCCAATCACTTAGCAAGTGAATCCATCTCTTTCTGTTGTTTATACAACTCCTCTCTCATTGTCCTTATCTCAACCTCTTTCTCCATTCTCTCCTTCTGCAGGTCACAACATCAAGTAAGAAAGAAACTCGACTTTTTCGCGTTTCTAATCAAGGCCAAAAGCTCAGCCAAACAGACAATAACAAGCCACAGAAGAAGCATTTGTAATGCAAAATCCAGTTAATAGTAACCAGAAATTTTACAATTCTCAATCCATAAGGCTCAAACTTCAACCTTCTTAACTGTTACAACACAAGTACCCCCACAATGGTTTCTATAAACTCTCAAAAACAGTGTCTTGCATATATCAAAAAGATTGATCCCTTAACAGTTTAATCAAAAAATCAAAACTTCAGTACAATAACACAGAATTTTCAATCAAAATGCAATGCCCAAATCAAGAATATATGTATATCGAGAATCTATCATGCATATAAACCGATCAAATGAAAAACCCAAAAAAATTCCAAAACCAAAACAGAAAATTATTTCCATTTCAAAGCAAAATCGAAAACCATTTCATACTATACCAAAACAAAAGTACCTTTTCATCCTGGTGAAGAGCAATCCAAACAATGGACTTTGTCCATTGTTTGCCAGAAAAGGAAAGCGCCAAATGACATAGCAAAGAATGAAGCCACTTTCACTATCTTCAGAATTTCTGCAAATGGACAGCCCTTATTCAGCTAAGTTTTGCCACATTTTGTGCAATTCAAGAAAAAAACGACAATTTATTACAAAACGACAGCGTTTTACGTGCGTGGTATTCATTTCCATTTTCCACCGACTTACTATTTAGCCGTAAATTTCAAATAAGACTCTTTTTCGTGTTCGATTCTTTTTCATGAAAACGAGCTAAAAGTGAAATTTTATTCTGCTTCGATGAAAAATTTCAGCATTTCACCAAAAAAAAAAATTGAACAAACTCATGAGCTCCATTACTATGACTCCCACAAGAGAATCAAGAAATCTTGATCAAATTTATTTATTTTCATGCGGAAGCATGAACCACCATATTGCTACAATCTGTTATGGGATTGAGGAATTTGCAGTCAAGACGAGGTTTTTGTCCAGAAACTGTCATTTTCAGGTAAAAGAAAATTTTAATGTGTGTAATACGTGTATGCGTGAGATTTTTCCTTAAGTGCTAAAGTGATGTTGAAGTTTTCTTCTTTATAATGTATAGAGTTTTGATAAAATAGTTCTAGAGTATGATATGGGCTTTCTTGTTCTCTTACCTTTGTTCTTCTTAGCAGAGTATGTATATATTTCGTTTTATGGGGTCTCAACAAAGATTTGTTTATGAAGAAAAATGGTTGGATTAGGATTTATTGAGATTGAATCTTTGGCTATAAAAGAATAGTGATAGTCTATGAAGTTTTGGAACTATATATTTTGTTTTCTGTGTTGTAGACTCTATATTGGACAAAATATGGGCTTACTACTTTTGGTTCATACACACACTAATAATGTACTATATATTACAAGTTGAGTACTTGGATGGGAAAATTTGAAGTGATCTATTCATTGAATGATCTCTTTGATCTTCAGTCATCATGGGTTTTCAGTTATGATCTTGATTTTTCACTATGTTTCTGCCCTTTTGTTGTCTTGGATTGTTGGCACATGCAAAGCGAGAATCTTGCTGAGCTGAATCTCAGTTGTTCGTAATCAGAGTTTCAAGACTAGTATCCTAACCAAGGGTAAATCAATGGAATTTTCAGGATTGGTTTTTGACGGAAAAACAATGTATGTTATCTCAACATAACAGAGATTGAGTTTGATTTCCAAAGACCTGTTATTTAGTGATAATATTCTATACAACATTTTGTGTGGGATTGTTTTTCAAGAAAAATGTGCTATATTCACCACAAAATGAACAAATCCATGAGCTCAGTGATGATAAGTCCCAAAACAGGATCAAAGAAACATGATCAATTTTCTTTTGTTTATGTGGAAATATGAAATGACATATTCCTAAAATCTGTTATGGAAATCAGGAATTTGGCATCAAGATAAGGCTTTTGTTTAGAAATTGTCATCTTCTGGTAAGTAAAAAAATTATAATATTTGTAGTATGTGCATGTATCAGACTGTTTTCCGTTCTGTGCTGATGTTGAAGTTTTAGTCTTTTTGCACTCTGGACTTTTCCATGAAAAGGAAATAGAGTTTGAAGCTTAGTACTTTAGAAGCTATGTCTCTGATAAAATGTATTGATTTGGCTTTCTTGTTCTTTTACATTTGTTATTTTTAGCTGAATTTGTATATCTCTGGTTTTCTGTGGTGGCAAAAAAGTTTTTAATGGAGGAAAATGGTTGGAATGTGGTTAATTTAAGATGGAATCTCTTCTTATAAAAGAATAAAACGAGTAAAGTTGAATGAATTTTGGAGTTATATCTTCATTTTTGTAGTCATGGATGCTACATTGGGTTTGCCATTTTCAATTCATATACAGAAACACACACCCACCTGTATATGTGTAAATTAAACAGTGGATTTGTCGATGCTGTCAATTTTACGTCTTTATGCTAATTAAGTAATATCCGGCCATGAAAGTCAATAGCAGTTAACATCAGAAAACCTTATGAGCACCAACAATTCTTCCCATAAAAGACAATAGCTCCAAGACAGGAAATGATTGTTCATGCAATATTTATCAGACAGGAAATTATTATTCAAGAGCAAGGCCCCATAGGAGGCCAATGAAAATACAAGTTGCTATCGAGGCTGTCCTTATGTAAATGAAATAAACAGAGTTAAAAATCCTTATTTATATATCAAACACTTGAACATCATTTACCCATATGGCTTTTTGACACATAAATAGTCCGAGTCTTAGTGAAGTCTTCTATGCTAACAACTGAAATGGGAAACGAAGGTGGACTATTCAGGTTTGTGGATATTGTTGATAAGTTACTCATGTTTCTTGGCACTGTGGGCGGCACTGGAGAAGGATCAGCAGTTGCACTGACCATGTATACATTAAGCGGGGCTATAGACGCTTTTGGGAATGCGGACCAGTCTATTGCCAAAGGGGTGGTGAACAAGGTATATATAGATTGATAAAATGTCAAATATTATTGAATTTCATATTTGTCAGATTTGTAGGACATGTTCGATAAGCACTTTATTACTGGTTCAAGAGAATTTTCTTATGTTCATTTGCAGTATGGACTCAAGCTACTTTATATTGGTCTAGGAGTCGGCTTTGCTTCATTTTTAGGTATGTATATATGTATTTATCTCTCTCGGTGCAATGGAGCAATAGTTTCTCTAATCTCGTGTACTAGTTCTTGTTACAATAAGATTTTCGTGCCTATTGAGAAGAGTGGCAATTGCACGATTAATAGAAGTATAAATTCTATGTTGAAGCCAAAATGGAGCTTTGTGGAAATTTTGCATGTTTTGTAGACATGTGATTATTTTGTTAATCTGTAAGTTGGCATCCAAAAATTGCAGAAGGGCTTTGCTGTACAAGAACCGCCGAGAGGCAAACATCAAGAATACGAATGGTCTATTTAAAACCAGTCCTCAAACAAGAGGTTGGCTTCTTTGACGACCAAGATGCTTCATCTTCGACCTTCCAAGTTATCTCAAACATCTCCACTGATGCTCACTCTATTCAGGATGCTATAGCTAATAAGGTTCCTTTTCGTCTCATCATTTTTACCATCTTCGTCTTCTTTAGTTAAAACAAGAGTGTTCTTTAAACTCTTCTCTTCTACCTGTTGCAGATACCAAATACTCTGGCGCAGTTCTGTTCACTCGTTTGTAACTTCTTAGTTGCCTTCACGCTTTCATGGCGACTGGCATTAGCCTCTCTTCCTTTCGTACTCGGATATATAGTCCCAGTGGTGGCATTTGGAAAACTAATGTCGAATACGGAGATCAAGAGTAAGGAGGCTTATGGGATTGCTGGAAGTGTAGTGGAACAGGCGGTATCAAATATAAGAACTGTTTATTCGTATGTAACAGAACAGAAAACAGTCGATAACTTCAGCCATGCCCTTCAAGAGAGCATGGATCTTGGCATAAAGCAAGGACTAATGAAGGGGTTGATGATAGGAAGCATGGGCATGATGTTTGTAACTTGGGGGTTTCAGTCTTGGGTCGGTGGCCTTCTCGTTACTGAAAAAGGCGAAAGTGGTGGCCATGTTGCCGTTGCTGGCATCTGTCTCATCCTTGGAGGACTGTGAGAAACCAATCTTTAATCTATCAATGTTGACATATAAATCTCTCTAGATTATTTATTTCCATGATGTTTCAGGTCTTGCATAACTGCTCTACCTAATGTGCCGTATATCATAGAGGCATCAGCTGCTGCAAAGAGAATATTTGAGATGATCAATCGTGTTCCTGAAATAGACGCTGAAAATGACGAGGGAAAGGTTTTAGATCACGTTAGAGGACAAATTGAGTTCAGAGAAGTGTATTTCAGTTATCAGTCAAGAAAGGATGAGCCAGTTCTTCAGGGACTTAGTCTCAAGATTAAACCTGGTAAGAAAGTTGGCCTTGTCGGAGGAAGTGGTTCTGGAAAATCAACGATCGTTTCGTTGCTTGAAAGATTCTATGATCATGCCAAAGGAGACATACTACTTGATGGGCATAGAGTGAAAAGGTTGCAGCTAAAATGGTACAGATCTCAGTTTGGGATGGTAAATCAAGAGCCAGTTCTCTTCGCCACTTCCATAAATGGAGACGAAAATGCTTCGATGGAACTTATTATAAGTGCAGAGAACGACTAACCAAGCGAATCCACGAAATGGTTCTAGAGAAGATAATCACATTCGAGATTGGATGGTTCGACAGAGAAGAAAACAGCAGTGCTGCAATCTGTGCACGTCTTTCAACTGAAGCCAACATGGTCCGTTCTCTTGTTGGGGATCGCATGTCGTTGCTGGTTCAGGTCTTCACAAATGCTTTTCTCTCCTTCACCCTTGGACTGATCATAGCCTGGAAACTTGCAGCTGTATTGATTGCTATACAGCCTCTGATTATAGCGAGTTTTTACTTCAAAACGGTGTTGATGAAACAAATGTCCGTAAAAGCCCAAGAAGCACAAAATGAAGGAAGCCAGGTTGCAAGTGAAGCAGTAATGAACCACAGAACCATTACAGCTTTCTCTTCTCAGACAAGAATCTTGGACCTCTTTAAAGCCACATTGGAAGGCCCACGAAAGCAGAGCCGAAGACAATCATGGATCTCTGGACTAGGTTTGTGTACTTCCCAGTTCTTAACTACTGCTTCTGTAGCTTTAACCTTTTGGTATGGTGGAACGTTAATGGGGAACGGATTACTAACCTCAAAGCAGCTCTTTCTTGCTTTCTTCATATTGATGGGCACCGGCAAGACCATAGCAGATGCTGGAACGATGACTTCTGATTTGTCGAAAGGTAGCAATGCAGTTTGTTTTATATTCTTGATTCTAGACCGGAAAAAGCAAGGTTGAATTGGACAATTGTCACAATTCTGAAAGTCTAAAAAAGATCGAATCTTTACAAGGCAGGATAGAGCTTGATGATGTGTACTTCTTCTATCCGTCAAGGCCTGGACAGATGATCTTCCAGGGCCTTAGTCTCAAGATAGAACCTGGAAAAACAATAGCACTCGTGGGAGAAAGTGGCTCCGGCAAGTCCACTGTCATTGGATTGATCCAAAGATTCTACGACCCACTAAAGGGCTCGATCCTCATAGACGATCTTGATATCAAAAGCTACAATCTGAGAGACTTGAGATCACACATTGCACTGGTGAGCCAAGAACCAGCTCTATTCGCTGGCACCATTCACGAAAACATACTCTATGGCAAGGAATCAGCAACAGAAGCTGAAATCGAGGAGGCTGCAATCCTTGCCAATGCTCATGAATTCATTAAGGTATTCTACACTTGTTATTACCACGTAAACTCAAAACAAACCACTGACCTGTCTCTTGTCTGATCAGTTCAATGAAGGATGGCTATGAAACATACTGTGGAGAAAGAGGGGTGCAGCTTTCTGGGGGCCAAAAGCAGAGAATAGCACCTGCACGTGCGATGCTGAAGAACCCGGAAATCCTTCTTCTAGACGAGGCGACTAGTGCATTGGACAGCATGTCCGAAAGCCTAGTCAATGAAGCATTGGACAAGATGATGGTTGACAGAACTTGTGTCATCGTTGCACACAGATTATCCACAATACAGATGTCTGATAGCATTGCAGTTATCAAGAACGGAAAGATAGTCGAAGAAGGATCACACTCGGAGCTACTTGCCCTCGGAGACCACGGCTCCTACTACTCTTTGATCAAGCTACAACATCACTACAATACCTGAGAATCCAAAAGCACAGGTTATAAAAATACGTATGTTGTCTGAATATTTCAACTTTCACACAACAGTGATGTTCACATGTAATGTAACTACATGGAATCTGTGCTGTTGTTTATCGGGTTCGGGTCGGATCGGATTGGATTATTGTTGGGCTGATCCGACTAGGCCATTTATTAAAAAGTAATTAAATGCAGAAGCCAAAATGCTGCTCCTTTTATGAAAAGATTTATTTATTTATTAATGCTTTCATTTGTATCATATCTTAATTTATCATTTTATGTGTAATACTGAAATAAAATATGAAATAAGAATACAATGTGGATGGTCCAAGTTCGGCTTCCTTTAAGACATGAACTACGTTATCTCTGGTCTTTAAATTTTATTGTCCTGTTCTTATATTTAATTTATTAAAAAAATTATTTACCTCCTTTTCTTGAGGACACAAAATTGCAAAAAGTTGATTTATTCTCTGTGAATGAAATATAGGGTAATTCTATAGTACACCAGGTGTATTAATACAGCAGACTCTCCACTCATTTTCAACCATCAGATTTGAGATCATTAAGGTCAAAGTCAACTATGGTCTCAGATCTAATGACTGAAAATGATGGAGAGTTTGGTGTATTAATACACCCGATATACTACAGAAGGACCCTGAAATATAACATCAAACAAACATAATAGTAAAATAATCCCACTTGATTTATTGTATACAGAGTTGTGATTTACAATGTAGAGATAAATATTGAAGAAGGTAAAAAAGTTCTCTCATTTGTCTTTTTTCTAGACTATATAAAATAACCTTTACTTTGTCTCTCTTCATAACCAAAGTATTTCAATTCCTCTCTCTCTCTCTCTCTCTCTTCTCCGGCAGCAATGACGAAGAAGATCCGGTCTTGGCTGTCAACATGCTCCTCCGCCACCTGCATCGCCACCTCCGGCGAGTCTACCTCCCCATCTCAGCTAGGAACCGCCTCTCCTCCGCCGAGCAGCAGCTTCTCCGATTCGCAAACCAACTCGAGCAGCAGCAACCTCTCCCTCCTAACCCTACCCTCCGTCCCCTCTCTCCAAAAATTCACACTCTCGCCACCGAACCCCGCCGGAGATCCCCCCGCCGCCGATGCGGCCCTCCTCACCTCCCTCAGCTCCGACCGCCGCGCCCACATCAACTTCCTCGCCCTCCACAATAACCTCCTCTACGCCGCCGCCGGCCACGAAATCCACGTCTTCGAGACCATAACCAACACCCTCTTCGACACGTTCAACGCCGGCAAGACCCACTCCGGCTCTGTCAAGTCCGTCGCATTCCGCGCCGGAAAAGTGTTCACCGCCCACCAGGACTGCAAAATCCGAGTGTGGAAACTCAACGATCAGAAGCAGCACAAACTCATCGCCACCCTCCCAACTCTGGAAGACCGCCTGAGACGATTCGCCCTCCCTCAGAGCTACGTCAACGTCCGCCGGCACAAGAAGAAGCTCTGGATTCAGCACCAGGACGCCGTCTCCGGCCTGGCAGCCCACGATCAAAACGACAGCCTCATGTTATCCATATCATGGGACAGAAGCATCAAGATATGGAACCCCTCCAACCTCCACTGTCAAGAATCCATCAACAAAGCCCACGACGACGCCATTAACGCCGTCGCGATATCCAAAGACGGCGTGATATACACAGGGTCGGCGGATAAGAGGATCAGAGTGTGGAAGAAGGAGGAGAACAAGCACAGGCTGATAGCGACATTGGAGAAGCACAAGTCGGCCGTGAATGCACTGGCCCTGAACCCGGACGGGTCGGTTCTGTTTTCCGGGTCGTGTGACAGATCCATTTTGGTGTGGGAGAGAGAGGACAGTGCCAACCACATGGCGGTGGCGGGGGCATTGAGGGGTCATGCAAAGGCCATTCTTTCGTTGATCAACGTTCGCGATTTCTTGATCAGTGGATCCGCTGATCGGACGGTCAGGATTTGGCAACGGAGATTTGATGGAAGGTACTGCTGCTTGGCGGTGTTGGAGGGTCATCGGACGCCGGTGAGGTCTCTGGTGGCGGCGGACGGCGGTGGTTTGAAGGTGTTCAGTGGAAGTTTTGATGGGGAGATTAGGGTATGGCAAGTTCAAGTGTCAAGCTAGCTAATTATGATATTTTGTATAGATAGTTCTTTTTTTCTTTAAATCAATGTTGTTGAATTAGGTTTGATTTAGTAATTAGATGTGGGTTTCCATTGATTTATTAACCTTAATTTTTGTGTAATTTAATTTCATGGGCCCAATTAATTGTGGGATTTGTGAATGTATTTTCATTGAGTCTTATAGTTTCGTCATATTCATTTATGTATAATTAATTAATTTGATTAATGCAACTTTTTTCAATTTCAATTATGTTTTAGGCATTTCAAATTTGGACTAATAAAAAATGGATTTTAAGTAGCACTAAATTGAAAGAAAAATATTTCACATCATAAAATATATTCCATATATATCTAAATCAATATATTTCTCATCATATAATCAAGATAAGTTCATGTCAAATGTTGAAAAGTTTACATAAATTGGATATATAGTTTGTGTGCATTAATGTGTATGTAATTACATACAATACATTTGTGTGTAACATATATAATTGAATTCGAATACATAAAAATTTGATTGAATTGACTCCTAGTTTTCTCAATGTACGTAACATTTATTTTGTTAGCATTAACACTAATATCTAGAGAAATTTGTAAATTTGGTACTATAACTTTGGTCATATTTATCTTCTAGATCATTATTTTTTTGGATTTTTATAATGGTCATTTTATTAATTTTTCTTTTTCAATTTCAGTAGTTGGAAATTCGATTTTGAAAATAATTAATTATAGACATAAATAATGGTGAAATTTGAAGGAAATTTGATCTATCTATTCTAAATTTTGTATTCTTCATACATTTAGCGACACATCAATTTTATTACTATACAATCAAATCATTAATTTGAAATGTCAAGTCATAAAAATTCATGTTGGATATATAATCATAAAATAAATTTGTAATTAAAATTAGACAAAAATATTCGGATTTTTTCTTTTTATAGAAATTATGGTTGTTAGTTTGATGGACAAAACTTGACAACAAATTTTTAAATATTTCAATCATAGTTAAGATCACAAAATTAAATTGTCCCTCTCAGTACATAGATCTAGTTTGGGGACTATAAATTTGGCTCATATATATGCTACGATATAATCAAGTTATATATATATACATTGTTCTTCCCAAATTTATAAAATAAATTTGTTTTTATCTTATCATGAATTGTTTTAATTTTAATTAATTTATACATTGTCTTGATTTTGGTTTTGGGTTTTCATTTGTTATAATAAATCCTCGTGAGTTGGAAGGAAGTCTCATCTCCTAAAACTCCAATATTAATATATAACCATTTCATATACATAATAATCTATCATTACACGATTAGTTCCACATTTAATTTGCATAAAACAAATATTAAACTTAAACTAATTGATCGATAAATACTACAAATTATTACAAAAATTAAGGAGTAAATGAAGCAAGAAAAAGTGGAGATGCAACATCAAATAACAACAAATTTTTTGCATCAAACAATACAATTAGTAACGTGAATTTGGGGATCTAGTAGGCCAATATTCCAAGTACAAGGAACTAAACTATTTACTTATAATTTTCATCGATCGAAAGGAACAATAATTTGGCATGATCATTAGTGTAATCAAATGTTAATTAATTATAAAGTCAACATTAAACGCCAAATCTAATATGAGTAGCACGTGATATGTAATTGATCACGATTAAATGTTAGATTTAAGGTGTTATTATTTTCACAAAAAAAAAAAACCTCAAATGAAACAGTACCATATATAGTTTAATATATTAATACTACTAATTTAATTAATTAACATGTAACCTTTTTAAGAAATCAAAAAAGTTGTCCATCAAGATTAATAAACGTTTTTAATTAACAATAATCACTGTTAAATTAATTATTGCCTTTTCTGCTGTTTAATTACTATTAAATAATAATTTAATTTATCCTGTCCATTCTTGAAGATATAACTATGTATTTTGTCCATTTTGCTAATACTAAAGGACTGAAAAGGCATTGTTCTGACAATTGCTTCATTATTTTACTGACTTTATACCTATAATTAAATTTATGATATTAAATTCTAAAATAAATTTAGAAGACAAAAATATTTACATAAAATGTATTGGGTGATCATAATATATTGTATAATATTGAAAAATTCAATAGAAACTATATATGTAAAAGATGCATAATGCAAAGACCAAGTGGAATGTATAGCTGTTGGGCATTATAACTTAATTGAAGAGTATGGTTCAAATTCTTACATCTTTTTATAGTAAAACTGTCCCAAAAAATCTCAAAGTACCAATTCAATGAATGGTCACACAATAACATACAATTATATATATATATGTGTGTGTGTGTGTGTGTGTGGTGGAGAGAGAGAGAGAGAGAGAGAGAGAGAGAGAGGGAAAAGTTGGTGGGAAAAGTATAGATCTATGTATTTTGCATGCTTAAAGAAGAACCTAAAAATATTGAAGTAATAATAATAATAGTAAAGAATGAGTTTTTATGGGTTTTTTTTTAATTTTATTTTGACAACTTGGCAACTAGAATTTGAAAACAAGTGATGATGCTAACTTTTTTATTTTTCAGATTTTAAGTTATCTTTGAATGCTCTTGTGGTCACCATTTTAATCCTTGCCCCCCAATATCCCTCCTATATTTATGATGTGTCAATAATGGTAAAAATAATCATCTACTTTAATGTATCTAGAAGTTATGGGTATTTATAATAAATAATGACTTAAGTAAACAAAATTAAACATTTAATTCTTCAAGTAATTAAAAGGTGATAGAAAGATTGAAACATGTCATAATATTATATTGTTAAAACCAATTATTTTGAGAGTAGGTCTTGCGTGCCCCAAACACTTATTGTAATACCTTTAAATAATATGAGTAATACCTTAACATGTAACAAGTAATATCTTGAATAATATCTTCACTAAAACATATATTTCAATTATACACGTAATACCTTATGAATATGCAACTAATACTTACCACTAATACCTTATGAATGCACCAATAATACCTCATGGATATATACCTAATACCAAACTAATAATACCTTTGGGGGTACGGTGCACCGGGAGTACGCAAGTTTTTGCCTTATTTTGATTGCCCGGGAGTGTAACCGAATTATAGATTTGGTAATCATATGTTGATAAGATTTTGTGTAAATGAAATGCTTAATAAAAATTATAGTACCATGTTATAATAAATATGTTATCTACCACGAATAATCATGATATTAAATATGGAATGATTCATGGCCTCATCTAAATCTACCTAATAATTGATTCTCTAGAAGTTTCTGCAATTTAGTCAACTGTAGTGAATTAATCAATTTTTGACGTATTATTTCCCTAAAATGTCACTTGGTAATTGGTATATAAATTTCACATGTCATTATTTATTCACTTATGTAGACGTGTATTAAAACTAGTAATTCGATACGAAATGAAACATCAAATCTAAAAAAAATAGGGACTATATATAAGAATTAAGATTCATTTATAGAATAGAACGTGACACCTATCTAATATTTAAATTGGTGTTCTTGTTTTTCATTGAATAATAGGGCATTTTAGGTTAATGATTAGACACAAGTAGTAATGTAAATGTCAATTTAGATCCTTAAAAGATTTTATTGTATAAATCAATTCATGCACCACGTAAGGCATCATCGATCATGATAAAATTAATTTTTTTCTCAACTGAAATAATATTTAAGCGCATAAAAAATTAACTAACTATATACGAATTCTAAAAAAAACTAATATTAATTGCTAGTAGTTGTTATTCTCATAATGACTAAGCAAACATGTTTATTAAATTCTTGGATATTAATTGACTATATATAAACCATAACAATTGCAGGAAACGACTACAAACATTAAACAAAAACTTATATAAAATCGTCATACATAACAAAAACGTTTTTCATAAATCATGATAACATGCATTTCAAATCAACATTGAACTCATAAATCATACCACACTTGAACGTGCATGCATATTAATGAATCAATTCTCTACGTTGATTTTGAGCTTAATTGACTAATGATCAATTATTAACAATTAAATTAAGAATACATAATCAAAGTTGTTAGTCAAAATACAGATGATCATGTGAACACAAGCAACTGGGACTAATATTGTAATATATATAATTTAATTAGGGTTTTTATGATATAGAATTAATATAGAATCACGATCCCAACTTGGCAACTTGCTCATGCACAAAGAGAAATGAGCTTTCACAAAGCAATATTATATTGTATGTGACTCTCATTAATACTTGACCTTAATAGGACAATCATAAACAGCCAAATAAATAAATAATGGGTATATAAGAATATTCTCCTCAGATTGTTTCGTAAATATTATGTGATATGAATCAATCCACGATTAGCAACCCACGAAATTATGGTTTTCAGTATGTCTCCAATTTTTATATTTAAATTGTATTTTTACATGTATTCTAAATTTCTAATATTCCATATTCATTTTGGGGAGTTTTCTTTTTTTTTTTTTCTTTTAAGTCAACACATATCAGTTGAGTTTGACCAATATTTTTGGGCCATACTCTTTGGGGCCAATTTCAACTAGACCAAATTTGTAATATTTTGTACCATATATTGTTAAGGGCTTATGGCCCAATTCGACTAGGCCCAATTAATGACTATATTAATTATGGGTTCTTATCGGCTCTAAACACAAGCAAACGAACGATTAATATATAGATATCGATTTAATTAAATCATTAACACATGTTTAAATTCTCTAATCATTCATAAATTAAGTTACGATTAACTTAATTATCAAGAATTCATTCAAAGCACTTAATTGAAGTGGGAACTAGATGCCAATCAAACAAACAACAGCTTTATTGATGGATAATAGTAATATGGCATCAATACAATCGCATCTCAACAATATAGTAACTCAAATGCAAAAGGAAAAAACACAAACAGATCATACAAATTTATTTGGTGGAATTGAGAGAGATTAATAGGCTGCATAGAAGTTGTCTCAATCGGTGCAGCATCGATACATGACATACTTGTCCATGTTCTTTCCACACTCCGAGCAAACCACCGTCTCGGGTATGTATCCGGCCTGGCCGGGCAGGATGAGACGGTGGCAGTGATGCTCGGGGTGGAATCCCTGTAAGTGGTTGTGCAGAACAGGGACAAACTTGTCGGGATGATCGACTTCGTGTCCCCAGGTGGTGTAGCTGTCCAAAATAGGCACCAGCTTGTCACCATTGGCCATGGTCATCGTGTAGTTGCCTTGACTGAAAACTGCCCACCCCTGCTCACTACTGTCGTAGGTTAGCAAGTCGAGGATCCCTCGCATGATGTGGTCGTCTTCGACTGTCCTGCCTATTTGTTTCTTCGAGTTCCACATGCTTGCAAGCCTCACCCAGAAGTACCTGTTGGTTTCCATTTTTGGAAAGTTAGTTAAGTTGGTTGGTAGTTATGTCGGTTACCTTTCCATTAATGGAAAGTTTAAGAGGTTCTTACCAGACATAGTCGTAGTATTCAGTGGCAAAGATGTGACTGAGTTGTTCTCGGGTTATGACCTCGTGGCAGATACGAACCTTGTCCTTTGGATTGCGTTTTCCCACGTAGAGCATCTCCAAGGGTATGTTGAGGGCTCTGGCCACAACTTTGGTCGACTGTGTGAACTTACGGACCCAATTCACATCGTCCCCTCCGTACAGACAAATAACCTTGTTGGCGGTGATCTAAGACAGCAAAGTTCGGGTTAGTATACTTGATGAATGAATTATATTGAAATCGCTGACAGGACAGGACAATACCCATTCTGGGATGCGTGGATCAATGCTGTCGGCGATGAGATCAACGTTCCAGTCGCTCCCCTCCCAGAGATTTCTTTCCCACTCTCTGGTGAAGGGGAAAGCTTTGGCGCCCCAGATCCACATCATGGGTAGAGCATCATGGTGGGATAGTTTTCCGTGTGGATCCAGCACGACGAGCATTGGCATGTGGGTGAAATGGAGGTCCTGTCGAATGTACCTAATGGCTACTGGATCAATGACAGATGGGTGATCCGCTGAGAACCAAGGCATGTTGTTTCTGAGGTTGTAGAAAGATGTGTCGTGCAATGGGGTAGTGTGCTGGTCAGCGATTGGGAGCCAGAGGATCTCATAGTCGTGCCTCATTGCCTGGTCGTTGTGAATCAAATGGAGAACATGTAGCTCCTCCGCAGGGAGCTCTAGGTCTGAAATCAGTAGCAGGACGTATTTGAGCCTTAGGACATCTAGGCGTTCCTGAATTCATGAATCGATTGATTTAGTACAAATTTAGTTGGAAAATGAGATAGGGTGAAGGGAAGATACCGACATTTGTCCTTTTTGTACCATCGTAGAGTGGCCTCTGATCTTCTTTAATACGAAAGAATGCAGAGAGTACTTTCATGTTCTCGACGTGAGTTGATTCAATGAGCTTTTTGAACCTAATGTACTCATCCTCTTTCTTCTTTACCTCTGCAGAAAGTAATAGTAGTATGTGTTAGTAAATATTGTAGTTTCTTCCCAATCTTTTTTATAAGTAACTCACCAACTAACTTCCAGCAAATATCCATTTGAGCTTGCAAGTGCTCCAATATAACTGACAGCTTATGGGCCAGATTGAGTATCTCCCACGAAACAGAAGTCGAGGTGGTGAATCTGATCAAAACTCGTATCAAAAATCTCAAGATGCTTGTTTATTAATGTCAAGAAGAGGTGAAGAAGTAAGTATAGGTGCTTACTCATGGCCGGCACCAATGAGACTAAGAAGAGTCATGGCGCAGACGAGAAGGCCTCGTATGCTCCAATACACGGCTGTAGGAATGTGGGCCGTGGCAGCAGTGATTTCAGGTGATTGAGGACTGATGTACATGGGTGGAAGCTCTTTGAACTTGATGATGCAGTTGGTTACTTTGAGGATTGTGTTTAAGAGATTGAGCACAGCCTCGAATTGTTTCTTTAATTCATCTGAGTGGGCCATGATTTCTGGCAAGTCCTTAAGGATTGCAATGTTCTTGGCTAATTGATCCTTGGTGTGGTGATGCTCGACGAGCCAGAACTCACCGTAGTTGATAGAGAAGGCAGCGAAGGCGATGACCACCTTAGCATCCCATGTGTAGCTTGATAGTGATTTGAGTATGTCCATTGTTACTTGGTGTGACTCTCCTCCACCAGCACATTTGCAGATGATCTGTTGAATGTGAAGAGTGTAAGAACAAATGTTGTTATGTTTCTTGATTTCTTGTGCAGTTTGTTAATGTACCTCGCACGATATCTTGTTGATTGGATATGCAAGTAGTTTGATAATCTCTGTGTCAAGATAAGATTCTTCGTAGGGCTTGTGTTCATCATAGAGCTTGTGATCATCGTAGGCCTTGTGGTCATCGTGGTAGGAACCACGGGAGACCTTATCAAGCTTCGTTGTCTCCAAATGAGCTGGAACATGAGCTCCCTGCAAAAAGGTATGGTCAATTAGATGTTCTTACAATGAATAACAACATATGATGTAATAAATATTAGACATCGTACATGATGAGCAGTAGCAGGAGTAGTAGCAGCAGTAGTAGCAGCAGCAGTAGTAGTAAGAGCAGTGTGCTCGTCGCTTATAGGTCTAGCCAAACGCAAGATATCCTCCACAATCATAAGAACTGGCCTCACATCAAGGTCTTGAATGTCCGGGGCATGAGTGGCTTGGATTTGCTTGTTGAGAGCAGCGTCATCTGATGAGAAGAAGCCACGCTCGCGCTCACCCCCCAGTGTGTGGGCTTTGAGGCCTGCATGTGGTCTCAGGCTGATCGCCTTGAGACCACTATGGTCCGGCTCATGGCTAAGCCGGTGCATGTAGCCATTGTCCACATCATGGCCGGTGGGACGGTAATTGTGACCGTGATCCACTTCATGGGTGGGCCGTAAGCTATGATCAATCACAGGGTTCTGAGAACCACTGTAGACCGGAGTTTTAGCCGGTTGGATCTGTTCAGTGATCAACGGGGGCTTCTTGGTGGCGGCCGTTGGAATGAGTTCACGCCCCGCCATTGGAGGATGAAAAGAAAATGATGGATGCTTGAGAGATGTGTGTTGTAGAGAGGAAATTGGTTGTGTTTGATTTGGTGTTCTTGTTACGGTTTATATAGAGAAAACAAGATGAGCAAAACATGATTGAGATTGAATAAAGATGTAGTGAATCTTGTACTTTGCTTCCAATGTGGTCTAATGTTTGATGGTGATTTGGAATTCTGTTCGTATTGTCTAATGAGATTTTGCCACTGTTTTTTTCTTACTTTTCTTTTGAGTGAATGTTCTTGCAATGTGTTTCATGCTTGAACCTTCTTTTCTTGTAAAACAAGTGTTCTGTTTCTTGGTTACGAATGCTTAATAAGTTCATGAAATCTTTTGTTTCAAAGAAGAACATCCCTTCAACTCATCCGGGTATTTCATCTTCTATTTCAAATATAAGATATCACAACACGCTCGACGTGTCAAAACGAAATATCTTTTGTAATATAAGGATTGGGTAGGAATAAAGAAACTGGAACATCTTTTTGTCTAGTCTATGCCTAATCAATGCTTCTTTGCTTGATACTTGAGTTTTATAATGGTCCCAAGTGTTCTTGCCCTTTTAAAGTGCAATTCAAGAAAAAGCATTTTGGATTCTGTTATTACCAACTTTACTTCCTGCCTTAAGTAGCTAATACTATAAAGGTTCACGCTTTATGAAGGAAAAATACAGAACTGTATAGTATGGCATTGGATACAAGAAATAGCATTGCAAATTTAATGATAGTTTAGTACTAAATCTCTCAAAGTGTAGTCATTTTCGATCGGAGTAGGTCTCCTATGCATCAGATGCAGATACACGAAAAGGTTATAATATTTCTTCTCCTTTTACTTGAAATGTTTATAATTTATATTGTCTTAAGTTGTTATAAATGAAATAATGGATGTTTTTATCTTCTAATCATTAGATTGGTGTTAAAATGTGTTTTCATGATTTTCTTTTCTTTTTTTGAGTTATTTCTTTGGATAGGGAATTAGACCATACACGGGCTCATAATTTAGATTAAGCCTTAGTATTATTTTAGTAATGTAGAAAACTACATGAAGATACATTTTTAACATAAAATAATGTGAGTTCAAAATAATTATTATAAATATATAATAAACTTTGGCTTAAATTGTGTTTAAAAAAAAGATTCTTTTTTATATTACAAATGGCTTAAAATAAAAGTGTCCACTTTTTTAGTATTTATAAACGGACAAAACTTATATACCCCTGGGGCACATAGGGGCACAGATCTAGGTGTTATACACATGATCTTTAGGTGTTATATATATATACTCTATAGGTGTTATGTTTCTTGATGTTATACATATATTCTACAGGTATCATATGTATATAAGATCATACATATGATACCTAAAGAGTATACATATAATACATGTAGAGTATATATATAACACCATATAATAGGTTAAGTTGGGGGCACCGTGCCCCCGGGGCACACAAGTGTCACTCTTTATAAAATAGTCTCTATTCTTTTTAACTTTAATATTTTCTACAATCTGGATAAGAATCTGGATAATAAGTGTACATTCAAAACCAACCTTATTAAAGCAAGAATATTAAACAATGCAGAAAAGAATTGTCTTTGGAAACAACATAATTTTCTTTGCTTTATTTTTTGTATTACTAAGAGCATAACAATTTTATATAAGTATTTGTAGTTTCAATTCAAACTTCGATTTATTTCATTATGCTAAGTGTACAATGATGATTACATTACATTAACTTATCATATTATCTGCTTGTGAAATAAAATCTAAGATAAAAATTAGTTTAAAATAGAAGCTATGACCATCTAATTAGTTTAGCATGTATAAATGTGTATACACACACAATTAATGAATAAAGAAGGGAAATTTTGTCACTTTCAATAAGCTTTTTGTACTCCCTTCATCCCGGTCGAAGTTGTCTACTTGTCATTTCGGTTTGTCACAATCCAATTTACTAGCCCATAAATGACAACGAAATTATAAAGCAAAAAGTATAAGAAAATATTTTTTTAATCAAAAGGTAAGCAAAAAGTAAGTGTCAACTGCATTTTTTTAAACTTCGTGCCAGTCAAAGTAGGCAATTTCGACCGGGACGGAGGGAGTATTATTAATGAAGAAAAAGAGGATTGTCAATACAAAAATTGGGCCTAGGTATGCTGGGCCGACACTGACACTGAGAGGGTCGTAGGTGACATTTTTTTTCTAAAAATAAAGCCCAATATCCAGTTTAGTTGGGCTTAGTTCAGCATAATGGGCTTTTGGGCCTTGACCTTTTGAAATCTCATGTTATCAAAACAAAGGAAAATTTCACCTTTGGTACCCGAAAATCAACTATATTTCAGATCGGGCCCCAAAGTTCGAGTTCATCAATTTAGTCCCTCAATTTTTCAAAATCCATCAAATTTAGTACCCGCCGTTAAAAAACCGTCCAAACTGACGGAAGTTAGCTACCTTGAACGTTTTTGTGCGAAAATTAGATGGAGAACCCTAATTTTTTCCTTAAATCGTGTGCAGCTTCTCCTCTACTCAAAATTCGATCAAGTTGTAGAATTAAAATAAAAGAAAGAAGAAAAGAAAAACCCACTATTCTTAAATACAAATTACTTTTCAATTAAAGATTTTGAAAAAAAAACAACATAAAATTGTATAGTATAATGTGTTGACATCATCTATCACCGTTGAAGCATTTCGGAATCGTGATCGAAGGATCCAGGTCTCTTGCAACTCTTCAACCGTAACCGTCCATACAACTTCCGGAACTCCTTCGACATTGTTTCCTTCCAGTCGCTGCCGCATCCCTCCTCTGTCATCGACGCCGCCGCCGGAGACGACGCGCAGCTGTCACTCGCACACGCCGCTGCTGCTGGTAGCTTTCCATCACTGCTTCTGCTGTTTGATTGTAGAGCAGAGATCCCAGAATCGATCGAATTTTGAGTAGAGAAGAAACTGCGCATGATTTAGGGAAAAAATTAGGGTTCCCCGTCTTATTTTCGCATGGTAGTTAACTTCCGTCAGTTTGGACGGTTTTTTAACTGCGGGTACTAAATTTGATAGATTTTGAAAAATTGAGGGACTCAATTGATGAACTCGAACTTTGGGGTACCCGATCTGAAATATAACTTATTTTTGGATACCAAATGTGACATTTTCCCTCAAAACAATTTATTTGTCAATGTCAGACATATAAACTATCATATAACTCTTAACATAGATTAAAATTAAATTTAACAAAATCAGAAATTTAGAAATCCTCAATTAGAGTTGCAAGTTACAACATTTGCAACTTCTATTATTTGTCTCAAAAACAAGACACAATCTTTACTCACCACATTTGTAAAGAACAAACTTGTGAATGGGCCTTTTGCATGAGCCACAAACCAATGTTTCTTCAATCAATCCTTCTTCATATGGCACCACTTCATCATGCTGGCATTTTCCACCACCAACAGAAGCTTCAAAGGCCCCTCTAATGGCACCAACCAAGCCCCTTTTTGCCACGTTGCCACGCCACAATGGGACGAGATCAAGACACTGTTTGATCCTTTCTTCATCGAGTTTTATGACATCATTACACGACCCTCCACCGATCAGTGCCCACCCCTCGTTGCTGTCCAATTCTAGCAGCTCTGCCACGTCATCCGCCACCTCTTTTTATCCTCTCCAGTCGAAACCAGAAGAGATTCATGGTGTTCAAGGTGAGGCAAGTGCTTAGATTTTCTTGATCAATGGTGTTTATTATGTTCCTCAGATTTTCACTAGGATTCTTGCAGCCCACATACACCACTTCAAGCTGATCATCAATGCCTGCATTGTACCTCATTTTCTTGATTGTTTCATTGAACTCTTTGATCCAATTCATGTTCTCACTTCCATATATGCAGAGGTTTTTCCCTTCTTTCACCTGAGATTTTCGGACACGAAGTTATAAAATGAGGCCTAAGGCCTTAAGACAATATACTATATACTCTAATGACAGATTCTTTCTTACACATTTAGATAATGAAGGGCTGATTCCATTGATCATGAGATCAATGTTACAATTTGATTCACCCCATAGCTCCTTTTCCCTTGAAGCTGTAAAGGGAGATGCTTTAGATCCCCATATCCACACCATATCCATCGCGTTTGCATTTGCAACGAGGCCTTCATCGTTCAACACAACCATGATTGGATCTCCTCTGAAGCCCCATTCTTGTTTAAAGAAGTTTATCACTGATGAATTCAGTGAACATGGTTTTCGGACAGAGAGCCATGGCAGTCTTGTTGAGAAAGACTCGAAGCTTGTCTGATCAACGAGACTCCATTCGTTTGTAGATGGAATGGGGACCCATATTATGGCATAATTGTCATCTGTTCTTGCTTGATGTACTAGAAAAATTGCCAAGTCTAAAGGGAGCAAATCTGGCTTGGAGATCAAGAGTAGAACTATCTTACTCTTCAGCTCGAATATGCCAATCTGTTCAACATAACACAAGGTTTCCAAGAACACATCAAAGAGGTATAGCTTGAACTTGTAGTCCTTTAATGTAAGAGCTAAGAACAGACCTTGTTTCTTGAATATGAATTCTTGAATGGGAATTCATTCTGAGTGGCGAATAATGCTCGTAACGCCTTTTGATTGTCGCCTTTCTTCTCGTTGAAAATATTCCGTAGATTCTCATAAAACCTTGTCTCTGAAGCAAACTTAGATTCTCAGACCAATGAAGAAGAAATCATCAAAAAAACACAAGTTGTTATTATTGAAACAGAAAAGGAACATGTACCTATTTGATGTTGGCATTTTTCGATGTTTTGTTCAAGATCATAACACAATCTATTCAACTTATTTCCTAAACTACGGAGTCCCCAAGCTGCAACAACAGTTGTGTCTGAAAACCTGAAGAGAAACCTCATTCATCTCACTAAACCGAACCACAAGAAAATCAGAAATGAAATGAAGGGAAAGAACATGCACTTGCTCAAGGCTCAAGTCTCTTATATCTGCAAGATGTGAAGAGCAAACTAGTATGCTTCTACAGATCCAATAAGTAGCCATGTAGACCCCCGGTTTCGTGACACCCATCGTTCGATCATCAACAAGCTCATGTTGTAAGGAAATGCCTTCAAATCTGATCACAACCTTTGTCAGCTTCAACATAGTGTGAACCAACAGATTCAAGGCCTTAAATTTTGGCTCCATCATTCTGATCACCCTTGGGAGTTGTCTAACAATTGCAAGAGAAACTGCCAGGTCATTATCATGAGATTGAAGCTGAAAAACGAGCCAAAACAACGCGAAGCTATGCACGAAAGATGCAAGAGCTAGAACCACTTTAGCTTCCCATTTATAATGGCCAAGAATTTCAAGTAATGCAACTGTTTTCCCATGCAGATTTTCATCCACAAAGCATAGCCATCTTATCTGCACTTATCATCATCAATCACATAAATATTTGCAAGGAGATATGAAAACATGGTTATCCCATGAGACAGGATCACCTCGTTTGAGATCCTGTAGATGATACGCGATAGCCCTTCTGATAGATCAATGTTACATGTCTCGTTTCCATCAGAATACGGACCCAAAACCTGAAACAACACACACACACACACATTCAATCACATAAACACAAGTAATCAATAATGTTTTTGGACAGAACAGTTACATTCTCTGAAGTGTAAGAGAGAGTAGTCTGCACTAGGTCGATAAGCAACTCAGAATCGAGGCAGCAACGATCATCAGGATCATGCGTGGCGAGGATCTCCCTGATCAGGAAATCGTCGTTGCTGATTAATTCTTGAAGAAAGCTCATGATGGGATGGTCTGGTTTGTGAGTGAGAAAGAAGTTAAGATAATAGAAGCCTCTTTTCAAGCAGTGAGTTAGAACAATCATTACAAGACACTCCTTTTCGATTCCATCATGTGTAATCTTGAAGAAACAAGAAACAGTGCATAATGGTTACATTTTTCTCCACTTCACTAAAATCTGTTGAAAGGTTACACTGCAAAATGATTCGATAATTCATAGCCATTAATGGCTGAAAATAAGTGGCAAGGTTATGACCAAGAACATGAAATCTAATATAGGATAAAGGCAATAACTATAAAGACAAAATTATAAAAAGCAAAAGCAAAGCATTTGCAAAAGAGATTCCTATAAACATTAACTCATGAATTTGACATGACGTTTGAGATACACTTGGTCTGCTTTTCTTCACATGTTAAATTAAATAAAGTATTGTTTACATTTCATTTTTAATTGTTTGTAAATCTAAGAATATTATGGCTAAATGCTTATTGCATCTATGAGTTTTTGTATATATTTTGCTCCTACGGAAATGTTGTTCATGAAGATAAACACCACTAATTGATGCCATGGACAAGTGAGGTCTAAAACCATATCAAAATTCAAGAACACTTCTTTTCTCTTTCCGGATGTTTATCAAAGTTTTTGAAATTTGAAGGTGGCAAAATTCGTGTCTTTAACTACACTTACATTGTATATGTACTAGTAGTGCACCCGCGCGATGCGCGCCTTGTTATATAATCAAATAATTTTTATTGTTGATGATGTAATGTAATTTATACTGTATCTAAAATGTTAAATCCCTTTTTAATGTTTTTTTTGTAATCTATACTATTATAATGCTAAATGGTTTTTTTTTGTAATGCAATTACTTATCAATGGATTTGGATAATCAAGATGACAATCAAATTAGTTCTGGTAATATCTCGTTATATCTGAAAAAACTTCCATCTCGATTTTTTTTTCTTTGATATTTCTAACCTCCATTTCATGCTAGCTCATTCTCATTAAGTGAGAGTGGATATATATGAGTATAATGGTTTTCATATTGATTTTTCTTCTTATTTCCATCACTAATTTTTTTTTCTTTTGATAATTCTAACATTCATTTGATGTTAGTTCATCCTAATTAAATAAGAGTTATTATATATACATTGCTTGTATACAATAACTTCCATCTCAAATTTTTTTCTTATTTTCATCACCAATTTTTTTTATTATTTTGATATTTCTAACCTCCATTTCATCTAGTTCATTCTCATTAAATGAGTAGATATATGCATACATTGCTTAAATGCGAAAATGATTTTCACCTCAATTTTTCATCTTATTTTGATATTTCAAGCTCCATTATTTTTCCTTTTGTTTTTATATTTTAAACATCTATTTCAATAAGCTAGTTCATCTTCATTTAGTGAGACTTCCATTTCCATTCATGCATTGCTTATATAGAGGTAGGACAATGACTTGTAGATGAAGTCTAATTCTAATGGCTTGATATGAAAGTTTGATTCAAAATTATTAAATTAATTTAAAAAATCAAAATGAAATTAAACAAAATTACTCAAAGTGTCCAATAATTTTTAGGAGCTTGTCCAATAAGATACTCAAAAGTTTTTCTATTTTTTTTAGTTTACTTTTTTCCTTTTTTTCCTATTGGCTAATAGTTTTGCAATTGAACGACAATTGGTAATAATCACTAACTATTGTCATTTTAGATATAGTATAGAAATGAATTTACATAATTACATTTTTCATATTCTTTTATGTATATTGTAATATTAAAAACATCGAATGCTTATACTTTCTTCTTACGTTACACATTTCGTAGTATATACTTCTAACATAAAATATTTTCGTATCAACTTATAACTTCATAAAACTTTTACAAATTTATATTATCTTAAACATTTATGTTTAATTACATGAATTTCAAAAGTTCTATTAAATATTTTATCACCAAATATATATTAAAATAAAAAAAGACGTTTTAAAAAGAAGACACGTGAGTATGTTAATATGAAAAACAAAATTTCTACAATAAATTATATTATATAGATTTTATTTACTTTATAAACTTTTAACTTAAGTGATCTTTTATATAATTATTTAACCAAAAATTTAATAGTATGCATAATATAAATACATAAAAAAATAATTTCTCTCTCTTTCATTATAATGTATTATTAATAAAAATTATATATAATTTTCTTTTATATTTTATTATAATATTTGATAGCTTATCAAGAAAGCCATGTAATTTAAAATTATTAAATTAATTTAGAAAATGAAAATGAAATCTTGAAAAATTAAAAGAAAAATAAATTATTTTACACATCATCAAATTGATATGACATTTTTAGGAGGGAAAGTGGCAAATTAGAAATTTTCTCCAACTTGCTTGCTTTTAGTATAATATATATATATATATATAGTAGTTCTATCGGAAATTTCGAGGGGAGGCCCTCGACTCTCTCCGAAGTCAACTTTTCAAGTTTGAAAAATTCGAGTTCGGCTCAACTTGATTAAAAAGATACATGCAGACTCGATTTGCTTACTAACATAGAAATAATCTAATTATTTTAAATTAGTCTTGTTTTTCTTTGAAAAAAAACTTTAGAAGCTACTAATAGCTAAGAAAATAAAGTATAAATATAATTCTCAATTGTCATTTAGTGCATAATATCATATTAATTGATATTATTTTGGACTTGACCATACCTTCAAAGTTAAAACATGTAAAAATTTCCGATTAAGTTAAAAAAATGGGTCAATAAATTTGACTGATTAAATTTTACCACCCTTTTTGAGAGGATTAATTATACTAATTCTGTATTTTCTTCTAGCGAGTCAAATGAGATGGACATATTCATATTAATGGAAGCATTTTTTTTTGAAGGGATTAATGGAAACATTATTATACAAAAAAGTATTAACAAATACTTTAATCAAGATTAGCTTTTGATTACAATAATAAACACAAAAACTTTTATGCATCAGATGCATGAATCCTAGATCCATGCATCCGACCTGACCCGCACGTCCCACGCGCCCTCACGCGCTCCCACGCGCCTGGGCGGATGCGCTCAAATTCGCTCGTAGATAAGGATACCTTTCAGTTATGTTAAGGATACCTTTAAGTTATGGTAAGGATACCTTTCAGTTATGTTAAGGATACCTTTGAAATCCTGATTTCAGGTTACGTGCCACGTTATGTTAAGAATACCTTTTAGTTATGTTAAGCATACCTTTAGGTTATATTAAGAATATCTTTAGTTATGTTAAGAATATCTTTTGGTTATATTAAGCATACATTTAGGTTATGTTAAGAATATCTTTAGGTGATGTTAAGATACCTTTGAAATCGTGATTCCAGGTTCCTTTGAAATCCTGGTCACATACCTTTACGTTATATTAAGGATACCTTTAGGTTATGTTAAGAATACTTTTATGTTATGTTAGAGATACCTTTGTGTACAAAATGTGTAACACAACTATGTTATGAATAAGATATTTCTAACATAACATAAATGTATTCTTAACATAACCTAAAGGTATATCTGACGTAAAGTAAATGTATAAAATTTGGGCATAAAGATATCCTTAACATAACCTAAAGGTATCCTAAACATTACCTAAAAGTATCTTTAACATAACCTAAAGGTATGTCTAACATAACGTAAATGTATGAAATATGGATATAAAGGTATCCTTAACATAACGTAAAGATATTCTTACACATTACATAAAGGTATCCTTAATATAACTAAAAGTCATGACCAATTTTTAAAAAAGTTAGCGCGAAAAAAAAAAAAAAAGAGAAGCAGGTCGGATAACCCGGATCCGACCCGGGTGCATGGACTTACTCTTATTATTATTAGAAGAGAAAAAAAGAAAAAGAAAATCAAAGCTGATGACGTGGCACTTGGCGACTTATGTTCCAGATCTATAAAATTTGGCAAACCTGTCGTCGTCTCTTTTCATTTGGGTTACCTGCAATGTGCGACTCTCTCTCCTTCTTCTCTCTCTTCCCCCCCATCACTTTCTCTCTCTAGAATTCAAGCACTTCTTGTTGAACGGATCTTTTCTTATTCATTAATATCTCTACCCTCACTGCCTGCTATTCAAACCTATGCTGCTTGTGCCCGCCCTGAGGACATAGTTCATGTAAGGTCTTTATTTATTTTTTTAAAATTGTTTTCGCTTTGAATATTTGAGACGGATTTGTGACTTTTAGTTATTTAATAGTATGTTTTTGCGGCTTTGTTTAATCGAAATTTCGCCTGCATGATGGGTATGTTAAGTGGGTTTCTAGTTGGTCGTAGTTTGTGGTTGATTTGGCTTCACCTGTTTGTGTCAAGTGGAGAGAGAGAACAGATTTTTGGTCAAGGGTTTTGGTTGGAAAAATTTGTTGAATTATTTGGATTATTGTTGTAAATTATTGGAGAGAGGATATGTGATGGGTTGTTTTTGTGGGTTAGTCTGGGAAGAATTGTTGGGGAGTTGAAATTGTGAATAGGTGGAAAGATTTTGCCTTTTTGATGTTCGTGAATTTCACTTGTTTCTCATGGGTACATCGGAAATGGAATGACATGTTATTTTCTCGTACTATTGAGGCGTAACTTTGATGTGTGTTGGTTTGGGGTTATTTGAAAGAATGCTCAGTGGGTTTACATGGATTTACAGAGTGGTAGCTTAGATTTTGAGATGTTAAAGGAAGAAGATAAAGACCAGGGATCCAGTGTGAGTTGGAAGACGTACTCAAGGTCGGTTTCATGGACTGAACGTTCACCAAGAAAATCTAATCCTAATCCGCGATGGAACAGGAAGGCTCGAGCATGTTTGGCTCCACTTCAGCCTCTTTCTATCATTCGACCAAGCATTGAGGAATGGCCAAGAGCTGGATGTGATGATCTTGGCGTATGGCCGAATCCTCCAACTCCTGGTGCAAGGCCTGGATCATTAACGCCTCGCGAAAATTTGACTGCAGATCTCCCTCCACCTCCAAGAGAATTTGATTGCAGGAAAGATAAGCTTGCATTTTTTGATAAGGAATGCTCGAGGATTTTAGATCATATATATTTGGGGAGTGAGGTAATTGCCAAGAATCGTGAAATCCTTCGCCAGAGAGGGATCACCCACGTGCTCAATTGCGTGGGGTCTGTTTGCCCTGAATATTTCAGGAATGAGCTTGTGTACAAGACCCTTTGGCTCCAGGACAGTCCTTCTGAGGATATTACAAGTATTCTCTATGATGTGTTTGACTACTTTGAAGATGTTCATGCACAAGGTGGACGTGTCCTTGTTCATTGTTGTCATGGGGTGTCTCGATCGACCTCATTGGTCATTGCATATCTTATGTGGAAAGAGGGGCAGAGTTTCGATGATGCTTTCCAGCATGTTAAAGCTGCTAGAGAAGTGACTAATCCGAATGTGGGTTTTGCTTGCCAACTTCTGCAATGCCAAAAGCGCGTACATGCTCTTCCTGCTAGCCCTACTTCGGTGCTGAGAATGTACCGTATGGCACCTCACTCTCCTTATGACCCCCTTCATCTCGTGCCGAAAATGTTATGTGAACCAGGTGTGGAGAGGCTTGACTCCCGTGGAGCATTCATTATTCACATCCCTTCTGCTCTATATGTCTGGATCGGGAAGCACTGCTCCCCGGTAATGTCTGACGATGCCATGGCAGCAGCTTCTCAAGTTATTTGTTATGAAAGAGCCAAGGGTCCAATTATAATCATCAAAGAAAGTGAAGAGACACTAGAATTTTGGGATGCTTTTGGCTACAGAAGAGGTGTGGCTGAAGCCTCTCATGTGAACTCCGAGGAGCAAAACAAGTTCTCTTTGGGGTCTGACATGGTGCCAACTGCTGTTACTCCATGTCCCAATCAAAGGAAAATCGATGAATATGACTTAGATTTTGAAATCTTCAACAGAGCACTTTCTGGTGGGGTTCTACCTCCTTTTCCATTATCAGGATCTGGTTCTGAGACATGCCTTCCTGCCAGAGAGAATGGCTGGAACAGATCGAGGAAAGAAGTTACCGATGGAAAGGTAAAAAAACCTGTCGTCTTTTCTAAACTGGACTGTGCTGTCATGCAAAGGTGTGATGAACATCAGAGAAGAGATGCTTGTTCAGAATTCGAGGACTCTCTCTCTCCTGCTGATTCAACACCTTCCAGTAGTCGGAATGACTCCCAAGATTCATTTGCTTCTTGTGTAGAGAGCAGCGTAGGTTCTGATACTTCTCAGTCAGAGTCGCCATCACACAATTTGGTGGATTCTTTTTCTTCATTTTTTGTTAGTAAACCAAAATCTGCTTCAACATCATCATCAGTCTCACCTTCAACATCTGATTATGCAAGATCATTTACCTTCTCACCCTCATCAGCTAACTGGTCTGACTTATTATGTGAATCCACTCAGCCAGCACCTCATAGAGTTGGATCAAAAGATACTGATCTTAGTCGGAGTGGTTCTACAGAGTATAGTCGTAGTTCTCTGGATGAAAGTACATGCATACATGATAATGCAACTTCCCATCGAGCAGGAGATGGAATCTCTGCCTGTCATGATTCTAGAATGTCTGGGTTGTGTTCAACTTCTGGACAGGCTTTGCTCTCTCTTGCAGAGCGTAGGCTTAGCAGTCTATCTTCTCGGATGCTTCTACCCTCCATTCATGAGGAATCTCATATTTCAGAAAACTTGCCAAGATGCTCGGAAGATGATGTCTTTACAGATGTTGAATCCAACAACTACAGTCGTGAGGTTCCTTTGGAAATTAACAGGGAAGAACCAATTTCATATTCAAATGACCATGCGATTGACAGTGAAGCTCCAAGCACATTACAAGATGAAAAGAAGTATGTAGTATTTTATGTTACAACAGATGATATGATTAACTAACCTTCTATGCTTAAATTGCATTAGTCATCCTGGATTCAAGATCTGTTATATTATAATTATTCCTGTCAAAAAATCTGGAACAAAATTCACTGACGCTTTTTATGTGTGGATAGGGCTCAAGGTAACATCAAAAGGAAGTCATAGTTAGATGATCAGGAATGAGAGCAAATATGAAGACACCCATGCTCATTTGGAGACAGTTAATCGCACTCTTCTCCTTGAGAAGGGTTTCAGCACGGATGCTCCAATTAAGGTACTTAATCCTCTTATCGAACTGACATTCAATCCTATTTAGTCATACTAGATGTTGCCTAAATTTTATTTAGATTCTGTCGAGAAGTCAATGTTGCGTAAGCTTGAAGATGGTTGCATATATGATGCTCTAAAAGATGTCTAGAGATTATAAAATTAACTCTACGCCCCGTGTAGGTTGGCCGTGAGAGTAAAATTAATATGTAAAACATTTGAGAGATGAACGAACGCTTGACATACTATCAGGTTATCAGTACACAATGTTTGGATTTCTTTATAGGAGTGTAATGCTCAATTCTTCACCACAATTTCTAATGTATAGTTTATACAGATTCCTTATGACTAGAGAGATGTGTATATAAGCTTCCTCACACGTATAGAAGCACGTTGAATAAAAGCACTGATATCTTACATTAAAACAGGCAAGGGCTCGTATTGTCATGTTTTGAACTAGCCTTTTCATGTCGTTGCAGATGGTAAAGGAAGACGAGGAACCGGTACAGCATCTGGCAAACTTCTGGTAGACAAGGATCTAGATAGTTGGGTCGACCAAATGTAAGAAAACACACGGTTAGGCAGGATCTTTCATTTTTGGCACTCTTAAGTTTGAAGGCAGGATTTACAAGAAATCCAGTTGTAATAAGTTATGTTCGCCTTTCCTTCTTCGTCTTGTTATAACTGCTCTCGTCGTATAAGGTTTCGTTTATCAGTAATGTGCATGAGCTCGCCCTCGGGCTCGATTCATACATGTCGCGTAATTGTCGACCTTTGAAGCTCATTTGGGGCACGATTTGAACTTCTAACCTTGCTTCTTAACATATATGGCCACCCTTAAATTGCACAGATTTATGTACATATTCATATGTAATACATTTATATTCGATCGATCTATTATTGTATAGACTTCATATCGATTTAAATCTTGGTTATTAATGTTGTAAATTCAAGAATTTAAAGGATCAGTTTATTGTTTATGAGCACAATTATGAAAATTCGATGTTACACAATGTGAGATCAACATTCTGAGATTCATATGATATATAACATCACGCAATTCAATTGAAATTATGTATTTTTCTATGTTTATTTGAAAATGTATTTAATTATAAGATAAATATATACAATCTAGGCCATATAATATAGATTAAATATTGTACGTTTAATTAGGAAGTAGCGTAATTTGACTAATTTAATTTAAGCACGTGTAATGACAATAATACCCTCTGGGAACATTTTTTTCTCCTAAAATAATCATCACTGATCTGAAGTCAGTCACATGGACTGTCAGCAACACTAGATAATTACTCCGGCCCCTCTCTCTCTCTCTCTCTCTCTCACACACACACACGCACTGTACAAGTCCGACGACGCATCCGGGGGCTAGCGACGCCGAGCCGAGCCGAGAAACATACGAATCTCAAGCTGGCGTACAGTCCGAAGCGAGCGACGGCGGAGCTCCGCCACTCGAGCTCCATTGGCGGCAGTCGCACCACCCCGTCCCCCGCGGCCTCTGCTGTCGCCTCATCCCCATTTTCGTCCGACTACGATTCCGCCGCCGTCGCCGATGATGATGATAATGGGCGCGATCGATACTCGCGAGATCGCTCGTTCCGCTCGTATATCCAACCCTTTCTCCCGCATTATTTTTTCCCCAACGACGATCTGTATAGAGCTCATCCGCATAGATCTAAGATCTCAATTCTCATACTCGTCGCTATTGTTTTCGCCGCCGTGATTTCTGTTTCTTCTGTGGTTAAGCGATTGGTACGGCAATACCCTTTCCCTGTGTATGTCTGTTGGCTATTCTGCCTAAATGTGCATGCTTATTTGAGTAATTCGCTCTTTTATGGCATTTCCTTGTCAACATTGATGGTGAAAGATTGTGTATTGCTCTGATTGAAACACTTAAATGGAATATGCTCATAGTTTGAAAGCAGATTTTTGTTATTTTGTGGTATCAGTTGCATATTTGGACCATATAAGCCTTAATTTTGTGATCACACAAGTATAAGAAAAAATGTGCTCGAATGGTTCAATAAGCTCTTCGAGTTGGAAACTACTTAGCTATGATTTGTCGATGCTAAGAAGTTTCATAGCTACTCTCGTTTACTTGTTCTTAACCATACCATTCCTAGTAACTGTGTTGGCTATAAACTGCTAGTATATGCTGTACAAACTGATGACATATGGTGAACTGCTGTTTGTTAGCATATCCTTCTGAATTGAATTAATCAGAGCTAAAGGATATTTTATAAGCATAGAAGTTTAATATAGTTCTTATTTGATTTGATAAATGAAGGGAAGTATGATCCTTAAGTCTGGAGCAGAAGCATCTTTTGAACTGACTGCTGCGAAAGTTGCAGTGTATGAGCAGTCATGAGTATATACATGGCATAAATCAAAAGACTTGGTTGCCTCCTTTTTTATTTAATTGACAATTGAATGGTCATCTGTTCTGTCTAACATTATGTTATATTAGTTAGGCTTTGGATTTGTTTTCCAGAAGATAAGAGTTGCTTGATTTATTGGATTTTAATGTCTACTTTTGACAAAGTTTTACATGTAAAAGTACCACCGAAACAGTTTCCATGCTTTGTTGACCATGTCTAATCATTTCTATTTTGGCCTGTCTGTCTGCTTTGGTTGCAGAATGCTCCATATTTGTGCAAAAAAGATGGCATAACTCTTCAGTGCCCTCATGTAAGCACAAACAACTATTTACGTTTCTCTCATATTTTCATATTCAGTTTGATTGTTTTTTCTTATGGCATTGGTATTCCTGTACGTAGGTAAAGGAGCCTCCATCACTTTGGGAGAATCCTTACTCAGCTACTACATCATGGAAGCCATGTGCTGAAAGACGTGAGGGAATAATCTCAGGTACTCAAATATGTTGATGAATATATGGATCACTTCCAGAATATCATGAAATTATCCTTATGTCTCAAACAGCAGGAATGCGATTATTTATCCCCCTAATTTCTTTCCCAAAGGCATCTATATTTTCTGTTTTTTTTTTAATTTCTAAAGTCTTCTTTAGTGTGATATAAAGAGTTATGAAGATATTGGAAAGAAATGGAAGGGAATATGTATAACAACATCGTGTGATACATTTTTTGTGAGCTTTCGTTCTATTTCCATCTATTTATGAAATGCAGAAGTTGTAATCAATCTTTTGAGTTCATGGTAGTTGGTATACAATTAATTTCATTATGACTTACATATATTGGTTACAGAATTCAGCTACACAGTTTCTTTAACCAATTTTTTGATTGAAATCAGAAAACGGACGTAGAGTGGTTAATACTGCTTTTTCAATACTCTGTTTCTTTTCTCATCATGAATTATGCGATTTGATTTTGTTTCTTTTGTACCAATCATCGTTTTGTCTTTTGGGGGTATGGTGGGTTGAGGGTTAGGTTATAGGTCTTTCATTATTATTAGCAGAGATAACTCTGCTTGAAGCGTGGCAGGTTAAAGGGAACTTTAACAGCAGAACTATGGCAACTTTTGTCTTTTGGGATCTCATTTGGTTTTTCTCTTAGATTAAATTCAGGTGTCCTCATGTGTCAGTATTAAGATCTTTTTCTTGTTGCCTTGCAGATCTTCCAGCTGAGAATGAAACAAACGGCTATGTGTTTATACATGCTGAGGGGGGTCTTAATCAGCAAAGAATTGCTGTATGTGATCCTTGTGGAGATTTTTAATCGCTTTCATGTTTCTATGTAGTTGTGTCATGCATTGAGTATGATACACTTTCAAGAGTGAAAGATTAAGGCTGCTGCATTTAATTCTCGTGCTTGTCAAAGAAAGTGATTACTTTGACCATTCAATTGTTTACATACATTTGATTCTTGTTATTATGACTTGCATAGCTTGTTCTTATGAATTCATCCTGTATAATGATTTTCTCGTGTATGATTCTCAATATATATTTATGTGTTGCCGAGGAATCAGTCCTAGATCATAAGTGTTGATATGCTTCTCTACAGATATGCAATGCTGTTGCTGTGGCGAAGATCATGAATGCTACTCTTATTTTGCCCGTGCTGAAGCAAGATCAGATATGGAAAGACCAAACGTGAGTGAACTTGACTAAAAGCTACACTAAACATAATATTCTGTATTGTGGAGTCATACTTTCACATATTCTATAATTACCATAATACTGAAAAGAGCTATGTGCCAGTTTTGACTAAGCTCTGACCTTCTGGCCAACTTTCATCCACTTCAAGTTTGAAGCATATTATCCAGGAAACAATGCATACGAAGCAATACTGTATTGTATATCATTCAATCTTTCTGTTATAACTCTGTCAAGGCTGCTGTGTGCTGCCCTTACACCTTATTATGTGATTATAGCTGACTGGTATCTTTATTTCTGGACTCTTAGTTTGAGTATTGATTTATTTCCTTGTTTTGCAATGGGATACATCTGTTACTGAGAAATTTCAGATCTAACATGTTAGGTTGTCTGCAGAAATTATGACTGCATATTTGATGTAGGTCATTTCATTGACAACTTAGAATCTCTAATATGCTAATAATACAAAGCTGACTGCAGGAAATTTGAAGATATATTTGATGTGGATCATTTTATTGACTACTTGAAAGATGATGTACGAATTGTGAGAGATATCCCAGAATGGTTTACGGACAAAGCAGAGCTGTTCACAAGTATAAGGTTGGTACCTTTTTTTCCCCTTCTACTTCTCCCTTTTAGACATTTTTTTGAGCTAGAGAGAGTGGACAAATGCTTTTGCTGAGCTGCAGCCTCAATAGTAGAGTTGCTTTGTACTTGAGAGAGTTCCTTTTCATCTCAACTTCTGATCTAAGAAATGTTAGTATTGAAAGGAATGCATAAATCATTTGGATACAATTTTATAAATAATAGAATAAGAGTTTTGTTCCATGTGACTTTTATTTAAATGGTATTTAATCCATGACAGGCGTACAGTGAAGAACATCCCAAAGTATGCTCCTGCACAGTTCTACATAGACAATGTCTTGCCCCGTGTCAAGGAGAAAAAGATTATGGCCTTGAAACCTTTTGTTGATCGACTGGGGTGAGTTGTTACTTATGGTCTATGTGTGCACCTTTTTTCACACTGACTGTACATGAAGAATAGTGTTTAGTGATTACTCATTCTGTCTTTCTTGTCTATAAGGTATGACAATGTTCCTCAAGAAATAAACAGGCTGAGGTGCAGAGTGAACTATCATGCTCTGAAGTTTCTTCCTGAAATTGAGAATATGGCTGATTTACTGGTTTCTAGGATGAGAAATCGAACAGGCAGTTCTAATCCTTTCATGTACGTGTTATGAATTATCTTGTTTCAGATCTGAACCCAACAATCTCAAGTTATCATCTTAAATAAAATTGCTTCTTGATGAAAGGTCTCATTTTAGTCTCATCATGTACATATACATATCAGGGCTCTCCATCTGAGGTTCGAAAAAGGTATGGTGGGCCTTTCTTTCTGTGATTTCGTGGGTACTAGGGTGGAGAAAGCATTAATGGCTTTATACAGACTAAAAGAATGGCCCCGACGCTTCAAGGTATCTTTTTTTCTCGAATGATTTCTCATGTGGGTTAAAAATACATATCCAAAAACTAGTATATACTCTTTCTTGGGCTCTGCTTGCAGGATGGTTCCCATCTTTGGGCACTGGCTCTTCAGAAACGAAAGGAAGGACGCTGCCCTCTTGAGCCTGGTGAGGTAGCAGTTATGCTTCGTGCTATGGGCTATCCTAAAGAAACACAAATATATGTGGCTTCTGGGCAGGTTTACGGTGGGCAAAACCGCATGGCACCACTCAGGAACATGTTCCCCAATCATGTAAGTCCAGTTGCTAAACTACTCTGATTTTGTTAAAGTCATGCTCTTATCAAACAATTATAATATTTCCGAGATAGTGTGAAGTCTCTGATTGCATAGAAATTTGAAAGTAATATTGTCAACCAAACACCATAGTTCTTAGCTGTTAAATCGACACAGGTTACCAAGGAGGAATTAGCCACAAAGTCAGAGTTGGATGGATTCAGAAAGCACGTAACAAGCTTAGCAGCTCTAGACTTCTTGGTCTGCTTAAAATCTGATGTCTTTGTAATGACACATGGTGGAAACTTTGCTAAACTGATAATTGGGAACCGACGATACCTTGGCCACCAACAAAAGTCCATAAAACCAGACAAGGGTCTAATGTCCAAATCTTTAGGGGACCCCTACATGGGATGGGCTACATTTGTGGAGGACGTGGTTGTAACCCACCAGACTCGAACAGGCTTGCCCGAAGAAACTTTCCCCAACTACGACATCTGGGAGAACCCATTGACACCATGCATGTGTAGAACATGATTGACAGTTCTAATAGCATAGCACATACCATAGGAGATGTTGGAAGCTAACGTACCCAAGTGACTCGCAAAATTTTTTGAGTTAGTTTTGCCCGGAACTATAAACCGGGCAGGTGATACGAAGAGCCTGGGTGGATATGGATAAAAGAGGTCTATGAATGTAGAAATAGTCTTTACCAGGGTTGATTTTTTGTCCTTGTAGGATCAGAAATGTGATCTTCATCTATTGCAGGGGCAAACACACTGCATATTCGTGCTGGATTATTGATTAGTTTAGATTGTTATTTTGTATGTAAAATATGATTGCATTTGCATCTATGAAATGCAAGTTTTAATTGAGTGAAATTGTAATGAGTAGGTCTTGTGTGAGATCGTCTCACGAATCTTTTTTCGTGAGACGGGTCAATCTATAACTTACACCTAGCAATTCATATGGAAATATGTGGATATGGGTTCCATTCATGGATAATAAGGATCCGTCTCACGGAAACTATCCGTGAGACCGTCTCACATGAGTTTTTGTGAGTTTTTGTGAATTGCAATTGGCATAGCATTCCCTTTTTTCATGGAAGGAAGCAAGTCAAACGTCTCTCTCATTGAAATGGAATGTGGAGTATGCAGTGACGCAATTGCTCTTCCTTTTATTGTTTAAGAAGATATGGTCCCCCTCCCCTCAAGAAAAAGAAAACGAAGATATGGTCCCACAACCTAGGGAATATCCTAAAAGCCAAAAAGAGGTACTCCCTCCGTTCTGCTTATCTTTGCCTACTTTCCGTTTTTGGACGTCCTAACTAACTTTGTCAGCCCAAAAATGGTAACAAAAAAAGTCAACATTTTACTACTTTACACTCAAAAAGCACACATTTAATTACAAAACTGTCACTCAAAAACATTAAAATAACACATCACATCAAAGTCAACAGTTTTTTCTTAGAATTCGTGCCGGTCAAAGGCGGCAAAGATAACCGGGACGGAGGTAGGTATTAATATAATCCATTCATATCATTTCTTATTTGAATATGTGATTTTTAGTCATACATAAAATTATATATACAGAAAGTACATAGCTAAAAATGTTTCATACCCTCTCGATAAGAAAGCACAATTACTATGTTGCTCAAGAGGTAAAAGGGCTATAATTCTTCCCCATAAATAGAAGGGATTCATAGTTTTTACAAACAAGATTGGGCTCAACAATCATTTTCCAAGATTATCTACCATTACCTTCTTGTCACCCAAATCTAAAAAAAGACAATAGTTTTCTCATAATTCTACCTTGAAAGAACCAAAATTCATTTGTCATGCTATGTCAAATCTTTATGGATCAAGACAAGAATAAAGACAAGAAAATGTGGATTCTAAGACTTGAATTGTAAGACTTATGGATTCCTTTATTCCAAAATGAGTAATGCTCTATTTGTTACATGAATTAAGAAATACTCCCTCCGTCCCTGTTAACTTTGTCTACTTTCCTTTTTTGTTTGTCCGAACTAACTTTGCCAGCCCAAAAATGGCAAAGAAAAATTTACTCCCTTACCCTTCTATTTCTTTCATTTTACAACTTTTGCACTCAAAAAGCACACATTAATTACAAAATTGCCACTCAAAAACATTAAAATAACACATCACATCAAAGTCAACAGTTTTTTCTTAAACTCCGTGAGGTCAAACCGTGGCAAAGATAAGGGGGACGGAGGGAGTATGATATTGTAGGAGTTTTTTTTTTTTTTTTTAACAACTCTCTTAAATTAAATACGAATAAATGAAAATAATTTTGATAGATAGTGATATATATGTCTTGAAGTTCTAATATAATAGAGGCAAATTTATTTGCTTAAATACAAACGACCTTTACTTTGGATCGAAGAATATAATTATCATATGTATATATTCAAATTCATTTTTTCTTCCTATTATAATAACAATTTCTTCCCACTTCATCCAACTACAAAGAATTCCGCAGTTCAAGGATCTTCCCCACTTCACCTATTCTCTCTCTCTCTCTCTCTCTCTCTCTCATCAGGTCAGCAACAAACTTCTCCGCCCACCAACGGTGACTCTGCAAAGATGGGGTCTTCCATTACAACAAAGCCCTTTTCTCCATTTCCACCATCGTTGAAGAAAACCCCAAAAAGATCCGAGATTTGTTGCTTCACAATCGGCCACCACCCCACCTCCACCGTTTCACAGAAGGTCAAAAGCCTCGACGCCGAGTTCAAATCGTTGCCGGAGCCTATCGACAGAGTCAAAAGACTGCTGCAATACGCCAGTATTCTCCCACCCTTCGATGAATCTTCTAGAATCCAAGAAAATCGTGTTCTGGGCTGCACCACTCAGGTCTGGTTGGAGGTGAGAATGGAAGGAAATGGGGTCATGCGATTCCGAGTCGACAGCGATTCTGAGATCACTAAAGGCTTCTGTTCTTGCCTCATTTGGCTCCTCGACGGCGCCGCCGCCGCCGAGGTTCTCAGCGTCGGAACTCACGACTTGGTCGGAATGAATGTCGGATTGCCAAGTAAGGCTACTTCTAGGGTTAACACGTGGCATAATGTGTTGATCAGTATGCAGAGAAGGACTAGAGATTTGGTGGAGGAGAGAGAAAGAGATAGAGAGCAAAATAATTGGTTTGTTTAGAACTTTAGATTAGGAAATAGGATTGTTGTTGTCAAAATATATATACACATTTCTGTTTGATTTTCTTGTTTGATAATGTTATTAATTACTCCCAAGTGTACTCAAATCTCTAAACATAGTTCTATAATACATTATAATTTACAGTTCTAGTAGAGTGTCATTACATTCATAGAACTAAAATCTTAATGCAGACTAAAATTGAAGTTTGTAATATATATGACTAAACTGAGATTTCCATATGTACATGATGGTGTAGCTAAGTGGGCCTTAAGCCTTAGTGAACTGGGCCTGAAGCCTGAATGAACTGGGCCTGAAAAAGAGAGAAAATTTGATTTAACCTTGCTCAATGAGTCTTAGGTATAGGTGGTGGTTATTACACGACAATTTGATTTGTCCTGTCTTGTGTCTTCATTCTATGTAAGTTGTAACAACACTATTACAGTACTATAAACACTTTGTCCAAAACCAGCTCCAACAGCTCAGATTCATGGAGTTGAAGCATTTTACATTGGAATCCCTTCTAATATTATTGATAATATTTCTGCCAAGCTCGATACTTGGACTGAATACATGCAACTTTCCGGCTATATTCAACTTCGGAGACTCCAATTCCGACACCGGTGGGCTGTCAGCCGCCTTCGGCCAGGCTCCGCCGCCCAACGGACAAACCTTCTTTCATGCCCCGGCTGGCCGTTTCTCCAATGGCCGTCTTCTGATCGACTTCATAGGTGTGTGTAGAACACTCTCTCTTCATTCTTGATTGCCTAATCCAATGTGGAGAACTCATACTTGGTTTATTTTCTTAGCTGAAAGCTTGAGATTGCCTTATCTCAGTGCTTTTCTTGATTCAATTGGTTCCAACTTCAGCCATGGAGCTAACTTCGCGACTGCTGGATCGACAATCAGGCCTCAGAACACGACTATTAAGCAGAGTGGATACAGTCCATTCTCCCTCGATGTTCAGCTTGTTCAATACTCGGATTTTGTGACAAGATCACAAGTTGTTCGTAAACAAGGTAGGTAGTTGCATTTTGGACTTGGATCTTCTGTTGTTCTTGATCTGATACGAGGCTGTTACAATGACAGGGCTGTTTCAGAGCATGTTTCCAATGGAGGGCTATTTCTCGAAGGCTTTATACACGTTCGACATAGGCCAGAACGATCTCACTGCTGGCTATAAACTCAACTTGACCACTGAGGAAGTCAAGGCATATGTGCCTGATGTATTAGCTCAATTCTCTGATGTGATCAAGGCATTATACGATCAAGGAGGACAATCGTTCTGGATACACAACACGGGCCCAGTGGGCTGTTTACCGTACATAATGGACAGGTTTATAGTACCTGAAGCACAGATTGACAAACATGGCTGTTTGATTCCAGTACAATGATGTTTCACAGTACTTCAATCTTAGGCTAAAGGAAACGGTGTTGGAACTGAGGAAGGAGCTTCAGTCTGGCTGCAATCACGTACGTTGATGTGTACTCAGTCAAGTATGCTCTCATCAGCAAAGCAAGGAAACTAGGCAAGTGTATTCTTTACTCCACTCTGAATCATCTGTTTCTGTTTAGCAATCATGTGAGATTCTCTTTGAAATGAAATGACAGGGTTTGAGAATCTATTCCTAGTTTGCTGTGGCCATGGAGGTAAGTATAACTACAACAGGTTTATAAAATGTGGGAGGCAAGAAGGTTGTGAACGGGACAGAGGTCGTGCTTGCTAAGTCTTGTAGGGATCCTTCAGTTCGGCTCAGTTGGGACGGGGTCCACTTCACCGAGGCAGCTAATAAGTGGATCTTTGATCAGATTCTTGATGGTTCGTTTTCAGATCCTCCTGTTTCTTTGAAGCTTGCCTGTAATAGAATGAGCATCTGAATATCCGGGCTTATCTAATGTTAATGTGGAGACAGAATGGAAACCTTAAATGTATCAAATTATATTGAATCGTTTCTGCATGAGATTAACTGGTGTAGTAATGATTTAAATCTACAATCATCACTGTAATGTCATCCAAACTACCCCTATCAACAGCAAGCCTAGCGAGCTTCTTGCAAGTCTCGATCAAGACATCGTTTTCATTACATGGGAAACGAGTCTGTATCTTCATCCGTTTCACCACTGAGATTCTCCGAGACTTAGATGGCGGGCTTCCATTTTCGCAACTGATATCTTCTTCACTACTTCTCTCTTGTACAGAGGACATTTTACGGCCCATTGTCTGAAACATCCTCTTCGATTTAAGCTGTGATTTTTTCTCCCCACGTTTATTCTTCGGAGAAGATCCAAGTAGTTGTTTCTTGGCACCCGAACATGACTGCATCACAATGTCTGCTGCTTCTTGATTGCTAACCTCTTCCCAAAGTCCATCAGATGCTAAGACAAGATATTGCATTTCTGGACTCAAAGGTACAACCTTAATATCAGGCTCTGCCATAACCCAATCTTTGAGATGAGCATCTCCAATGCTTCTAGAAACGGCAAGTGTTCCATGAACCCTCCAAGTTCCCCGGTGAATCTCCACGAATCCACCCTGTTTTATCGAAAAAGGTCATCAAAGAAGGTAAGATCAGTTTCATCTCCACTTAAAATGTGCATATAAGAAGGCTAGAGTTTTATAACAAGTAAATACTTTATCCTCGATTCTTCTACGCTCATCTTCCCGTGTTGGTCTATGATCAGTTGTAAGAGCTTCTGCTGATCCATCCCTACATAGAACAGCTCTACAGTCTCCCAAGTTTGAAACTACCATTTCTCTCCCTTCGATCAAGGCAGAGACGCAACAAGCACCGCTACCCAAGCCCTGCAGCAATTCTTGATTCATTAGTGTAATTCATATGGCATAGTCTTCGAAAAGCATTGCAGACACTTATTAGTGCTGCCAAGAGCTTATATATCAACCAAACCATGTGTTCCATAAATACTAGATTAGAGCAACCCTTCTTTTGAATCATTTCCATATCCAAACTTGCAAACAAATCATCCTACAAATACATACACCACAGTCCATGTTTGCCTAATTTCACAATGACTCTATCAACTCATCTAACAAAATCAAAGACTTAAAGACTATATGAAAGGGGATATATCTCTAGAGCATTGATCAGAATCCTTTCTACTTCATACTTACTAAAAACCTCTAATCTCCGAAAACCACTTAGAAAATAAGAGCAAAAAAAGTAAAGTTTGCACATTTTCCAGCTCAATCAATCAATGGAAGTGATGACTATTCATAGCTTTGTGAGAATTACCTGTTTCAAGAATTCCTCATCTGTTTTCAAATACCCAGCCTTACAAGCTTCTTCTTTCACTTTCTTCATCTCCAACATTTCCAAAATCCTCAAATGCAAATTCTCTGCCACAAATTCTGCAGCCTTGCTGCCTCCATGGCCATCATAAACCCCAAAGAATCTCTATATTTCAAAACACAATCATTCCCAGCAACAAAACAGCTACACAAGCAAAAATCTTTAATCCATAACACAGTAACAAGGCTTACCTTATCTCCAGTCGAAGAAACAAACACCTGGTATGCATCTTCCATGAACTTCTTCTTCCCCTTCAAGGAAAAAACACCAACCCCAGAATCAGCAAAGCACACAGGCCCATCAACAAGCTGTCGAGAAACACCTTCCGCGAACAAATCACCCGAAATTTCTTGCAGAACATTGGGAATCTCGATATTGGGCGGTCTCTTTCTCTTCAGAGAGAGAATTTCTGGGCTCTGCGACATTTTCAGAAAGCTTGAGCTCGAAACGCTTGCCATACCGATTTGCTCATCATTTCCCATGATAACGGTGACGATTGGAGTTCGTAGGATGATGTAACGGCTCGAAATCTAGGTGGGGTCAAAGGAGAAGCTTTCATGGGAGTTTTAAATGCTTGGTTTGATGGGGTCAGAGATTAATGGTCGTAGCTTTGAATATTTGTTTCAGAGCCGTTATGGGGATTTGACAAAATCATTTGCGCCATGTTTGGACAACTACCAAGAATTTTTCAATTTTTTTTTTAAATGGCAAATTTTCTTCTTCGAATTTTAACTACGGGTCTTTTTGTAGTACACCGGGTTTATTAATACACTAGACTCTCCATCATTTTCAGTCATTAGATCTGAGATCATAGTTGACCTTGACCTTAATGATCTGAAATCTGATGGTTGAAAATGAGTGGAGAGTATGGTGTAATACACCTGGTGTACTATAGAATTACACTTTAACTACTTTTAGTATTTTACAAGTAAAAAGCATAGAAATATATAAACGTTAGAGTGACACTTGTGTGCCCCAAGGGCATGGTGCTCACAAATCAATCATCATATGGTGTTACATATAAACTCTATAGGTATCATGTGTATACTCTTCAGGTGTCACATGTATACTCTTATATACATATGATACCTGTAGAGTATATTTATAACACAAAAAATCATAACACTTATAGAGTATATATATAACACCTGAAGAACATGTATATAACATCTAGATCTGTGCCCTATGTGCCACAATATTATATAAGTTTTTGCCTAAAGGTTAAGGATTCAAAAATTAAACCATCAAATTAATTTTCTGTTCCATTTTCATTGGATTTCATTTTTATGTGATTTTTTATCCAATCATTTGAGTTATTGTATATGCATTACGTACAAAACGATTTATTTTTAATATAATGACTCAAATATTCGGATAAATTATTTTAAAATATATGACACATAAGTCACGTATCAAGATCGGATGAAAAATGACAGGAAAATTATTTTGTTGGTTTAAATGTCAAATTTATATTATTTATTCACACAAACAAATTTTGATGGGATTGCTGCAATTAGCCATATATCCATAGTATAGTTGTATTTATAGTTACCAGTATTAGTACGTGCGTTGCACATGGATGATAAATTTTTTAAATTAAAAATATTATATTACTATTAACCTTAAATAATACTCCCTCCGTCCCGGTTAATTTAGCCTACTTGCAGTGCAATTTACACTGCAAGTAGGTAGATTTAACTGGGACGGAGGTAGTTTTTTTTATAAGAATAGACAATCTATATTAAATTAAATAAAACTCAGGAAAAAAAGTTATAGTACACTAGAGTCCTACACATAATAGAATTTTATATGATTTTGGTTTAGAATTTCAATGTAAAATTATTTAAATATGAAATCATAAATTACTATTATAACCTTAAATAAAATCTTTAATAAACATATATTAAACAATCCATGTATTGTAAGAAATATTCATACTTTTATATAGGTAATAGATATGAAAATGAATGGTGTATAATAGTGTTTTATCACACTTCATAACAAAGTGATGTACTAATATAGTTGTATTATATGTTGAAAAATCAAGCTTTTGAGCAAAAACTATTAATTTCATTACTCACTTTTATTCACGATTTTATTGAGTAAAAGAATTTTCCTCAAGAACTTGTGCATTGACTTTAGGCTTTAAAGCTGCAAACCTCACATTTTTTAACAAGGATTTCTTGATTGTTAGCTTCGATTGATGTGTTTTGAAGTAAAAAAAAAAAGCATTCTTGAATCTTTAAATTCAAGCAAGCCCAGATGTTCATTTTACTTTTAAATGTGTTTTGACTTTGGAGTTCTTGAATCCAGCAATGGAGTTAGAGGTGGTGATCAAAAGTTGACATCTTTGGGCAGATTTCATTGCTGCATTAGTCAAAAGGTGTCACATGGAAGGTTGCTTGCTTAAAATGGACACGTTTTTTATTCGAAAAGCTTGCTCATTTTGGAAGTGATTTCACTGGAAAAACAGTATAGAAGTCCCATGGTCTTTTCAAGATTCAGTTATTGGTTCTTGCTATTGAACAGAGTCCTCTGTATTGGATTTCTTGAAGCCATCTGATTGCAAGAATGGAAGCAGGGAAGATCCATTCGAAGGTTAAAAAACCGAACGAAAGCCTTAAGGTTGTTGTCACAATGTGTGTTGGAGTAATGCTTGGCTTCGTCTTAGGAGTCTCGATTCCTAATCTTCCATCAACGAAGGTGCATAAACTCTGCCCTCCCACGTGGTTTTCTTTGCCATGTCTAATGCTACGTTCTTGTTTATCAGATAAACATAGCCTCGTTTGCACTTGGTGAAAGCAATGCTGTCTCTCCGAAAACCAGCAGAAACGTGTCTGGTGATGTGAAGGATAGATCAAAGGTTTGTGTTTCATTTGGTATGTTTGCTAGCTATAACCTGTTTGATGTGTGATCAAATGTTGTGGTTCAGATTTGGGTGTCGTCTAATCCGAAAGGCGCGGAAAGGTTGCCTTCTGGGATTGTTGCATCTGAATCGGACCTCTATCTTCGTAGACTATGGGGTATGCCTGATCAGGTGACTACTTGCATCGGAACGAATCATTTATCTTTAGCATGAATTTATGGTTTGTATTAACTTCATTGCTTCTTAGGATTTGCCAAAAAAACCAAGGTATTTGGTGACTTTCACAGTTGGTTATGATCAAAGGAATAACATTGACAAGGCAGTGAAAAAGGTTAGCATGGTCTCTCTCTCTCTCTCTCTCTCTCTCTCTCTCATTGTCTGCTTTCTTGCAACAGTTTTCAGAGGATTTCACCATTGTTCTGTTTCATTACGATGGAAGAACCACGGAATGGGATGAATTTGAGTGGTCTAAGAGAGCAATTCACATTAGTGCTAAAAAGCAGACAAAATGGTGAGACTATCTATCTTGTTTAGATTGTTGTCTTTTTCCTACAATGAATGAAGCTAAGATATAGACATTTCTGAACTTTGCAAAAGGTGGTATGCTAAGAGGTTTCTCCATCCGGACATTGTCGCCCCTTACGACTACATATTCGTTTGGGACGAAGACCTTGGAGTTGAGAATTTTGATGCAGAAGAGTAAGCTTCAACTGATTTTCATTAGAAGAAATCAAACCTTCAACAATCTACTCAACATTCTTCCATTTCTAGATACCTTAAGCTTGTGAGGAAACATGGCTTAGAGATTTCGCAACCCGGTTTAGAACCCAAGAGGAATACGCCATGGCGGATGACAAAAAGGCTAGAAGATAGTGAAATCCACAAGTAGGTCCCATGTTCATTTCTGAAAACCATGAAAAACTTGAGCCCAATTCTTACTCATCAACTTATTGTCTGAATTCAGGGGTACTGTGGAGAAGCCGGGCTTTTGCTCTGATCCTCATTTGCCTCCTTGTGCTGCGTAAGACCTTACGTTCTTTCTATGCCTCTCTTCGTCTTTTCCATGTCTTACACACTACGTCTTCATGGCACAGCTTCGTGGAGATCATGGCTCCGGTGTTCTCAAGACAGGCATGGCGTTGCGTGTGGCATATGATCCAGGTTGGTCTCATTCTTGATCGTACCTGGTTGATCTCATTGCTCCTTGGTTTAACTTATTCCATTACAGAACGACTTGGTCCATGGATGGGGTCTCGATTTTGCCCTCCAAAAATGTGTTGAGGTACTTAAGATTTCAAGATTCAAACTTTTAAGTGCTAGTATCATTCATCTAGTGATGGCTATGTTATGCCTTGATTATAGCCCGCTCACGAAAAAATCGGGGTGGTCGACGCTCAATGGATCGTTCATCAGACAATTCCTTCGTTGGGAAGACAGGTGAGAATGTACAAGTGATCAACATTGCATGAACTGAAGTAGATGTAATAGTATTGATTTTCTTGCCATTTATGGTGTTTTAGGGCGAATCAGAGGATGGAAAGGCGCCATGGAAAGGGGTACGTAGTCTACTTTTCGTAGATATATAGTACTGTTTCATCTTATATCTCATTTCATCATGCTCGTCAGGCCTTGTCAATATGGTCGTCCGACTTAAGTACATCGTCTTGTTTTCTTGGTTTAGGTAAGAGTGAGGTGCACAAGAGAGTGGAAGATTTTCCAAGCTCGGATGGATAATGCAGAGAGAGCTTATTACATGTCACTAGGAACTGATCCTTCCAATTTCACAGCTTAGAGATAGATATTATACAAGATTAATGATTAATTAGTTGAAGGAATAATTTCAATTCAAGTTTTTTGAAACAAATCCAATTGATTGAAAACCCTTTTGCTTAATGTGAGAGATTTATGCTTCTCTTACACTTGAGTTCCTTATACTTAATGTAACATGTTACAATGTCCAAATTTTACTTAAACCTGATATAAGTTGTAATATAATATTCCTTATTGTTTTTCAACTCATCAATATGTGTCCTAATTATTCATTGGTTGTATAAAAGTTATTTGTGACATCATAGTTGGCTAGTTGTCACATGTTTATTATAGTCTTATTTAATTAGCATGAATTTTCTTATAACAAGAGGGTTTTATTTGTTTTTCATTAATAATTTATGGAATTTAGACTAATGGCTGATTAATTGAGTGGTTAACATGTCTTGAAATGCCATCAATTGATTGAGTAGGATTTGTTTATAACTATGTTAGCTGTTCATTGTTATATAAAATGACGAATAATAGAAAAGTGTCTTTTTAAATAAAATTTAAATATATGAACATATTGCAAAAGTCAATAACACTAGTGTTTTTTTGCATGCATGAATGTAGCCTAGAAAATAATGTTAATTAGTCAAATCAAATAGACCAATTTTGAATTTTCCGATAAGGGTTTCGATTACTGGTTATCCTAAATTAATTCTTGAACAATTTAGATCGATCAGTTGATGGAAATAGAATCGAATACGAGTAATATAGTTTATGATATTAGCCATTGCTTCTGAATGGCAGTTACATTACATAGATGACAGATACTAGTAGTTATGCAAATGATGATTATTTAGTATATAGGGATTTAATTTTGTAGCAAAATTAAATCCTATCATCATCTTTATATATATAAAACAATAACCACAAGTGCCACATGGCACTCTTATAGACCTTGGGCAATTAATTCTTATATTAAATGTTTGTTTTTCCTTTTTATATTTAAATAAATTGTCTTTTACATATATATATATATATATATATATATATGTACATATAATTACTACATATATAAGTAAAAAAATTAAAATACCAAAAAAGGTTATTGATAATTTTTTCAAACTATAAAAAATAATTCATAATATAATAAATTAACCAATTTTCTAAATGTGACAATTTATCATTTTATACATGTATAAAATCTTTATATATAAACCTACCTAAACCAAGAGTAATTATCTTTATATATATATAAAACAATAACCACAAGTGCCACATGACACTCTTATAGAGTTTGGACAATTAATATTAACATTAAATATTTGTTTTTCCTTTTTGTATTTAAATAAATTGTCTTATAAATATAATTGTCTTTTACATATATATGAACATAAAATTACTACATATATAAATAAAATTAAAATACCAAAAAAGGTTATTGATAATTTTCTCAAACTATAAAAAATAATTCATAATATAATAAATTAACCAATTTTCTAAATGTGACAATTTATCATTTTATATATGTACAAAATCTTTATATATAAAACTACCTAAACCAAGAGTAATTATCTTTATATATATAAAACAATAACCACAAGTGCCACATGGCACTCTTATAGACCTTGGGCAATTAATTCTTATATTAAATGTTTGTTTTTCCTTTTTATATTTAAATAAATTGTCTTATAAATATAATTGTCTTTTACATATATATATATATATATGTACATATAATTACTACATATATAAGTAAAAAAATTAAAATACCAAAAAAGGTTATTGATAATTTTCTCAAACTATAAAAAATAATTCATAATATAATAAATTAACCAATTTTCTAAATGTGACAATTTATCATTTTATATATGTATAAAATCTTTATATATAAACCTACCTAAACCAAGAGTAATTATCTTTATCTTTATATATATATAAAACAATAACCACAAGTGCCACATGGCACTCTTATAGAGTTTGGACAATTAATTCTAACATTAAATATTTGTTTTTCCTTTTTGTATTTAAATAAATTGTCTTATAAATATAATTGTCTTTTACATATATATGTACATAAAATTACTACATATATAAATAAAATTAAAATACCAAAAAAGGTTATTGATAGTTTTCTCAAACTATAAAAAATAATTCATAAGATAATAAATTAACCAAATTTCTAAATGTGACAATTTATCATTTTATATATGTATAAAATCTTTATATATAAAACTACCTAAACCAAGAGTAATTATCTTTATATATATAAAACAATAACCACAAGTGTCACATGACACTCTTATAGAGCTTGGGCAATTAATTCTAACATTAAATGTTTGTTTTTCCTTTTTATATTTAAATAAATTATCTTATAAATATAATTGTCTTTTACATATATATGTACATATAATTACTACATATATAAGTAACAAATTAAAATATCAAAAAAGGTTATTGATAATTTTCTCAAACTATAAAAAATAATTCATAATATAATAAATTAACCAATTTTCTAAATGTGACAATTTATCATTTTATATATGTATAAAATCTTTATATATAAAACTACCTATACCAAGAGTAATTATAAAACTACATTATATATATAATCTTTATACATAAAACTACATAATATTTAAATAGTAAAATAATATATTAACTTAAACTACATTATATTGCATATATTATATATAAAAAAAGGACCAAAAGCACCACATGACACTCATACAAAGCTTGGACAATTAATTCTCAAATGAAATGTTTTTTTCCTGTTTAAACAAAATATTTTATAAATGTAGATATCTTTTGGATTTATATAAAGATTAATATATATAATTAAAAAAATTAAAATATGAAAAAAGATTATTGATAATTTTTTCAGTACAATCTAAAAAAAAAAAAACTTTTTCCCTATAATTTTTTTTTGCTATTATCTTTATATATATAAAACAATGACCACAAGTGCCACATGACACTCTTATAGAGTTTGGGCAATTAATTCTAACATTAAATATTTATTTTTCCTTTTTGTATTTAAATAAATTGTCTTATAAATATAATTGTCTTTTACATATATATGTACATATAATTACTACATATATAAATAAAATTAAAATACCAAAAAAGGTTATTGATAATTTTCTCAAACTATAAAAAATAATTTATAATATAATAAATTAACCAATTTTCTTAATGTGACAATTTATCATTTTATAAATGTATAAAATATTTATATATAAAACTACCTAAACCAAGAGTAATCTTTATATATATAAAACAATAACCACAAGTGCCACATGACACTCTTATAGACCTTGGGCAATTAATTCTTATATTAAATGTTTGTTTTTCCTTTTTATATTTAAATGAATTGTCTTTTACACACACACACATATATATATATATATATATGTACATATAATTACTACATATATAAGTAAAAAATTAAAATACCAAAAAAGGTTATTGATAATTTTCTCAAACTATATAAAACTACCTAAACCAAGAGTAATTATAAAACTACATTATATATATAATCTTTATACATAAAACTACATAATATTTAAATAGTAAATAATATATTAACTAAAACTACATTATATTGCATATATTATATATAAAAAAAAGGACCAAAAGCGCTACATGACACTCATACAAAGCTTGGACAATTAATTCTCAAATGAAATGTTTTTTTCCAGTTTAAACAAAATTATTTTATAAATGTAGATATCTTTTGGATTTTTATAAAGATTAATATATATATATAATTAAAAAATTGTAAAATATGAAAAAAGATTATTGATATTTTTTTCAATACAATCTATAAAAAAAAACTTTCTTCCTATAATTTTTTTTTGCTATAATAAATTAACCAAAATTTTCAAATGCGACAATCTATCATTTTATACATGTAAGATTTTTTTCTTCACTAGAAAAAAGTAATATTTAAGTATTATTTAATATTGTTAATATGTAGACAACATATATAATTTATTTACACACACACACACACATATATATATATATATATATATATATAAAAGAAGGACAAAAAGATGTCACATGATACTCATACAAAGCTCGAACAATCTATGTAAATAAAGTATCTTATAAATATAGATATCTTTTAAATATATATAAAGATTAATATATGTGTATATATTTATATATATAATTAAAAAAAATTAAAATATCAAAAAAGATTATTGATAATTTTTTCAATACAAACTAAAAAACTTATGCTATAATGAACCAATTTTTTCAAATGTGACAATCTATCAATGTATACATGTACTATTTTTTCTTCATTATAAATATATAATATTGAAATCATGCATTTAAAAATTATTTAATAATTTGAATATGTTATTAACACACATCTATATATAAAAGAAGGACCCAAGTGTCATGTACAAGACACTAATACGAAGCTCGAACAATTATTTCTCACATGAACTTTTTTTTTCTATATAAATAAATTATCTTATAAATATAGATATTTTTTTGATATATATAAATATTAATATATATATATAATTAAAAAAATTAAAATATTGAATAAAATTATTGATAAATTTTTCAATACAAACTATATATATATATATATATATATATATATATAAAACTTATGTCATAATGAACATTTTTTTTAGATGTGTCAATCTATCCTTTTATATATGTAAGATTCTTTCTTCACTAGAAATATGTAATTGTGAAATAATATATTTAAAAATTATTTAATATTTTTAATATGTATACAATATAATTTATCTACACACATTATGAAATATTTATTTCAACAATTAAATAATATATTAATTAAAATTACATTATATTTCATATTAACTTAGATGGATACAAAATCATAATTTTTTCTATATAATTTTTTTTACTTCATTTATTAAATTAAATTATTTGAACCCGTGTATTACACGGGCCTTATACTAGTTTACATATAAGTTAGAACACTTTTACTCTGTAATGCTCTTGAATGCCCAGGCAGGAACCTTCTTGTAGCCCTCTGAGTTTTGGTGATGTTGCTGATTCTTGTGAGGACCATATTGCCCCTGAGGATATCCATTGTTGCCCTTGTAGTTGTGCTTACCACCAGGGGCATTATAGTCATTCCGCTTGTTCCATGCATCGGCGCGCCTCTCTTCCTCGTACATGTTCTCGGAATACTGCATGGAAAATCTCTCACGCTCGTTCCTGCGGGGATCGTTGTGGGGTCCGTAACCGTGGTTGTTGTTGATGCGATTGAATTTATTGTGAGGCTTCGCGACGTGCGTGTTTGGGTGGTGATTATAGGTGGTTTCGTCGTCGTAGCAGTATTCCACGATCGTCTCTTCGAAGTAGTGCTCCTCGTAGACACCTTTTTCTTTGGGATACCTCTGCATTTTTTCGGGTTTTTTGTTCTCGGAATACTGCATGGAAAATCTCTCACGCTCGTTCCTGCGGGGATCGTTGTGGGGTCCGTAACCGTGGTTGTTGTTGATGCGATTGAATTGATTGTGAGGCTTCGCGACGTGCGTGTTTGGGTGGTGATTATAGGTGGTTTTGTCGTCGTAGCAGTATTCCACGATCGTCTCTTCGAAGTAGTGCTCCTCGTAGACACCTTTTTCTTTGGGATACCTCTGCATTTTTTCGGGTTTTTTGTTCTCGGAATACTGCATGGAAAATCTCTCACGCTCGACACCTTTTTCTTTGGGATACCTCTGCATTTTTTCGAGTTTTTTGTTGTTGTTTAAGGTGGTTCGAGGATGGATGTTGTTGTGAGCTTGGGGTTGGTGGTTATATAGTTATGATCATGGTGTGATTCGAGTTTGATGAGAATGAATGTGATTCTTGTTAGTGATTTTGCTTTGGAATTTTGTTGGATAGGGATATTTTTGGAACTTTATTTGTGGAGAATCTAATGTTGTCCATGTCCTTTTCTGAAAGGAAATATTAAATTATTAATTGATTGAATCCTTGTGAATGTGAATGGGTCAAAATCTTTGTATATCTATTTCATTGTTTTAATTATCATGTTAATATAGTACACTCAATATATTTCACTTAAATGTAAATAACGAATTGGGCCTTTTAGATTCGATTATTTTGGATTGTCACATTTCCATTATTAATTATACATAAACCAAGTCAAGAAAGTGTCACATATCTCTATAATACTACTCAATATTTACTTCAAAATAAATAAATTCCAAAAAATAATAATAATGTTAGTTTTAATAAATATCATAAGCAAGTGTTGAAAAATGTAATGAGCTGTGGCAATCAATGATTATCTTCTTAAGGATATTCCGACATGCCAACCTTGAAGAATTATAATCCATCTTAAATTATTGAAGGTATCTGATTCTCTCTTCTTTTGACTTTTTCACATTCATTTTAAATTCCATTGATTATTCAATGAAAATTTCAAGCCAAAAAGAAAAACCCAAATGTCAATCAAGAACATAGTTTGTGCAGATAGATAAGTTATAAGAAGCTCAAAGTGATGATAAGCAAGAAGATGAAGATGATTCACAAAGCAGCAGATGAATATATTAAGTCCACATCAAAAATTTCCTAACTCGAGAAATGGTGAGGAACGACGATGAAACGAGCCTCATCCGGGTCGTGGACGTATCACATTCGTACAGAACAACGAGCTACAACACCTCGTTCGTTCCTCTAAGGGCCGATTTCCCACTCTAAGAAAAAGTATATACAAAGCTCAATCTAGGAGTCCAAGATATGTCCAATTCTTTGAAAAGCTTGTAAGAAAGAATGAATGATGATATGAGTAAAGGGACATGTAGCATGGTTATAAAAACAGCACACTGCAGTCATCAATCAGTCAATGCCCTTACCCGGGGGGGGGGGGGGTCGAAGCTCAGCTTTTCAGTCTATACAAAGAATACATGGCCCGGCCCTGTCTGTTTGGATCGATCAGCCACTTTCCCGTAAGCAGTTCCCGGGCAGAAGGAACTTATACCGGTCAGCCTCCTCCAATAGGTAGGCGGGGAGATGAACGGCTGAGTATGAATGTGGGATCGGCCCCATTTTCCCGATTATTTCCTTGAATGTGTACTCCTCGGGCAGCATGTCGAACAAGTCGGACCCTTTGCAGATTACTTTCTGGATTCTTTTAGGGTTCAAGAAATGAGAGAATCTGACCCGATCAACGTGGCTGTAAGCTTTCATCTTGAATATGAACTCACTGATTCGCCTAAAGCAAAAGCTACAATGCCACCCCGCATCGGCCAAGATCTCATCAGACTGTCGATAGTGAGCATATCTCGTCTTCCCAGATTGATAAACATGGACAGAAGCCCTCCAGCTATTGCTATCAAGGAGAAATTCGAACGAGTAAAGATAGTTCTTTAATCGAAGATGAAGAATGGGAGGTATCTCATCACACCACCTCAAGAGATTAATCGTGTGTCTACTCGGTATCTCATCAACATCAGACATTATCAACAAGTCATCATCCTGAATCCCAGCTTGTTTAAGGAGATAATCCAATGCAAGTCTTTGATAAGCCTCTTCAACAAAAGGGTTTTCTCCTCTCTTAAATCTGCCTGGAACTTGGCCATAAGTGAGACGGGGCTCAACAAACTTGAACTGATCCCGAACTGAAGAGAACACAAACGGCTTTGGCAGGCCAGTGAAGGTTGAATTCGATTCAAGGACGACAAATTCAGTCACATATGGATACAACTCCTTCCATCGAACCTTAAGAATGTCAACCTCATTGCTAAACAAGACTGCATCATAAACACGCCTAGGGTACTCGCGTATCCCCCAACCATGAAGCTTACACAGATTCTCCATAGTCACGTTCTCGTGATAGTAGTGAGGTCTCTCATGGAAAGGCTTAGGCGGTGATTCCCATAAGGGCCGAAGAAAGTATGTGATCTTCTGGCCATGGACATATATCGCAAAGACACATGTAGGAATCAACACGAAAAGAAAGAGATACGTTTTTATATCCAGCCCACGAAGAATGCATTTTAATCTCGTCATACTCAAAGCCCGCCCCGACTCCTGCAGTTCAACAATACCAAACAAATTGAGAAAAACTACACAAAGCATAGACTTATGATAGTGCACAAATAAAGGAGAAACGAGCATCCAACTCATCATAGAACGTGGTTAAGGACTTCAAATAGCTATAAATAATGCACCAATGGTTTAATTATCGACTTAGGACCACCAACCAACCAACATCATGGATTCTTTCAAACCTAAAAACTAGCATTGAAAATTCAAACAGCAGAACAGTCTGAACAATTCAATCAAGAGCACATATCTCCAGATCACCATTCCAATCAAATGCTTATACAAAAATAAAAATGAAAAGGGGAAAATCACAAACTAATTTAAAAGAAAATTCATAGGATCTTGAATTTTCTTCAGCTGAGATCAAACGGGACATAACACCATAAAGAGAATAAATTGATCTAATCCCACATACAAAAAAAAAAACCCTTTTCAAATTAATCAAGCCAATTTTGAGCATTGGGTTTTCAAGAATTTTTTCCATCCACAATTCCGAAAACAAAAAATAAACAATTCAAAGAAACTCCCACAGAAACCGTAAAGCAAATCCTCATCAGACCAAAAACGAAATCAAAATTTCAACACCAAGAGGAAAGAAAACAGCTTTGAATTTGCCATACATTAACAGCAAATCAAAACAAAACAAAAACAGATGAAAAGATTGAACTTTTACCTCATCATAGGCATTGCCACATATATCATCGGTTTTCTTGGAACAATAATGAGATCCCCCTTCTACCATCATATTAACCTTCTCCCAAATCCTCGATACACTGCTCATCCCTCTCTCTCTAACAAAACCCAAATGGAGGCACCTCCTCAATCAGTTGAAATCTTCGCAGAGAGGCTCTGCAGAAAAGGGGAAAAGAAGGAAGAGAAACAACAAAAGACCCTAATGCTATTTCCACACCCCACAAATTATTATTTATATCTAAGGGAAAAAAAATTGATTCTTTTGAAATTACCGAAACATATATTTCAAAGAAAAGAGGAGAGAGAAAGAGGAAGGGGTGTTGTGTGTTGGAGAACCCTGGTGGTGAATGGGTGGCAGTTGTCAAGATTACAATGAAGCCGTTTCTCTTGTCTTCTACCCCACTTATAAATCTTACAACCTTCGTGCCCACTTTGACCAAATTGCCCTTCTTATTACACGATTATGCGACGCTAAACATGGGCGTTTTAGTCTTTTGTCCCGACGTCGATTAGGGGCCTTGACGCGTCCATTGACTTGCTCTACTCCTTAACCGTGTCTCCCTTATACATGGATAAAGAGTCGAATGTGGACACTTATTAATATCTTCATTATTTATTGATATTATAAATTTAATATAATTATTCATTTCAAATTTAAATATTTATAGAGATAAAATCGTTACTCATTAATTGAGTACATTAATTAAGATATGTCCATGATCGGTATTAAGTAGAAGCATTATTTTTAATTGAGGGAAAAAGTTTTTCTTTTCTATCGTCAAAGTTTCTTTGATAGGATTTTTTATTGGGTTTGCTACTTGAAACACCCAATGTAAGATAAAAATTATTTAATTTACCCACCTATATAACATATTATCATCAAATACCCACTTTTTATAAAGAATGTCACCAAATACCCATTTTTTAGTATAGGGCTTCCCGAGACCTTGACACCTTTCGGGAAACCCTAAAAATATAGGGTTTCCCGAAACCTTTCTGGAAACCCTAAATTTTTAGGGTTTCCCGAAACCTTTATGAAGGTTTCGTTTTAGGGTTTCCCGAAAGGTGTCAAGGTCTCGGGAAGCCCTATACTAATTTACACTAAATTATTTAAAAAATTATGTAAAAATTTTTAAAAATTAGGAATTGGTAAATTATTGATTGGTTAATATTTTAGACTTAGTTTTTAAACATTTCTAAATATTAACCAATCAACAATTAACTAAATATGAAATAAAAAACAAAATAAAAATCCGTAAATAAAACATGAAGAAAAGTAAAAAATAAAAACAATGAAATAATTTACCAATCATTGACTGGCAGTAAAATGAAAAGTGGGTATTTTGAAACATTTTGTTATATAATTGGGTAAATGGTGACAATTCAGTATATTGGTGGGTAGAATAATCACAATTTATATAATATTGGGTATTACAGAGCATTTCCTCTTTTTTATTCTCTATCATTTACTTCTACTATTTTTTAAGGGGTATTGTTCTTGTGCACCAATTGCATGAATTTAGATCCATGCAACTGGGCGTCCACGGGTCTGGTCGGGCAGGATTTGACCCGAATCCGTGCCCATTTATTTATTTATTTTTAATTTATGCGGTAACCTTTATATTATACGAGTATAACCTTTATGTTATATGACTATAACTTTTTTGTACAAATATTATAACCTTTAAGTTAATATACTCGAACTTTTTTCAATATAAAATGTAAGATAATATAGTTGAAAACCTTTATGTTGTGATGATTTAACCTTTATGTTATGTTGATTTAACTTTTATATATAAATATCATAACTTTTATTTACTTAAAGAATAACATAAATGTTGTGTTAATATAACATAAAGGTTAATATTATTATGCGTAAATGTTGCATTATTACAACTTAAAGGTTTACAGTGTGTTAAAACCTTAAAATTATATACTTAGAATTATTTCAATCATGTAATAAAGGTTAGGCGAAATAACTAAAAGGTCATGGAGTGAAATTAGGGTTTGAGCGCGATTTGGGGGTGCGTGTCAGCGCGTGGGGGCGCGTTCCAGCTCGTTTTGGGCGTGAAAATCACCTCCTGGGTCATATGACCCAGATTGCATGGGTCATGACCCATGCACTTGGTATATAGAAATAATTGTGTTTTTTAAGTATAATCCATAAACTCTACACACAAATTAAGAATTATTTAATTTCCTAATATACTCATTAATTAAGCTTATATCTGATCTTTATTGAAGACATACTCAAAACGTCACTTAAAAAGTAAAAAGTTAAATGTTCTAAAACGACACTGAGTTCGAATATTTTTTAAATATGTTTTCTTTTTTAATTTATGATCAACAATTGAATGGTTTACTTAGTTGGATTTATTAAGCAAGGCCAGACAGAATCAAATTAAAAATTTCAGAGCAGTGTACTATGTAGTGACATAACATATAATACATAACATATATATATATATATGTTCGAGGTTTCTAATTGAACTTTGGATAGACCAAAATAATTTTGGACGACATACTCAAAGTTGCATGATTTGGACACGAGGAAATTGTTTTGTATAATCGGCCAACAATTATTGTGAGCACTAGAGTATCTTTTAATTTAAATGTGATCTTCATAATTAATTATTGAGTTAGTCTAAATATTATGTTTATATCTTTTGATCCCACATTATAGATAGGTCGAGACAAAATTGATTAGGGCTAATGAGGTGTTGCAATAGTCCTAATAATAATTAACAAGTTTCGTGATGTTGGAGATTTCTAATTTTAATTCAAACAATGCATGTGAGTTTGCTCAAAATAGATATATAGAACTAATTGCAAACGATTTATATTTTTCGATCATTTGAATTCATTTGTCTAATGAAATTATCGATCAAACACCATTTCATAAATTATATGAATTTATTTTGTTAAGATAATATTTTTTCTCTCAATATTCAGAATGATATCGTGTAATTAGGTAAACTAGTAGTGTACCTGTGCGTTGCACAGTGTGTTATATATATAATTATTAAAAAATATAATAACATATAAAATGTAATGATTATTATTTTAACAAAAATATATTGATACTCTTTTAATTTGTATTAGTATAAAGCTAGGTATTTTAACTTTAAATTTATGTCATTATAAATAATTATATTCGAAAATATTAGAAATTTGAAATATATAAAGTACTCCTAATATATTAATCTATGGATTAAACAAATAAATAAATAAAAAATTGTCAGAACATTACATGGGTAGTGAAATTTTAAAAAATAAATTTGATATCTAAAATAAGTTATATGTATTAGAAACGTTATGATTTAAGTATTGAGATAAATAAATTTATATTTTATTGGTATTTATAACTATAAATACACACGTGTTTTAATAATTTTTTTTGGTTCAACGCCACATATAACTTGTTATTTTAAATCAAATAAAAATTATATATGCTTATCAAATACATGAAAATCTCTCTTTGCTATCTATTTAAATGAAACAATTCAAAATTGGACTTAATCTACACATTTTGAATAAAAAAAATTATGAGAGCATCTATTAGACTAAGAATATGCAATTTTAATATGTGAAAACAGATTATCTCTCAGCAATGCCTTAGCACCTAAAAAAAATATCATTATATTTTTAATATAAATAAAATTTTTCAATAATAATAATGATAACAATTTTAACCTACAAGTTCTTTAATACAATTTGTATTTTATTCAAATTGTATAATAAAAAGTTAATGAGTAATAAAACTTAATAAATGAAAACAAAAACAACAACTTATTTTTATTGAAAGGGAAATAGATGTTACATAGTCATAATTCCTAATTTTCTGAATTAGAATATTCTTCCCACAAATGATCAATTAATGCATTTCGAAGTGCAAAATGAGCATCTGCATCTCTAATTTGTCTAAATCGACCAAGAAAATCTTGAAAGCGAGTAGGTTCATTCTCAGCGAATTCGATGTCTGGAGGTGACACTTCCAAGTTTTCTTGAATTGGAGCATTAAGATCTCGTTCATCCTCTACTATCATATTATGCATTATTATGCATGCAGTCATAATATCTTGCAAATCACTTTTCAACCACAAGCGTGCTGGATTCGCCACAATTGCAAATCTACTTTGAAGAACTCCAAATGCACGTTCCACATCTTTTCTACATGCTTCTTGTTTTTTCGCAAAATATTGTTTTTTCGGACCACTTGGTGAATGGATAGTTTGCACAAGAGTTGCCCATTTGGGATATATATATCAGCTAAATAATATCCCATATTGTACTCTTTCCCTTGAATAACATAATGTGCTGGAGGAGCAACACCTGTAGCAAGGTTCGAGAAAAGATTAGATGTCTCCAACACATTAATGTCATTGTTGGATCCTGGCATCCCAAAATAAGCATGCCATATCCATAGATCATAATCAGCCACAGCTTCTAGAATAATTGTTGGAGATCCACTTCGCCCGGCATATTGTCCTGCCCAAGCTGTTGGACAATTTTTCCATTTCCAGTGCATACAATCTAGACTGCCTAACATTCCTGGGAAACCCCGTTGCTTACCAATATAAAGCAGTCTAGCAACGTCGTTAGGAGTGGGCGATCGTAAATATTGCTCTTTATATATCGCTACAATAGCACGACAGAACCTCTTAACACACTCGAGTGCTGTAGACTCTCCAATTTTAAAATTACAAAAGACAACCCCAACTATCGACTTTTTTAAAATTGCAACCTAATCTTTTTTTATTTTTTTTAAGATTGTCACCCAGTCTTTCTGTGGTTTAGCCGATTGCAAAATTTCCAGTCATTTTTCAGGCAAATGAATTAATTTTTTTCACTTTGCAACCCAAACCTTAATTTTTTTGTCCAATCGCAAATCATGATTTTTTTTCGCTTCACACTGATAACTTTATGTTATATATATGAATGTGACATTTATGTTATATAAGTGTGATCGATATTCATAAAATAAATATCAAAGAAATATTGGTCAAAATTGGTGAAATATATGTAACATCGGTAAAAAATCGATGGAATATCAATAAATATCGAGAAAATATCGGAATATATTGGTAAATATAGGAAAAATAACAATAACTATATGTACCCAAATTTCCATCGATATCGATATTTTCACGATATTTCTGTGAATTTAAGTTACTTATATTTTCACCGGAATCGAAATTTTCATTCTTGGTTGTAATCTGATAAAAACACAAAGTTCAGGTTGCAATTAGATAAATAAAAAAAATAAAGTTTAGGTTGCATAGTGAACAAATTAATCTCCATTTCGCCGGAAAATTTGCAATCGACAAAACCACAGAAAGATTGGGTGGCAATCTGAAAAAAAAAAAAAAAGAGATTAGGTTGCAATTTGAAAAAAGTCGACAGGTGAAGTTGTTTTTTGTAATTTACCCTTTAAAATAAGTACTTAAAAATAAGATGAGAGATAATAAATATATAATCCCTTATTTCATCTTATTTATCTATTTATTTATTTTATTTGAAATTTTTATACAATAAATACTAAATTGAGTATCATAACTGATTTATTAAATTAAATATTTATTTATTTGTATTGAATTTCTTAAAATACAATAAATATGTTTATTTATTTTTATTTGTATTGAGTTTCTTAAAATACAATAAATAAGTTTATTTGTATTTATTTATATTGAATTTCTTATAATAAATATAATATGAAAGCAATTAATAGGTTTCTTAAAATAGTAATTATTTAATAGGTAGATAATTTATTGCAATTATTTTTGGCAGGATATCCTGCTTTTATATATATATATAGGTTGATGTTAACTAGTTTATACTCCTTCCGTCCCTCATAACTTTGCCACCGTTGACCGGCACGAATCCTAAGAAAAAACTGTTGATTTTGATGTGATGTGTTATTTTAATATTTTTGAGTGGTAGTTTTGTAATTAATGTGTGCTTTTTGAATGCAAAGTAAGTAAAATGAAAGAAATGGAGGGGTAAGGTCGTAATTTTTTTGTTGTCATTTTTGGGCTGACAAAGTTAGTTGGGACAACAAAAAACGGAAAGTAGGCAAAGTTAGCAGGGACGGAGGGAGTATGAGAACGTGTGAGACTAATTATATTTTCTTGAAATAAATTGTTTTGACCACACCAAAATTGGAATTTCATAGTACATTATTATTCCAACAAAATCAAATAAAGAATAAATAAAAAAAGAAGAAGCTCCTAAATCAGAGGTGGCACATGGTTTACTAATCATTGACGAATTGTAAAATTCCTAGCAATTAATTACTACCTCCGTCCCGGTTATTTTTGCCACCTTTGACCGGCACAAATTCTAAGAAAAAACTATTGACTTTGATGTGATGTGTTATTTTAATGTTTTTTGAGTGGCAGTTTTGTAATTAATGTGTGCTTTTTGAGTGTAAAGTAAGTAAAATGAAAGAAATTGAGGGGTAAGGTCGTAATTTTTTTGTTGCCATTTTTGGGCTGGCAAAGTTAGCTGGGACGTCCAAAAACGGAAAGTAGGCAAAGATAAGCGGGACGGAGGAAGTATTTGAATTTCTTTATAATCACTTATCCAATAATATTACATTTATTTATGAGTTAGTCTCCTGTGCAACTGGTGTATGTACAATTCGGGTCGGGTCCGGGTCGACCCGGATCCGCGCACTTTTATTTATTTTATTTTTTTTGAATTTTATTTTTTCACTTCAGGTTGTTACCTTTATGTTATATGCATGTGACCTTTATGTTATATAAGTGTGACCTTTATGTATAAATGTAATGACCTTTATATACTCTAACTTAGAAAAAAATGAAGAATTTTAACAAAATTTGTACATATTTACGTTTATGAAATATTAGCTGCACATATATCTATCCTTAAAATGCACTGAATTTTGAAAATTTCAATTTTTTTCAAAGTTATGGATTATAAAGGTCATAATATTTGTACATAAAGGTCACAAGAACTGTACATAAAGGTTACAACAATACAACATAAAGGTCTTAATCTGAAGCGAAAAAACCTGAAAATCTTCATTTTTTTCCTAAGTTACTGAACATAAAGGTCATAACATTTATACATAAAGGTCATACTTATATAACGTAAAGGTCACATCTTTACAACATAAAGGTAACAGCCTGAAGCGAAAAAAAAAAAAGAAAAAAAAAAGAAAATCCAGGTGCGCGGATCCGGGTCGGGTCGTCCCAGTTGCACCAATCCAGATCCGTGCACCTGGTGCACAGCAGCATTTGCCTTTATTTATTCTTAATCCTCTAAACTCTTTTATTTATTTTTCCAGCAGTTTCTCTCAAATCAAAGCATGTCTTTCAACAACTTGTCACAAATTTTAGATTCTCAACCGCAATTTGGATTTTTGTATGAGTAAGTTTCTTGTAAATTAGGTATATGGATCTTAAATCCATGCATCCGGGTCGGATTCGGGCAGGGGGACCGCCTCTTTTTTTTTTCGCGCATGATTTTTGAAAAAATTCATATACCAATAAGTTATGTTAGACATACATTTACGTTATGTTAGACATACCTTTAAACTATGTTAAACATACCATACTGCCCAGATTTCATACCTTGTCTTTTTTAGGCTTGATTTTTGAATTTTGGCACATACCACTCATTATGCTAGACATACCTTTACGTTGTGTTAGACATACCTTTATATATATTTAGACATACATTTGTATATGTTAGACATACATTTGTATATAGTTAGACATACATTTATATATGTTAGACATACCTTTGTATATAGTTAGACCTACCTACATAAGGTATGTTTAACATATATAATACAAAGGTTGGTCTAACTATATACAAAGATTGGTCTATTTGAGCGAATTTTGGGTGAGCTTCAACACAAGTGTTCAGGCGCGTGAACGGGTCGACCCGGTTGCATGGATCCCAGTGCATAAAAGTTTTGCCTTTTTCTATTATAAATTTGAATTTTATCTTGTGATTTAATATTTCAATTATCCAATTTCATGAGTTCCAGGGCACGATTTTGATGGTATTAATTATTGTCATTTTAATTTACATAATTTCGAAATTTATGTAATTTATATAAGTATGACATAATATAAAAAACTCACAAACTATATTAAATTCGTGATTTTATTATATATTTATGTATTAATATCTACAGTTTTATAATTTGTATATAACCATTTCAAGCTTGGGAGTCGACATATTCAACCTTAGCATTTGTAACGTGATAATGCTTCGACTATTCGAATAAATTGTATTTTTGCGACTAAGTGACTTAATTTATGTTGACAATTCATTATTTATCTATTTTTGAAATGTTTGATATATATATATATATATATCACAAAAACTCATATGAGATGGTCTCACGGATAGTTTCTGTGAGACGGATCCTTATTACCCATAAATTGAACTCATATCCATAAATTTTCATATGAATTACTAAGTGTGGGTTGTGGGTTGACCCGTCTCACGAAAAAAGATCCGTGAAACGGTCTCACACAAGAGAGGGGGAATAACTTGATTCATTTATTTATGTAGAAATAATATTAAATTCAAATTATACTAAAATTGTAGTTGATCAGTTTTAATTACCTAGTAAAACAATATATATAAATATACATAATGAGGAAATTATATAAAATCAGTAAATTAATTAACCACTATAGTAATTAATCAATATTTTTGTACTAATTAAAATAAAATAATCCTAGGAAGTAGGAAGAAGCCAGTTTGGTTGATTCTATCACGATGACTTGTTTACTCACTATTGTGATCCATTTTGGTGAAGTTTCTCAAACACCAAAACTTGTGTGAGACGGTCTCACGGAGTGTATTCGTGAGACGGATCATTTTAATCCATGAATCAAACAAATTTCCGCTAATTTATTTGTGAATTATGAAATATAAGTTGTGGGTTGACCCGTCTCACAGAATATGATCCGTGAGACGGTCTCACACAAGACTTGCTATAAATGTGTGTATATATATGTAGCCGATCAAGTCCACCAAACACAATGAAATTAACCCTAGTTAATTAGGACAACCACGACCCAATTTTCTACTACACAATGATATATATGCCATTTGTACACATTTAAAAACTAGTTTGGAAAAATATTGACAATTAGATCAACTCTCACAACGTTGATTGCTCAGTCAAGTAATAGTTGCTTTTTGGAAAATGCCAAACACATCTCTATCTTTTGTTTATTAATTTGACTTGGTAACCTCAATTTAGCTTATCATCAATTTATCATTGACTTTCAATGAAAAATAATTAATTCAAGATCTGCATATATGTTTTATGTTCGAAATAGTTTAATTACACACGGCACGTAGATGAAAGTTGTAAATTATATATATTAATTGCTTGGATGAACAAGATTGGTCCATTCTTTTGTTAACTTCTGATGATTAGATATGATGTTTGTTTTTTAGAAGAAACGGGAAAACTTAAGTTTATTTTAAATCGTGGTTAGTAATTTCATATATGTATTTATTTCAGTTTAAAAAAGTTTTCCAAAAAACTCATGTGAGACGGTCTCATGGATCCATATCCACAGATTTCTATATTAATTGATATGTGTGGGTTATGAATTGATCTGTCTTATGAAAAAAAATCGTGATACGGTCTCACACAAGAACTACTCAAAGTTTTTTGTACTATACGAGGAACAATTTGTCTCCCTAGCTCACATGGTGGGACGAGAGGAAAGTAGAAAGTGGTTGTTTTTAGGGTTTGATTAAAGAAAGATGAAAAATAATGAATTAATAAATGAAGATGATATTATATTGAATTGATAGCCCAATTTGATCTTAATTTATTCACAAACAGCTTTACCCATGCCAGGGTTTAGAATTTTTGCAACTTTTTAGTGACAAACTATTTGTAGGGTCTTCTATATATAGGCACTTATATTTATTTATTGCAATTCTAGTGACATTACATTTCAATAATATACATATATGTATGTAATTACGGCAAAAACTTGCGTACCTCGATGCACCGTACCTCCAAATGTATTATTAGTTTGGTATTAGGTATATATCCATGAGGTATTATTGGTGCATTCATAAGGCATTAGTGGTATATTTTTGAAGGTATTACTGGTACACTCATAAGGTATTAGTTGCATATTCATAAGGTATTACGTGTATAATTGAAATATATGTTTTAGTGAAAGTATTATTCAAGGTATTATTTGTTACATGTTAAGATATTACTCATATTATTTAAAGGTATTACAATAAGTGTTTGGAGGCACGGTGCCCCCGGGACACGCAAGACCTACTCATGTATTACTGATTAAATGAAATAAAAATAAAAATTGTATATATAGTGTTAATTACATAAAAATTCACAAAATTTTCAATCAGATTTTAACTATAACATAATCAATTATTTATAGATATTTTTTTGACAAGTTATGATTTGGGTTTTTCAAAAAAAAAAAAAATTATTAATAAACACACCTAGATTGAGAAATTTAGAAAAAGTTGAGTTTTCTGAATTCTTCCATATGGGTCGTTACTTGTTACATCAAATATCTGACGTGGCACCACAACTCGCAAAACGTCTTATTTAATTTACACGTATGCATTTATTACATACCTAATTATCTTTTCTAAATAATAATATTTGCAAATTTCAATCTAATTACATAACAATATTACTATCTTACAAAATAAAATTATTTTAATTTCTTTCACTTTTTATATTATCTGAAAGATTAGTTCTCCTCTCTAATTACATCTACCATGCTTTTTGTATTGTGAATTTATTTCTTAAAAACTAACTTTTAATGGAAATTAATTCCATCTTTTAGTACTCCAAAATAGCTAGATATAGTCGTTAGCACATTATCATAATCATTTGATGTTTACTTAATTTGTATGAAACAACCTTAAATGAATAATATCACTCAATATATTTTTGTCTTAAAAATATCTTCTATTTTCTTTGCAATGTTAAATTTTATATTTGATTTCCTTATATACTAATTGTCATTAATTAATCTTAACTTTCAACTAACTTATTAAATATAGAATGTAAAATAAACATTGAAGAAACAACAATGTGTACGTAATTGGATTAATTTACTTACTATTAATTTGATCTAATTTGTTCAATCATATGAAATTAAAGTAACTTTTGAAGTGTCGTAAACAAATAAAAATAAAAATTCAAGAAATCAATTAAATAGTTTACAACAACTTTAACTAACTTCTTTTCGAGATAAAATCATAATTTTATTTTATTAATTTGTTGTTTCGAACAAAGTAGATATTTTAATTCACTTATTCAATTTTTTTAGAAGTGAACTTTATTCTTCCATGTGCTTGAAAAGCAAAATAGGTGAAAACATAATTGGACCATAACTACAAACATATCACGTGCTTAATTTACTTTCTCTCAAATCTATAAACATTAATCTTCTTCTTATTAATCCCACCAAACTTTCACACAACACTAATCTAGCCATTATGTAAGTATATATAGTTTAAATTATGATTTTGTTTCAATTAAGATTGGCAATTTTTCGATTAACCACTTATATTTTTCTTCAAATAGTTAATATTGAAACCTTTTTATAAGTTTTGAGTCGCTTTCTCACAAATTCCAGTCACACAAATCAAAATAATCATTACTCTTACAAACTTTTTCAATATAATAATAGAATTACATCTACTTTTTTTTTTTAAATATAGGACTAGAATAAAATAAGGATGTATGAAGAGTTTAAAATATAGGAAATAATTAAAAACTATTATTACTCCCTCCGTCCCTGCTATCTTTGCCTACTTTCCATTTTTGTTGTCCCATCTTACTTTGCCAGTCCAAAAAATGGCAAAGAAGAATTTACTACTTACCCCTCCATTTCTTTCATTTTACTAACTTTTGCACTCAAAAAGCACACATTAATTACAAAACTTGCACTCAAAAACATTAAAATAACACATCACATCAAAGTTAACAGTTTTTTTCTTAGGATTCGTGCCGATCAGAGGTGGCAAAGATAAGGGGGACGGAGGTAGTACATATGTCTGAAATGATTCCTATTGCTAAAGTCTGAAATGTTGCTACTTTAATTTTGGGCTTAGTTGGATTGGACCTATATATATAAATCTACATATGTTTTGAATTGCAATGAGATGGGCCTTCAATACAAGCTAAGCCCATTTTATTTCATAAACAAAACTCAAAGACAAGCCCAAATCTATCGATTAATGTTTTATTTATTCCACCACACACTACAATTAGCCACTTGGAATTTTTATTCCATAATTAATCTTATTCCAATAATCTATTATGTTTTAACATCTCATAAAATTCAATGTATAACACCATTAAATAAGAAAACAAGACAAGACAAGACATGATATAAGATAATTACAGTATATATTTCGACATGCAATATCCTCTATTTCAAATATTATTATATTTCTTTCGACATATAGATTCATATATCTATTCTAACCTAAGACTACTAAATGTGATTGTACTAAACGTGGTCTTGATACAGTATATTATTAGTGATGTGGTCGATCTAAATTTTAGTCAATCAGATTCATCACGTCTGAGTTTGTTGGTTCATTTTGCACCTCTATATATTGTAATATGAATGAGGAACCCTAAACCCTAAACGTGAGTGCAGGCATTTTTGGTGAGATTATGATATCAATTTTTAAAGTTAAAAGATGTATGAAACCTAATTAACTAGCATAATAAGATTATTAAAGAGTGTTAAGTAAACTTTTATTTCTTGACAATATAACTTTTTAATTCATTTCAATTCGCTTGTTAAAATTACATCAAAAAGAGAAAAGGAAATCTAAATAAAATTTCTTTTTTCTTTTTTTAAATTGCCTTTTTGAGGGACAAAAATTATAGAAATATATTTAATTTTTTTTGACTAATTTATATTCGTGCTCAACAGTTACATGTCTTATCATCATCAGTATTAAAACGACTGGTTCACATTACTTTGGCATTTCTTTTGTTTGGTTTATTTATTTTATTATCAAGTCCTCCAATTTCCACATATTCATAAATAAATACCATAATCATTTTCAATATGTTTTCTATAGTTCAACTAAAGCATGGATACATAGCACTTGTACAAAAAATATTGGTCACCAGATTAAGTTAAATCTTATCTTTATCTAATCTATAAGTGTAAAGCCTTTTGGCTTTAAATTCAATAATATTATCCATCTTTAGTAAAGATAAACATGATCTTGAATGGGTGGTACCCCCATTAAAAATTGGACCCATTCATTTCTTTAATTCAATTTAATTAATCAAGGTAATATATATATAACACTATAATTTATTGCACAAATAAATATTAGAGTGCTTAACTCTAAACTCATAACATTATTTTGTATTTGAAAATTAGTGAATTAACTAAAGATTTGTCATTACAGAAAACTTTTGTATTAACTATTAGACAAGTTGTTGAATGAAATATATAATATCATGATATGTATAATATTGCATAGAGAAATGAAAAACAACACATTCATTGGAATTGATTTTTGTTATGCCAAATCTATCAACTGGAATTGAATATGCAGGTACAAATGTGGATGATTTTGGGGACAAGAAAACAACAAGAACCTCAAATTTCTTTCACTCCATAAATGTTCAACAATTAATGAACTTTCCACCAAGAGAAAATAGTGAGTTTATCTATAGACAAGAAAAAGGGGTAGCAAGTTGTCAATAATAGGGGTGGATGTGTTTGCCTAAATATTTACTATCTTTTGTCAATCACATTTATAGGAATTTAAGTCCACTTATATGATGAGAAGTAGGTTGATGTTACTAAATTTAATGCATTTCCAAAAATACATTATATATATATATAGTTTTAACAAAATATAAACTTCGAATATAATATAAACTATAAGAATACATTCATTTCAGATATGATTTCGATCTTACCAAATTATATTCGTATAACGGAGTTAAATTACAAAATCATTTCACACTCATGGTCAATTGGGAAATGGAAAAGCCAAAAGTATGAACAAAAAAACAAATATTTCCCATACATAGTTGTAATCACCCTAAAATGATAACTTTTATATATGATCAAATCATTGATTTTGTCAATGTTTAATATCAATATGTTATTGAAATTAATCATAAGAAGCATATCATACTGCTTACTATCATGTCTTTAATTATACAAATTTTTTGAATTAATTAAACTATGATATGCTCGATTTCATGAGCAATATTAAAAGCACCTAGAGAAATTAATTAGTATAATCATTTTTCTATCAAAATGAATCAAAATTTAAATAATTATTTTCTTTACTTAGGGAAAGAAAATAGAGGCCCACAAGCAGGCCCAATAAAGCACACGTTGTACCCAAATTGGATATAAGTGTGTGGGCCCATTTCACAAAAAGATGAGAGAGACTAATGCATGATCAAATTCCCAGTTGACTCAGTAAACTATAATCACCACCTGTCTGTCACAGACCAACCATGGATGTTTACAACTCAAATTTCTAAAGATAAAAAAGTAAGAAACGGACACAGCTCTGTGACTTTAGCAGTTACACATCCATTTCAGCTGTGCATGTGTGCATGCTCCAATACTTGCTAGAATCTTACATACAAAATATTCCACACATATTAAATTGAAACAAAATATTAAAAAAAATATCAAGGTTTATTCAATATAATGTTGTTAAACTTTTTATAATTTTAGGTCATACACTATTTTTGAAGAAACACTTTCCTTTGCACTTGCTGATGTGATAAAGAAGATTTCTGATCGAATACACGTTTTGTATATATATATATATATATATATATATCCTGAAATCCAATATATTCGTATCATAATAACAAAGTTATAGACGTGCTCGATTCTGAACTCTCTAATGTACTAAATTCTTTTCTTGAAATGTCCTCATATTTGGGGCACCAACTCTAGAAGCTAGCCCGGGCCCTGCCCTATTTTGATTCTTTGATTTGTGCCCATCATTGCCCAATTTTCAAGACATATATTTCAAGATACAATAATGGCAAAAAAGAAAGAAAAACACATTTATTATAGTTTGAATTACATGGTTACCTTCATAAACCCATGTCTTAAATTTTACTTGTCAATTTCAGACATAGCAAATTTCAAAACATTGAAAAAGATAAGATCACATATTTCATAATTAGTGTGGTCGTGTTTTATTTTTAGTGCAAAATCATGAAAAACCTTCTGTTTTGTCCAAATTGCAATTTGACCCCTATGGAATCTATTATTGTCAAGCCTTCAATGGCCAAAAGAAAAGAAAAGGGCCCACCGTTAAAAGAATAACGGAGTACGTGGGGTCCTTATGTCGATTGGTAACCCCGTTGGCTAACACGGACTGTGACGCCGTTAACAGTAATTTTGTAATTTTCGTTACTCTTCTTCCATTTTGGCCATGGTTCTAGCATGAAATGTCGGAATCGCCACTTCGACAGCACTGCACGATATTTTACCGTATATTTTTATATTATTTCAATATAAAAACCGTCATTCATCTCCAACGGTATGTATAACTTTGCATTAAAAAGAATATTTTAGAGTATTCCTTATTATTATAAACAGTAAGAAAATGAACTAGAAAATGAATCGAAAAAGAAAAGGACGTATACAGTAAGTTTTAAGTCTACGTAACCTTGTGTAAAGATGACATGAGTTGAAAATTGTCGATGTAACCTTCCACAATACTGATTGAGAAGAAAAACGTCAAATTCAGTATATGCTCTAATAAATCTACATGCAAATTTCTAATTTAGTCCCTTAAATGGAAAAGAGTTTATTTCCTATTACCCATCCCAAAATAAATTATCAAAATTTTGTGCTCATTATATTATGGTCCATAGTAGACATCGATTAAGCCAAGTCATGGTCGAGCCATGGTCCTTGCTTGGTAGACATTGATATAGCCAACACGTGGCTTTGCCATAGTCGAACTTGGACATTGATTGAGCCAAGACATGAGACCAAGCTATTATAACCCCTATTGGACAATATTGATTTGAGTCCTTACATCCATTTATAATATTATTTTTTTGGGTTACATATCATTTTTATTTTGTTTTTATATCTCAGTGTAAAATGGAAAAATTTAATGTTATTTTGTGACATATTACCCCCGACCACGGCGATGTCACAATCTTCTGCAAATTGTCATTTATTGAAAATCCAACTTTAGTATTTTGAATATGAATGAGATCATGTCATTTTCCAATTAGATGACATTTACTCAACTTAAAGCTATCATGGGATCAGAAATAAATTTTGATATTGTAAATTGTATATAAATTGAAATATTTTAAAATACGGCTCCTTTTGTGTAGATTGAATCAACTCGGAAATTAAATAAGGATTCTGGAACCGGTCTCGGATCATCAAGAACCGGTCTATAACGGGTCGAACCGGGCGGAGCAAGAAGTGCTGTAACTAACGGTCCAAGTTAGGTAATTGGTTTGAAAAGCTGTTAGGGTTCTGGCGATAGCTTGGATCTTAAAACAGAAATTCGTTGAAGACCAGTGATCCGATTCACAAATTGACAGAGGGATTTGGCCGCTTATATATATTAGAATACTCAGTTGTAATCTTACTTTCTGATTCTGTGTAATTTGTGAGTTTTAGCAAATTAGGGTTCTTAGTTCTTGAGAGTGAAAAGCCCTAATTCTGGGCAGATTTTGTAATCGCGAATTCTCCTTCGATTCTTAGTGAAATCATTTGATTCTTTCTCCGGTGGATGTAGGCCGATGTGGCGAGCCGAACCACCTTAAAATTCCGGTGTGTTGATCGTTATTCTTAGCTGCATTTTCGTTTTTCCGAATCTTGGCTGTTTAGGGTTTTCACAACAGTAGCGTTGTGAATTGAGCGCTGTCTTTTGTGTCGGAGTTAAATTCAACATTTTGAAATGAAATAAACCCTAAATATATAAGTCTAGCTCGAATATATAAACTAATCTTATTCGATCTTTACTTACTCGACAACTTGCATGAGAAAAGTATTTCATCGTCATATTAATTATGTTACTTTTAACTATTTTGTTTAATTAGAATCGTGCTACTTGATAAGTCTGTACAGCTTGATTTTAGCTCATGATACAATTAATTTATTGATAAATATGAAACTATTTTATTTTATTTTTAAGGGTTAAAGTGGTCAATTTAAATTACTCGATTCTACTACCGGTGCATGATAAGATGTTACGACCTAAAATTTAATAGTAAAAGTTGTATAGTAGGTGTACAAACAACTTAAAAGAATAAAAATACTATGAAATGAAATAGCCAAAACTTCAATTCTGCTAAGTATAGTTAAAAGTGCGTTTATACTAATAAAAACGTAAAGGAAGAGCGCGTGTCTTCGGCGGTTTTATCTGTTGATCAAGATTCAATCTCAGCCGTTCACCTGATCCAACGGCTAAGACTTATATTGCATGTGAGAAGTTTGTTTTCGGGTTGTTGTGTTTCAGTTGGAAAATCTCGCTCGATTCTTGATCAAATCGCGAGATCTTTGTTGCTGTGGATAGTCCATGAGTAGGTCTATATATATTAGGTCATCGTTCTCAGAAAGAAGTAACAGAGTGAATAACATATATTGAGTTGGAAAGTGTGCGTGCGAATTTCTGTATTGAGAGAGTGAGATCGATGAGTGTTCTTGTAAACTCTTTCTTCTTTGATTCTTAATGAATATTTCCCTCCACTGATTTCCCGTGAATGTAGGCATTGTTAAGCTGAACCACGTAAGATTCCGAGTGTTGGTAGCTAAGTTGTTTATTTCCAGTTTTGGATCGATTGCTTGATCTTGTTGGTTTGAAGTGGATTAAGATCCTTGGTGATTTCCCGACAAATACAAGTTTAACAAATTATGTGAATTGAACCAAGATATGGTCTCGTTTTTCTTTACACATGTTGTTTTAGTTTGTTAACCAATAAAAGGGACCCCAAATTATTACAACCTCTCAATTTCCACTCACTAATTTTGTTGATTTTTGCTACAATTTTGGTCCAATTAGTGATGGAAATATATGTGTACACGGCACAAAATATGTATTACTAGAAGAATCCAATGCAGAAAAAGTGTAATATTTGGTCCAAATCATTAACTACGTTTCACCTAAACTTCAACAAAAGATTTCGACTTTCTGATGTTAATGATTGCATAATATATGCTATATAATAATACTCCTATTTATTGTTTATATAAATACAAATTTAGTGTTTAGAGATACTTGCTTATACATATAATAAATATTATATTTAAAAATGGGATACATTTTGTAATAAAAATACAACTCGATCTTTATTATAATGTAGGAGATTTGGATCATGGCTCGTAATCGTAATTAATGAGAGTGAGGCAACTCAAATTAGTTAAAAGATCCCGTTTATTATTTTATAATTTAAGGGTTATAATATTCTAAAATAATATATGCAATAATAATCATTGTTGGTTAGTGCAATGATTATAACAATTATTATCATTAGTGTGCAAACTCATGTTCTTTCAAAAAGTTGCTAAACATGCTTCTTCTTAATTATTTTTATCCCAATTCAGTTCTTTTTTCTTCTTCTTTTTTTAGTATTTTCAATATTTGTATAATCGAATATATGTTAGATATAAACGCTTTGCTTTCGACAATGACAATTTATTATTAAGAATGTCTTGCTGGCACACTATTAGTACCAAATTATTGATGTCTTTAGATCATTATTATTCGTAAAAACAATTCACATATCTTATTTTTATGGATGAGTCAACTCGTAATTTATTATGTAAAAACAAATTTTGATTTATAAAAGTGAGTTCGAAATTCAAATAGTAGATAATAGAGTTGTTCTCATAAATTATAGACGTGAATCAATTTTATATAAGTTTTGATGAATTATTAATATATATATATATATATATATATATTTGTAAACAAGTAGACCCTTTTAGTTTTTAGTGCTTACTGTTCCAATTTTATTTCAAGAACTGATTTTGCCAAATAAGCAATGCCCTGTTGGCAGTAACATGCGATTATTATTATTATTATTATTATTATTATTATTATTATTATTATTATTATTATTATTATTATTATTATTATTATTATTATTTGGTTGATTAATAAATTTGCATGTCCCCATGCATTAATGCATGAAAAAGTGAACCAATTTCGATTACATACAGCTTTAAAGACAAACCAAACTGATCATTAATTTCTATTTTCATGAGTAACAAATAAAATAATTTCTAATGTGCTTTTCTATTTAAATAACTTCTTTTAAAAAGCTTCGTTTGTGATTGAAAAACATTCATAGTTTGAAAAAAAAATAAAAGCGAAAATTAGATCGAGATAAATACTATTAATCATGAATAATGAAGCATAGCAAGCTTCACAGAAATTAGGTATATGATTTGAAAATCTTTAATTAATACTATGATTAAGCAACTATCAATTTAACTTCACTCATAAATAGAAACATATCAAGAATTATGTCTATACTGATTTGTTTACCATATATGGAACAAATCAACGATTCTTACATTGATTTATTGCAATTAAATGGAGATTATGTAATCACAATGCTGGCCATAAGTTGTTCTTAAACTCATAATTCAGGATTATTCAGTGATTAATGAAGTAATAAATTTCGTTTAACTGGTCATAAGTAGAAATGATGAGGTGGGCGCAGGATAAGCATGTGCGCATCTCCTTTCTTCTGTTCACTGCCATGGTGGATTATAGGATGTCCAAATAAATTTACTCCTCAAAATCAAAGCAATTTTTCTGATTTAATCTTTTCTTTAATGGTTTATGATTTGTTGTCTCATAGATTCTTTTTTCCCTTTGCATGTCCATGTCAAATTGGGTAGTAGAATTTGACTGAAGTGACATAGATTTATGGAGTGGTTGATAGATTATCTTTTTTTTCTTTCTATTCTTGAAAAAATTGAATGAGTTGTGAAATATATAATCTTGATAAATCTGCTAACTTGTCATTGCAATGATAGCAAGCTTCAACCTTTCTACATCTTCTTCATTTCTCCTTTTCCCTTGTTCAAAATCCTGCCTTTTTTCTTTTCCCATTTCTGCTTTTACTTCAAGTTTCCTCAAGGTCAGTTGGAGCTAATTCTTTTTCTGTTTTCCAATCAAGAATTTAGGAGAAAAGGGTCTCTCTCTCTCTCTCTCTCTCTCTCTCTCTCTCTCTGTGAAATGGTGTGTGGTGAGTGAAGAGGGTTGAGAAATGAAGTTCATGAAGCTTGGATCTAGGCCAGATACATTCTACACCACGGAGGCTGTGAGGTGATGTTCGTTATGTTGTTTCTCTCTCAACGCATGATGATTTTATCCATTGTTGTTTGATGAGAGAGAAAATGTGTGGTTCTTGATGTTTCAGGTCAATTTCACTGGAGGTTTCAAGTGATCTCATCATTCAAGTGAAGGGCAGCAGGTACTTACTCCACAAGGTAAACTCAAACCCCATTTTCCCTGCATTGAATTCGCTCTAAAAATCCCCAAAATAAAGCATGATTGTTCACAATTTCAGTTCCCACTATTGTCCAAATGCTCACTCCTTCAAAAGCTATGCTCAGAGGCCTCAGAAACCCCCCATGTCCAGCTGATAAAGCTCCCCGATTTCCCCGGTGGAATCGAGGCCTTTGAGCTCTGTGCTAAGTTCTGCTATGGCATCACAATCACTCTCAGTGCCTACAACATAGTCTCCATTCGTTGTGCTGCTGAGTATCTTCAAATGACAGAGGATACAGACAAGGGTAACTTGATATACAAGGTTGATGTGTTCTTGAATTCTTGCATTCTCCATGGTTGGAGGGACTCAATTGTCACTTTACAGAGCACCAAAGGCAGTTATGCCACCTTGTCTGAGGATCTTGGGATCACTGCTAGGTGTATTGAGTCCATTGCTGCCAAGGTCTTAGCCCACCCCACGAGGGTGAGCCATTCGAGGCGTGGGAGGGATGATTTGTCGAGCAATGGCTCGGATAGGCCTGGTAGAGGGTGGTGGGGTGAAGATTTGGCTGAATTGGGGATTGATCTTTATTGGAGAACAATGGTGGCCATCAAGGCTGGTGGGAGGGTTCCATCTAGCCTTATAGGTGATGCTTTGAGACTGTACTCGTCTCGTTGGCTTGATCGTTGTGAAGTGGATTCAATGTCTAAGAATAGGTTGATATTGGAATCAGTTGTTAGCTTGTTACCATATGAGCATGGTGCAGTTTCTTGCAGTTTTCTGTTGAAGTTGTTGAAAGCAAGTAACATACTGAAGGCCTCATCTTCATCCAAGGCAGAATTGGCAACAAGGGTTGCTCTTCAATTGGAAGAAGCCACAGTTTCAGACCTTTTGATCCCATGTAGCTCATCCTCATCAACTTATGATGTGGATGCTTTCATGGCTATATTGGAGCAGTTCTTGCAGATGGGGCAGAGCCCCCCCACAAGCCCTCCAAGAAACCGGGCCTGTTTAGACAGGCGGAGGTCTCGTTCAGCTGATTTGGAGTTTCAAGAAAGTCGAAGATCTTCCTCTTCCTCGCACACTTCCAAGCTCAAAGTAGCTAAGCTTGTTGATGGATACTTACAAGAGATAGCCAATGACAAGAATCTCCCTCTGTCTAAATTCATTGCTCTTGCAGAGTCCATCCCGATTTTGCAAGGGTTGATCATGATCATCTCTACAAGGCCATTGACATTTACCTAAAGGTAGATCAAACAGTCCATTTCTACACCAATGATTATGATTTATGAACTTGTGTGCACTTTTGAATGATGCAGGGCCATCCATGGCTGAACAAGAGTGAAAGAAAAGAGCTATGCAGAGTGTTAGACTGCAAGAAGCTATCAGTTGAAGCTTGCATGCACGCTGCCCAGAACGAGATGCTGCCATTGAGGGTTGTGGTTCAAGTTCTCTTCTTTGAGCAAGCTCGAGCTTCAATGGCGGGCGGACACGTTGCTCAGCTTCCGAGCAATATCAAGGCCTTGTTAGCTGCACATAAGGCTCCATCAATGGCAACAGAAGATCAGTGGAGTGTATCAGGCCTGAAATCAACAAAGTCTGGTGTTTCTACTCTCAAAATGAAGCTAGCTGAAAAGGATGAGTTAGATGACAATTTTACGAGCCGAATAGATAAGTCTACTAAACTGAAATCCACTAACATGATTCCCAGCAGATCTAGAAGCATCTTCAGCAAGCTGTTTAGTAGGAGTGTAAGTGAAAAGAACTGAGTTTTTGCTCTAGTTTCAGCTTTAACTGCTTCTTTTCTTACCAGGTATATAACACTCTTTTGTTCATGTCCTAATTCTTGCATAACTGTGTCTAATTATTAGGAACATCCTTCTTCGACTAATATACGCTGTAAAATCTTCGTAAATAGGAAACTTAAGCTGTTCTTGAAACATATATTCTTTGAATGTAACTAGTTTTTGATGAGGAATACTGCAAGGAAGAAAGATGACTAGAACAAAGCACTCATAATTGAAGTGCCTTGTGGCTTATTCCATGTCATTTACATGATTTAAATGTTTGATTATTGTTGGCAATGTAATTCTCACAAATCTTGTCTAAACAGCATTAAAACTGTGCTAAAAAGCAACTTGTTCAAGAATCATACTGATATAGTTCACAGAATCCATAAACTGATCTCAAAAGAGCAGAGAACAATGGATACATATAACAAGCACACATCCAGTATAGTTATCACTGCTAAGCATTGACTGCATTAGTACTGCCCGTAGCATCTTTCGTTTCATGAGACTCGATGCTCTTGGTCCTCTGGAGGCTTGGGGCTCGGTGCAGCCTGCACCGGAACGAGCCAGCATGCGTTGTAGGCGAGCATAGGCAGTTGGACTTAGTCATGCTAACTTGCCTAGCCAGCCCACCACCACCTGGTGGACCTGATATGCTTTCTGGGATTTCCACCTTCATGTCTTTGCTCATCACTGCAAAATCATCAAACAGTTTATCAGAACTATGAAGAAATGAAGTGGCTAAGATCTGAGCAAAAAGAAAGAAGAGTTTTCAAACTTGTCGAATCACTTATCCCTCGTTCCATTAGTAGTGAATCAGTTTCTTGGAGTTGATATAAAGAAAGGAAGAGGAGTGGGCTTGAAAGTGATATTGTGAATTATTTGGCTCAAAAGATAAGAAAGGTGGTGGCAAATGGGAAGTGATGTGGTTTCATGAAGCATTAGCTTTAGCTTTTTTTTGTGGCGAAGACCAAGTCAATAAGATTATCGGGTTCATTCTGAACGAAGATATTAAATATAAAATCCCGTGTAACACACGGGATTGATACTATATAGTATAATATAATAACTCGGGCCATCAAATCTTGATCTTTTGATACATACAATAAAGTTTGGAAAATAGTTTTCTTGACAATTCCATCTCTTTCATTAACAGGTATGATAATATCCAGTATCCAATTTTCCATCAAGTTCCACCACAAGAAATCCATCACTTCAAGTAAAGCTTCAACCACTCTTGTGATTACACATGAAAAGCTCCAACACAAATCCCATTTGGATCTTTACCTTTTTTCATTTTTATTTTCTTTTCCTATTTTGGTTATTCATGAGAATAGCATGCAATTGGAAAGCCTTTTGCAATGGTTCCTATTCCTATTCCTATCCCCACTGAATTATTATTACTAGAGTATGTTTGGAAGGGTATAACATGGGATTCGGAAAATTCTGTCATTGAAATTTTGGACTTTGCAGTGAAGATAAATAGTGAACATATATGTTTGTTTAATTGAGGATTCTGTAGGGTCCATTTATGTTGTATTTATCAAATCAACATTGGAAAAGTGGGTCGATGTGATACTTTATTATGTAAGTGCGAGCTGATTTTATATAGATAGTTTTTAATTTATATACCATTTATTGAAGATTTCATTTGTTTCCTTTTTAATAGTGGAGATCATTGATAATTTATGGTTGCCATTTTAATTCACTCTATCTAAGGAGCGGGTTAACCCGACCTGTGATCCGAGCACAGTTCTCGATGGGCTACACACCATCAAATGGGCAATTAAAAGCCCAGCCCAATGAGGTGAGCGAAAGGATGTCCAAGTGAAATGGGCCGTTGGGCCCATTAATAGCCACAAAAAATATTAAAAATTTAAAGACCGACTAACAATATAAATATATATTCAATTCACCTACGATATAAATATAATAGGGAATTTCCAAGTAAACTTAGTTTAATCCAATTATTAGACACGTAAACGTGTCTAAAAGGAAAAACCTATAAATTAATAAATTATAATCAACATGGTTAAATTCAAACTTATAGCCAAAGAAAAGAAATGAAGAGATTTTTCAATTACACAAAATCTTACACTATTTAAAGATATAATTTTGTGAGACAGAATCCTACGTCTATAAATTTACATAGATTAATATTCAATTTGTGAGTTATGAACATGTCGACACGTTTTATAAAATTAAATTCGTAAGATGATTTCCGAAGAGTCTATACTTGTAATTACATATTTATTATACGGTCTCTCATAGCGATTCAAATATTTAATAGGTACTTGAAGTAGCTAAAAGGGCTAGTTCGATTCATATTAGCTAAATATAAATATTCATTGACACGTTAATATCATCATTAATTACTTATATTAGTAATTAAATGTATGCAATTATTATGCAAGCTATTTTATGTGACAATTAGTGATCAAAATACATGTATATATTCTGATTCGTATTCTGTAAAAAACAAAACAAAAATTCTATTTATTTCGATTATTTCATATGTCAATTTTAGTAAACCACATATATATATATATATATATATCAAGTTCAAACCCAAACTATTAATTAAATATATCAAATAATTGCTGTCTCTTTTTCAGACATTATATTAATGTGTATATATATTGTGTATATACATGAGTAGAGTAATTAATATATTATACGTATAAAACAATAATTGCCCTAATGCTTAAGTTGGTTTAATTAGAGCAATAATTATAAGGGGCATCGACTTACCCTTGCTAACACGCTGATTTGAGTTTTGATTAACACTCTTAATTAAGTTGTAATGGTCCTCCTATTTTGTTTATATAATTGCTTTTAATTATTGAATTAGGTGGTATAGTAATCAAATTCTCATGAATACCTATACGATATAAAGTATTTTTCCTAATTTATATATACTTGTAATAAAACTAAGGACAAGTCGATTATCCTACTCGTATATATACATTTAAAATGATTCTTTTAATACATAAAGATGATATCAAGATTTTATAAGACCTTTTTTATGGATCGAATTAAATAAGATTGATCAGTCCACAAACTACACCTTGATAAAAATCTTCAAGCGTTTGGTAATGTCAGATATCCCATTTAACGTAGACGAAATAATTAATTGGGTGCTGATTAATTAGCAATTTCGAACCGAACCAAATTATTATTATTTGTTTCAAGATTTCAAATAAAAGATTATTGAATGGGTTTTAATTGATCATATCTCATGTTGTCAACAGTTTTATAGTTAAGAAAGTTTTATGATTATTTTTATGAACATGTATTTTGAAATCTTTTATTAGGAAGGTCTATAAGATCCCACATGATTAATTGTTTCGAAATTTATAATTAAGTTTTATTAGTTTAATTATTTACAAGTTTGAATCTCCTTCTTTAACTTAATTGATAACAACCCAAATATGCATACACAAATATTAATAATATTATATGATTTATAACACATTATTACATCAAGATTTAAAAAAAAAAAAGTTGTATGTGAAAGAAACAAGATCATAAAGTGGTGCAGAAAATTATTGTGAATTAGAGGGTTTCATAAGTGCTTTTCTCATAAAAGCAGCCGTACATGAAAGAGCACCAAATTGTTTTAAAGTTCTTCTCCTGCTTAAAACTTAATTTAATTTCTTTTTGTTACATTAAAAAGATAAATTATTTTCAAGTTTAATCACTATTAAGACACTGTTTGGTTGCTCTAATATATATTGTACCATGTTATAATAAAATATGAAGGACACAAAAGCTGTATAAAAAAACAGCTTTTGCTAATCCAAAGTCAGCTCATATATAAATCTACCAACTTTTGCTGTTGCATGAGAGGATCTTAAGTTGTGCAGTTTGGATGATTTCATTTTTATTTATTTTTTAAAGAATTTTGAGAAGACAGATAAGTATTTTTAGAATAATTAAAATTTATCAGCCAAACTCACGTTTTTCTTTCAATGTTCCCCTATTTGTTTACGTTGTAATATACGGTATCAATTATGTTGTGCACCTAATACGTAAAGTGTTGAATCATGCATATTAGACAATAGAGAAATTTAATCTGAAATTAATAATCGAAAATTTGAAAACCCTATTTATCGAATACCAACACAACCAACTAGGTTCAAATTCGAATTAATATGTATTTGATATATATATATATATAACTTAAACTTTGATATATAATTAAAGAACCCTAAATCGAATAACCAAATTAAATTCCCAGGCACAAGAATAATTTAGCAATTGATCACACAAAAATCTTGAAAGGAGAAGTTATAAAACACCAAAATGTACATATATTAATTCAAATCTTACAATTGATTACAGAAAAGATTAGTTCTCAAAAAACCAGAAAATTTAATAAATACAGATCGAGTTTGTGTATCTCTCTATCTTCTTTCATCATCTTTTTTTTTTTTTTTCTGGTTTTTGCTAAACTAATTAATTAATCAACTTTTAATTAAAGACATTATAAAAAGAAATGTAGAAGTTGTTAAATCGATCCAGCGAATTGAGACAAAACGCAGCCGTTTCAGACATTCTGCACCTTAGCAGCTTCGAAAAGATTTATAGCTTCTTGATAATTGAAAATGTCTGATAGCACTCCATTTGATGATGCATTGCTCATCTGAAAATTCGATGCCTGGAAATCGTTTTCGATCCCAAAGTAATTGCTCGTCGTTGAATTCGAATTCAAACTGCTCTCGAATTCTTGAGCGTTAATCTGGTAATTTGTTGAAAACCCTAGATACTGATCGTCATTCTCGAAACCCTTGTTGCAGGAGACGGATATTTCTGCAGCAGGCGGCGGCGGCGGCGGCGGCTCCTCTGCCGTGCTCCACCGTGACTCAGAGTTTGGGAAAAAGCCGTTTAGGATTTCTTGGAGTAGGCCTGAATCTGACCTCTCAGATGGGAAGAAATCCATGCAGTACTGATCAGATGCCGGAGGCTGGGGATTATTGGCGTTGTTTTCTAGGGTTTCTGAGCTGAGAGAAGAGCAGGTGTTGAAGCTGATTTCGGGAACCATGGCGGCGTTCATGTCTGTCGAGTGGCTGAGCAGAGAAGGAGACGCCATGAACGAGCTTTGAGGAGAGAGGCAAGAAACGTTGTTATTGTTGAGATAATTGAAAGTCGAAGGTGATTGGTTTTCATGTAATGGCAGATTGAAAGAGGAATTGTCTGAGAATTTCGAAGCAGACGCGTTGATGTACTCGCGGAGGAGAAGCCTCTGAGAGCTGCTAGGGTTTACGAACGGAGAAGACGACGCGAAATGGCGGGAAGCCAGGATGGACGGCTGAGATGCCTTCCCGTAGTTGAACGAAGGGATGAGATTCTCCGCGGTGGGGTGCGTGGGTGAGGCGGGGTACACGAAGTTCGTTCTCGCCTTCACGCCCCGCATGGCGCGTGCAGCGCAGTCGTACGCGCAGGCCGCCTCCTCCGCCGTGTCGAACGTCCCGAGCCACCGCCGCTCCTTCGACTGGGGGTCCCGTATCTCCGCCGCGTACCGCCCCCAGGGGCGGCGGCGCACGCCGCGGTACCTCATGTTGCTTCCGCCGGAGGCCGCCATGGCGCCGCCGTCCTTGTGGGACCTCTTGCCGATGGAGCACCGCTTCGTCGCCGCGGCGGCGGGCCTGAAACTCGGCTCGGAGACTCCTCTGGTCTGGGCGGCGTTGAGTCCTTCTCAGGGCTTCTTCCATTGTTGATGAAATCTGTAAATCGAGCTCGTTTGATCGGAACTAGTGTGTGAAATTCAGAGCAGAGAAAATGATTGAGGTTGGGAAGATGAGTTTGTACCTGAAAGCGTGTGTGTTTTTATAGTGAGAGAAGTAAATTGATGAGAGAGAAAGTGCTGGAATTTTTACAATTTAAAATTATCCAAAATTAAATTTCGTATCCATGTACCATTATTAAAACTATATATATACGATTTTTTTTTCTTTCATAGATTCTATTTGATTTATTTTTCATTCGTATATCATTGTCAAAATTACGTATTTTCTTCGAATAGGATCAGATAAGAGGGAAGATTGCATTAATTTTGATTGAATTTAATCTTACATTTAAAAATACTTATCGGTATACATTTAATGTATAAATTAATTTCCCATAGCCACGTAGCTCAATTTCGAAACTATTCAATAATGTAATATTTTAGTACTATATGATTTCAATAATAACATACTTAAGTATAATTCGGGTTTCAATGCCTACGGCTCATTACATAACTAATAATCAATGTTGGATTTCACGAAGATTTAATTAATTTCTAGTTTGTATATATCAATCATAAAGTTGTAATATTATATTACATTTCATTAATTTGTATCAAGTAGTAGCTAGTTACATGTGCACATGACATCTATAATAATAATAATAATAAAGCTATATATTACTATTGTATAACATGAGAAGTTTTACTAACCTAATGAAATAGGAGATGCATGCAATAATATTTTACTACTAATTTAGCCACAATAATTTTACCTTTGCAATAAATAACATGTACTTAAATCAGAACTTCAGGTACGTGATTAAATTAATTATATGGTTATGATAATGATACAATCGAAATAAAACTAGAGATTTGACTTAATTTAATTTCTATATATATATACATATGAACTATGTAATTTTCTATCAACTTAAATGAATCTAATAGTGCTTCTGATCTCGAGAATTAAACAGTTTTCCACACGAGCTATGAATTACTACCTCTGTCCCATGATTTTTAGCTTACTTTGACCGGCACAGATATTAAGAAAAAACTGTTGACTTTGATTGGATGTGCTATTTTAATATTTTTGAGTGGCAATTTTGTAATTTAAACCAACTTTTTAGTGCAAAAGTTGTAAAATGAAAGAAATGGAGGGGTAAGAGAGTAAAATTTTCTTTGTCATTTTGGGGCTGACAGATTTAATTGGGACAAACGAAAATGGCAAGTAGGCTGAAAATAGTGGGACGGAGGGAGCATTATTTTTTGAACGAATGAAGCTATGAATTATATTTCATTTCTTTGTGAAATTTGGTCAAAGGACTAAAAACATCATCTGATCATGTTAAAATTACAATCAAAGTAATACTAATTTGTAATGTTTTTTTACATACATACTATATATAAAATCAAAATAGTTAATTGTTAAAATCTTAAAATGATTTAAAAGTATATTAAAAATAAAATATAAACTGAAGTATGGAAAACTTTAAATATATTTAGTAAACATTAATCTTAAATAATGTAAAATCAAAAAAAAAATTTAAAAATGTAAAAAGAAGGACCAACAAAATATCAAAACAGGTTATTAATTAACTATAATAACTTGATTGTTATTGTTTTTTTGTTTATATTCCTAATAATATCAAATGCAATATATTGAACACAAAAATCCAAATTGACAAAACACATCAAGATCATTTTATATAGAGTTTTGAGGATTTGAAATTTCTAAAATTCAATATGCATAATAATATTGAATACACACTCAATGTTAATTAATAGTATCATCGTTTGTACTTGTGTTTTTTATTGTTATTTCAAAATATCAAAACAAATATATATTGAATTAATAGTGCCTGATTTCATTAATTTGTTCGTTTTTATATCAATATTTGACTACAATATGTACGAGACCACTTGTAATAATAATTATGAGAAGAAAACATAATTTTAAAGAGTTAATGGTGTAGACATTTGTTCTTTAATTAATTAAAATTTATTACTAGTCGACCCCTCCTATATGATTAATTACATTACCTCCAAGCTTTAAGTTTTATATCTCTTGTTCCCTTTTAGCTTATCTCTAATTTTTTTCATTTTATGTGTTAAATTCCAAATTAAAATTTCTAATATTAAAACTAAAAATAAAAATAAAAATGTAGATTCAAAATGTGATTTTGTTTACTGGTTTCTAGAAATCTCCTTTTCATATACGTCTTTTCCTCTGAATGATTATATTGGCGGCGCTCAGATTTTGTCTCTCTCAATTTAGAGAATTGATTTTTACTAATTTATTAAAGTAATATGGATAATTTGAGTTTTTTTTTTTTTCCTTCTCTTATGGGGTAATTTAATCTATTTATTGCAAATATATATGTTTAAAATAAATTATATTAAAAAAATTAGGTTAATTGCAACAACTCCTTAATGATTTTGCATATAAGCTATTTTTTGTATGTAAATTGTACGGGTCCGACACTTATGCTACCAAACTAATTTTTCACCCATTTTTATCGAATTTTGAAATCTGACCTGTGTGTGACATTTCTAGAGCTTTTTTTTTCTTTTTTCAAAACAATGGATCCGCTGTATCCCCGCTACATGCTTAAGAACTTTTTTCAATATAACGACTGAAATATTCAGAAATAAAACCATTTAAAATTTAATATTCCGCACACAGATCACTTTTCAATATATCAATAGGATTTTTTTTTACAAGACCATGTCATAGACAATTTTATGTTGTATGAGTATGCTTAGTGAAAGTATGTACAAGACAATGCCACAAAAATATGATAATAGTTTGATAAATGTAACTAATTAATGAAAAAAGAATTAGATAATTGTTACTAATAGTGAGTCTTCTTCATGAAATGGGGAGCTATTAAAAAATGATAAGAGTTGAAATATACTAATTTGGGGTTTTAGATACGCTACAGATATGCCCTATATTCACATTCATTTTCACCCTTAATTACATTTATTTAAAATAAAGTACGTACTTGATCCAAAGAATTAGACGTGACATAACAAAAACCATTTTAAACGTGAACTATCAAATATGTGGTTGACTATATATCCTTCTGACAGTAAGTCTCTAATGAGATCATCTCACGGATTTTTTTAATGAGATGGGTCAATTTCATAACTCACACTTAACACTACATATGAAAGTTTGTGAATATGTATTCAATTCATGAGTAATAAGGATCCGTCTCACACGAGTTTTTGTGTCCTTCTAAAAATCCTTTTTTCAACATCATATTTAAATTTTTTCATGCTCGTTAATTATATATTTGTATGTGTGCATATATAATGCAAACATTATTTGGTTTTTAGGATATACTCCCTCCGTCCCGCAAAAATGGCAAAAAAAATTTTATTCTCTTACTCCTCAATTTCTTTCATTTTACAAAATTTGCACTCAAATTATACCTTTAAATTACAAAATTACCACTAAAAAACATTAAAATAACACATCCAATGAAAGTCAACAACTTTTTCTTAGGCTCTATGCCGGGTCAACCTAGGCAAAATAGCAAGGGACGGAGGGAGTAGTTTAAATGGAAGATTCGAATTTGAAACATTTGTTTAAATTTATACATGTATCTGTTGATTATCTTTAAAAATATTTTACTTACAAAATAATCAGATAGGACAAACATATATATTTTCATCTCGAGTCCATCATATGATTATTAACAAACTTGCCAAATTAGGAAAATAAATATTAAATTAAGATATTCTATATAAATACCTACATACCCGTATTAAAAGATTTTAGAATGTCGAACTAAATCACTAATTTTTTTAAAAATAAATAACAAGTTCACTTTTAACATTAAGCAATTGTAATTTTAAAGAAGTTGGTTCGATTTTAAAAATTGGACATTCAAGTATATTTCATGATTTATATAATAATAATTTAGAAGTATCGATTTATCCCCAAATTAAGAGCTTTGAAAAATAAGGTTCTTTTTTTATATTAAAAAAATGGGTATATTAATTTTCAATTTTAAATGGTAATTACACCGATGCGAACGTACTGAAATAAATGATGAAGGTCCTATGCTAATTGTACACTTATCACTCTTAATTCTAATGGTCCCAAAGTTTTAATTAGGTTATTAAATGATGTAATATTATTTTATTCCCATTATTTCCACATTTGTAACACATTTGATGGAAAGTGGCACATCCAATCTTCCTATTAGATAACAGAAGTGTAATGTGTATATATATATATTACTCCCTCCGTCCCGGTCCAAGTTACCTACTTTGCCGGGCACGGAACCTAAGAAAATGCAGTTGACTAGGTTACTTTTTGATTAAAAAAGTGTTTTTTATACTTTTTGTTGTTGTATTTTGACTTTTTGTTGTTGTTTTTTTTTGACTTTTTGGTTACTTTTTTATTACTTTTTGATTAAAAAATGTTATTTCTTTGCCATTTTGGGGTTGACAAGTTCGATTGGGACGGACGAAAATGGCAAGTAGGCAAGTTGGAGCGGGACGGAGGGAGTAATTGAGATGGGGCAAAAACCTATGTATAGATGACAGATCATTCAAATTCAATGCTGATAACTAAATTTACACAATATTTTTAGTTTTTTGGCTTAAATATAAGTATTAATTAATTAGTTTTAATTTTCTGACATCTGAATATTGATTTAGAATTATATAGTAATTAGTTAATAAATAGGCAAAAGGGGTATATATTCCTGAAATTATGTAACTTGTTTTGTTTTGTTTTTTTTTTTCTTTTCTTTTCTTTGAATACAAGTAATGATATATATAAGGTTAGTGATTTTTTCCTTCTTTAAGTTGGTTAATTAGACATTAATCACTATTTAGCTTATATTATTAAATTATTAGTATAGGTATTTTTGTGTGTTGCTTTTCAGGGTAAATTGTAATAAAATAATAAAGGTTTTTTAAGCATCTCTCTCTAGGCATTCTCATTTAGGGTGTGTGATAAAAAATGAAATAAAAGCATGAACAAAAAAATGCCATATGATAAAGATAAAAAATAATCTGAAGCAAATATTTACATCTAACTGTTGATGAGATTAAATGAACTATCATTCAATGTTACACGTGATATGTATAATGATGGAATTATTTATATATATATATATATATATATTTATAAATAAATAAAAGAGAAAATTTGAAATATATATCATATAAAATAAGAAATGAAGTGTGCAAAATTCAGGCTAGTGATAATGGGAAATTATTGAATGTCATTAATTATTAACACTAATGGTCTGACAAAATTGTTTGGGAACTGAATTATGAAGTAGAATTATTTTGTGTTGCACGTGCTCTTATAATTTATGGAATTTAAAATTAATAAAACTAATTAGGACAATATGGGACAATTAATTTCTTCATTTCTTGACAGTAACTCGACCATCCACCTAAACGAAGCTTATTAAATAAATCTGTACCATTTTATTTCAAATTGAATAAAACATTCCTGGACCAAAGTGGTTCAGTTGACAATTTGTAATTTTGAAAAAAAAAAATCTAATAATTTTATGGATTAATCTAGATTTATCATAATTAATTAGTGGTGATGAACACAGAAGTCAAAAATATTGTAATTAAAAGAGTCTAGAGATAATCTTGATTACATAAGTTTTTGTGAATAATTAATCTAAGTTTCTATTATGCTAATAATCGAGGCTTTTTTTTTTTTTCTTAAAATAATTTCTATTCGATCCATTGCTGTGAATTCCAGTTTTGGATTTAACTATAAATTTATTAAAAGTTAAGTGAGCTTAAAGGTATTTTACACTTAATTTGAAGCAAATCACATATATAATATTACTAATATTTTACTTTAATAATATGTTCCATAGTTTCCCTAAGGAAAAAAAGAAGAAGAAAAAAGAGAAGAATAAACCTTATTGGTTTATTGTGAATATTTAAATCCAATAAATACAGAAATAAATTATGGGAGTCTGAAATAAATAACACTAGTTGAGCATTAATTCACTGCTATTCGCAAATTTAATTTAAAAGGGTAAGATATTAAAACGTGTTATTGATATATTAAGTAGTATATATAAAAGTAACATAATTACACTTCAATATTAATTCTTTATTTCACATAACCCTTTAATCTCATATTTTATTTGTATATAAAAAATATTATATATATATATATATATATATGTGAATAAATTAGCCTTTGCTAAGTAAAGGAAAAGTCGCACATTCACTAATAAAAGCGTGTCTCCGAAAGCGCGATTTCATGGCCGGTTTTTCAGTTGGAGTGGATTCAATCACAGCCGTTGATTTTTTGAGCGTGATCGTGCGGCTGGCATTCATTCATGCATGCGATTTGGTGGATTGAGGATGAGATCTTTCTATTATGATTTCTCACCCGTTTTAAATCCGTTTTGTGTGATTCTTGTTTGTATGTATTCATCAAATTGCAGTCTATATATACATATAGGGTTCTTCAGGTTTAGAGTTAGTTTTTTAGAAGTTTAAGTCTCTGAAAGTAGGCTACTCAAATCAGGGTTTCTGAGTGAGAATTAGTTGTGTTTCTTGTAATTTTGATTGCTATCAATAAAGTTCCCCTCCCCTTTTGCCCGTGGATGTAGGCATATTCAAGTCGAACCATGTAATTGCAGAGTGTTCATAAGTGTTAGATCAGTTTTGATTGTGTTGGATCAATTTTTCAATTGGTTTTGTTTTGTGAGCTTGAGAATTCATATTTTGAATTCGATTGGTGACTCTTGAGGATTCAGAGTAGAAGATTGAAGCTGTAAATCCCGACAATATATATATATATATATATATACAAGTATCAGCAGGTGCGTCGCACGTGGATGATGTATTTTTTAAATCAAAAATATTATACTACTATTAATCTTAAATAATAATTTTTATAAGGATAAACAATCTATATTAAATTAAATAAAACTAATATTTATCTTAGTAAATTAGAGTTCTAATATAACAGAGTTCGACTCATAATAGAATTCTATATGATTTTGGTTTAAAATTTCAATGTAAAATTATTTAAATATGAAAATCATAAATTACTATTATAACCTTAAATAAAAAATTTAATAAGGATATATTAGACAATCCATATTTTGTAAGAAATATTCATACTTTTATATCGGTAATAGAGATATATATAAAAAAAATTAAATGAACTCAATAAAACGTGTGATTACGTGACTAAAAGAGTGTATCGATCTCAATTCAAATTGAGATATATAGTAGCTAGCTAGGGAAATAAAATAAAGAAGTAATTTAATTGATATGGTGAGACAGAAAAGCAAGGCAAATAATTTTGTTTTAAATGAGACAATAAACGCAAAAACTCATGTGAGACGGTCTCACGGATAGTTTTCGTGAGACGGATCCTTATTATCCATGAATTGAATTCATATCTACAAACTTTCATATGAATTGTTAAGTGTGGGTTATGGATTGACCTGTCTCACAAAAAAGAATCCGTGAGACAATTTCAGATAAAACTTACTCGAGAACAAATGAGATTTTGTTTAGAATACAGCAGTAATATTTTTTTTAAATTAAAAGAGGGAACAATAAAGTCTAACTAGATTTGAACGACAAAGAGGAGGATAATGTCAGAGGATGTGTAATGTAATGAATTTCAATAGAATAGAAAATATTTCCAGCTTTTTCTCTGCCTTTTTTACAATTTCACTTCTTTTTGAGCTAACTTTACATTTCTCGAACCTGTCCACTCTTCCAATTATATATCTCAATTATGGAGCTCTCATTATTTGAGGTTTTTGAAATATTATCGGGCTTCGAGAGATTTGTTTTTATCTCGTTTATTTCATGATTAGCTGAGTCGAGCTCGAACCAATTTTAGTGATCTTGCTGAATACGAGTCGAGCTCGAGGTAGCTGAGGGCTCGAATCAAGCTCAAACAAACTATTATCAAATTAAGTGTCGAATGGTTTGCTTCGTTTTCAGCTCTCTCTTTGGAGTATGTTAAAGAACATGTATGTGTATATATATGGTATTGGTGATGAAACCTAAACCCTAATGCAATTGAATATCTCTCCATGGATTAAATCTCTTGTGTTTTGTCAGGATTTGCCTGACCTTCCATGGCAAAGAAAGATTTTGTTGCACTACTTTAATTTAATTCCAATGTTGAATATTAAAGAAACATGTTTTCTTGAAATGGTTGTGTTTCAGACATTGGGGTGTTGATCATAGCTACTTAATTCCATGCATTAAGGATTTATGTTAGAATTCATTTATTGTGATCATCTCTCTCTGCATATTCATCGCCTTAATTGATTCTGCCATTTTCATCAAAGAAAACCTATGTAATAAACCCAACTTCAGTTCCACAAGCCATGCCCTAATACAATCGAAAACGACATAAGTCGGATACGTCTGATACATACAATGATAAAACATATGTAATGAACATATATAACACACACGGTATCAATGGGCCAGTCCCACATCCAATCGGCCCGACCCATTGTATCAATCAGTCTGACTATATTAGTAATATTAAACTAAAATATATGTGAGTTAGATCCCAGAACTGAAAAAAAATCGATAGTTAAAGGAATAAAATTGAAATTTTTTGAATCTGATGCAACAAATTTATAAATGACCTAACTTACAGGATTAAAAGTTGATATTACCTTACCTCAAAACCTATACATCGTATATGCGAATTCTCAATTATATGTAACAGAAAATCGATCTGATTAGTGAGTAACTGATACATCAACATCATGCATGAGATGACTATGAGAGAAGGAAATGTAAGAAGTGTTCATTTGTAGGTATACATACATAAAACCAGACCACATAGGTGCATATATGTAGTGATGAAAACCCAATTAAGATACATAGGCTATTAATTAATCCAAAGTGTTCACAAAGAGGATGTCGGAATTGCTTCTGATATTTGCAGGAAACGTTGCTTTCGCGTGTATATTTAATTCAAAAATAAGAGTTACTCCTCCGAGCACCAGTTATCCGTCCAGCCCACGTCTCTTTACTTTTTTCGCGTGTTTTAGTCGTTACCTTCACGTTATGTTAGTGTTACCTTCGTGTTATGTTAGGATTACCTCCGCGTTATGTTAATGTGACCTCACCTCCAGATTTCATATTCTTAGTTTAAAACCATTGAACTAAAATGACACGAAGATAACTCTAATATAACATGAAGGTAACACTAATATAACATGAAAGTAACATTAACATAACACGAAGATAACAAACAATGTTAATCATACCTTCATGTTATGTTAGAGTGACCCTCACGTTATGAAGGTAACCCTAACATAACATGAGGGTATGACTGCTTGGAGCGAATCTTGGTGAGTTTGAGCGCACCCACCAGACGCGTGGGACGCGTGAAAACGCATGTAAGAGACGCGTGGGATGGATCGACCCGGATCTATGTACCAATTATATAAAATATTTTGTAAAAAAATAAATATGTATATATGTGTATGTCAATAAATAAATCATTAATTACTATAATCATAAAACGAAGAGCAGAGTTTTGTTTGGTAACGTTAATTTGCGGCTGCCCAATTGTTGCAAGGTTTGACTTTCTTGATGTTTCACTTTTCTTGCACAGACATGCAACTTCTCTCTTTTCCTTTCTGTTTTGCTTCAATTTTGCTAATTTAATTTAATTTAACCAAGGATGAAAATATCCCGATATATCTCCGATATTTTCGTTTTTTCAAGTGACCGAAACAAAAACGGGCTGTCATGATATATCTCCGATATTTTCATTTTTTGATAAAAAATAAATGAAAAATCAATAATTATTAGCTAAATGTCGGTAAAAATTGGTATCGATTTCAATATCAGTGGCTTCAGGTAAAAATTATAAGAAAACTCATGAATAGCAAGGAAATATCGGTAAATATCGTTGAAATATCGGTAAATATCGCTGAAATATCGATAAATATCTGAAAAATATCGGTAAATATCGATAAATATCGGAAAAATATATGTACCGATATTTCCACCGAAATCGATATATCTATCGATATTTCCGTAAAATCAAGGTACCGATATATCAATCGAAACCGATATTTTCATCCTTGAATTTAACCCACTTTGTGATCACCAAATAAATTGCATTCCTTTCTTGCAACTAGCTAGTCATGTCTTCAATCTTTTATTTCAATCTTATAGTTCACACATGCATGCACAATATATATGTGTACACGTTGGTGATATATTTAATAAGAATCGATCCCATCCAGAAGAAAAGGGACTTATATCGGAAAAAAAATAAAAATTGAACGGTTTTACCTGAACGATAAATATAATCTAAAACATCTTACAATATGAAGAAGAAAGTTCACAATTCAATGAGTTGTGGACAAAGATCAAGTTTTTTTATTTTTTTAAATTTGGCAAGACATGTTTTATTATGAATTATAATATGGCACAATATTCAACAAATATAATAATTATATATACCTAAATTCAACGGTTTGGGCCCCTCAAGAAACGGGACCTTATTCTAACACCTTCTCGCTCTATCTTAGTACAGGTCCTGCATTTAATATACGTAATATATCAAGGATTTCGTTTGTTTTTTTCCCACTATGTTTGTAACAAATACTATCACACATTAATCTCAAGTATAAAAAATTAAATTTGTTGATAATAATAAAATGAAGCAATAATATTGTGATATTGCAAGGCAGGCGCGCATGGGTTGTTCTGATTTATTGAACAAAATTTGCAGAAGTAATGATAGCTCACATATATATATATATATAGGGTCATAGATCATATATATATTTGGTAGCACAAATCCCTAATTTAAAGCTTATACTCTATCTACTACTACCTTTTTATTTACTTTTTATAGGACCACTATTTTATTGAATTATTCATTTCTAGAACACCAAAAAAGTACTACCTCCGTCCCCTTATCTTTGCCACCTCTAACCGGCACGAATCCTAAGAAAAAACTGTTGAATTTAATGTGATGTGTTATTTTAATGTTTTTGAGTGGCAGTTTTGTAATTAATGTGTGTTTTTTGAGTGTAAAGTAAGTAAAATGAAAGAAATTTAGGGGTAAGGTCGTAATTTTTTTGTTGACATTTTTGGGCTGACAAAGTTAGCTGGGACAACAAAAAACGGAAAGTAGGCAAAGATAGCAGGGACGGAGGGAGTACTTAACTAATCAACTTTTTAGTTTTTAGCTTCTACAAAATTTCTCTATTTTATTTACCATCCTTTTTTATTTTTACAAAATCTTGCACATATTTTTGGGAGACTAGAACTAAAGGTTTCTAGTTTATTTTTTGTTTCTTTATTATTTTATATAGAGAAGAATAAGTGAAAAAAAATATATATGTATATATATATATGATTGATCAATTAATTATTTGTGATGAACTGTATTTAATTGAATTAATTAATGAAGTCGAAGGCGTCCCATCGGGTTCAGACAGGATCATAAGGTGTCATTTCAGCATTTGATGAGCTCTTTTAATTTAACAGAGATATTAATTACTATAAATAACATCAGTCCCAATATTAATTTGCATATATTAGTTTGTTTCTTATACAATTATAATGTTTTTTAATAGGTGAAATTATTTTGAAGAACATTTTTTCTTAATTTTCTACCACAAAATGTCTTGAAATACCTCTTATCAATGTTTTGAGTTTGAGGGTTTGTCATTTAATTGAATTGTGGTATATAAATATATTTATTTTGTGTGGTAAAATAAATTATTATATTAAGTTTGGTAGAAAGAAGTATTATATCTTTGAGATACATATAACAAATTTTATATAAATATAATATATGTTTTTTAAGCATAAATTGGAGTTTACTATAATTAGGGTCAAGACAGACCTAAAACTGGGCCTTTAATTAATGGGCCCTTAATGGGTCCAATAGGAGGCATGGAACTTTGAAGAGTTGTTGAATGGGTTGTAGACTTGTAGGCAAAGTGGGCCTTCTAGATGCTTCTACTTATAACTACATTGAAGAGTATAATATTCACCACATTCATAAATGCATTATTTATCTTTTTATATTGTTTATTACTATCTTTGTCTCAAAATAAATATCGTTTTAGTCATTTGTACATAAATTAAGTGATATGATTAAAAGTCTGATCTATCCATACTTCAGTTTAATTAATGAAGAGTCTTTTTTTTTTTTTTCCTTTTCCTTTCTTAACAACATTTAATTTCGAAGAAACAAATAATGGTATCTTTGGTACATTGTATATAAATATGTCTTGAAATACAAAAACGACAATTATTTTGAGATACATTTGTTAAAACGACATTTATTTTGGGACGAATGTAGTACTGATTAGATAAAGTTTTTAGATCATAACAAGAAGATAAAATTATACAAGTAGATGGAATGATCATAAACTCTAATCATCAAGTTGTACCTTGAACAACCCTTCTAGGATCCAACTGACCACTACAATAGCTTGAAGACACATTGGAAATCTCTTGTAAACCCCTCCAAATTTGAAATGGTTTTAGAACAAGTGGCTTCTCAAACACAGCTGAATCCACACACAGCATTTTGTTGCAGTCATCTCCAATATATGCAACATTCTTACCACCTTTCTCCGATGGAGTCGACACCACTGCACACGAAGCTTCAATCACAACGTAAAACGACTCAAAAGACACGAAACAAGCAATGTATATATGAGTCCTGACCAGCGTCTGGGAGGCCTTGTTTGTGCAATACGAACGTTCTTTTCTTCGCATGGTCTATGATCGCGACCTTTGAAGGCGTGTTGAGATAGGCCCGGTTAACCTAAAGACGAGATCATGTGATCAAGACTCGGTTTTTATGAAATGGGAAAATTTCTAGGAGGTAAAGAGAGACCTCATTATCAAAAGTAAGAGCATCTGCTTGCTCAGTAAACCTCTTTCCCTGCATCACATTGTCTAAATAGTCGAGCGTTTCCAGGCCCTCAACGCGCACCTCACTGGAGAATCATACGATATAGAAAAAAACATAATGCCTAACTTGAAATGCATACAGAATTAGTACCATATGGTTAACAAAACAGAACCTGATATCAGAAACTGATAAGCAATTGCGCGTTGCAAATGTGAACGAAAAGGGCTTATCGCCCACGTTTCTCACTGAAGGGATCAAGCTTAGCTTTCTTGGACTAATCGATATCTTAAGCCTCAGCTCAAATCTGCAAGAAAACAAACATACAGGTTCATGACTAGAGACAAAGAGACAGTCATGTATAAGTTTCCATAGATGATGAGGATATTAATACCTACAAGGCCACATTTTGGAATCTTTGTCTGAAGATTCTAAGACGAGATCAACAGATGATTGGGTGCCATTGGAAGCATGATCGAGAGAGGTGTAATCCAATGACCATAATCTTGTTCTTGCATATTCATGCTGCTCAAATGACCCCAAACTTATGGCCTGTCAAAGTTGTTCAAGATAGTAATTAATGGTGTAGATTCGATCTGGATATGATCAAGATCAAGATCAAGAAAGCGATGATCAACGAGCATAAATACCTGAGATATTCCACCATAGATAGCCACTGGAGATCTTCCATTATTCTGAAGTGCAATAAAGAATAAAGCATTTCGATTCTTTGATCCATATAATTTTCAGAATTAGACAAAGAAGTGTGTTTATGTACCTTGTTTCTGGTAAACAGAAGCTCTTCTCCGCGATTGTTCTTCCAAGATACAACTTGGCCACCATTTAGAAGCACCTGGTTCGAGTTTTTCAATGGCAGTGTTACAACTAGAACAATCATGTGTTAGAATTCTTGAACCAAAGTGAAGAGTATTAGTACCTCAAGAGATGAACCAGCAGGTTCAGAGAGAGACACCCTTTGAAGGCCGTTGGATTCATTGACAACATTCAAAGGCATGTGTTTCAATAATCGGAACAATCTCCACCGTCTAATGACTCTCTTGATCACTTCCTCGTCTCCTCCTCCACGGCCTCTCCTCTGCTCCAGCTTTTATACATGAAACACGAGAATAGAAATCAAGATTACGGTACACTAGTGAAGTTGGGGTACAAATGGACAGAGAAGACTAATCACCTTTGCTTTTTGGTGTGTTTATCTCTTTATCTTCCTTTGTTTTCGAGTCCAACTTGCAATCAACGAGGATCTTGAATATGAAACCGACTCCTCCGGAAAAGCAGAAAAGGGTGAGATTATATTGAAAAGGATGGTGCAGGAAAAGAACAAAAGAATTGAAGGGCACGTTTTGGCAGAAAGTTGAAGAAAAGGAGAACCATTGATACATACTTTGCGGGATGCTTAGAAAGTGCAATACGTTTCTTTGATGGGAATCATTGTAGCAGTGGATGTCTGTTTTGTTGGTTGGCTTTTTTTAGGAGAGAAGCTTGTGACAAACTAAGAAGCCCTTCATGAGGAATCTTTGAATAAATTAAGGAAAGAAAGACAGGCAAACTGTCTTAACACGACCACGAGAACAACGGAATAGAAGATGAGATACTATTCGAAATAGAATATCTCGTGTGAAGTTCTGAGTGTATTCTCTTTCAAGATCATTTCTGACCCAGAAAAAAAGATGCTTGCAAGAAGTCAAAATCTATAATTTATGAGCATAGTTTCTATTGTTTTCTGATTGATCGAAGTATAAATTGCAGTAGGTACAAACTACAAAAAAGGTTTTCAAATGTATCATTCACTACAATTATACCACAATTGACAAATATCAAGATGTTTATCAGTCAAGAAAACATGAAAACTTTTAACAGCTAGAAAAGCTCAAAATTGGGGAGAAGAATATTAACCCTGGGTTTACATGGGAAGCTGGTAAATACGATATTCGATCCCCCACTAAAATGGGTCTCTCTGACTGCAAAATCTACTACATTTGGGACTGGTATTACAACATAAACTCTAATATTCTTGAGAAGTTTCGTTTCTGAAGATGGCACGGCTTAACTTAGTAAAGCTCTGATGAACTTGCTTCAACCTGTGCTGAGAGTTGGTATGCGAATATGAAGTAATGAACGGCTTTAGTGCACAGCTGTTTGTCTTTCAGTTGCGACTTCATGCTCAACCTATCACATAAATTATATGAGATTTTCTCTCCATAGAAGTACTTAAGAATTGGTTGGCGGGGGAAAAAGCAGGGCAGTCATTTACCTCGACATGTACTTTGACCTTCTTAGATTTGGAGGGTCGTTCTTCTTTCTCCAGCTTTCTTGCAGAGCCCTTCCTCCCTCTCATACGAGCATTCTCCTCTTCATCCTCCAAATCATCGTCATCCATTTTAACTTCAACAGAAAAAAGTTTTTTTGAGTAGAAAGCCAAGATGTTAGACAGGAAAAAAAAAATTTTAAAAAATCATCGTATAACTCTCAACATGGAAAACAAACATTAATGTGCCAGTGTACTTAGATTTCCAGTAGACATGTTATCGGCAGAACAATGAAGTAAGAAAATTTGGGACAGTTTTACCATTATCCTGATCTTGTGTCATTGGAAAACCGCCAAAATCTTCCATATCTTCCTCCTCTTCAAGATCCTCATAGCCTTCCACATATTCAATCTCAGGTTCCTGCAACATTAATTGCATGCCACAAATGAGTATCACAATATGTTAAAGGGATGACTGACAAATGAATTAGGTGCATGTTTGTTGAAACCACCTCCTCCTCCTCTTCGTTTTCACTTATAGCTCCCTTTTGAACCTCCTTATCAAGGATTTCGTTGTACTTATCAACAGGATAATTATAGATGTCACCATAAACTCCTCTCTTGAGGCGTTCTAGCAACTCGTTTTCAATACTCTGCAAGGTAATGTATGAGAGTCAGCCCCAACATCCATCAAGTACTAAGATAAACAGCATAAAAATAACAATGGACAACAGGATTACTTTCTCTAGAACTGCTGCCTTCTCAGCCTTTTCCTCTCTCCGAGCTTCTCTTTTCTTTATTTTTGTTGGCACCGTCATAATTTTCTCTCTACAAACACAGGCAGTGAGTGAAAAGCACGCAAAAGTTAGAACAATTATCAATGCTGTTAGAAAAGATTTTGTGGATGTATAACCACTGACTGAGAGAAGCAGTGATCAACCAAAATATTTGAGTTGAGTGTAACACTCCAAAGATAAAAGAATGACAAGGTTGCATTACAATAAAAAAAATGACAATTTTGCCACCATGCAAGAATATTTAACACCAAATTCAATTAATGTCTGAACACTTCATACATTACAGTAACACTGTTCACATACTGATAACATTCTTTGATGCTTAAAATACAACGATAAGTTGACCAAGTTCTCATATAAGGTATCTGAATAAACTACAAATAGCCTATTGTCATTACCATCCCATCTTTTCAGCCCAATTATGATGCAGTAAAAGTCAGAGCACTTCATCTCCCAAAATGATGAAGCTTTAACAGTCAGGTGGGTACAGTACTCCCTATGTAATCATGAAAGGCTTTTGGTATGTTTTAAATATACCAATGAAATCTTAAAGGGAGATTCTCAATGTGACTAATGTTATAAGAATTGTTAGTAGTATTTATTTTCCTACGAGTTGAATAGTACGCTAAACTCTAGAATTTTACCAACTTTCAAGACTCAGCAACTGAATAGCTGCTTTCAATACTCAGCAACTGAATAGCTGAGACTACAACGTCAGCATTTTTCTAAATGATCCTAAACCTTTACAATTCATTACAAAATATTTTATCAAGTCACGGTTATGGCTTTAAGTTCGGAAATCCAAGTACATGTATGAACTAAATTCCTTTATCTTCTTTGAAGATCAAGAGCAATCAAGAAGTTCATTCAAATGCTTCTTCATCAAAAAAACAATATTTCACTACAAATAACTAAACCAGGCACCTGTAACCAGAACAAAATCACCTCTCCAACAGTTTTTTCTCATGAATATGAAAAACATTGAGGGAACTAAAAACTTGACCTTTCCTAGAACAATAATTTTGAATTGCACAACTTCCTATATGCCACAACTAACAGCAGATGATAAGTAGGCATAGATTTTAGAGGCGAGAGGCACACAGAGGCGCAAGGGTCGCCCTGGCGCCCGAGGCAAGAGGCGCACCCCTCTTGAACAGAGGCGCTGAATTAGTAAAATTAATAAGAAAAATATAAATCTCTTAATTAAGTCTAATAAATCCATAACATAAAGTTCAAACTTCAAAATAAATGATAAAACACATAAAATAGAGTTCATAGTTCAAGCTAAGTCTCAAACACATGAAATCCGGCAGGCGGCGCTGGCGGCCGGCGGTAGCAGCGGCGCCGATGGTGATCGGTGGTGGCAATCTGCTGCCAGCGCCTGGCAGTAGCAGTTGGGTGGGTTAAGGTTGGACGTTTAAGGGTAGTAGAGTAGAAGTGTAAAACTATATTTTTGAACCCTAATTCACTTGTCTCCAAAACCCATCCTATATATATACTAAAAAATATATGTACTAAATATTAAATTTAAATAAAAAAAAGTGGATGTGAGAGAGGCACGCCTCGGCGCACAAGAGGAGGCACACAGAGGCACTCGCCTCTTAAACAGTGCCCGCCTCAGCCCTTGAGAGGTGCTACCCTCTGCGCCCCTTGCGCCTCTAGCCCGAGGGCGCGCCTCTAACAAGTATGTAAGTAGGTGACCTGATTCTTATGGGTAATCCAAATTAGTATCAAATTGACTATAAAAGTTCTATATGTATGAAACATAACAGCCTATCTAAAATGAAGACATGAGGGTGGACTTATAGTACATTTATGCCAGAAGTTACAGTAAAATCAGACAGTATCATAAATTTACTAAAAGAATTGTTGACAATACAAAGTTCAAAAGGTAAAGACTGAACCTTGTCTTCAAAGCAAGTTTCCTCATGCGTATCCGCATCTGCGTCATCTTAGTTAATCTCTGTTTTGTTTTGTGTACCAGTAACTTCGGCCAGTACAACTGTTAAAATTGACAGTTTCAAGGAAGTTCAGCCCTCAAGTCATGGAATGCATACAAAAAAACCTAAATTTATTCTTTCCCACAAGAAGTTAGAGAGACAAGATTGAAATTAGTTACCAAGTGCTTGTCAATAATCTCCAGAGCTTTTTCATAATTTCTTGGTAATTTAACTCTTTCCCACAATTTATTAGGCATATGTGCCCTTTCTATGGTCTTCATATACAAATAAAATACGCCTGCAAAAAATACCAAACACCCGAAACCCAAAACATTAATCAGACAAAAAAAATTTAGAAACAACCAAATAAATATTCGACCATATCAGCTGAAGGTCCAAAAGTGAGAAGAAAAACTAAAAAAGGATACCATCATGGTCTCGTATAGTGGCATATCGGCTGTTCGCGAGAGGGCAAGAGCTCCGATTGCATATTCCGGTGACATTATAGGGATTCCGGCAGAATATCCCAGTTTCAATTCTACACAAATATGATCAAGAAAACCCTCAAAAACGACAATACAACAAGCACATAAATCAATTAACTGCTCAAAACTACTGAAACATAAAATAAAACAATCACTTACTTGGCCATGAAACTGCAATGCTTGTGCCGGATAACCTGCCATATGACCTCATCGTGCTGCATTTTGACCGCTAATCGGTATAATAATGTTCCCCAATCGTAAATCGGAGATCTAATTCGGCGCCGACTTCGTCTTCGGAAAAGAGAATTTCCCCTTTCCTTGGCAACCGAGGGTTTTGCAATTGGGGGAAGAAGAAATTAGGGTTTATGGGTTTCAGGCTTCGAAGTTGGGCTTTAGCGACTTTTATCAAGAGAATAGAGTAATAGCACTTTTATGAAATTACCAATTTAGGCATGGAATATATATATATATATATATATATACACACGAGTATTAGCACGTGCGGAAGATGAATTTTTAAATAAAAAATATTATATTACTATAAACATTAAATAATAATTTTTTATAAGGATAGACAATCTATATTTACATTAAATAAAAACCAGAATTTTTTTATAGTAAATTAGAGTCCTAATATATTGGAGTCCTACTCATAATACAATTTTATATGATTTTGGTTTAAAATTTCAATGTAAATTATTAAAATATGAAAATAATAAATTATTATCATAACTTTAAATAAAATCTTTAATAAGGATATAATAGACAATCCATATTTTATAAGAAATATTCATACTTTTATATAGGTAATAGATATATATTTTTTTTTTAAAAAAAATTCTTGCTTCATTATAATTATAATTATTATTTCATCTAGTCCAATTTTAACATATAGTTTAGAGGTTTATAAACTTTTGTGCTATCAAAATTTATTCTAATAAGTCCTTCCATGCATTTATTTTGTTTCCTCTATTTTTTGGAACTCGATATGGACAAAATAAAAATTCTGTAACAAAATATAAACATTAATATACACAGATTCAATAATAAAAAAGGGCTCAAAAATATATTTTGCGTATAACAAAGTGAAATATTTTTCAAAAAATACAAAACACACAGTGATGGCCATGGATATTCATGGTGCTCATTATACAAAACCATATATATATATCAAGACAAATGTTTCCTTAAAACAGATCGAGCATCAAAGATAACATGTTAGCTTCTTCAGTTAGTGAAAGAATTAGGTGCATTCCATTACGCAGACACGAAGACTACAACTTCAGACATGGAAACTCGATCGTGATGTTAGGCATTAAGTCGTCTCTGGAGCTCGGCCACGAGTCCACTTCTGGGGACTTCAACGTCCATTGTAGCCCCGACATTAAGTCGTCTCTGGAGCTCGGCCACGAGTCCACTTCTGGGGACTTCAACGTCCATTGTAGCCCCGACATCTTTCAGTTTAACGATCCCTTTACTAAGTTCATGCTCACCTACTATCACCATGTACGGGATCTTGGCCCCTCTAGCGCGGTCAATGTGCTTGGTTACTCTCTTATTGATCATAACCTCTGCTTTCAGCTTGGCCGCCCACAATTCACTCACGAGTTCAGCACCTAGGGATAAATCGTCACCTAGGATGCTCACTAGGACTTGAGTTTCAGTGGCTCGAATTTCCTGAAATGAGATAGTCGTGTAGAATTATTTCTTCAGAACAGACTTGAAGGGCATTATATTACCAAGACCAAACCATGATAAGCGCGCATAGATGAACTAGATATCGACCCACGGTTCATTACCACGAGTAATGGAATTTCTATATCCAAGAGAAAAGCATACCTGGTGTTTATCTTTTTGGAGCTGCTCCATTATAGCAAATACTCTCTCGATTCCTAAGCTGATTCCTACTGCAGGCACCTGTTTTGTGCCAAACATCCCTATCAAAGTGTCATAGCGTCCACCAGCAGCAATTGAACCTACCTGCAGATCAGCTCTTTTAAGGACTCATAGATGATATGATGTAGTTGAATTAAGAATAGAAATCACATAAAGAGCATGTGGGAGCGGTCGGATTTGACTAACAAATACTCTAAAGGTAAAACAATGAAACAATAAATTTTTTGACTAAGATAAGGTAGTTGATTTAATGCCCTATCAAATTTGGTTTGGCAATACATCCAAGATAGTTTCAATCAAAAAGGGAGTTCATTACTCCTGCTGATTCGGCTAACATGAAGACCCCAGACAAGCATCCAAAACAATATTTCTCATACAACATGTAAAACAGGGGAAGACCATACATTTATTGGCCAATTTGCTCCACCACAATCGCTCGGGCTGCTCACCTTAAAGCCTATTATACAGTGGCCGAACTTATTGAGGCAACCCATAACCCCTACTAACATGAGAAAACCTCTGGTTTTATAAGTTTGCTTGAACTAGTTTCAGCCTACTTGTAGTATTAACTACAGATTTTGTGCCACAACACGGTCCCTTCAACATTAAATAACACAGTTATATCACATGATAATTCAGGCACAAAAAATGTCAACCCATTTGTTCTATCAGAAGCTCCCATTCATTCTTGAAAATAGTATTACATAAATTAAGAAATACCTGTGTAGACCCTTTGAAAACAGCTTCAAATATGACTCCAGTGTAGTAATCCAGGCCTCTTGCAAGACTCAAGTCAAAAACTACTTTGTCGATACACTTGGACTTCACCAGAGCTTTGAATAAAATTTCCAATTCATTCAGTGCAAGCTCAGCCTCAGTGTTTGATAAGAACTCACTGCCTTCCTGTTTTAACTTGGACAATAAATCCACAGGAGATCCTCTGTGTTTAACTAAAGTTCCAATTTTGTCTGCAGTTTCCTCAGATAAGCCTTTTTCATCAACCTAGAAAAGCAACATACAAGCAAACTATAAATTCGAAGAGCACATTCTCACTGAATTCAAAACATAAGACACTAATGAGAATATAAAAAGAGAAAACAGGACACTCTTAAGCATTAACTGCATTTTGTTTTTAAACACATTTACTTCTGCCTGTTACATGGAATTCTCCAAATACTTCATGACATAAAGATGTTGGGCTGTGAGGTATTACAATTTACAATGACCATCATTAACCTTTTTATAGTCAGATACGTGCACTCACCATTTCCTTTTTAATCTGCTCGAAGGTTTGCTTGTCCAATTTGTCAATACTCGAACAAATGGTTCTAAATTTCTCTTGTGGTACTCCACAAATAGCCAACATTCCATCAAGTAACTTCCGGTGATTGAGCTTCACCTGAAAAAGATATAAGAACATTTTAACACGTTAAGTGATTAGCATACTAATCTAAAATAACCCCCAAGAAAAGCAAGAAGGAAATGGAGGGGTCAGTAAATCAGAAAAACCATATATATTATATCACGTGAACATTATTCATATGCAATGCAGAAAATTGTTAGAAATATATGATCTATGTCGATGGTGTAACAGCACTATTTTACAGAAACATACCTCATAATCTCCAATATCTAGCTCATCAAGCAACTCTGTCAAGATTTTTATGACCTCAAAATCTGGTCCCATTTTTTCAAACTGCCCAGCTATATCAAAGTCACATTGATAGAATTCACGGTACCGTCCCTTAGACGGGTTATCTCTTCGATACACCTTGGCTATTTGATACCTTTTGAATGATGTCAACCCATTCATAGCAACATATCGAGCGAAAGGAACTGTAAGATCATAACGGAGTGAACAGAGCTCTCCACCCTACAAACAGATGACATGCATATTGAAGCTAAATGAACAGAAGGGAAAGTAATACTGTTACATCATGCACGCATTTCTCTAGCTGTTCAGAATGCTAATATATCAATCAGGTTGTGCTTCTGAACAAAATATGTAGACATTGAAATATATTCCAAATTATGGACATAGATCAAATAGGGGAAAATAATTTTGATGGTCTACCGAGTTAGGTAGGGTACTTCATGGTGGTGGTAATTTGTTTGCTGTGTTACTTCTCATACATTCATAATTTTTTGGTAAACACAAGCATGGTATGTATGACTACTTGTTTATGCGTAAGTTCATGTTCATCATTGAGACCCCTACGCCTGTCCAATATAATGTAATAATTTGAATTGGCAAAGTGATTTGGAAATAACAAGTTTCTATTATCTTACCACATGGATAGATCCCATGATGGTGCTTTTTCTTTTTTTTTTTTTGAGGATTGTCATAAACAGGAACAAACCTGATCAGCAAGGTCATAGATCAACTTTGAGTCTTCCCCATACTTTCCCATGAGAGTCTCTCTCAGTTCAAATGCAGGGGTATCCAAAGACATGGCACCATGCCTTTTGAAAACCTCAACTATAATTGCAAAAGCTCTCTCTCTGACTGCCATCTGCTCTTTTGCAAAATCACGAGTACCCTGTAAACCAAGAGAAAATGAGTGTATAACATGATGAACAAAAAATTTCTACTCCCATGTTCTCTAAAGCAAGGTTCAAAGTTATCAAAGAGAATAATAAGCTATCTCACTGAAGCATGCACCAAAAGTCCTGCTTATGATTCAACAGAGAAGCATAAATATCCATAGAACCATACTTTAGATGCAATCATTGAAAATAGCAACATTGTACCTTAGGGAGCTTAGGGAGTCTTCGACTTTCATTGCTTTCCACAATCTCTTCACTTTTGTAAGGAGATCATCAAAACCAGCATCCTTTGGGTCCAGCAACGAGAGGATATCCTGAATGCATTTTTCCAAGTCAACATTCAACGATCCACTTAGCAATCTGTCCTTGATGAACTGCACGAGAGCAGTAGTTCCTTTCCCCAAAACCGCCTTCTTCTTCTTTTCACTCTTCTTGTCGATTTTAACATTATCCTCACTCACGCTCCCATTATCTCCTTGAATTTTCTCAGCAAAAATTCCACTTCCTTCAAGTGAAACAAATGCAGCTATTGCCTCCCAAGAAACTATCTTTCCCACCACATCCAGTAGTTCATAAATACTGTGCAAGAACCCAAGGTAATCCTTTTTTCTAAGAGCAGCTTGAGAAGATGCCCACAGCTCTTCCAGACTATCAGCACGGGGACATTTAGCTGCCAACATTTCGGAAAAAGGAGAACGCAACTCCGCATCAGAAATTGAATCGGCAACAAGGAGCTCTGTACGACGAACACTTCCATCCCCCAAATTTGAAAGAGACAAAGCCAAAGAAGATAATGCAGTTGACATATCCTTTGCTGAGCCAGCTCTGAATCCAGAATTCAACTGAACTCTAGTTTTTGAGTGGAGCGATCGAGAAACCTCCCTGAAATTTCCATGGACTGAAGGAATCTCAGATACTGAAGAGTCCAAGAGCTTCTTCCCTGAATTAACAAACTTTGAGCCGTTAAAGAATACTTTAAAATCCGAAGCTACAGCCACCGCGTCCTTCACCGATGAACCGTCTCCGGAATCCATCAAATTGAATGGCGATACATCAACTCGCAAAGCCTCACACGATATGGCTGCAACGGCATCAGCGATGGAGGCCAAAGCAGAAGCCCGGTGGTCAAGGACAGCAGACACGCCATCAATAGCTGCAACAGAGTAATCGAGCAGAGCCAAATCGTCTGAGGCGACGTCGTTTAAGGTATAATCCGGAGCTAGAACATCTTGCTCGAGGATTTCTAGGAGTTGAGCACTGGCGGAAGAAGAGGAAGAAAGCAATAACTTATTCAATAGGAGGATCACAGAAGCCCTAGCTTCCTCAGGAGTAAAGTAGCTTGGGATTGAAAATGGGAATTTTCCGACGGACTTGGAGGAAGAAGATGAGCGACGAGAGACAGCGGAGGCGTCTACATTGATGCAAGCTAAGCCGTTCGCGACGTCGAATACGGAGGAGGAAGTAAGCGATGAGCCTTTGCCCCCGAGTGTCACCACGCGCCTCCCCGCCGCCGTCGCCATTGCCGCAGGTGAGAGCGAGAAAGTTGATGAGAGAGAAAGGAGGACGGTTTCCGCAAAATTATAAATTCAGTGGACCTGTAGGGTTTTATTCAAGAGCCCAAGCCTAAAATAACAGGCCCATTTATCTTAAAATGGCCCAAATATATATTGGATCCAGCCCATCAAACAACTCTTTCTTCCTTATAATTTACTTTTGAGTTGAATTAAAGTGTCTTTTCTTTTTTCATTTAAGAGTTTAGTTAGGTATTTATAGTTGAAGTTGTCGGAGTGGGCCAATAACGCGTCTTCTCATCATCATCATCAGAATTCGTGATCTTATAAACGCATCAAACGAGCGATACATTGAGATTTGGCGTTGTCGATTGAGAGAGACTCGACTAATTTGCAAAGTGTGATCGATTTACCATGATTGTGGATGATATCCGGTACACCTAATTGAACTGCACATTTCAGGGCCATGGAGTTTATGAAGGTGAATATGTGGTTCCATATGTGAGCTTGAGCTTGGAAAAGTTGCTCTATGGATAGTTCTTCATTAGCCAATGCAATATCTCCATTGAACAAGGCCATGTTTAGTAGAATAATGTGTTTCGTTTCAAAGACTTGTATATATATGAATATAAAAGATCGAAACTACATACTATATTTTGTTGATTAATACATTGCTCAATGTGATAAGATTTGCATAATCTTGTGACAAGATCGAAATCTCCATAAATTAAAGGGGGTAATATTTTTCATGCTTGCTAAGTCGCCATCATCCTTTTTTGGACATAATACATTTTGGTAATTCAATTAAAGCATAACTTTTAACAATTCAAGATGCAATTGAAAATTGAACCTTGAATCATAATTTTGTTCTTAAACCCAAATAATAAAGGAAAAACGATAATATTTTTGTCAATTAGTTAAAGAAAAAGTGAATCAAATATCAAATTTCCTATTTGATACCTAGACCTAGTTACATGCACAAACACCAAATCTTGCTCAAGAAACAAAATTATCAGACCTGTTGCTGATGCATGTCTCAGTCTTCACTTCTCGTTTTCTTTTTCTTTTTGTCTTTCTTTTTCGAAGATTTTTCATCTTTGCCTTCTCCTTCCCCATTCTCGGACTGTTTCCTCTTCTTTTTCTTCTTCTTCTCGACTGAATCACCATTGGTCTCTTCGTTTGGTTCATCTGCGTGTTTCCTCTTTTTCTTCTTGGCTGTTTCGATTTCAGGTTCCACATTATCAATTCCATTTTCTGGCTCACTCCTCTTCTTCTTTTTCTTTCCTTTTTTCTCCTCATCAACACCACCTTCATCGGTATCTTTCTTGGACACTGATTCTGCCAGCGAGAGAACTGAATCAGCAGCTGGATTGTAGGTCTGCAAAATAAGAAAGGAAAAGGTTTAGTTAATACGAGAAGGAAATATCGAACAACATTTAACAATTGGAATTTAATCAGACCTTGGCTGGAGTGATCATCCCTGATTCTTTCTTCCGATCCTTGTCATAAAACTCAATTTTCGGTTTTCCCTTAACAGAACCAGCAGAACGGCCTAGTTCTTTACCTTCCAAATTCCTCAGCCGAGCTTCAAGCTATAATAAGTAATAAAGATGTCATAACCCGGGGGGTGGTTCATTATGGGATTTGCTTGTTAGTTTACTAATCCAGAAGTTGTTGAAGTACCTTAGCTCTATTCTCCAAGCCCATAGTATTATCCTCACCGTCTCCAAGAGCATCACAACGAATTGCCAAAGCAGCTTTTGCAGCTAGAGATCGTGAAATTTTACCCTTGTGCTTGGGTGCTGCTTGACCAATTAAAGATGCATGATATATTAATCCATATTTGGGAGTTGCATGCTTGGTCTTCAGTGCTCTAAAGAGAGCCTTCTCTGCACCAAGTATCTGAACTGTACTTCCAGGTTGCTTAGCCAGATTCAACAAGCTGCCTCCATGGGCGATTAAACGAGCACCAACAAGTTCTCCAACCAGGGCAGTAAGATTTGGGGCAATGGTGTTCATCCTGCTCTTTAAGTAGTCATATAATTGAGCTCTGTACTCAGAAAGAGAGAGAACTTGGTTGCACAAATCTTTGATGTTCTCCAAATCCAGGTCACTAACTTCAGTTCCCATGGAAATAACAGCTGCTTCCTTCAGTTCTGTCTCAACCTCCTCTGTAAGTATCTATAACATTTGAAAGCATGTGTAAGGGGAAAAAAATATGTATGTAAAACCCTGCTCATGCATAGCATGAAAGAAGGCTTCATGTGTATGATGTATCCATTTATTTGTATCTACTATTACCATTTTGCACTACTTGTTAAGATCTCATTGCTTACTATTCTTACTTTAGTGGGATGGGAAAACAGAAAATAGAAGCTGGATCTCTATTTACAGATATTCATGCTCCATGGTTTATATATCACATCATTATAGTTGAAAGGGGTAGGCAAAAGAAACAGAGAAAATCTCCACCTCAGAGAAGTCGAGCTTGGCAGCATTGGACCGGTAACCCATCAACTTCACTGACTTTGCATAAAGGATATTGTCTTGCACAATCTTTGCAAGTTCAGGAAAATGCCAACCGTACCATTCCCTAACCCTCATTGCATAAGTATTCAGCTCTTTGTCAAGGTCATCCAACAAGCTAATTGCTTGTATGATCATTGTATCAACCTGGAGTAACAAATATCAGCATTGATAAATAGTTCGATACAAAAAGGTAAGAAAATATGAGAATAAGCTATCACGTAAAGCTGAAAACATGTCAATAGCAAGAACAGACCATTATATAAATCATTACAATTGAAATTTAGGGAAGTTGATTAATTGTGGACCTTATTGGAAACAGATGTTCTTCAATGTGGAGAACTATACCAAGCATACAAGCCTTCCTATCATCTTTTCCATGTTCTCTATTTTTTTTTTTGATGTGGTGAAAACTTCAAAGAGACAGTAATTGTTGCGAACCTTACTCTTAGCCTCTTACAATCAGTTTTCGACCTTTAAAGCTTCAATACAACAGAGACCTATGCATGCTTACATAAGAGTAACCTCTTGACACTTTATTTATTGTTTTTTACCACCAAAACCATGTATGTAAGACCACAAGGTTACATGTTCAGTTAGTATTGCACTGATAGTGCCCCACTTCTGACGAGGGTACATATTTCAGAGCATCTTACAAAACTTGATCTCATGATCTTCAGCAATAGATTCTTCTATGAGGTCTGTATACAGTACATGACTATTGTTGGCCAATTCAAGATTTCAAAGTCCACTTGGTATTACATCTTATATATAGCAATGGAAAAGGTAAAGAAATGAAGAGAAAATTGTCAAGGATAAAAGTAAAGCAACTCACCTTATCAGGACTGAATTTCAACTTGTATCTGGATAAGCTGTGAGATAAACCAAGACTCATTGGAGCCAAATCTTGCGAAGCTAGCCCAGATATAAGTTCAGTTAATTGAGATCTCACCCCTCTCATAAGTTCCATAACAGCATTATTATGGACACATTCAATTTGCTGCAAGCAATAAACAATCAGCTAACAAATAGAAGGAAAAACAATTAAAACTGAAAATAGACCATTAAAAAACATCAACAAGCTATGGGAGTAACTCACCAGTTTCTCCTTGATGGTGTTCCCAAGTTTGGAATCAGCAACAGCTAAAATGTCACCCTCACAATGGCTACGCAAGAATTTACGAAGACCTTTGCTCAGTTTACTATCGATCAATAAGGTAGCAGCTGACAACGCCTCAGAAGTATTCTCAAACTTAGAAAAAGCTTTCAGCTTGACAACCTAAAGCCCACACCAGAGATCAGCTGTTAATTACATGCATCATTCGAAACACAGATACGACAACAAGTATTTTCAGAAATATGAACCATATCCTTTCATCTGAGCTTATATAACAAGTACTTTCATTCTCCACCACTTTCATCCCATTACAAACCCAAGGAAAAGACTTTCTCCTTCAATATTTATCAAACTCATCCTTTTCATTTCATTACATATTAGTTTCCAAAAGGCACAAAACTCAAACAAGAACATAGAAGCAAAACCTGTCTAGCAGAATCAGGAGTCAAGAATTCCCTCCCCAAATCCTGCAACATGAGACCAAAAACAAATATTCAAAACAAAACACATGAGAAGAAACTGAACAACAAAAATTGGGAACAGAAAAGAGAAAGACCTCGACTTTGGAAAGCTTTCCTTCATCGACAACTTTGAACAGAGCAAACCCAGCTGGGGTTTCAAACAAAAGCAGCATTCTCTCTTCCTCGCAGCAAAGAACTCAGCAGCTACTAAATGCTTCAGCCGTTGATCAAAACTCAGACCCCAATTTAGGGTTTTCAGAAAGGGGTTCTCTAAAACAACGCCGCAATTTAGGGTTTTCAGGAAAGGGGTTTTCTAAAACCCTGCCGCAATTTTATTAGGGTTTCTAGGGTTTTTATTTGGAGAGGGAGAAGACTGCAATTGAGAATATTATGGTAATTATTTATTTGTATTACATCTTTAATTTATTTATTTTAAAAACCCTAAAATTAGAAAATAACTCACAAATTAAATTCCTATTAGATTTTATTATCATTCCTAAATTGATTGTGATTTTTTTATGTAAAATAATTTATATGTTGTTCCAACTTTTCTTTTGCTAATTAGCTATGTTAATTTGGAACATGTATGATCAATCCTTTTAATTTATTGGAAGCTTAAACTTTGTACATGGTTAAAGAATATAAGTATCTAAATCTTCAAATATAAATGTATTTTGATTAACTTTATTGAATAGTGACTAAAAAAATTGGTAAAATAATGGCATATAAAGTTACTACTATTTTGTTTCGCTAGGTTAAAAAGCCACACTTAACAATTTCACAATATAAAAGTAACCTTTTTGCTTATTCACCTAAAAACTAATTTAACAGCTTACCAATTTTCTTTTTGTCATTTTAATTATTAATTTATCTTTTTTGAATTAATTAAAAAATGATTCGATTTCATATTTAACTCATATCATTATAGGATTGGAATAATATATAGCATTTCATATCTCGATTCTTACTTGAGTTTGAACTCAACTATTGGCACCATTTTTGGTATCATTTTTGGGAAAAACTTTTGAGCATAAAAGTTCATTTACAATTTTCTAATGTTTGGTAAATAAATCTTGGATGAACTTGTGGAACGGCATATTCTCTTGTTCTTAATAGATGTTTAAAATATTTAAATGATACTATGCAATGTTACTTTCAATGGAAAAGAAAATAGTGTAAGGATAAATAATGATCATCATCAAATGTCATCTTATCCCTTTGATCCAAAGGCAAGTGGTTATATAATGCTAAAATTATCTCCTCTTAATTATTTAAGGGTCATTATTGAATCAAATATTTATTGGACCAAATATATTTTATAGAGCAACTCATCCAATATATATATACACATATATATTATACACACATAAATTTATTGGTATTCTATAACACTAATTTTGTATATACATGCATGCTTAAAGGATGAGAATTAGGTTGTTTGCCCAAATTTCCATTTCAAAGTCTCATTTTATTTTCTAATTTAATATTTACTTCATATATTAACAATTTGTCTTTATAAACCTATAAGTGTGCCCTTAGTTATCATATCAACTTGAAAAAATGAAGGTGGACTTCATAATACATTTAATTATCACATGTTAAATATCGAGTGTTGCATCAGATGCACAAGATATATCTATCTAATTGAAATTATTCTAAATGATTATTATTTTTTATGTTATTGTTTCACAGAATGAAACGCTTCCTTATGGATCGTTAAGATCAAATGGAACAAAAGATTCGGTTATAAATGATCGATTATTATAAGATGAAACAAAATGGATAGGACTTCATTCCATAGAATTTTGGAATATGTGTGAAAGTGTCTCACCTAAATTTTATCTAATAAAATAAATGATATGGATAACCATGATAAGTGTTTGTTTTTGCAAAGTATATAAAAAATAGGTGTGACAATATTATCACTTATCAGAATGTCCATAACCTTATCTTTCACTACATAATTATAGTCAAGCTTGATGTCATCAAATTGATGTTTGGACTCAAATTGTGATGAAACAAACATAATACTAGTCTTGCACACATTTCCTTTTCATTGTTTTTCATTAAAATCCAAGAAATAATTTCATAAAAAGAACTCAACAATTCTTTTTGCTGTTTTATGTCTGCTAAGGAAACAAATAGTATTCACTTTCAATATTACTCCCTCCGTCCCGCTCTATTTTATCTACTTTCCATTTTTGTTTGTCCCATCTTATTTTGTCAGCCCAAAAATGACAAAGAAAAATTTACTTCCTTACCCCTCCATTTCTTTCATTTTACAACTTTTGCATTAAAAAAGCACACATTAATTACAAAATTGTCACTCAAAAATATTAAAATAACACATCACATCAAAATCAAACAGTTTTTTCTTAGGTTCCGTGCCGGTCAAAGGCAAAATAACCTGGGACGGAGGTAGTATTTCATTATCCATTGTGACCTCATCAACTCACAAATGGGATAAGACCTTTTTTCCATATGTTAGTCATTTTTTCATCTTGGTATCAATTTATTCTCTTCTTTCTATAATTTCTTGATTAATGACCTATTCATTCCTTTTATTTTTCCCTGTAAATGGAAATTGATTTTATTTCTTTCCTAATTCCTACTAAGTTATATTATATTATAGTAGTAGTGTGGTCTCATATCAGTAAGGTGGGCCCCATCAGTTAATGGACCATCCATTAAAGGGCCCATGTAGGCCCAAGTTGAAATTATTGATGCCCATAAATAGCCACGCCCAATAATTCCATTAAAGTCGCAAAACGTAATCGCGTTTTTGTTCCGTCAAGTTCAATCCTTTCTGCCAAATGGTCATACATGGAATCTAACCACAATAATGAAAACAAATCAATTTTATAATAAAATGTGTATGATGAATTATGAAGAAAACTAAAGAAGAGTAATTTTATAATAAAATGTGTATGATGAATTATAAATATATATACCTGCATTTTTGCTTTTGCTGATTAGATCTGTGTCGTGTCTGCAATAATTTCTCGATATATTTTATTCATTAATACATGGTGAAGAAGAGAAGAATCTAGACCAAAAAAAGAGGTCCTTTTCCACCTGCAAAACATGAAAATGGAAGCTATTAGTAAAGATGAATAATCAATCTTTCTAAAGACCTAATCTAGAAAAAAAGAAGAGAAAATAGAAAGATACATAAAATGAACAACAAATCATGCATTTATGGAAAAAAATTGATTTGATAATAATAACCCATTACAATAATTTACAAAAAGAAAACCCTTCAAGAAAAAAGAATTTAAGAAAAAAGAATTTAAGACGCAAATATATATATATATATATATATATGTCACTCATGTTAGATGGTCCAATTGTGTGGAAGAAGCAATTTTGAGGATTTTAGAATTAAATAGAAAAATAGAAAAAAATAAATACACGGGGATTAAAGAATAAAGTAGATTAGGTGGATCCGAAAAGGAAAACGGGCTCAAATTCTCATTAATTCGGGTCATGGATCAATGAAAACGGATCCCTTCATACTAAATATACAGATTAATTAATTTATGCATCATACACAACCATATACCTTGTCATATTTTGCAACATTTTCGATATATTATAGGTTTTTCCGACAGGGTTAATTTCGCCGGAGTTTTTTCGGGGCTATTGCCAGTGGTGGCCGTTGTGGATGACGAAAACATGGCCGCCATTTCCATGGCTGTGACAATGATACACATACTTGTTGGGGAGTTTTCCGGCGGCTTTGTCGCCGATAATGGGGTACACCGGCGGCCTCGTGGCGTGCCGGATGCAGCGGCCGGCGACGGATGTCGGGTGTCGGGGTGGTAGGGAGCGGTAAAACGGGGATTTAGGCGATGTGGAGCCGTTACTGCTGGAGGAGGCGGAGGAGGGAGGAGAGGATGATTTTTTGGGGGCGGATAGGAATGCCCTAATTTTGAGGGATGACGACGGCGGCGCCGCAGCGGCGCGGTCGTATTCCTCGATGAGATTGGCGAGGTCTTCGTCGGAGGTGATCGATACTAACGAATCCAGATCTTCCATCGGTAATTGGCATCGCAAACTCACTGAGCTTCCACACATCTCCTCTAATTTCACCAACAGTTCTAATTAACCAAAAACAAAATCAGATTTAATCACCACAACAACACAATCACAGGACATGAAATCGACCATCGGAAAAAACGGAACTCACCGAAAAAGATATGGAGCGGTGGACGGAGAGCAGCCGCGTTTCGCCGCCGTTGTAACGTAGCTTGCCGTCGGGGTACCGGGGGAGAATCCTACCGCCGTAGCTACAGAGGAATTTGAGCGGAGATCCGACCATTTTCCCTTCAGAGAGGTCGTTGCGAGATGTGATCACTGATTTGTGGGTCCAATCGATTGATTTCACTGGAAGATTGTAGAGAGAGAAAGGGAGAGAGAGGATTTTGGAGTGGCTTCTTCAAGCCTATGTAAGGTAGGCTTACGCAGTTATTTATAGAGAGCTGTGGAAGAAGCTCTCTCTCTCTCTCTCCTCACTTTCTCTCTCTAAAGCTGAGTCAGATAGATTCCCCAATTTGTGGCGAATTTTTTTTGTTAGCCCTAATCTTGCGTTATAAATGAATAGTAATTAGAATAAACCTTAGTAATATATCAAAGAGATTAATTTGGAATAAAGTATTTTAGGATTCGGACATAATATTTCTCAATATTCTAGGATTTTTTTTTTGGAATAAAGTGATAAGTGGACTAAATATATTATTTACTTGAATTAATTCAATTGAAAATTCCACATTCCAATTTCACCACATATAGAACCGAATTTTCATTACATGCTTGAATTTAGGAGATAATACCTCGAAGTTGCTGGTAGTTATATGCTTTTTTGATCCGAATTTAATGTACATTTGATTATTATTCTATTTTCGGTGATTTATTCCATATGCGTCGCTATATTTTTTTATTCATATTACTTCTAATTAATTCATACTCTGAAGGACAAAAAAAAAGGTGACTATGCAAAGTTCTACGACAAATGGTACACCGTCATATTCCTTTTATAGTTAATTGAAATAAAATTATCACACGAAACTCGTGTGCGTCATTTGTATATAAAGATATGATAATAAAAAATGAATGTATGAGTAATATTGCAATATTACATAACATATATATATATATATAGTATATAAAGTGTGATAGAATTCTTTTTTGTTTACATAAAGGTCAAGATACTCATACATAAAGATTATACTTATATAATATGGAAATGAAAATCATACTAAGATCAAAATTTGTAAAGAAAAAAAAAGAATTCTGGATTCGGATTGACCTAAACCTAACCCGATTGCATCTATGTACATGGTGCACGAGAGTCTTACTCTAAAGTCGTGAATGCAAAGACATATATGAATTTTAAATAGTACCACATGCCAATTATAAAAGCAAAATCATTTAATTATCTTTGTATTGCGTGAATGTGATATTCTCTACATGCATAGGATTAATTTAAATTATCCCTAAATAATCATTTACAAAATTCATAGTTTTCCTTCCTTTTTTTTTTTTTTTTTTTCCTTTTTCCCATTTTCGTGATAGAGTGACATCGAAAACCATCCATAATAGAACAGTCATTTTAGTAATAATGATCTTTAAAATAATTTTACTTATTTCTTAGAAACCATATTTTCGTAAAGGTAATGACAAAAATTCAACATACAACTCATATTATATATATATATATATTCTCTAAGACTACATTCATTGTATGAGTTGTCCAAATAAGACAAAAAAAAAAAGATAAATTGGAATTGTAGCCTCAATCGGTTGTGGGATTAGGTGATTGACCAACCCATCTTCAATACATCTTTCCAATTCGAGTGTGACAGTGTTACACTCTAATTGGTTCTAGTTATTTTTTTTGGATAAAATTTAAATTCTTGATAAATGATATTTATTTGATTTTATTTTATTTTTTAAAAATAACCAAAATTTGCATCTTTTTTTAATCTATAAATAGAGTGTAATATTGACATATTTTGAATCACAATCAAAAAATATTTATTTTCTCTCAATCTAAAATTCTATCTTTTTTACATTTTGAGGTTCACTCTTTTCTCATATTATTTCCATAATCTCTTTCTTATTATGGATTCAAACAATCCTAATTATTACCCAAACTCCCAAATTTTTCAAATTTTGATGATTTTATAAATCTTGGAGATTACCAAAACTCTCAATTTTCTCCAAATTTCAATCAAGTTCCTATTTCCGAACAAGTTCAAACATCACTGAATATCTCCCGGAGTTTGTTCCAAAATGTTCAACAAACAAACCCCACCCAAAAGATGAGTTGGAGTGTGAAAGAAGATGTTGCTCTTATGTCATCTTGGTGTTTCATTAGTGAAGATAGAGTGCATGGTAAAAATAAAAAAGGTCCTTCAATATGGGGACGAGTTCATAAAATGTTTCTTGAAGCTCGAGCAGAAAATCCTGAAGATATGAAAGAAAGAAATGTTGATATGTTGAAAGGTCGCTTCAAACGACTCAATGAAAATGGAAACAAGTGGATTGCGGCTTGCAAGGAAGCACATAGTCGAAAAAGGAGTGGAATGAGCCAGAAAGATGTCGAGAAAGAAGCTCATACAATTTATGAAGCAAATGGTAATAAATTTCATGATTTAATTGTATTTAATGAAGTAATGTGTAAACATCCAAAGTGGGAAGTGAAATTAGATTATGAATCAACACGTTTCCGTGCTGAAAATGAGGATGGTGATGAAGAAAGTGGTGGAAGTTCAAAAGGAGCCAAAACAAGTGAAGATTGTGAGTATTTTATTCCGTCAAATCCAGAAACTCCAAGTAGTGGATGTTCAACCATTGCTCGTCCTCAAAGTAGAGATAAGGCAAAAAAAAAAAAAAGGGAAAAGTAAGGCCTCACAGTCTTCTGCTACTAATGAAGTTGCTACTGATATTCGTGCATTGAGGCTCACTGGAGACAACAAAGTTGAAGTAATGAAGAAATTGGGAGACGCAATAATTGAATTGGAGTGAGAGAAGTTACAGATGAATCAAATAAGGATGAGAGAAGTTATGTTGAATACATTGCTTGCGAATGATCACTTATCTCCAGAAGATGAAGAGATGAAACACAATTTAATGGCAATTGTGTTTGGACAACGAATGTATCTTATTTTCATGTATTTTAGTCTATCACATTTCAATTATTGTCTTTTAATTTCATGTAATTTAGGTCTTTTAGTTAATTTCATGTTGTTGTGTGTTTAATTATGTAATTGAATTGTCAATTCTACTTTAAATTAATTTCAGAACTTTTCAGAACTATCACATGCATATATAACTTTTTAAGAACTTTCACATGCATATATAACTGACATATATAAAGTGAATTACATACATTTGTCTCTCCATTTGAGAATTTTGAAGTCCGCTTCTAGATAGAATATGTGTTGTCGGTAGGATGAAAAACGATAATAAGTTTTAACTCCGAAGTCGGATTTTCTATTATAATACTTTCCAGAAGCGGAACGATGAGATGAAGAAGACTCACCACTTTGCCGTGACGTGTAGGGTCCAGAGGCCAAATTCAAACGTTTGAGAGCCCATTTGGTAGTTTTATTGTTTTCGTTTTTTTTTTTTTTTGCTTTTTGGATCAATACGATTTATATTTTTTAATCGTATAAACTATTTATGCTTTTGAGAACATACTAGAAGCACTCTCTTGTCTCTTTATGCACATGCTCTTGTCTATCAATTTTTATATAATTAATGTAATTTTAATTTAATTATTGTATTAGTATATTGTTTTTCGTGTATTATCGAAACAAATTTTCTTACTATAATTGTGGAATTAAAATACAATTATTATATTTTTGAATATAATTAATAAATTCTCAAAATAATATACAATTTCATATTAATAATTGTAGTATATATATAGATGAGAGATAAATGAATATTTTATTAAAAAGTTAGGTTGGGTTGAGTTGTTGATAAAGTATAAAAATATTGAGATTGGGTTCGGTTGCAGATTGTGTATGTGGATGAAAGAGAAATTAATATTTTATTGAGAGGTTCGGTTGTGGTGGGTCGTTGATAAATAGTAGTCTAATATAATAATAAATAGAAATTGATCTTATGGGCCCCACAAGAGGGTAGGTGGTCCCGGATAGAGTATGATGCTTGGGCCCTTCAAGCCTTAACAACTGTCGTCACATGTTTGGGCTTTTGGGCCCATTTACATACCTATTTTAATTCTAAATCTTTTCATTATTTTTTCTTTTTTAAAAAGAAACTATGTTTAGTGAGTGATAATGCTTAAACCATTTCTCCATTAAAAATATATATCGTGTGAAAATTCAAGATTATCAAGGAAATTAGAAACTCATATAATTTTCGAAAAGAAAAAAAATTAGGAAGATATGAATTAATTGTGATTTTGAGAAATTATATAATTCAAATAAAATAAAAACACATTCGAGATAAATGGATGGATGGTGACCCCAGTGGTCCATGGTATATTCCCAATCCACTCCAATTGCCCAATCCAAGAACAATCCCATTATTTATCAATAAATGAGTTATTAAAATGAAATTTATTTGATGTATATTATTGCAAAATGTGTTAAGACAATCTTACTTATATATTTGTAGTATTTTCCCACCTTTTTTAGTAATATTCCAAACTAGATTCTTGTTTTTCCCCATTTTAAGTAAAATTGTATTGATAATTGAGGATATTGTTTGGCATAAAGATATTGGATGTAGAAGAGGGCTCTATTGTAATTTGCCATTTGTGAAAAGCAAATCTTAGTGGGCACTTTTTAAGGATTATTTCTTGAATACCTAATTATTATTCCCACACAATAGCCTCTTCTTTATATTGTTTTGATTTAATATTATCATAATAATTCCAATGATAATACCCTTTTTCTTAATAATGTATTTGACACCATAGTGATGCCCTTTTTTCAACTCTTGGTGACCAAAATGTATAGTACACCTAGTTTGATGATAATTAGTTGATAGTTTACAATAAGCACTTCAAATGGAGAGGTAATCGAGATCCAAAATTGTATCGACGGAATTGGGTGGAAATAGAATGATCGTTCTTGTCTCTATTTTCATTCATCTGATTTCTGAGATGCGTTTATGGTTTGAATTCACTATTTCTAGTAAAGATGAATCTTGACACTAACATGAGATCCATCGTCCATTTAAATCACATTGTATATATCTTGTATCCTTTTAACGATTCGAGCCTCTCAAATCCTGATTTGAATTCTTCTATTACATTTTAGTATTATCTTTTATTTTAGAATCTTTAATACTTGTATATTTATATTCCTTAATGAGTGATGCGATGAGCAATAGAAATAGAAATAGAAAGACTCATTTGATGTCTTAATTCTTTGGTGTTTTATTTATTATTATTTTTGTTTTTATATCAAGTTAAAATTTCATTTTTTCTTGGGATTCCTTTTATCAAAATGAATGGAAAAGAGAGAATGATTTATGTTCCTTGGATCATTCGACATGCATTTGGCAAATTGGCATTATTTTAAATTGAGAATCACAATTACAATTTTAAATTTAATATTCACTTATTGAGGTTCAAAGTTGCCATAAACAATAAGATTGGAGTTTATTATGGATGAAATATTTTATGCACGAAAATTTAAATCCCATTTTCCAAAAAATAAAAGATCAAATTAGCTGCAGTAATATAGTCCAAATTAAATTTCCAATTTTGGTGAAAAAGAAGATTAATTTTGGAACCAACCTTTTATATATCAAGAAATATTCGACTTATAATTTCAACCTCAAAATGCTTATGACGTGTCAACATTCTTGTAGAAGAAATATATCCTTTTTCTTTCTTTTTTATGTGGGGATATATATATATATATATATATATATATATATATATATATATATTCCAAGACAAGTTGTACAAGATTTTGGTTTGTATGGAAGATAGTCAATAAATGCAATAAGATACCAAGTGTGTAAAGTTATATAGGGTTTGTACAAATCGATTGTCTGAATCAAAACAAAGTGATATATATATATATATATATATATATATAGGTTCAATTCTTTCTATTTTTGGTCGTATTTTTATATGTACATGAATATTATTTTCCATGCAATTTGGACATAAATAGATGATATTTATCTTGTTATTGTTGCATCTTTGATATATGGTTATATACATCAAATGACAAACATGGTGAGTCACGATTGATGAGTCTTGACTCAGCAAACAACATCCCACATATGAGCACCACAAATAATTTTGGTTTAATTTGTGATACACATGCATTAATTATATATGTTATTTTAGTAAAACATGCATGGTTAATTCAAAATAAGATGTTTCACATTTTCATACTATTATTTTGGGTATCGTTGTCAAAATAACTTGTCGCTTTTATGATATCGAATATGGTTCAACTTATTAGTCATTTTTTATTAACATATGAAGAATTACTATTTCTAAAAAATCATTATAAAATAAGGGGATTTCATTTATTAGAGTCCACTAAATAAAACATGCAAGGCCAAGAAACAAATTATACAACAATGGGAGCAATTTTTTTTCTGAGTTAATGACAACAACTTATACGACAACAGTTAAGAACCGTTGTCTTTCTACAATATTTTTCTTGCCGTGATCATAACCCGTTTCCGTTTTATTTGCCACACTTATTTCAAGAACAATGGCAATGAAAACAAACCAAATCTGAGTTAATGACAACAACTTATACGACAACAGTTAAGAACCGTTGTCTTTCTACAATATTTTTCTTGCCGTGATCATAACCCATTTCCATTTTATTTGCCACGCTTATTTCAAGAACAAAGGCAATGAAAACAAACCAAATCTGACAGCACCAAAACAATAGAAAGATGATTAACCAAACAGTACTTTATTAAGACACCATTGTTGTCAAACAGAAAGCTCTTGTATAGAAGTGAGACTAGGCTCCCACTCAGGTTCTTTCCATATCCTTGGCCTCTGAATAGGGACCTGTTTCCTCGTCTTCTTCTCCGTTTCTTTCAAACCATTACCAGACCATCCATGTTTAGACACACGAGCATAATCTCCTGAACGACAAGAAGTAGATTCGTCACTCAAACCATATTGATCATCATCTTTGCAACAATCTGCAATTGCAGGCCCATCCTTCTTCCTCCCTTTCCCCGACTTTCTCCGCCTCAGTTTCTCCACAGTCGAAGATCGGACGACGAAGTACTTGTTTCCAGGCAACAAGAGATCGTCAGGAGACAGAACAGATTGATGGGGCTGTCGGAAAACATCAGGCCTGGCAATGCACATGCCTGGATATTTCTGAGTCAACTCGGACACTGGAAGGGCATTTTCGTACATTTCGATCCTCCCACCTGCATGGACGAGTCTTACAAAATCATCTTTCACTGGTTGGCTCAGGCTCGAAGACACGTGTTCGTGTTCTGCTTTCTTCGATTCGTTGTCCAGTACTATGCCGGAAGAACCGAAACACGAACACTTCATGTTTGATTTGAGATGGATTTCGGGTGAGAGATTGATCGTTTGAAGATCTAGTTATATGTTAAGCATTGATCATGGTCGTGAAATTGTCATTAATGATAACTTCAATGTTTGAGTTGTTCTCTGATTTCTCAGCCCTCATAAAGCTGTGCAGAAGCATATTCTTGTTGATGGAAAGAGACAAGAAAAAAAGAATTTATGGTCATTGATTTCCTAGAAAATTTGTTCAAGAAAAAAAAAGTGTAATACCATGATTATAATTTGATTTTAGGCCTTTTAAGTAATCGTCAATTATAATTTTGGTATTAAACTTACATGTTAATGTTTATTTTATTAAGCATTGAGTTTTAACCTTTTTTCTTATATTAAAACACTTCTTGCAAAAGTGTAATATATATCTTTTTTGAAGAAATAATCATGCAAATATGTGATTGATATGAATCCGGGAATTAAGAAAAATGTCCAAAAGAAATTATCAAATCTTGTTTAATTTTTGAATATATAAACAAATTTTGTAAGAACATTAAGATATATAGAAAAATTGTGATTCCCATACTTCATAAATGAGAACAATCACACTTTACTAAGAATTTGCATGTATATTTTGGTTTTTATAGATATTTAGTATTCATACAGAAATCAAAATATCCGAAAAATATTCCAATAGATCTTGAAAAAAATAACTACAAATTGGACTAAAAATTTAGTAGATTGAAGAGAGAGATTCTTTTTTCATCAAAAGAAAAGGAAAGGGTTACATTTGAAGGGTCTAAATTTAGTTAACACTAAAAAAACCTCTTAAAGTCTCAGCTCAGCTGTGGATAAATCAGACTGATTTGTATACTAAGATGTTCAAAATCTAAGAACCCAGAAATAATATAGTGATAAGAATAAACTCGAAAAATTGGTGAGATTTTCTACCAAAGGCCAATGGCCTTCCACCAGATTCCTCCAATGCCAAGCCAGATGACAAGATTGACAATGGAGATGAAGAAGCCATAGCCCCACCATTTTGCAAGAGGGACGTAACCGGCCCCGTAAAACACGGGTGCTGATCCTATTCCGTAATGGGTGATTCCGCCCATGAGATTGGAGAGGAATGAGAGAACGATGGCGCCCAGATATGGTGGAGTGCCCAAAGCACTTGAGACTGACAAGAACGCGGTGAACATGGCACCGATGTGAGCAGCCCCGCTGGCAAAGAAATAGTGCGAATAGAAGTATAGAAGAACGAGGATCCCGAAAGATAGCTGCCATGAAAGACCTAATCCACCAACAAACTGCACCCAAAGCCAATCAAGTCACTTCATCATTATGTAGTCAAAAATAGAAAATATAACAGTGAATAAACCTTGCGATTCTGTGCTCGAAAGGGTTATGTAAACAACTGCAGTTGGTTTGGAATGACGAGTGTTGTTAGATGCCAAACATAACAAATGATGGTAAAAAGGTTGATCAGGTATGTTCAAGATTTGATCGTTGAAGAAGTGTGATCGAAATTTCCACAAACCTCGAACTGGTAGTATCATCTCTGTTTGCTCTGCCTTTAAAGGCTACACTTTTGCTACATACACGATTGAGATCGAATTCTTCTTCTACGTTTACTATTAAATCGAGTTTTAGCTTATCCTAACAAGTGCATCTAGGGTCCTCTCACAGATGCTTGACCAGATATAAGATTTCATCTACTTATCAAATGGAATATAGAGGTAAGCATACCTTAACAACAGTTTGGCTGAACCAGGAAATAAGACCGTATTTGTTTAGGTAGCCCGCCATTGCAATAAGGGCAGCGAACCAAGTAAGTGTATCCCAAGCAACCGATTCAGCTAGGCATTCCTTCCACGTGACAACCCCCGTTACAAGTAGGACAGATAAACCAAGAATCGCAGCAGTAACTGCATCGACATTCAAGGCACTTCCGAATATCCAGAGCCCCACCTAATATATCAATTTTGTATGGAAAAAGTATAAGGCACAAACTCTCAATGCAATGATGATCAACCATATAATTGTTCTTTCACACAAATGCTAAACAAATATAAGTGACAAAATAGCCAACCTATAACCATGATATTTGCTGATATAAACACTTAACAAGAATTGCATAAACAAAGGCTCCAAAACAAGTCCAAGTTACATTCATAGCAGGCAATATATCACACATTCATCATTTAACACTGCAGAGAATGAGTTGTATACCGTGAGAAGCAGAGTTCCGGCCATGATGATCTCGTTCTTCGTCATGGGCCCCATCGTCTCGAGTCTCTCCCTGGCAAGCTTAGGGGCATCAGGGCTACTCTTCACTGTGGGCGGATACACTACATAGAGCAGCAATGGCACTACAAGCAATGACACCAAACCCGGCACGATTGCAGCCTTAGCCCAATCCATCCACCCAATCGACATGTTTATGGTCGTGGCCGTTAGATTAGCAGCCAAAGGATTGGCGGCCATGGCCGTCAAGAACATGGAGGATGAAATCACTGATGTTTGGAAACAAGTGAGCATCAACCAAGAACCCAACTTGTCCTCAGTCCCATCACCCACATTGCTACCACAGGCCACACAGAGTGATTTAACCAACGGCAAGAAAATCCCACCGGCCCTGGCGGAGACCGACGGAATCGCCGGCGCCAACAGGGCTTCACTGAAAACCAAACTGTATCCCAACCCTAAAGAGGAGCTCCCGAATAAAGCAACAAATTGGTAGGCAATTCTGTTTCCTAATCCAGTTTTGATGAACCCTCGAGCGAAAAAGAAAGCCAATGCAATCAGCCACGGAATCGGATCGCCGAAGGCGGAGAAGGCGGCGGCGAAGGTCAGCGTCTTGGTTAGAACGCAGGCGCCGAGGCCCATCAAGGCCACGGCCCCCAACGGCAATGGCTGAGAGATGATTCCGACAATGGTGGCGAGAAAAATGGAGAGCAATTGCCAGGCGATGCGCGAGACGCCGTTAGGGGCGGGGAGGAACCAGAGAATAAGTCCGGTTGCGATGGATGCAATGAGGGGCTTGATCGCCGCCCCCTGCCACGGCGGCGGAACGGGAGAAGCTGGAGAGACGGCCACCGAGGCCGCGGCGACAGTGGAATGCGACAATGGGGATTTTTTGCTGAACAATTGGATTTGATCTCGACTGATTGGCTTGTCGGAATCGCTGTTGATGCTGCTGCTGTTGATGATCGGGGATCTGAGTGTAAACCTAGGAGTGAAGCGGAGGGGAGTGGGGGCGGAAGAGGGGCGGCGATTGGGGGCTGAGAGGGGCCGGAGACGGAGGTTCAGGGAGGAGGAGAGGGCTAAAGACGCCATGGATTCGCAGTGAGTGAAGAAATTGAGAGTGGAGTTTTTGCGTGGAGAGTGAAATTAAAGGTTTTAATGAGCTTCGAAAACTCCGTCTCGCAGAATTTGCAAACTCCGCCTTAGCTGGGCTGCCCAAAGATCCGATGGGACCTTTTCAAGAACATGTACGATGATCCACGTGGACCTCCGACAATGGCGGCCTTTTAATTTTATACATTATATTACAAATTATTCCATTTTACTACTATTTTTTAAGCAATATTAATATTTATTCTAGTGAAAGGGTTTTTCAGTGACTCCACGGAGGCGCCGAGCACACAGCAGCGGTAAGAATTTCCCCATTTCCGACATCGAAAAAAAAGCTGTCTTGATGATGATTAGGTAATAAATACCATGTTTCGATTGCAGAATTCTCTAATTTCTGATCTTATTACATCCATATATGTACAGAGATAGATTATCTTGTTTGTGTTCAGAACAAATCAAATGTTCTTAGTCTTTCTTCAGCCTCACAGCACTGCAAGAAGAACAACACGTTGTGTTTAGAGTCAAAGTAACGGATCTTGTTATGTTTTTTAATTGCTGAAACTCTCTGACCTCTTTGTCCCAATCTGTGGTGCATATCATCCACATCAATAAGGTGGTTTGAAGGCACAAACCAGACACCATTCCACACCAAATCCCCTGAAAAAAACTCAGATTTGTTGAGAGTTGTTGCAAAGCTTTGTTAATAGTGTACTGGGTAGAGTAGAAAGAGTGACCTGGATGCCCATTTGAAGCTTGTAGGCCATTAGAACACCTGAAGGAATTCCAAACAGAAAGTAGCATCCGATGCTCATGTAAGCCACTGGAACTTGCCACCCTGCCCCGATTGCCACTCCTGAAATCGCACGCTGTTTAGTGTCGTAGCTGCTGAGTATTCGTCTCGTGTAGCTTAGAGTACTTATCTAACCTGAGAGAGTATACTGAACATTCGTGAAAACTATGCTTATTCCTAGCAACGGTGTGAGCTGTTGGACGAGTTTCTGGACTTCCAAACTGTTTGAAAAGATTGCGGGGTATTGCTTTCTAGTGATGAAGAGAGTGAGGGTCAAGAGTAGGCCTATGAGTAGAGAAGTCACCCCACTCACCAACACCGAGAATCTTGATTTTCTGGGGTGCATTGAACCTAGTTCGTTCGATACCCTTACACTGCATTTGCAGTAAACCATGAGAAAATGTTTACATTATTACAAACTAAGTGAGGATGTTTGTTCTGAAAGAGTTCTTGTCCAGACCTCGTGGCTACGTTTAATCCAAAAGCCACCATGCAGGCCCCACCCAGTATGTTTGTGCTGCAAATTTGTGGCACAGAGAAAATATAGTATTGAATTAAGATTGCAGTTTTGCTTCACAAGATTTCTAAGTTGAACTCTTATGTTATCACATCATATATCACTTCATTTACTTGTCTTTTGCTGCTGTGTCTGTCCTGGAAAAACCTAGTTTAGTTCACTTGTTTGGAATGTAACTCACCATATGGACAAGGCATCAATTGAAATCTCAGCATCTTCTAAGTATCCAGCAAGCAGAGTCAGAGCCATTACATACCAGATTTCCAAGCTGCAAATTACAGAAACAAATGTGTCGTATTATGCTGATGAACGAACGTGTTTCTTGCTTTTGTTTATCTTTCTTTATCTATTTGGCAGAGAAGACACCATCTTTGTAAGTAATTTGTCCTAATAACATCATTTGATTATTGAGTGTTTATCTTTTCTTACCACATCATCACAGCTGAGGCAACTGATAGCTTAAGAAACTTCCACAGATCTTGAAAAGCCTTCCATGAAAATCCTGACCAAGCTTCACCACTGGCTCCACCAACTATGTATATGAACTGAGCTATTCCAATGAACCACCACGATGCATCCAGCACCAGGGCTGCACCCGCCAATCCCCATCCAAGATTCATGATCAATAGCCAGCTCAAGAATATATGCAAACAAAGCGCAACACCAGCTATCACAGCCATCACCATGACCTTGCTCTGAGCTTGCAGAAATTTGGCCGAGGGAAACACCATCGCGTATGCAAATTGCTCCGGTATCATCCACAACGCGAATTTTCCTACCTGTTTGGATACTAGTGCAGACTGTCCAAGAAATTGAAGAACAGGGGTGGCAAATATGAACAAAGGAATTGCTACAAGTGCAATGGCATTTAAGATCACCCATGTTTTCTGCAAGTAGATTCCGAGCATCCGATACTGGTTTGCACCAAAGGCTTGTCCACAGTAAGTCTCCAATGCACTTGACAGCCCAAACTGTGTCAAAGTTTACATATTGTTAAATTAAGCAATTCTTGTTTGTACCTATATTGCAAGAATTTGTTCATACCATGATGCCATAAGGAAATCCTGAGATGATAGTGTTCTCTACAGAGAGAGCTGCAAGCTGTGTCGTGCTGAGATGGCCGACGAAGATTTGAGTGACGGCCATGAGGCCGTATTGGCAGAAGGAGGTGAAGATTGTTGGGCCACCAAGATACCATAGCTTCTTTGATTCATTAAAGAATTCTTGAGCAAAGTCAGTGAGGCCATTGATGGGCTGAATATCTTCTTTCTCATCATTGCTTTCGAGTTTACTGGCTAATAATGGGGAGTTCTGTTTGCTGTTCATGGTAATGAGAGGTATGCTTTTGCTTGTTTGAATGGATTCTTGGAGGTTTTATTACATTTCAACTACTAGTTGTCTGCAAATTATAATTGAGGCAAATTTACTCTTTGTCTACAAGATTTGATTTGATTTTTTTATTTCTATGTTTACTTTTGTGTAATGACTTTGTCAATACATATACCTACCTCACTGAATCTTTCCCATCCATACTCCAAAGATTTGTCAGGTCATTCTTGATCAAAAGAACATGGGGTTTTTCATCAATTCAAACATCATTCTTTAATTTAATAATCATGGAAAAATCAAAGTAGTTAAGATACTATTACTTCACTTGAATAGTTTGGCAAAACCTGTAGTAGAAAAGATTGCAGCTGACAAGAGTTAGTTGAATATCATGGCTGTTGAAAGATACTACCTCCGTCCCGGTTATCTTTACTGCCTTTGACCGACACGAATTCTAAGAAAAAACTGTTGACTTTGATGTGATGTGTTATTTTAATATTTTTGAGTGACAGTTTTGTAATTAATGTGTGCTTTTTGAGTGTAAAGTAGTAAAATGTTGACTTTTTTTGTTGCCATTTTTGAGCTGACAAAGTTAGCTGGGACGTTCAAAAATGAAAAGTAGGCAAAGATAAGCGGGACGGAGGGAGTACATTTTTTCATTAATTTATGCTAAAAGGTCACTTTCAAAGGCTCCAGATTCAATGAAAACTCACATTTTCCCATGAAAATCATTTTGGTGTGTTGTCAACTTGTTTTATAGCACTGATGACATCAGCAGTTTTCTGTCTCACAATATCACACACAGAATAAATAATGACAGTAAAAATCTATTATCTATATAAAATTATGAATATTTTTATAAAATATGGGTTGTTTAATATATTTTTATTATTTTTATTCAAGATTATAATAATAATTTATGATTTTCATATTTAAATAATTTTAGAGTATCTATATTTCTTACAAAATATAAATTGCCTAATATATTCTTATTAAATATTTTATTTAAGGTTATAATAGTAATTTATGATTTTCATATTTAAATAATTTTACATTAGAATTCTAAACCAAAATCATAAAGAATTCTATTATGAGTAGACCTCTATTATATTAGGACTCTAATTTACGATAGATTATTTTCGAACTTAATTTAATTTAATATATATTGTATATCCTTGTAAAGATTTATTATTTAAGATTAATAATAACATAATATTTTTGATTAAAAAATTATCCTCCCACGTGCTGATACTCATATAATAAAAAGCCTAAAGAAATTTACTACAGAGTAATAGTTTGTTACTTCATATTGCCTAAATTCATGTAATTTATGAAAATTTTATCTTTCAGTCCATAATTTGGTTGAAGATTTGGAAATAATATTTGCAATTATTGTACATATTGAAAATAAAATAATATAGGTACTCAGTGCAAACAATTATAAACACATGCACCGATCCCAATTGTTTTTTTCCATGTCTTAATTCTAATCTGATTGGATGAAGGTCACATGAATCACCAGATATGTACATCTATCATTCTATACCTGAACCAATCTCTTCACCATTTGTGTTTCCACTCCACTGTTTTAATCTTTCTTCAGCTTCACAACACTGCAAGAACCACAACAAATTGCATTTTCTTTACAGAACTATTGAATTGAGAATGTTGTGTGTGTGTGTGTGTGTATTTTCATCTTTAAAAACATTAATCTTTGGAAACATTAAGGTTATTTGGTTTTCACCTCTTTGTTCCAGTTTGTGATCAGTATCATTCCCAGCAATAGGCAGGTTTGCAGGCTTAAACCGATCACCATTCCGCTCCAAATTCCCTGAATTCCCATCTCAAACTTGAAGGCCATTAGAACTCCTAAAGGAACACCAATCATAAAGTAGCAGGCACTACTCAGGTAGGCCACAGGGGCTTGCCACCCTGCCCCGATTGCCACTCCTACGAATCACATATTAGGCTCATGAACGCGAAATTCAAGCTGTATAAGTTAATGATGATTGATGATAAGTACCTGAAAGAGTGTATTGAACATTTGTGAAAACTATGCTTACTCCTAGCAAGGGTGTGAGCTTTTGCACTAGTTGCTGAACTTCTGAACTATTGGAAAATAGAGCTGGATATTTCTCTCTAGTGAAGACGAGAATGAGGACGAAGATTAGGCCTATGAGTAGAGAAGTCAGCCCCACTCACAAATGCTGAGAATCTCGATTTTCTGGGGTGCATCGAGCCCAGTTCATTCGACACCCTCACACTGCATATGCATGAACTCAATCATAAAACAACAATTTCCTAGCAGACCATGTTCATAGTAGAAACGAACCTTGATGCCACGTTCAATCCTAGAGCGATCGTGCATGCCCAACCCAAGATGTTGACACTGTAAATTGAAACACGATTAGTTAACGGAATTCATGAGTAATGATCAGTAGCTGATATGCAGAGATAACTACTCACCATATGGACAAGGCATCAATGGAAATTTCAGCATCTTCTAAGAGCCCAGCAAACATAGTCATAGCCATTAGATACCATATTTCCAAGCTTCAAATTTGCAGAAAAGCATCAAGTGTTATCATCTAAAAACTGCAGTGATCATTTGATAAGGATTTAGCTATGAACATACCACATCATGACAGCTGAGGCAACAGATATCTTCACAAATCGCCATAGATCGTGAAAGGCCTTCCATGAAAATCCATGCCAAGATTTGCCACAATTCCCAGCAACAATGTACAGAAACTGAGCCACTGAAATGAACCACCACGATCCATCAAGAACCACCCCTGCACCGACGAGTCCCCACCCGAGATACACGACGAAGAACCAGGTGAAGAAACCATGAAAACACAGTGCAAAAGCAGCAATCACTGCAATCACAACAACCTTGCTCTGAGCCTGCAGGAACTTGGTGGTTGGGTACATGGTGGCGTACGCTAACTGCTGTGGAATCATCCACAGCGCTAAATTCCCGGCCTGTTTGGATATGGCGGCAGGCTGGCCGAGAAATCGGAGAAAATCTCCGGCGAACACGAACAGAGGAATCGTCGCAATCGACAATACGATGAGGATCAGCCACGTTTTCTGCATGTAGATCCCCAGCATCTCCAATTGGTTGGCGCCAAATGCTTGCCCACAGTAAGTTTCCAGTGCACTCGACATCCCTAACTGCGATAACAGCAACACGCACTTTCTGAATGACATTTCGGTTAAACGCAAAACGGAAATTAATCAACTGCGGCGCGGCGTACCATAATAGCGTAGGGGAACGCCGAGATGATGTTGTTCTCCACCGATAGGGCGGCGAGTTGAGTGGTGCCGAGGTGGCCGGCGAAGATCTGCGAGATGGTGATGAGACCGTACTGGCAGAAAGAGGTGAAGATTGCAGGGCCAGCAAGGCACCACAGCTTCTTCGATTCGATGAAGAATTCTCCGGCGAAGTCTCCGACGCCATTGATTGGCGGCATGTCTTCTTCTTCTTCGTCGTCGTCTGTACTCTTCTCCGGTTTCCGTTGTAGTAGCGGGGAATTCGCTTCGCCATCGCCGCCGTGCACGGCGGAGAGAAGATGCTCTCCGCCACCGTTTTCCATGGTGTATTAAATGCAGCTATGCTAGCAATGAAAGCAAACACTATTATTAGTACGTGGTTAATAATATTATAACTAGTGCAATTATATATTAAGATTTCTATATTTATTTTTTAAAAATGCTAAATAATTTCAATAAATTCAAATAAAATGATCAACAAATTAGAAAAATCAAACAAAGAGACTTTTGTATCCTCACGTTTTTTCCTTCTTTCTTTACTTGCATGATTCGAATACTTTCATTTGAATTTAAATAAGACACGTTCCAAAGTACCATCATTAATAAATTGGGCCACGTTGGTGATGAATTGTGTGTACAAATTTGGTTATATCTGAGGTTTTGAAAAAATATTCTTTTATGAAAATAATAAAAGAAAGCATACTTGCATGATAAAAGTATGTTCGCATATATATGATGCTGAGATTCCAAATTGGTTTCGAAAATGGTGGCAGAAATTTGGCCCAATGGAAGATATTCTTCCAAAGTCTTTTGACTTTTATGAATGGAAATATGTCAGTCCAAAATTGGACAAGATAATTCAAAATCGACCATTCTCAGATTGGGCAAGTGCAATGGACTTCTTTATTGAATTCTCAATCTCATGGATATGGAAATGAGACATTGAATTTGGTTATACCAAACATAAACTCCCATGCATTAATAGAATTTTTTATGTAAAATTTTGGGGAAAATTAATAAAAATTGATCCCGAAACAAAGGCGTTATACGGACAAGAACTATTGGATAATATCCAATTAACAATTTCATTATATGATAATTTAAAGAAAAAGGCAAAAGAAAGAAATGCCAGGAGTATACTTTATTTTTTGTATTTTATAATAATATGTAGAATATTATAATATAAAATACAATAGAATAAGATATATAATATTGCAATATGTGTGCATAATCATATGGCCATATTATTCGTTCTTTCTGGAAGCTTCACCGTAAAATGCAGAAAATATTTGTTTTTTTCTCTTAAATAATGACAAAATTTTATTCGAAGTTACGAACAGCAACAACCATAGCTACGTCAATGTTCTGTCTTTTTTTATTTTTTATTGGGAACTTTGAGATTTATAATAAGTTGTATAAATGGAAAAATAATCAACAATTAATTGTCTTTTAGGAGTTAATTAATATGAAACGGAGGGAATACATTGTTTCTAAAATATTGTTTTATATATTTTAGATATTGTTTCATATGTGGATTTATTATTTCCTTAATTTTTTTGTTATTTGAGATATCTTTCCATCCATCCACCATTTTTATAGTTTTTTCTGTGTTCTGTATAAATTTTTATATTAAGAAAATAAATTGATTTGAAGGAAATAATTATTTCCTTTCAATTAAAAAACCAAATAAAATGAAAAAAAATCTTATTTTATATAGGAACAATTATTCAAATAAATTAAGCTATAAATAAAAGGATTAATTACATAAAAAATCACGAACTTAGGGTTCAGTTTTAATTACAACATGAACTTTTGACTTTAACACAAAAAACACTCAATTTATCACTTGTTTCAATTCAGGACATGTTTTGGTTTTTACGGGATCTGTTGGTCCGGCTTAGAGGGGGGTGAATAAGCCTACTCAATTTTCAAACTTTTCTTATCTTCAGAAGGCTTAGGTCCAGAGTCAGTAATCTTTTGGGAGGTTACTTATCAGAGATATATTGCGGAAGCTTTCTCTCATCGAAAGACCAAGTACGAAAGACATGCATCTAGCATAAGATATGCAGATAGAACAGTAAGCATAAACAAACGCATAGATATACAGAGGTTCAAAGGTGGAGTAATCTTTCTACATCATCTCTGCCTCTTTTCAAGAGGGAACATTTGTTAATCTTGTTGATTTACATAGCTCTATCTATTACAACACAGACTTAACAAGTAAGTAGCAAGCCTACTCATGGCTGCTCAAAGCTGCTTGCCTACTCTCCTAACTGACCCACACAGGATCCTACCCAATCCACTCAGGATCCTTACTTTATTCTACAGAAAGCGAACGGCTTATCAAGATCCTAGTCCTAACTAAGCACTTTTAGACAGTCCTTAACAGGTTTGTCTTATTCTTCAACTGGATGCAGCAAGCTTTGGCTTCTTTTGCAGGTTGCTCTGCTGTAACTTGCTGCCAGACTGAGTGACTGAATATTCTAGCGTTTCTGGGGTGTAGAGTGTTTGAGCTTACTACTCTTCTTTTGATCTTTTGTACACTCTTTTATCTCTTCTTCTTCTTCTTCTTTATTCCCCCACTTTGCTCTTTTTACTTCTATATGCTCTTCACCCTCTTTTCCTCTTTCTTGCACTTTGCTCTCTTCTTCTCTTCTCTGCGCTCTCCTCTCTACTCTCTTCTTTTTCAGTCTTCAGTCTTCTTCTATTTATAGATTAGGAAATCTGCCCGTTAAAGCTGTAATACCCGAAATCCTCTTTATTTATTGCACATATAATTCAAGTATCATATCCACCACTTATTAATGGGTCTTCCATTATGGTTCTTTTTAAAATTTGAATTATTTTTATGTTCTTATATAATTGATGAAGGGAAAGTTCTATTATAATTGGTTAAAACCTTAGTGATACTTGAGTCTTGAGTGCACAAATGTGAATTATGTAATTAATAATATTACAAAGTTAATGGCATATCAAATAAAACTCATAACAATTACATTTTGAATTAATATATATTTATATACGAATATATATATATGTATCTTTTGTAGTATACTTAATTAATAAAGAATTAAATGAATGGTGATTTTTATTGTCTACTAAACACTGCACTGAATCAATATAAGGGAAATAATATTAGTGTCATCTACCCTCATCATTGATATTATATTAAATTAAAAATATTATAATATAACCTTAAATAATAATTTCTTATATGAATATACAATCTATATTAAATTAAATTAAAAATAATTTATAGTAAATTAGAGTATTACTCATAATAGAATTTTATATGATTTTGGATTAGAATTTCAATGTAAAATTATATAAATATGAAAAATGTAAATTACTATTATAACCTTAAATAAAATCTTTAATAAGGATATATTAGGCAATCCATATTTTGTAAGAAATATCCATACTTTTATATAGGTAATATATATATATATATATATTAGAAAAGAAAAGTTTTCTGCATTATTAATTATTGGAGTATTAATTATTAGTGAAAATCTAGTTACTATGGAATAGATAAGTAATTACCAGAGTTTGATGGTTTGTTTATTTAATATGCGTAAGCACATGTGTATACTTATAGCATTCAAGTTCGAATTTTAGTGGTTTAATTTATTGAATATACAAGAGTTAAACAAAAATGCAAAGGTTACAAATTTTATTTATCCCTACTTATCATTTTAATTAACTACAATTTTACACAATGTATAGGATCATCGAACTTTGGAGTTGAAATTTAGTTTGAATATAAGATCTTCAGAAGAAGCATCTAATGTTCTAAGTGTAAGATACCAATTTCTGGAATTTGAGGTAAGTAGAAATTCATTTGCAACTACAATGCATGAACATAGTATTTCGTGTTATATTCGATTGATTGATATTATATGAGTTTATGTATCCTTGAAAATTGACGTGTTTAATTGATGCTATGGTGAAATATATAGAGTTATGAGCTTGTTTTGCCTTAAAGAGTATTTTTCTAATATTTATTAAACCTTCGTTTTATTCTCGTATTCTGATGTGTATAAATATGTAAATATAGTAGTGAGTGTGGTTTAATATTTGGGTACATACTAAGAAACGTGTTATAATATACTAAATGATTTTGGTGTACAAAGTTGGGCTACTATGTTTAAGTTTTAAAAAGGAAAAATAAAATGCACACGCTCACTTACATGTTTTTTGATATGAAACCTATTATAAATATCGCTGTGTAAGAAAAGTGGGCATGACAGAAGGTGGGTAAATTTCCATCATTAAATGTGCCGCACTCTTCTGATACACGCCAGCTTTTTGCTTTCCACGTATCTTCATCTGATTGACTCCATTCCTCTTCTCTCTACTGGTAACTTCTAGCTTCTTTCTTATGCTTGCTTTGTAGCTTTCTTCCCAGCCTTGCTCTCAGGTGGCTTGAGGCTTCTGTAGCTTGCTACTTTGCAGTATGCTTTGGCATGGTTTCTTCCAGGTAGCTCGAGTCATCGGTAGCTTGTTGCTCTGCTGTGCTTTGGCATAGTCTCTTTCAGGTAGCTTCCTGCAGTAAGCATTATCCTTTTTAGTTTACCAGATTCCTTTCACCATTCTCTTCAGTATTCTTCCTCTGAAGCTTTATCTGTCGTATCTTTCTGCAGTAACCTCGTTGCAGTAACCTTACAAGATAGGTTATGCTTATAGATTTGAGGGTTACTATTATGTGGTTTTGTCTCATCAAAACATACTTAAATATGTTCTAACAGGCTCCAATTGCAGAGATTAAGTTTAAATTGTATACGTTAATAATTTGACATACATATTTACATGTGGATATGACTGATCTGTGAGATGTTTGTGTGTTTCGGGCTTTAATTGTCGACTAGCTTGAAGTTCAACTTGTATAAGTTAATTATGGACATATAAATTTGCATTTGGATGATAACTGTATTTAAATTACATGTTGGTAATTAACATATATAATTTGGGTTCTACATTAGCAATTGGAGCTCAAAAAAACCCAAATATGTCTCGAATTGAAACAAGTGTTAAGTTGAAAGTTTTTGATGTTACAATCAAAAATTCATGTTACAATTGAAATTTAAGCCTAAGTTCGTGCTTTTTTACGTAATTAACCTAAATAAAAACATCAAACCAATGTATAGGCCCAATTTGGTCATAAGCAAAGCCCACTTGACTTTAGATTATTTAAACTTTAGATTATTTAAACCTTTTTAGTCAATTGCATTTAGTAAACAACAATCATACCAGTCCACAAAATATTTATAACACAATATTTTTTTTGAGGCATATAAAAGGGCCCATGGCCTTTAATAGGCTAATATCAGTATTCTCACCTACCATATATATTATTGCTGATCTTTGACACATATTTATTATAATGATGAATTTCATGTTACATTAATCAAAAAATTCTTTTAGCTAATTATAGTAATAATGTATTAAAATAGATCTTGAGTGAGTAAATGATTAGATTAGTAGTTGTTTCAATAAAAAAGAAAAAGAGAACTTTTTTGGTGAATAAATGTGTTGAATTTCCACATAAATGTTTTATAGTGAAGAAATAGAATATTCCAAATTCTAAAAAAATGGTTAAAAAAACCCTACTTTTTAAAATGTAATTAAATGAAATAAATCTCTTATTACAGTGAGAGTAATAACTTCCACAACTGTTGTAAGCACAAACATGCGAATTGTCTGAAAAATCTTTTCCCCAATTTCTCGAGTCCGGCGATAATGGCCGCAAAGCCGAGTTCGAGCAGCGTGACGCCGACGATAATCCACCAGAAACTGCACCCGCAAAAGCAGAGAGCAATCGAGCAGCAAGAGAAGCGAATCGAGGAGGTCTTGTCGTCTCCGATCCTTTTGTCCGACCAAATTGGCGAAGCGGTTAAGGAAGCAGAGTCGTTCAAATTCGAGTGCTCCGAGGTGGGGAAGCAGGTGGAGCGCCTCTGCCAAATGCTCCGCTCCGCCGTCCGCCTCGCCACCTCCACCACCGCCGGCGCCACCTTCTACGACCGCCCCATCCGCCGCATCGTGGCGGAGGTCTCGAGGAATCTCGAGAAATCCCTAACCCTCGTGAAGAAATGCCGCCGCCGCAGCATCCTCCGCCGCGTGGTGACGATCGTCTCCGTCGCGGACTTCCGCAAGCTGCTGGCGCTGCTCGACTCCTCCGTCGCGGATATGGTCTGGGTTCTGAGCATCTTCGACGCCGGCGGCGGAGGTATCGTTCTTACCCTGCCCCCCATTGCTAGTAACGATCCTATAATCTCTTGGGTTTGGTCTTTTATTGCATCGTTGCACACTGGCCAATTGCAAGACAGGATTGAGGCGGCGAATGAGTTGTCTTCTTTGGCTAAGGATAATGATAGAAATAAGCAGATTATAGTTGATGAAGGTGGGATTTTGCCATTATTGAAGCTGTTGAAGGATGGCTCATCAGTGGAAGGGCAAATAGCAGCTGCTTCTGCGTTGTTTAATTTGGCTAATGATGAAGAAAGAGTGCAGGCTATCATCCATGAATTAGGGATTCCAGTTATTGTTCATGTTTTGGGAGATTCTGCAATGAAGGTTCAGATAAAGGTTGCAAATTTAGTAGCTAAAATGGCTGAGCAATCTCCTCTTGCACAGGAGGATTTTGCTCGTGAGAACGCGATTAGGCCACTCGTGACATTGATGTCGTTTGATTTGTTCATGGATGATTCCAAGCTCAAGCTAGGGAAGCCGAGCATTCACTCCATAGTTCAGATCAACAAGGAGATGGAGAAGAAGAGTTTGTATAAGCCTGGAATCGGCTCGTCTTCATCCAAGCATTACTCCGAGGGTAGTAGCAAGGGTGGGAGCCATAGGAAGGAGCGAGAGAATGAGAAGCCCGAGTTGAAGCTCAAGCTCAAGATCAGCTGTGCCGAGGCTCTGTGGATGCTTGCAAGAGGGAGTGTACCGAATAGTAAAAGGATCACTGACACGAAGGGTTTGCTATGTCTGGCTAAGCTTGTTGAAATGGAAGAAGGTGAGTTGCAGAGGAATTGCTTGATGACAATAATGGAGATAACAGCTGCAGCCGAATCCAATGCTGATCTCAGACGAGCTACTTTCAAGACAAATTCTCCGGCTGCTAAGGCTGTGGTTGACCAGCTGCTTAGGGTCATCAAAGATTCCGATGATCCATCACTGCAAATGGCAGCCATAGGGGCGATAGGGTCTTTGGCCCGAACGTTTCCAGCCAGGGAGACGAGGTTTATTGGCCCGTTGGTAGAGCTTCTTAGTCACAGGGATCAGGATGTGGGGGCAGAAGCTGCTATTGCACTTGGGAAGTTTGCTTGTCCAGACAACTTCCTGGCTGTGGAACACTGTAAGACCATCATCGAGTTCAGAGGCGTTCCGCCTCTTATGAGACTGTTGAGAGGAAACGAAAAGGCCCAGTTACATGGTCTGATTCTTGTATGTTATCTTGCCATTCATGCTGGTAAGAGCGAGGATCTGGAACGAGCAGGGGTTCTGAACGCTTTAGAGGGCGTGGATCGAGCAGTTATCACTCAACACCCGGAATTGAAAGAGTTGATTCCTCAGGCGATATACCATTTAAGCGTGTTTCATCAGTCACACTCGGGTATGCTCACTCAAAGGCAGTTTTAAACCCCCATGAGGGCCAATGTTGTTGTTAGAAATGAATGCATTTGATTAAGTATCAAGTGTTCTGTACAAATGGGATTAGAAACATTGTTTTCTCCGATGAAAGAATTGGTACAACATTGTCTATTTAGTCTCAAAATCTTGGTTATTGCCATATCACATGCTATATTTGGCCTCAAGATCAACTTCTGCGAAATAACAAAGTCTCAAAATGCATTATAAGTTGTAACATTATTATATATAGAGAAGAAAATACATGAACATGCAATTCTAGGTTGATGCAATATTTACATTTGCAATTATTCTGGGGAACCTACACTGCTGGCAATGATGAAGAGACGAGACAGGGCTCAACGTGGCGAAGGCAAAGCTTGCCAGGTGTCAGCAAGAAACATAGCTCTATCACGAGAAGTTGCAGAAAGTTGTTGAAGAATAACATTTTTGACGTGAGCTGCGGCTCTTTCTCCAGCACGGTTGGCTAGCTCCAGGTACACCACAGCCTTCATCATATCTCCTTCCTATAATACCATCATTATCAGATTCCAAGTTCAATCTCAATCACATAACACAAGCTACATATATATCATCCTGTGCTTTAACAAGTGAATTCGATAGGGTTACATACTGAAAAGAGGCCCAGTCCGTGCTCAAACTGAGCTTTGCTATGGCCATGATCAGCGGCCCTCTTCATCCATTTTCTCGACAGACGGTGAGACTGCATCAGGCCTTCACCCATCAAGTAGCATAGAGATGTATTATACATTGCACGCACATATCCCCCTTCTGCAGCTTTCATGTACCAACGAGCCTGTTATGAGTTCAAAATTCAAGAAAAGGAAATTCTTCAGAGAACAGAACTTGCCTTTTAGTTTCAATTACATTCAAGTAATCATTGATTTTTCTCAGGCACTGCTGCCACGTAACTCTCTTGTTTAGGCCATGATCAGGTACATGAGATCCATTATCAAATAAACAAGCTATATATGCATAAGATGAAAATCCGCTTTTCTTGAGACAAAAGCATGCCAAATATCCAAGAATTCACTCATGCAGAGAAATACCGCGTCCGGGAGACTTTGTGCCACCCCTCGACCTTGGTGTAAACAAAGCGCAAGTTGGTATTGAGCGCGGACATGACCAGCAAAAGCAGCTCGGTATAACCATCCAATTGCTTCTTTGGGGTTTGTTGGATTAGCTGCAACATTTGACATCAAAACATGGCTGGAAGAATCAGAATAGAGCTATAAAGGTTCCATCTGCCCAAAGCATGAAAATGCCAGCGAACATCGACATGTCACTATCCTTAAGGTCAGATGCATTGTCATGTTGTAAATGTGTTAAAAGAATAAACATGTTAGGTCAATCCTACATGCTCCTTGTTTTGAAACGACTACAAAATGGAAGGTGAACAAGTAACTGATACATAATGTGAAACTCATGATCAACTACAGAGCATAGCAAACATGGCATTTTGTGTTGTGGGATAGTTAACTCAATAAAATGTATCCATAAACTATATCTTACTCCTCTCTTTACTTGGATCCGATTCGCGAAGATGGGTACGATCCATGGTTGCATTGTATCTGATTTTAATGTTCAACATTGTTAACTTGCAAAAGAATCTTTCTGCATTCATAGAAGAGAACAGCATTTCTTCTCTTTCTAAACCAACCACACTGAGAATATGAAGAAGCAATGAAATTAACTCCCTATCAATGATGAATAACACCATCAAAATTACTTCTCAGTTATCAATTCACAGTGCTAATCAATCAATCAAGAATCATCATCATCATCATAATCATAATAATAATAACAAGAAAATACCTTGCAAATACAAAAGTGCCAAATTGCACTGTCCAGCAGGATCGCCGAGCTCCGCCGCCCTCAGATACCAAGCAATCCCCTCCTCCTTCTTCCCCATGTTACAATAAATCAACCCCGCGTCCACCATCGCGAGCGTGGACCCACGCGCCGCCGCTTTCAAGAAGGAATCCAAAGCCTTGGTCAGATTAGCTCTGACTCCTCCACGCCCATGCTTGAACCTCTTCCCCCACTTCAGAAAAACCATCGCCTCCCGCAAGGGTTTCAGCGCGTCCCTCCACACCTTGCACACGAGCGAAGCCGCCTTCAGATTGGGCAGCGTGAATGACGCCGCGATTCTCGCGATAACATCGTACGGCAGCAAGGAGAAATCGAAGCTGGGCGGCGGAGACGGCGAGGCCTGCACTTTCGGGGCGAAATTGAAGAGCGATAGAGGGGTTTTAGCGGGCTTCGTCAAAATCGAGGAATCGTGGGACTTCTTGAAGAAGGGGAGGGCCGTGAAATGGTTGCTGTCTGAGCTGCATGGCCATGTCTTGTGCTTCATGTGGCGGCGCAGTGGCGGTGATGCGGCGGTGCTAATGCCCGACCGACGCTGAGCTGTCGCTTCAATGGCGGATGGTGACGTAACCGTGAAAATACTGTGCGTGAGATGAGTGATGAGTTCCGTCATTTGTGTTCACAAAGTATTATAAATATCACAAGATTTTGACATTATTAATTTCTTTTTTCTAAAGTCTTAATTTTTAATAAATGATTTTTGACCATTTGATTTATGAAATTTAATAATTAATCTGTTTTTTGTTTGGCTAAAAAGTCTAACCACCATCTACACATCTATGATGATTCACGTCCATACATTATACAACATAATTATTTCATATCAAATCACACGGATTTAGGTGTTATATACATGTTCTTCAAATGTTATATATATACCCTATAGATGTTATGTTTCTTGGTATTATAAATATACTCTACAGGTATCATATGTATGTAAGAGTATACATGTGATACCTGAAAAGTATAAACGTAAAGTATATATTTAACACCATATGATGATTAATTTGGGGGCACGAGGCACACAAGTGTCACTCTTTGTAAAAATGTCATTTTTTGTTATAAAAGTATTTTTCTTGAAATCATATTTATAGAAGCCAATGAAAATAGTAAAGTCCTTTTTTCATACATAAACCAGAAAGTAAAGTAGGTCAATACAATTTTCCACAAGAAAAAGATTATTCAAACTCTAGATGTTATGATTTATTAATTTACTTCACTTGACTACTATTGGGCCTGTTGTAAACATTTCCATTTTGTGTAGTATAAAACTATAAGCCCAATTTAACTTGGGCTAAAGATATCTGGCAATTGAGATTTCCATTAGTGTTGGGCCTATTGGATCCACTAAATTGGGCCTTTAGTGCTTGTTTCAGATCATATTGGGCCAGACCATTTACCTTAATGGATAGAGTTCGGTCCAAGTTCAATAAAATTATATATTGTCCATTTTCTTTCATGGGTCTGAGATACTCTTAGTTGCAATATCAACTATGAATTTTATGGACATTTGTGAAAATAAATTATGACAAAAAATGCATGTAACATATTTTACCAAGCCTATAATATAAAAGACCAATTTAAGAAGCAAGATTAGCTTAATTTCAATTCCAAATTTACATGTTACTAGTTTATATAATCACACACATTATAGTACATGAAGATTTTCCAAATATTATATGAACTATATATATGTGTGTGTAAACAAATATATGATTTAATAATTAGGCAAGTAGAGTTGAGAAACATAATTCCTTTTTAATATATTGTCCAAAAATATCATCTACTAAAATACGTAGAATCTACCATTGGCTTCTTGAATAATATATATATATATATTTTTAAAGGGTATATTAAATAATGCTATGATTTATTAAATTACTCCAAAATTTATTTTCAAATTCTAAATATATTTTGTCCTCTTTCGGTAGTGTGCCATCTTGTCAACCTTTTCCATACTTATCTAAATAAATAATCCTGCCGAATTCTTGTCTCATTATTGTTGTTACTATTACTATTTTTTAAATAAATTTGTCACATTGTTTGTGATGAGATTCTCATTCATAAAAGTTAGTGTTAAAATTCCCATTATATATAAAACTCACTACATAAGATTAAAACACCAATTTTTAAAAAAAAAAAAAATCTTGGGAATCACTCACACTATCTAGACAAAAACCAAAAAGGGCAAGAATTATTTTATGATGGAAAAGTGGAGGAAATTAGTAATTAAATGAGGAAATAATAAAATAATAATGTACGAATTAATACAAGTAGCCTTTCATATTCATGTGCTGTCTCCAATTATTGAAGCTAAAAGAATTTTATTTTATATCACTACATGCCAACTTGTGATATTGCAACACGTGTCTGTTTTTTATTTGCTAATAATTCAGCACCGATCCCGAAATTATTATTTTATATGCTTTGGATTATTTGAACCCTAAAATAATACTATTATCTCTTCAACTTGATACATGGATACAAGTTCGTTTTCCCAAGTTTTTCAATTTTTTATTTCTTTGTATAATGGTAGCAAATCATGTAATTATTGTTACTATTTTACTAATAGCATAGTAAAATAATTGTGCAGTGAAACATTGTTAATTTGCCCATTGTAGCTTAATTATACTCATACAAATGAACCATGCACAAAAAACTCATAACAAATTTACTTCGTTTATCATTCTCTATACGTATGTTTCATCAGATATCTTCAAACAATTAGCCATATGCACACCACATTTGTAAATTCATTACTCGCTAATAACTGAACATGTATGCAGACAGTTAATGGAACGAGACGTGAAATTGAACATCAAATGTGATACAAGATTCAGAACCTCGTCGAAGAATGTTGGAAGGGATTAGTGCTGTCTCTCTCAAGCTCTCACTCCACATCTCTCTCAGAAGCATAGGATTCTAATCCAGTAATCTATCAAGACTTGTGTAAGTTGTCTTTTGCACAAAAAAAAGAAAGCATTTACACAGAACCTTCCCACTTTCATAAGCGTCCTAGGTGGGTGGGGGGTCTCTCTTTTTGTGGGACATCCTTTTCTATCACTAATTAATTCTTCAACATAACTTTCTAACTTATTCTATTATTTCTTATCTAATCCACCCATAACCCATTATTTAATATTCGCATTATCTTGCTAGTGATCTGGTCTAAGGGTTAATGTTGTATGAAAGCAAAATTTACCCACTAATGATCTCCAAATCGATCAAGAATCACACTTTTAGGTGCACTGCATCAATTGCATGTGCATGTATTATCTTAGGTTTCTTTAATATGGAAATATGATGAGAATTTTAGTACTGAAAAACTTACATGCATTGTTTTCGATTCATGTAATGTGTGATGGTAATTCAAATCCGAGTAAGAAAAGTAAAATAGCAAATAGCAAGAAAGCATATATATATAGAAGTACAAATGTGGATATATAACAAACGTAATTTAATTGCCATGATCTTGTTACTTATACATAGGCTGATTTACATCAGAAAATCAAGAATTAAACCTAAAACTACTAAAGTTAAATAAAAAAAAAACATGGGGTTGTAATAACTTATATAGCTTAAGTTAGGCCAATCAAATTGTTCTAATTTCAAACAACTTTCTATCACCTCTTGTATGTAAAAAACACTATTTGAAACAGAGGATCCCGTCAGACACCCTTGACACGACGCGTGAATATAGTTTCCAAATCGGGGGGATTGAAGAACTCCCTAGCTTTCCCATAGTGGCAAGATCTTGAAGGGGCTGGCTTTCTCTTCTTGGGAGGTGGAGGGCAAGGCAATGTGGTCGGAATTCTTGATCCTGCAAACGTGGGAGTCGTCGAAAACTCTTCTTCTGCATCGTTCTTGTCGGCCGGTTTGGTGAAAACCGGCTTCAATGGATTCCTAAGCCCAGAAATGACCCATTTTTCAGAGTCCACAACACCACCATCCATTGGATGAAGCTTTTCTGAAAACCCCATTTCAAGATCAAGATTTTGAAGGGTTATATATATTTGTATGGATATTATGTGCAAGATTAATAGGAGAAAAGGGATCTTTTTTCTTGCACTTTTTTTTTTTTTGCTTTGGTGGGGAGATGGAATATATTCTGGAGAAACTTGAAGGAAAAAACTTGATGATAAAAAGAGGTTTTTTTTGCAAGAGAAAAGTGGAGGGCTTTATATGAAAGGAGGAAGAGTAATGGTGAATGTTGCTTGGGTTTTATTTTGAGCAATGTAAATGAAATGATCCACTGCAACTTATGAATATGATTTATGACACCTTTTTTTTTTTTTTTTTTTTGAGACAAGATTTATATTTTATAGTTTAATTTTGGGAGGGATAGAAAGAACCCGAGGAAGTCGCGAAAAGTATAGAAAAGATGGGGGTAGAATAGTAAATTTACAAGATATTGACTTTGATTGCTGGCGCCAATTTGTTCCATTTCAGCCGTCAATTCGTTTTCTTACATTTTTGCCCTTAGTTTTCTCTAGATTTCCCATTGGATGGGGTAGAGGTGCTCACCCGATTCGGAAAATCGAAATCGGATCAATGGTTCGATTAATCGTAAAACCGGATTAAGTGTTATGTCGCTAGAAGAATCGGATGAACCGGTGGTTTGAACTGCCTGTTGTGCAATCGAAATTTTACATCTCGAACTGTTGAGATGATTCGAACGTTGGTGATCTCACAATCATGGTTGCACAAACAAAAACGAGGAAAGAAACAAACCGACAAACAGATGGCTAGAACCGAAACCGACGGTTCCAACTAGCTGACGGGTTCCCCATTGATGTCTCTAAGTGAAGCCAATTTATCCAGACAAGTGGAGCAAAGAATAAAAGAGCAAATCTTGAAATTCTTGTTTCAGAAAATGTAGGTTTCATGGCACTATCGATTGAAGAGAGCAACTAACACAACATATAATAGTAGTGATTGAAACACATTCACAAGATTGCAACAAGTGTATAGAGTAATATTGCAACATTAGAACAACCACAGATGAGATAAATCAGAGTAGCTTGTGACAAATTTTTGCAACATGTTTACATAAATACCAAGTCTGTGATAAAAACACTTCTTTACATCCTTGAATACCCCCGGTGATCTTCGTACTGCTCCATGAATTCATCGTTGAATTTCTTGAAACTGTCCATGATCGCGGGCATATCTTCCTCAGCTGGTAAGATGGTGGTTCTCACATGGAACACCCTACATACAGTCATTCCAATCAGCCTCGTTTGCTACACAATTGTCGTAAAAATTGAAAAAGGAGAAAAAATATGAACTTACCCTTCCTTTTGACCAAAGCCAGAACCCGGGACAGTGGAAATGCCAGTGGCTTCGAGGAGTTTCAGACAGTAGAAGACATCTGGCACTTTTCCGGCATTTTTTGCAGCCTCGATGGCTTTTGGAGGTAAGCGTATTTGTGGGAAAGAATACATGGCACCTGCATCCATTTGGTTGTTTATTAGTGATTTGGATTAAAAAGGGTGATTATCTATCTCATTTCATCGTTTTTGAAACCGTTTGTGAAATGACTTACCTTCAGTGAAGTTGCACACGACGTTTCTACAGCTATTGAATCCATCCGTCATTAGCTGTGCTCTTCTCCTCAATGACTCGAGAATTCCTTTGCTGCAAATAAAGTCAGGAAAAGTGAACTCTCAAGTACTCAAAATCGAATATTTACATAATCGAGAAGAAATATAAGCAATCTCACCTCTCTCTCACGAATCTATCGTAGGATATATCCCCAGGCTTAGGAGGGTTGACCATAAGCCCCATCTGCAAATGGGAAAAAAGACCTTAACCATTTTTGCCTCTTTTCTCATTAAATTGTGAATCGACACAAGACATAGTATAGGTGACTTACGAATATTTGGCCAGGAACATTTGGACTCAGTGATATGGAAGCAACCTTGTATATCTCCTCTACGGTCTGTAACAAGAAAAACGAGCAAGAAAAAGAAAGGCGATGTAACAAAGGTGATTAATAAGGCATGAAACACCATTGATCAAGAGCCTAGTTTGATGGTTGAGATTAATACTAAACCTCTGGAGGGATATTAGTCATCTCAAAGTACCCGCCACGTTGCCCACATTCTCCCCAGTAACCTTTGGAGACGGTGTGAAAAGAAACGAGCTGAAGCTCCTTGCTTATGGGTGGGCCCATGTCCATCATAACCTTTGATAAGAGATCATCAGTTTTTTAAAGTTGTGATAATTTCAACATTGTATTTGTCAGAAAATATATATACCTTTCGTGAACTTATAAAGGGGCGCTCGTCTTGGTAAATATTTTGCTGATAAACTTCATCACCAAGCAACACCAAACCGTTTTGGTAACAGAAAGTTAATACTTCTTTAAGATTTGCAATGCTGAGACACTGGCCTGTCGGGTTTCCAGGGTTTATTATCACCATGGCTCGTACCTTATCATAAGTGAAGAATTTAGATGAAGAAATCTTGGCAAGTATTATTACCAAACGATGACTAAGGAATGCTTACGGTTATTCCTTGAGAACGAGCCTGATTGACTGATTGACGAAGGTTACCAATATCAAGACCCCAATTTGCAGTCTCTTCGAGATAATAAGGAACTAAAGAACCACCAAGTAAAGATATTGAAGCTGAGTAAAGTGGATACTGTGGCACAGGGACCAGTATCTAAGGACAAAACAAAGGTTGTCAATACTAAGAATAATAGCACAAAACGGGAATATTAGATTCAAGAACTATTATACCCCGTCGCTTGCACCACGTATAATGGTATTTAAGATCTGCATTACTCCTTTGCTGGCTCCATCTGTTAGAAATATAAGTTCCGGATCACTGCCATGAATGCAATGATCAAAGTAATCAGTTCGATAACCATCTAAAACAAAGGGTTCTCAAGCATAGTATGATTCGGCTTTTACAACCTTGGATATCCATCACGTCTCTCGATGAACTCTGCAACTTCTTTCCTAATTCCAGGAAGGCCACGAGAATCACTGTAAGCACCTGATCAATTATAAGCACATATTATTTGAAGTCCAATCTCATGGTATAAATTTGAAATATTGAAAAATGTGTTGAGTATGATACCTAGACCCCCAGAAGTCAGGGAAAGATAATGTTTAGCTCTTGCAATGGCATCAGCCGGAAATAAAAACCCGACATTAGGATCATCGAGCAGGAATGGAGCTTGACAGAGAGCAACCACCTAAACATAATTTGACTCATAGTAAACAAACTGAAGGAGCATAAAAGAACAGATAGAAACGAAACATAATTATGTCCTGAACCTGGCGAGGAAAGGTCAGAGGTTTTTGTCCAAGAGCATGAGGGTTTCCGACATTTGTGAATATGATCTGCAGTTAAGCATTAAGAGAGGCACTAGGTGATTCTTTTGTTAAAAAGGAGCATAAATTCCAAACATACTCTTACAAATACGAGATAATCACAAAGCTAATTCTACAATCCATTTCTTACTTAGCTAAACATACCTTCTTCCCTTCCTTCTGAAGCTCAGAAGCTCGAAGATACAGCTCACCTCGGACAGCATACTGACATTTCTTGACATTTTCATTCAAGTTCTCGTAATCCAATCCTTTGGATGACATGATGAAGTATGTATCCTTCTAGCTTTGGGTTTGATCCAAATATGGATGTTAATCAGAAGATGTAAGAGAACTCAACTAGCTCCAAACCTAAGAGTTACATACAAGAATCACATATATTAGGTCGCAGATTCAAGAATGTTTTTAGATCATGATAAAAGTTCCAACTCATTTATATGGACACTTTCAAGTCAACAAGGACTCCAAATTCTTTACAAACCATATTGAGCAATTTTATCAATCCTATGTCAACATTGAAGTGTTTGAAATCCTTAGAGCATAACCTTTTAGAATCAAACACTTCATTTGATTCCAACAAAAATACAGCAGAGAACAAGAAAACAGAACCCCAAAAACCACTAAAATTTAACTGAACTACAGAGATGCAGGTTGAAATTGATCAGATGAACTCGATTTGTGAAAACCTTAAATTCCAAAGAAAGCTTTCTTACTTTTTACCACTGGAATTGCAAATTCAATGGTAGTGAAATCAAGTGAAAAATCAATACTAGACAAGAAACTAATATCAGAGTGAAACAAAAATGGATTCATAAACAGTACACATATGTAAAACAAACAAAACAATACAACTAAAAACAAAACCATGTGTTAGTATTACAACAGATAGAGGTAATAATGAATGCATATAGTGACACAAACATCCAAATAAAAGTCTTCATTCTTAACTCAGCACCAAAGCTGAACTAAAGTCCCACCAAGATTAACTACAAATGCACTTCAAAAGTCAATTCAAGACGCATTAAAATCAAGAAATCTCCAAAAAGAACTGAGCTTTTTCTGCAAGAAATCACTAAAAACCATGCTAATTCCACCATGGACAGATCAAAACATGCAGAATCTCACAAAGAACAAACTAATGATCACCAAGTCATCAATCATGTTAGAATCTCCAACTCAAGGCAAAAACCCACAAAGCACATATACCATCACAAACAGAAACCAACAAACCACACTCAATCAATCAAATAACAATGCAAAAAAACTCAATCTTTCAACAAAATCATGATACCCCCAAAAAATATAAAAGTGGGTTCCCCCTATAATACTTCAATAGTTCAAGAAAAGCAGGTACCTTGCAGGTTTCCTCTCATTCGGTTGGGAAAACCTATGTATATTCGAAAAAAAAAATGATCTTGAAACTGTGAAATATTGGGAGGGGACAAAGGGGATCTTATATAAAAGAATAGGTGGCAATGTGGGAAGATATAAATTCTATGGCAACACCACAGCCACTGAAGTGAATAAGGCTTGCAATCTGGATTGTATGTATTGCAATTTTTCGGCCTCATTTGGAGTTTAGGATAAAGTGATTTATTGAAGAGTGGTTCTGCTTCAAATCTCTGCTTTCTTTTTGGACTTTTTTTCAGCTTATACCTATCATTTTTATATATATATTTTTTATTTCTATAGATCACTTATATTTTATTTATTTTATTTTAGTTTTTCACACGGATCAATATATTTTTAATTTAACATGTGTGGATATTGTCCAACCTCGACTTTTTTTTATTGCAAAATCGTGTTTATCTCCATTTTTTTTAAGTTGATGCATAATAAATATGATTGATGAACGAAATAAAAAACAAGAATTTAAAGTATTGTGTAAAAAAATTATTTGTTGATTGCATTTCAAAGATAGATATGACACTTGTGTTGGGAAAGGCCAATTTTAGCTACTTTTGTGCCTAAATTTTATATCCATTTTAAAGCCTTTTTTATGTCTCTATAATTCTATGTCGATTATTCTATCATTTTATTTAATGTTCATAAGTTTTTTAGTGACGGATACTTTAAGTATTTTATGAACTTAAAAAAGAAGAAGCTATTTTTCTGCTAGTTATGTATAAAATAGCTTCTTTTCATGACAATATAACAAAGATTCGTTATGTACAAATCCAAATAATTGAGTACAAATAAATGACTAAATTAAATCTAGCTAAAGAAGTATGATCAAGAAATTATGAAAAACTAAGAACAAAACACTGATTCCTTTTGGATATATAATTTACTCTTAATTTCTTAGATTAGCTTCACATTGTGTTTTGTCAAACTTGGTCAATTTAAAACTCGAATAAAGGTTGTTAAATCAAAGCCGACTTGTAAAACTATGATTAAATCATTATTTAGTCAAATCAATTTATTCATATGTTCACATTGTCCATGAAAATGAAATGATTCCCTCTATTTATATCCTTAATTTCTGTGTAATTTTCCAGGCTTTTGTGCAATGGCTAAAATCAAGCTAGCATGCTTTCTAGCAACAATTTTGATTGCCATTTTCATTCTTGATTCTTTCTCTCTCATTGCAGCCTCTCTCTCTCCTGGTAAATATTTAAAAACCAGATCATAATTTGCAGATCAAACAGTACTCTTACTATGTTTCACTTTCATTTATTTTTATAAGTGTTTTTTGTTGTTTGTGAAAGGTGTAGAGAAATCTGATTCATCATGGTTTTGTGGAGGCAAATCCAGGAAAATGCAAAGTGAATGCTGGAAGCGTTTTAAAGATTTTAAAGGGCCGGTGTCGGACGGGGTACGCCGCCTGAGAGAGGCGGTTGCCCCCCCTCCGCCACCGCAGCACAACCGATCGCCGCCGTGAAAGTGAACCAATATGATGAATGTCCCATATCTGGTTTCTATGCTCAAAATCTTTTCTTTTTTGTATGAGTTTTTGTATTTGATGATTGGTGTTGAAGTGAACTATTTCAAGAATCTGAAACTAGTTAGATAGATCAATGTGATTGCTTGGCTTATATATATATATATATATATATATATTTCATTACTATATAGAGTAACACTTGTGTGCCCCGGGAGCACGGTACCCCTAAATTAAATATCATATAGTGTTAAATATATACTCTATATGTATCATGTATGTACTATTCAAGTATCACATGTATCTTATATACATGTGATATCTATAGAGTATATTTATAACACCAAGAAACATAACATCTGAAAAACATGTATATAACACCTGGATCTGTGCCCCTATGTGTACCTGGAGTATATACGTTTTTGCGTACTATATAATACCAATATATCATGGATTCATAAGTTGCATACACAATATTTGATTGCAAATTCAAACCTTTAGCTATCAAATTTTGCACAATAATACAAGTTGTGAAAAGTAGAAAATAAAGAAGCTTGAATATATGTGACTATATAAATAAGTGGTAAATATCATGTTTAGCTTCATACCAAATATAAAATCAATTATATAAATTTGTTCTCTGTTAATTCGAGTGAAAATACATTATTCTTGCTAGAGGTAAATTTCATATATGTAAATAAATGACAAATATTACATCACAAATCACAAGATATTAGGTTTGAATTAGTAGATTCCATTAATATACACGTTTCAATGAGTAAATCAATTAAACTACTAACACCCAAGAAGATGACAAAATAATTCTTTTTAATTATTTGGATATCTACATTAATATAGATTTTAGTGGAATTAATATTAAATAAAATGAGATTAGGGTTGAATTTGTAAATTCAAGTATACATCTTTTAAATCAAGATTTAAATTTTGCAAAAATCAAAGTATTTGGAGATGTACATTAAATGGAATAAATACTAAATACTACCTCCGTCCCAAAATAAATGACGTTTTAGCCTTTTGCACATATATTAAGAAATGTGATAAAAAGTTCAATCTACCCCTATTTAAGTTTAATTAATGAGGTACTTTTATCTCTTTAACACATTTAATTTGAAGTGAGTAAATAGGGGTATATTTGGTATATTGCATGTAAATATGCTTTGGAATACGAAAACGACAATTATTTTGGGACAAATTTTAGTTGCTAAAACTTCATTTATTTTGGGACGGAGGTAGTAATAGTAATAATAATAATAATAATAATAATAATAATAATAATAGATAAATACGCAGTCTGAAACTGACTACAACTACTCCCCAAATCTTCGCGGCGGACGCCACCGTAAACCGCCACAATGTCGGCCATTTCACCGCCCCAACACCTCCCATCTTCCTCTTCCAAAACCCTAAATCCCATTTCCACCCGCTCCAGAAGCCGAATTAATTGCGAGCTCAGAAATACCTCTCCTCAGAAGTGGACTATTGACTGCGTATTTTCAACCGACCCAATTCACATAATTCTCAAACCCCCAAATTCTAGCCTTATGGCTTCATCCATGGATTCTCCTCTGAAGAACCAGAAAAGGGTTTGTCTTTTTCACTGCTCTGAAATGAAGGATCTCGCTGAAAGGATTGCCTCTGAATCCGACGCCATTGAGCTTCGCAGCATTAGCTGGAGGTAAATTGTTTCTCTTTCCAGGAGAGAGAAAGTATTCCTCTTTTGTTCACTGATGAGTGTTTAATCATGCGGGATTTGCTCTCTTTGATGATCGCGTTGACGGTGAATTTTGTTTGTTTCATGCTAAAAATGATTACTTTGTATTGTCTTGATCATGATTGAATCAAATTCTCGTGAGGCTTTCGAGTGAAAAATTTAGGTTTGATCTTATTTGTGGGAAATGGAAATCTGTTAAAATGTTTGGAATCAATTGTTAGATTGTTTGGTCTCTCTTACTATTTAGTTTATTAGTTATAAATATGGCACTTTGTTTTAGTTGAGAAGTGAAAGAGTGAAGTTTACATTTTCCTTTTCAGTAGTCTTACTTTTCTGTCTTAAATAGTTATCCTAGAGCTTAGATGAAGACACATGATTGATGAGAGAGAAACTAATATTTCAATATAACAAATCTACTGACCGAATACACTGTCGAATTCCAGATTTCTTATCGGATCTTAGTATTTAATATCTAAGGGAGGCAAATAAGGTCAACAGTATGTGTTATTGGTTTGAAAGATCCATTTTTGTGTCCAGGAAATTCGAAGATGGATTTCCGAACTTGTTTATATCCAATGCTCAAGGAGTTCGTGGGCAACATGTAGCTTTCCTTGCTTCATTCAGCTCTCCTGGAGTTATTTTTGAGCAATTGTCCGTTATCTATGCTCTGCCAAAACTGTTTGTGGAGTCCTTCACGCTTGTCCTGCCATTTTTTCCTACGGGCACTTCTGAGCGCATGGAGGACGAAGGAGATGTTGCCACAGCATTCACGCTTGCTAGGATCTTGTCTAATATTCCAATATCTAGGGGTGGACCTACTAGTTTAGTAATTTTTGATATCCATGCCTTACAGGTGGGTACGTAGATGCTTGCGGTGAGTTGGTTCTTGCTTCATGCTGTTCGAGTTTCTGTCTTCAACCTTTTATTTTTTATTTATGAGCTTAGTTTAACCTTTCCATGTATTGTTCATCTTGCAGGAGAGGTTTTACTTTGGTGATAATGTTTTGCCATGTTTTGAAAGTGGTATACCACTGCTCTTGAACAGGCTACAACAGCTTCCTGACTCTGACAACGTAATATTTCTTCTCTTCTGTTTTTTAGTTTTTATGCACCTAGTCATTTTAATAGATTTGATGTGTTTAGGAATTGAATGTCACCATTGGATATACGTATAATGTTATGCTACTTTCAATGTGATTTTTTTTAGTCCAAGGGCTTAAAAAGCTGGCTCCTTAGTGTGAATGTTAGCAAACTTACTTCGGCCATCGTATGTTGTTTGTTTTTCATATCTAGTTGCATGACACACATTATTTTGTTAGATATCTTGTGCTCTCCATTTTTTTCACAGTTCTGCCTTGATGGCATAGTGAACTGATTTTGCTAGACATAAATTTTGTGAACCCTGTTACCACCTTTTTATGAGATAAAATCAATTGGTTACTATCATTTTAAAAAATTGTCTGTTCCATTTTTCCATGTCCAGATAACAATAGCCTTTCCAGATGATGGTGCGTGGAAACGATTTCACAAGCAGTTACAACACTTCCCAATGGTAACACTTTCAGTGATAATTGTTAACATTACTTGACCATTCCATTTTGAGATTTATCCATTAGCTTTTGAATGTTATCCATTATCCATTGTAACTATGTCGATTCTTGAAAATGATAGTGGAGTGCTGCACATATGTTTGGAAATTGCTGTTTGTATAAGTATTACCCACCGAATACTTTGGAATTTGTAGCGACCATCCTTCGTATCTGTTTTATGGTATATGTGACTCTTAGATCGAAAGCATCAGCACAGTGTGGTTGTGTTTATGGCCTTTTGTCACCTTAAATCTAGCGTAGTTTGTCTATATTTTTCTTAATTGCACATTGATGTTTTTATCCTCAGTATTTTGTCAGGCAACAATGACATAATGGAGCTTATTATGATAAAAGCATGGTAAGATGTCAATCTCATGATTTGGCTGGTATATAGATACCTGTACGGAACTGTGCTTCGGAAATAATCATTTTGCCACAGTACTTGAACATGATAAGTCTATCTTGCTTATCAGAAATCAACTCAAAGGGATGCATGACAGTGCTTCACCTTGTTCCAGGGATGTCCAACAGTAATTTTTCCCTTGTATTAAGTGAACTATGCTTTATTTTTTCTTGTTTTCCTTTACAAAAGTCAATTTTTTTGCAATTTCTTGACTCTTTGGAGGAAAGACCCATACATGTATTAGCCATTATTTGCAGCAATATTACCATGACTAAGTTCCATTTTCTAGTATATGCACTATCATGTACTAAATTGTCTACTTGCTTAATTTGGCGAACAGATTGTCTGCGCAAAAGTTAGGGAAGATGAGCAACGAATTGTAAGAATTAAGGAGGGTGATCCAAGGGGACGTCATGTTGTGATAGTGGATGACCTTGTCCAGTCAGGTGGCACACTGATAGAGTGTCAGGTGAGAAAAAAGAAGTCAACCTTCCACAATAAAAGTTGCGTTTTCTTTTGGGATATTTTACCATAATTAGAATACTGTCCATTCCAGTAAATACTAAATACCATATCTAAACTTGATCATATTTTATGAAGCAAGTTGTGACAGGTGAATCTTGTCAACTTATTTACAAATCTCTTTTGTTATAACTCATTCTTTGTGTCCGGCTCAAAACCTGAAGTCTGATGATATAAATCGGTGCTCTGAAAATGGGATCAACCATCTATTGTAAAGTGTTGATGTTCTTTGTTTGATACTGTCTAATTCGTTGAAACACGGACTCAAATCAGAAACACTTTGACTCCTCATTTTTAAAGGGAAAATATCCTCTAGTTCATGAATTAAGGATGCTCTAGGCAAATTAAAAGATTGTTACTTTATCTTCCAAATAAGTCAATATCCTCACTCTTTGCTATCTTCTTCTAGAAGTTGGAAGTTTTCTGTAGGGTAGAGTCCATATAGTTTCTGATAGTCTAACAATTTTCCCTGTGCAAATTTTTTATTCTTTTGGCTGACCACAAAGTAAAGAATTCCAGTGATCTACATCAAGCAGGAGACCTGCTTTGGATCCCAGTCAAAGACTCGATTACACAAAATCATAGCTTAAGTACCATTAAAAGCTTATAGTCGTACTTATGGAAAAAATTGCGGCCTACAAGAGTTGTTTATCATCCTATTCAGAGTATTTCTGTTGCAATCTTCGTTTTTTATTTCAACGTGTTATGCTTTTCTCTGTGGGTTTTTCAGAAAGTGTTGGCAAAACATGGAGCTGCAAAAATAAGTGCGTATGTGACACATGGAATTTTCCCAAACAAGTCATGGCAGCGTTTTAAACACGACGAAGGAGGTATGCAATTTCCCAAAAACTCTGTTTTAAAGCACCTACATTTTCATTCATTCATTAGCTAAAGATGATATGATTTTGGTTGATTGGTTAGAGATTAGCCTTGAAAATTCTCAAATAGTTAATCACAATGTACCTTTTCATCTCAATATCAAATACACATTTTTTATACTTGACCTGAAGATCACCATGCTGATGCTTTAGGGAACCCTGAGAGTGCGATGACTTACTTCTGGATCACAGACTCGTGCCCAGAAACGGTGAAGCAGGTAAAACACACTGCCCCGTTCGAGGTTATAAGTCTTGCAGCTGCAATAGCATCTTCACTCCAAATTTAGCAGTGATCTTGAAGCTTGCACTTTTCTCGTCCTAGTTCGATTTCCTTTCCAAAAGTGTCGAAAGGCCTATAGAGATGCTGACTACAAACTAAGTTGTCAGAAGCTTTTGTATCGTGTAATTCTCGACCATTTCTAGACAGTTGGATTTTATTTGTAGGAGAAATGTGAAGTATGTTAATCCAGAATCAGTTTCTTGACAATGTAATAAATGATTCAGGTTCTTATTTTGTTGGATACTTTATCTTCAAGTTATGAAAAAAAAAAAAAAAAACATATTTTGCACTTTTACCTCTATATTACATCAACTTTGGCTCCTTCATTAATAATTGAAAGTACAGGATCAGGGACAAAAAATAAATAAATAAAACTGGGGTTAAAAGTATAATAAATAAAACGTAGAGGGTAAAAAGTACAAATCCAGCAAAATTTTCAAGTTTAAGTCAAAACTCATTTCATAAGGTTACAACATTTCTCTTCATTTCTTCCAGAAAATAAAAACAGGTTTAGCTATTAGTGGTCAAAAACACTTCATGCGATGTTGTTAGACTTGTTTATGTAGCCCAAAAGTCTTCTAAGGGCCTTGCCACTGTCAATGGCTTCTCGTGCTCGATCCAGAGCTGACGGTATATCTTCTGCACCATCACATTGTAGCAAGTGATCAACCATTCCGGCATTTAAAATGATTCGATCATATGCTGAACCCTTCTCACCGCGTAATGCTGCTAGCCCCAATTCTATATTTTTTGTGACCTGGAAAGTTCAGAAGACAAGTTGCTCGTAGTGAGATATCAATGGCTGTTAAGGCTTTTATACAAGAATGGGGGAACTTACTGTAATTATACTGAAATTTAAGGAACTTAGAGGTTTATAGAAGATGGAAATTCATATTTTCCTCGATAGTGGTGCATATGCATATTGATACAGTTGATGTAAGAAAATTTAAGGACTTACAGATCGATCTGTTCTTGGAGTATCAGTTGGTTCAAAGCCATAGTCCACGGCATTCACAACGGTGTTGAAACTCTCCCGTGATACTCCTATAACATTAAAATGAAAGGAGGATGAATTTAAGATCAACTAAGTTTAGCTATTACTGCACTTGATATTAGCAATTACATCAAAACCTCAGTAATAATGCCTGATGAAAGAGCTCACAGCTTTATTCTTTTTTCTCTGTGTGTGTGTGTGTGTGTCTGTGAATGTATTCCTATAGTTGCCTGAATAGCCTTATTATAGAAACAACATCTCAGAGTCAGTAATAAGTATGTACCGTCTGCTGCTTGAGTAGGTGTCATATTGAGTGAGCGAAAACCTGAACAATAATTAACTGGCAGTCCCTTGGATGCACTTGATGATCTCAGTCTCGTAGTCATTGAAAGGGCACCTTCCTCACCCTAAATTCGCAATCAAGACGAATACATTCATGATTGATCATCTTGTGGAACAAGACTATCAAAATTAAGGATTCATCTGAATTTCAAAGTGCCAAAACAACTTCAGTACCTTCACCACCAAGCCTGAGTGAACACCTCTTCTTCTCATTAGCATTAGGAGAGACTCCTCGTAGCCTTCGTGGTAAAATCCAGCAATAATAGCTTCCTTACCCGTAGCCTAAAAAGCAATAAGAGTCATATCACATCTAATTAGTGATAAAGTGATGTTCAGAAAGATAATCTTGACATCTTTTTAGAGATTAAAAAATATTAATAAACTCCAATGAGGTTATATATTGGAGATATTTGTAAGAAAAGCCAACAATGTCTATGTGCATAACATTCTTTAAACTTATTTTAGTATTGGTTCTAAGTAGCACTTTAGGATGATAAAACAGGCACCGCTAGCAATAGCAATACATCTATGAGGCTTACCCTTACAATTTGTTGAACCTTTTCAGTTGTTGCCAGTGGTGGACGTTTCTTTATATGTTCCCTCAAACCAATCAATGAATATCTGTGAGAAGGAAACAACATGTTCACACCTAAAAAATCAAGTATAAATGTCGCACATTCTTGAATGGGTATTAATATCATTCACCATCATACTATCAGCGATCAGATTTTAATGTGCCAGGCTTCACATTTTGGGAAAGAAATATAAATAGAATATACAGATTTATCCAATGCACTACTAAAATCTCAAAACTAGGAATCATTTGAAGCATTTTAAAATTATCTGTCAAATTCATGCCAAGCTAACATAAAATTTGAAAGAGAAGGTAAGAAAAGATTATGAATGAAAAGTCTCAAATTAGGTTCATCAACCCAAAAGCAGTCTCAAGTCCTTCTCAAAGATTAAACACTGACTAAGTTTTTGAGCATTTAAACCTTCTAAAGATTAACTGTTCCAAGTGATGTGTCAGAAAAAGTGCTTCTCACATTCGTCTGTTCTTGAAACTCTAGAAAAGTGAGATTTTTAACAAGATATTGTGGAAAGTGATCATATTATGTATAAGACAGTATAGATGAGTAACAGCATGCTTTAGGTGTAATTGGTCAGATTGCCGTACAGAGATGGTTGAGCTTCTCGTTGACTTATGTAAGCAAAACCAACACCTTCATCCTACAAAAAAGAACGAATGCATTCAATTGGAAACATGTCCTTAAGCAAGTACCTTCACCAACACAAAAGCACACACAAATGGATGGGGGAGGGGGGAAGAGCGAGACCTCTAGAAGCTTTTTGGCCTGAATGGAGGTCAAGTGAGTGTTTGCACCCATAAACTTCAGCATTTGCTCTTCCGTAATGCCCCCCTGAGAATTCAATCAAAATATCAGATGTAATGGATTCTTATTCTATTAAAAAGAGCCATCATAAGACCAACAAACAGCTGCATTTAGTCTAAATTGGAGTTTGCCTTTCAGCTTTAGATCCTACTTTTGAAATTGTGGCACGTTAGCCAATAATCCTAAGCCTGACTCCCAATTATGTTACTATGTATAGTGATGCTTCAGTTTACTAGAGATAGAGGAGATCATATCCTAATGCAAAGCAAACTAGATTACGACCTTAGGTGGCATCCAGTCGACACCATGAAGCAAGCAAGATTCACCATAACAGGATCTAACTGCAGCAACAAAAAGTGTACTCCTGAAATATCGCGTATTACCGTCATAAGGTTCACCGTAGTGGGTCAAAGATCTAATATCAGCAACTGGCGCTGGACCTGAATGAGGAGGATATAAGTGAACTCTAGTATGCAAATTTAAGAAATCCTAAAGGATAATATGCCAATTCTTAGACTCATGAAATGCCACCACTAACGGAGAAAAAGATTACCATGTTCATCATCAAATGCAAGGCAGTATCCTTTTAGTTCACGATCTGTTTCTCTGTTCATGCGCTGGCCTATCAAAAATGCTGAAAGCAGTGACTCCCTCACAGCCGCCATGTTCTTGCCTTCTGAACTTAATGGAAGAACATCTCTTAAAACACCCTTTACTTCCTCATATCCCAAATGACCCCCAGCCAATACTTCCCTGAGGGCACCCACCAGTCTCATCTCAGAAGTCCCATTACCAACAAAACGAACCCCTACTGAACTACTGACTCCCATAATCGACTGTTCAGGATCAGCCAAAAAGATTATATCTGGTGGTAGTACTCGTACTAAGTGTGGCCAATAATAAGTCATTGCTTTCCTTTCACCCTCGCTCCACTGTGTCGGCTCTGGAAAGGCATTTGCTCGAATTGTCATTGCTGCGAAAAATGCCCCAAGTTGCGCATTTGATACTTCCTCTTCATCCTTGAGCTCTCCTTTAACTATTTTTGAAGGTATAATTAGATATTAGCAAACAAAACCAAATATGCTTCATACACCTCTTCCCAACTGTAAAATAACTCACAAATTTTGCCAACACGTATTATCAAGATTAAGTTTAAACAGTTTTTATTTTTCACCATGATTCATTGCAATTTTAACTAATTTGTCAAAGATCAACTAATCCCTACATAATCAGCTGATCAAATGAAGCACAGTTCTCAACAATAATTTGTTTCGCAGAAATGTTACCATCCAAAATCATCTCAAAGTTGACTCTTTAACAAAGCAAAATCACATTCATCTATCTTTATTGTTAATACCATATCGAACCTAGTAAAATTTGATACCAATTTCAACTAATCCAACGTTTCAAATTTAGCAAGTCAACTCATAATTAAGAAATAAATACATCCAAATTAATAAACTGCACGTCTGCAACTCACCAGATTTTAAGATGGTGTCAAGAACCTTGAAAGCTTGTTCAGCACTAAGAGGCTTGGTCTGAGTGGGACCCGTGCAAACCTTCGTTTGAGCATCCAATACAGTCCGATTGGGCTTACGCAACTTCGGATTCCGATACGACGTTGAAACCGACGGATTTATGATACCGGATAGCTCGTCGATGGCCTCTGAATCGAGAACAGCTTTGACTAGACGGCTCCGTTTCTTCAATGCGAAAGGAAATTGGAGAAAGGTTTTAGGAGCGGGAATTCCGATTTTGGTTCTAAGAGGTGGAATTGGGGATAGGATTAGCTCTGGATTCAACAGAGCTTTCATTCTCGATTTCTTCTCGGCCGTGAAGCGGCGGTTCACGGCGAGAAATGGATTTGCTCTGAGATAGTCGCAGAAATGGAGTAAACCGTTGAAGGTGACTGGATTTTAGAGAGAGAAAATCGTCCTTTTATAAGTTACAATTAAAAAAGCGATTTTGGTTCATTCTTAAAATTAAATAAATGCGACTCTTGGTGTCTTCTCAAGACCAACACGACTCTTGCGTGGTACGTAAATAGGCAAGAAGCAATTCGAGCTCTAAAATTTCGAAAATGGCGGGATTGGAGTTGGTTTCCTTCCACTCTGATAATTCACAGATCTCTTCAGTCATCTATGAATGGCAGGTTCGATTTGCGCGCTACATCAACCGGAGTTCTCCCACATTCGCAAGCTCTCATCCATCTCTAGAGGACAGTCCAGGCACATCGCCTCCGCGGCACCTGGATATCAACAGCCTCCGCCGCCGTCAAGCTCATCTACGAGCGAGCATCCACTGGGTTGGATGATGCAGTCCTTGTCCTCTCTCTCGGATCTCGAATCCTTGTAAGTTCCAACTTCAGATATTCTGAGTTTTATGAAATGTTCCCCAATTGTTGTAGCTCGTTGGGCAATCACTGTTAGCTGATTCAAGTGCTTGAATCAGATCGATCGAATTCCTGATTTTCTGACTTTGTACGCAGTGAATTCATCTTTGTGCTATGATTTATGCACAAACCATATCGATCGTGCTTTTGCTGTTTTTAAGTTGACGTATATGTTTGCATATTTATCAACTTTTCATGGTTGAAGGTGTTTTGTGGTTTCTGAGCAGTGAAGTCCTTGTTATTCGTTATCTAAGTCTCCGATGCACATCAGAAATGATAGTTTTTGTAGTGCAGTAGAAATGATAGACGTTGATCTGCTTGAGAATGAACCATTCACATGTTTCGGTTAGATTTTTGCTAAGTTTTGTATGGATATCAGACATTTTTTTGTTTGGATTTTACAGGAGGAACATTACATCTCAAAGCTGCATTTCTCGTGGCCTCAAGTATCATGTATGTCTGGATTTCCTTCAAGGGGAAGCAGGGCTGTTTTCGTGAGCTACAAAAATAATGTCGGCCAGGCAAGCATCTGATTAATTAGTTAAATTTCATTATCGTTTCTCTTTTTCTTGTTTGAATGAATGCATTTCTATCCTGTGGAAAGAAGAAGTGAAATTTGAGGAGTGGAGGTGGACATGCTAAGGATGATAGTTGAAGATGAGATAAAACTTTTCTCAACTTTGGAAAACATTTCTGAAAACTGTAACTCTAAAGAAGTAGTTCATAATGTTATTCAAATCCTGTGTAATTAGTTTAGTGGCTCTTTTAGTTGCAATTTTAAATCACCGTGTTGAATTCCAAAGTAGACTATGCTTACACTCATAAGATTACTACAAATGTAATGTCAGAATTTTTTGGGTTGTCAATGAAGGGTGCAGGTACATATATGATTCTCCTAGAGAAGATTAGGTTGGAGATTATGTAATTCATAAATTGCTCGATACATTTCTCTATCCGGAGGAGAATATAGTTTAAATGGGTGCCCTTGATCATCACTAAAACCTTAGTGTATGCTTCTTTGCAGATGGAGAAATTTGCCCTGCAGTTTTTGTCCATCTATGACTCAGAAAAATTGATGAGCATCGTTAAGGTTTTTACTTTACTGATAATGATCTTAGAATCAATAGATATTGATACTTTTCTATTGCATCATAATGTTAGTAGAGATTCCATTGTATTTCTAATTACACTCAGGAAATCTTGGGAAAGGGAAGTCCTCAACTGCTTCAATGCCCTGAATTTAACTCTGAAATGTCATGTCAATCTGAGGCCATATTTTCTCATGGACCTGCATTTAAGTAAGCAGCATGGCATCCTTTTGTTAAATTCAAGCATTTTCTCTCAAACAAAGAGCAAATGTGAATCGGAGAATGAAATTATTTGACGGTGTTACGATTTTTTTGCAGGACCGAAGGGGAGTGGCAGCACACAACATCAGTAGACAATTTTACCCAAGTGATGAATCCAAGCTCTGAACTTAAAGCAGCTGAAAATTCAGGATTGCATGAAGGGATAGGAGATCATAAAGCTGTAGAGACGTCGCCTTTTCCTCCAAGTTTCACAGATATGATGAAGAACTGTCACCCTGCAAATTCTGAAGGTTGTTTGCCCTCATCTGTCATGTCATACGAGACGGTTCATTTTATTCCAGTATTCACAATGTCAACTAATTCTATGTGTTGCAGTGAAACCGGAAGAATCTGGACAAGATCTCAAAACCCAATTTGTGGTAAAGCCTCTACTTCAATACAGACAAGATTTTCTTCTTTTAAGCAAAATTACTCACTGCAAAAACAAAACATTATACGAGTTATTTATGTCCACTAATTTTAGTTGATTACCGTTATGCAGCAATATCTGGAAACAACTTCTTTTAAAGGTAAACACATAGCTTTCTCTTCTTTCTTTTTAATGTTTATGGGAGTTCCATGTACCACTGATGTAATGCCATATTCTCTACAAATAATTTGATCTTTCATATATTTCAGAGCTTTTGGCAACGGTTGAGAATGTCATCAGTCAATTAGGAGACGACGTGCTGCTGTAAACATGGTGCCTTTCGAGTGACACCATATTCGTGATGAGGGAGCTAACTCAATTTAACAACTTACATACAATATTTTAGAGAAAATCTTCATTATGTTGCAAGTCTTGTGAGACTACATGGCATCTCGTTTCTTTATTTGTTCTCTTGAATGAATTTCGAGTATCACAGATTAAAGATGAGAGACAAAATCTCTGATCCTACCCAAAAAGCTATCGAAATCATTTTCAGTTGACAGCCCTGCACTGTCTCCTGATTTCCCCCTGGTTCCCTGTAAGCACCTCAATCTCCCCCAGTTTCTTCATGACATTAGTGAACCTGGCCAACCAACCAGCCTGATCATCAGCAAATTTTTGCATGATGTTTCTCGAATGGGGCTCTTTAGCCAGCCTGTGATCCGATTCAATCAACGCCTTGTTCGTCAAAAGCTCCTTGTAGTAACGCGAGTCCATTTTCTGCTGTGACAGTGGATCAAACGGTATAGTTTGATCCTCCGAGTGGCAGACAGCCATTGTCTGCATCTTAAACAGGTACCCCGGATCAATCTCCTTCGACTTCACTGGATCATGGAACCTCCCACTGACGATGTTACAGTGTGCACTGCCAATCGAATGTGCACCAAGAAGCAGAACAAGATCCTCCAAAGACAGCCCTTTGTTCTGAAACAGCCTGAGGTTTTCTTCAGGTGGGGTGTCCGGAAATGGGAGGCCCTGTTCGGCATTTCTGGCAAGGGACGAGAGGCCGTCCCTGCGCCCTCCCGCCACTTCATACCGTGGAACGCCTGTGAAAACGAGGGAATCACGGTTCACAAATGCTAGTATGTCCGCGCAGGACACCACCCCCGGACACTCTGCCTCAAGTCGCGTTTTTATGTCATCAATGGCCTGGAAGCCTCTCAGAAACTTCCCATTCTGAGGTGCTTTCTTCTCCACCTCCTCGCCTGTCGGTGTCGTGTCAAGCAGGACTGAAGCATCACAGCCCTGCACATAGAAATAGCCATTTAAGATAACAAAAAAATTCTAGCAAAAAACAAATGGTTATTTCAGCCAACATGGCTATATGACTCTCATCCTATTTGGATGTTGTTGGCATAATGGCGTTATCAGAGCCTTACCGTGACAAAACAATCATGGAAAAACAGGCGAACAATGCCGGCAGCAAGGGTAGGATCCTGTCTGAAATGATTGTGAATGGTCTCATTCACAATCATCTCAGCTTGTGGGCAACTCTGCTGGTAGAAAGCTTCTTGCAGCCCCTCTCGTGCAGGTCCTGGTTCGTTCGACTGAGCTCCATTCTCAGGCCTTTCAGGTGCTGGTTCGATGGGCGTAGCTCCATTTGCAGGTGCTGGTTCGTTAGGCATAGCTCCATTCTCTGGCAATTCAAGTGCTGGTTCATTAGGCGTGGCCCCATTCTCCGGCAATACAAGTTCAGGTTCGTTAGACGAAGCTCCATCACCATGCCGTTTAGGTGCTGTTTCCGATGGCTGCTCTCCGTTGACGGGTTCAATCAAAACATCAGAATCATCTCTGTTGTTATGCAATGGCATATGACCAAATCCTGGGTGAAAGAAGGGGCCATGATGGTGGGGTAGGATTCCAGGGAAGAATGCTGAAGATAGCCATGGGAGGAGTGCTAAGGAAAGGAATGCTACAAACAGGATTCCACTTTTGGATGCCATTTTCTTTCTTCTGATACGATGTTTCGTGATTTTGTGGCATGATTGCTTGCATTTTTGGGTGTCGGAATTATAACACCACTCATTACGAGGTTGGGAGGATTTACAGGCATGGCAAATAACTGGTGGCATGGAAATCTCGACGTTACTTTATTTTGGCTGGTCATTAAAAGAATAGCAGTTCACCATTCATGTGATTCGGCCACCTTTCCCATTCTTGGATTAAGATTTCGTTTTATTGCATCTAATGTGATAAAATCATAATGTATTTTAGAGCTGTAAAAATGGGTTGGACTCGTTGGGTCAACTCTCCCGCTCTGCTCAGATGGATATTTGAGTTAAATATTATAAGTTCATCGAAAATGGATTTACACTAGTTATCATGTATTGGGATTCATATTTGATGGGCTAAATTCTCACTTGTTTATTCATTTTTTTAATTTTTTTCAATTAGCACATATATGAGATGTATATGATAATGATAATATTATCATCTAATGCAAATGATGTTATTATTTTGTATATTTACGTTTAATACTACGCATATGTGTCATAATATTATAAATATTTTTGTTCTTGAAAAAATAAAAAAAAAATTCATATGGGCTGGTCCATCTGACCCACAGCCCGCCATTCAGAGGGTGTTTGACTAATCTTATAAGCTCTTTAAAAGAGCCTCAAAAGTGTTTGACTAACTTTTAAAAATAAGATTTTATTTTATGAGTTTATAAGATATAAGGAGTTTATAAGCTATTTTTTGAAAAATTGGGAAATCCCAACTTATTTCTAAAATAAGAGCTTCTTTTTCAAAACATTTTCAAATTTAATCATTGAAATTACACAAATGTCATTACTAACAACTTATAATCTCCACCATCTTATTTACCCAAACATTTCAACAACTTATATTAAACTTAAATTAAATATCTTATAAGTTCTATAAACATCTTATAAAATATGATAACTTATAAACTCTAAAAATAAGTTTAGCCAAACACTACATGAATATTATATTTCTATCGCTAGGAAAAAAAACAAATTGGGCCTTATTAATTAGGTAGTTGGGCTAAATCTAATTAACAGGCCCATGTAGGAATTGGGCCATTGACCGCGGTCGTTTGATCTGAGCCCGACCCGACCGATCGGAAATTTCAGCCTTTTGTCCATTTGAATTAGCTGAAGATGAAGAAAGATTACAGTAAATATTCTCTCTCGAATCTGCAGTGTGATGGCAATGATGATCTTCTGATCATTTTCCGTATAATTACCGGATCAGTACTGGATCTCGTCGCCATTAATCCTTCACCTCGTGATCTATGAATTCCATTTTGCGATTTGCATTGCAGAAATTGAAGATCAATTAATTCAGAGGGGAAATGGCGGGAGCAGCGTCGGCGCTGTTCCTACTGGACGTTAAGGGTAGGGTTCTGGTTTGGCGAGACTACCGTGGAGACGTCTCCGCCGTACAAGCTGAGCGCTTCTTCAGTAAGCTCATGGAGAAAGAGGTGAGATTTCTATGTGATTTTGAGAATGATGGTTTGCGATTGGATTGGTTGTTGTGAATGCGAAGAATAATTGATGTTTTTGTTCTTCTTACGGCTTTAGTGTGTAAATGAGATTTCTTTTCTCTGCATATTTTAGCTTGATCTGATCCTCCGGCTCGTAATTGATTTAATTGATGATTCAGTTGTGGTGTGTAGTCAAAACACAGTGGTTTTAGTCAGATGCAAAACTTAATTACTTTCGTTTATTGAATTCTAATGCTGATTCTGGGTCGAATATTGCTTTGGTTGGAAAATTTATGCGTAAATCTTCTGGGAGTTTTGCTTGATGGAACTGAATCATTTATATGCCCTTGGAAGAAGAGAATTGGCTAGCCAAACCGATTAAAAAAAAATGCAAACAAGTAAATGGTTGTGATTGGCTTCTCAAATTGTTTTGTGCTAGTTATGAAATGGCTTATATCTAATTATTAATTTCATATTTTTCTTTCATAAGACATGACTTTTCCAGAAACCTTCTGTTTTTGGGCAAGTGGAGCCCTGTGAGAAAGGTAATACCACATCAAATGTAACTTGATAACTCTTTGTCTGGTTTAAACGCAATTTCTGAGCTTTAGTTTGTTCTTCCTATACAACCAACAATGAGTGTGTTTCTTATTTTGTGATCTTGTGCTTTGATGGACAATGATCTAGGGTGATCCAGAGTCTCAGGATCCAGTTGTGTGTGACAGTGGTGTGACATATATGTTTATACAACACAACAATGTATATCTCATGACTGCATCACGTCAGAACTGCAATGCTGCGAGCCTTCTTCTATTCCTACACCGAGTAGTTGATGTAAGCAATATTGGTAATCAAAGACCTTTTCTTTGAGGATATTGTTTATATATAACCCCAAGCACAATCCCTTATGATTCTTTTAGAACCATTCTCAATTTTTTGACAGGTCTTTAAACATTACTTCGAAGAGTTAGAAGAGGAATCACTTAGAGATAATTTTGTTGTAGTGGTACGGAAATTTCCTTGCATCCTTTTCTCTTGAATTATTGGGATCACACCACTGAGCCGTGAATTTAACAATTATATGTTTGGTGTCACTAGTATGAGTTACTTGACGAAATCATGGACTTTGGCTATCCACAATATACTGAAGCGAAGATTCTTAGCGAGTTCATAAAGACTGATGCTTACAGAATGGAAGTGACACAGAGGCCTCCAATGGCTGTCACAAATGCAGTGTCTTGGCGCAGTGAAGGAATACGTTACAAAAAGAATGAGGTGAGTTTTTTCTAATGTGCCTTGTGACCCGTCCTAAATACTTGACTAAATGTGCCTTTTTTGGCGATCCAGGTGTTTCTTGATGTTGTGGAGAGTGTCAATATACTAGTCAATAGTAATGGCCAAATAATTAGGTCAGATGTTGTTGGAGCACTAAAGATGCGGACATACTTGAGGTTTGTTCTTATTTCTTCTAGTATTTCTCTGCAGCATGTTCTAAAATATTCTTGTCTCATTCTCCAATGTATAGGTACGTGGGAAAGAAATACATCAATGGCTTTGTCGATAAGGCATTATCTGTGATTGCGTCCTTTTATGATTGTTGACATGATTTATGATTCACATAAAAACATGAATGTCTTGTTTTTAATCTTAAAAAAATTATGAGCAGCATAGACGCAGTTGCCCATGCAACAAAGGGTCCTGCTCTTAATTTACATGCTATTCTTCATAGAAGGATCAGCATTGCAATCAATAGAATAATGTAGGGAGTTACCGCTACTTGAGTTATACTTACATAATGAGCCGAAAATTTGTTGCGAGAAACTGTATGCATGCTACTCTGTATCATAAATTTACAGTTCACAAAATCATATGTTGATGATTGTCTATCAGTGTATGCATGTGCCTGAGTGATTCTGATATGAACCAGGATGCTTATAACATCCTGTGTTTATGTGTACACTTTTGTATACTTCTGTTAATCTACCAATGATGCATGCTTTCTTATTGCAATAAGCAGAAATGGTCTTTTCAATTTGCAAGATTATTGCAGTTTGATGCATTTATAAAGTTTGATGTTAACTTCTGATGGAGATCAATCTTAATGCTCTACCCATTGCAGTGGTATGCCTGAGTGTAAGCTTGGACTAAATGATAGAGTTTTGCTTGAGGCACAAGGGCGATCTACTAAAGGAAAAGCCATTGATCTGGACGACATCAAGTTTCATCAGTATGTTACATAAATTCTTATTTTCTTTAATATGTGATTGTTGTTTGCTGGTTGAAGAATGAAAAGTATGTGATGCACAACTAGTGTGGTATGCACAAAATGCCTGTCCTTGTGTATGTTGTTTAAAGGTTACAGGAAATTTTCTGCTGTTGTAAATCTCTCCTAAAATGTAGATATAAGTGTGTTCTTGCTCAGGTCTGCTCATCTGATAGTGTCTACTAGTTTGCCTTTCTAGATCCTAGATGTTGTGATGAGTTTGTTGATGTGTTCTTGTTCAAGTCTGCTCATGTGATTTGTCAATTGGTTTGCTTTCTTAGATCTTGTTTTAACTTCTGGTTATTGATTTAGGTGTGTGCGCTTGGCTCGTTTTGAGAATGACAGAACAATATCTTTTATACCTCCTGATGGATCTTTTGATCTCATGACTTACAGGCTCAGCACTCAGGTTGGTTTATTATTACAGGGATTTTGACTGATTCCCCCTTCATATAATTAATTGCTTTGAGAGTTTATCTCTCAAAATGTGAAGTTTCATATGCATTTTATAATTATTCGTAACATGCTACATTAAGTTTCAACTAGAGAGATCTGGTGAAAACAAAAATGCCAGAGTTGATTGTTTTCTGGATTATTTGACTAATTCTGGCTAGGGGGTTGAGATTTATAAATTTACCAATCTAACTTATTAATTTTTTTTTTTTTTTCACAACTTGATCTTATCTTTGTTTAGTGAGTAGTTCCGAAGAATGAGTTATTGTTCTCTTTTAGGTAAAACCTCTAATATGGGTTGAAGCACAAGTAGAAAGGCACTCAAGGAGCCGCATAGAAATTATGGTAAAAGCCAGGAGCCAATTCAAAGAGCGTAGGTATATTACCTGTATCTGTTGTATATATTTATGCTTGGTTTCTGTCTTTATTTTCTAGCATCTGAGCAGTGTTTTATGGATCTCAAATATACTGCTGGTTTGATCTTAACTTCAGCACTGCAACTAATGTTGAAATTGACTTACCCGTCCCACCTGATGCAACCAATCCAAATGTTCGTACTTCAATGGGATCCGCTTCTTATGCACCAGAAAGTGATTCCCTAGTTTGGAAAATCAAATCTTTTCCAGGTGGTAAGGTAGGATTTGTTTTTTAACCGAGACTTCCTTTGTTTTCTGTTAGTGGTTGTGGTGTAGGGCTCAACTCACACGTACAAATTTTTGCTGCTTCTTTTAGGAATATATGTTGAGGGCAGAGTTTAGGCTTCCCAGTATCACATCAGAGGATGCTGCTCCGGAAAGAAAGGCTCCTATAAGGGTGAAGTTTGAAATACCATATTTCACTGTTTCAGGAATACAGGTAAGCTCATTTACAGACTTTTGTCTTCTAGTGTTACCATCTTGCTGCGTTGTTAGTATTCTGCATAAACGACTATCACTGCCATTAAAATTTTGAGCTCTTCTTACAAAGGTTGTGAAGCTCATATAACCTACTAATAGAGATGGAATGAGAATTTTTTTTTTTTCAATTTTTTTTAAAATCATTCTCTAATCTGTGAGAAGATACATTCACTTTGCTTACATTACTGTCAAATGAATTCATTGTTGAGAGATCTATTATGACTCATTGCTGGGAGTATGATTTGTAGGTTCGTTACTTGAAAATCATTGAAAAAAGTGGCTATCAGGCTCTCCCATGGGTGAGATATATTACAATGGCCGGAGAATATGAGCTGAGACTTATTTGATCGCTGCTATTGTGAACAAAAACATCATGCCCACTACGCTGAAACGACACACCCGAATCACAGCCATAGAGCAAAACATCCACCCTCTAGGATCTTATTTTCTCTCTTCCTATTGCTGTCTGTATCATCGATTTGTAATAGTTATTGCTAAAATGCTAATTTGCTCCACGATTTTTTTCCTTTTTTTTACAAAAATGAAATGCTAGTTTTGGATTGAATCAAATGTTTTCCATGTCTTTAAGGACACACAGTAATGCCAATTTGTTCTAGTATTCAATTCTCTATCAATATTATACTGGTTTTCTGGGAAAAGAACTGCACTGTTTGGGATAATTTTAGTGCTGCTTTGCTTAATTTTAATGAGGCTCCACGATTTACCCCCTTTTAATCTGCTCCTTTTCTCCCTTTCTTCTAATCCACCAATTGATCTTTCTTCTCACATTTAAACTTTCAATGTAACAATTCTGAAATCTGGTGTTCAAATATTGTTCATGGTACATATAGTTCTATTTTCATCCATGATTCTTGATTCTGTATGTTTAGTACATTCATGTGTGAAACTGGTTCTCAATGTCTAATTCAAGGACCCCAACATCTAGTTCATTGTTTGCATTGATTTTGAAAATCTTGGAGTTTGAGTTCTTTCTCCAATCAATCAATCATTATTTCACAATTTCAATAAACACAACAATCATTACATCATAAATTTACCAATCAACTTCAATAAACAAGTACAACTCAACTTTTCAATGTGATTTGACATCTATAGAAAAAACTTTGCTAGTGGTACAACTTCACTTTTCAACATGGTTTTAAGTAACAATATAAATCTATTTTATCTTTTTTGATAACAGTGCAACTTTACTTTTCAAGACATGATTTGACATTTACAATATAAATCTATTCTACCTTTTCATGATCTATGTAGATAAATAATTATTCTTAAGTGTTCAAGGCTCCAAACTCAAGCCTGGATGAGTGATCTCGCTCCCATAACTATATGACGATCTTCAACAAATTAAATGGATGTCGTGAAACAATTTGTGCAGAATCTATATTTGATCCTCAAACTTTTGGCTCTATAAACCAACACATATATTTTGTGTTGGCAAAATATATAACAATTACATGTCTTAATCTCTCTGAACCTCTCATTGTGATCAAAGAATTTCTCAGTTTCATTTGAGCCTCGTTCCAATGAACTTAATTCACCGACTTCTTCACAACACCTCCTCCCTAACAAGACTCCATCTTCACATAAGCCTATATAAGAAAATAAGGAGAGTTAATTTTCAGTTCATAAATTAAGATCACTATTAATCAAGAGCAAGAAAAATACCCTATCTTGATCTTGCATTTAGACATTGTGATCAATTCCTAAACATCGTGAATCCCAAGAGATAAGATGGCAGTATATTATGGCCAGCCACAAGCAAGGCCTGCAAGAAAATCAGCAAAAATTATCTAGGGTTAGATTAATAAAGAAAGAATCTCAAATCTTCATAGACCAAAAAACCCTCATTTTTTGTAGAGTTCAAATAGAAAGCCAAAGCTAAGATTAGGGTTTTACCAAACAGTAGGGAGCAGATGAAGCAGCAGTGATGGTGTTGGGTTCATGGAGAGGATCTGAAAGAGGTGACTAGATCTTGTCCCCCAAATTACATGACAATCTTCAACTTTTGAATTGCCAACCACTTGATGAAGAATCTTGATTTCTTCTTCAAGCTTTGGCTCCATGATCCAACATGGTTCATGCCTTGTTGGATCGCCACTGCCACATTAAAAAGATTAAACAATATTAGTTTAAGTTGCAATGGAAATGCACAAATTAAGAAAACATCAATATGTTTTTAGATGAAAAACTTACAGATCAAGGTCGATGATGGATCCAGGCCAATGGCGTTCACTGGATCCATCATTATTAGCTTCAGCATCAACATCGATAACTGAAGTGATTGAGCTTTGGACCACGTATTTGTGGTCCATGTTGCCCTTCTTTTTTAGCCACAACTTAAAATTCATGTTTTTAGTAGTTTTCGGACAATTATGCCCTTGATTTTGGGTTGAATAATTTGAGTTGTGATTATACATGGAAAAGAATGAGATCTATTGGCTAGAGTTGAAGCGTAAAAAGCTTCGATTTTAATGGTTAGGGTGGTATCGACCTAGAATGAGAGGAATAAAGGGGAGGAAAATAAGCCGGAAGGGAAAGGGCTTTCCGATCTTCTTAGTCAAGCTGGCTGACTAAGAGATACAGAGGGCATTTGACTAAGCTTATGAGTTACTAAGAGATCTAGTTTTGATGCATTTTGTATCGCACTAGACCTTCCCTTTTATAGGCAGTGAGCGGAAATATCAAGAATAGAGTGCTTTAATGTATATTTAATGACGCTGATGTGGCTAACGACTACAATTATGAAAAGTGGATACAAATTTGCATTCTTAAAGGTCTCACCAACCACCAATTAATGGTGGTTTTGGAAGAATATGAGATTTAATTTTTAGATATATTTGACAAAAATACTTGCTTAAAAAAAGGAATTAGGTAGACATATATAATTTGCGAAGAATTGCTTTATTTTTTTATGGTCAAATCCACTTCAACAGAGCATTTAGCATTTATATGAGGAATTAATATATATAAGTATATAACATACTTTTTTAATGCATTTACGCTTAACAATTAACATACATCTATTATAAAATTAATTTCAACTAAAAGCTATACAATTATAATTTGAACCCAAAAGGGAAAATAATTAAATATTAGAAATAAAGCTGTACAATTAATGCACAACACCTCATTTTTGTCAAATCATAAATGAATTATTTATGATTTCATAAAAAATATTTTAAGGAAAAAAAATTAATTTTGCATTTATTAAAATTTTCTGTTGAGATCGGGTGTGATGCCAACCACAACCCCCCCCCCCCCCCCATAAAAAATGTATGGAAAAGGTTTTTAATTTATAATTATTGTAATTTGCCTATATAATATAAAAAATAAAATTAGTAAGGAAAAAAGTAAAATATAGAGGCTTTAATAATTAATGCATATGCATTCAAAAAACCAATGAATTAATTAAAAATGTATTATTGTAGATAAATTCAAGAAGATGATTGTTGATAGGAATGAAATTAAAGGAAAAAAATCATTTTTTTATCATTGCATTTATTAAGAAATCATTTTTTTAAAGCAACTACAAAAATCTTGAATGAGGTGATTAATCTCTTTTGTAAATTAGTTTCCATCGGATACAAATCAATTAATTATGTTATTATGAGGTATGAATATTTAATTAATTCTCCAGTTTCAATACATATATGCTTAATTAGCATAAATCTAACTATTAAATTCATTCTCAACTAAAAAGGCAATATATTTGAATTGATCATGAAAGGGGAAAAAAGTTAATGTACATAACATATCATTCTTAATTAAATTTGGAAAAGATTAGAAACCAATTCTTTAAAAGTTTATAGATGAATATTTGAAGGGAATGTTATATATTTTTTACTAAAAAAGGCTAAATATCAATTTTTTTCAGTAAGTTAGACACTTTCCAATTTTGGTGCATCACTTTCCAATTGTAGTACTGTAACTTAACTTTTTTTCTAATTTCAATCCGATTTTTGTTGAAGGCTGACGTGGACAGAAATCCTAATCCCCAAATTTTTCCCATAAAAAGGCCACGTAGGCCGCCATGTCATTAAAAAATCAAAACAAAAATTGAAAAAAAGAAAAAGAAATATGCAACTCATCTCCTTCAACCTCTCCACCGGAAAGTTCAGGATTGTCGCCGCCCATCGCATTGAATATCAGCAGCGAATCGAATCTCCTCATCTCCTGGGTTTGAAGCGCCATTTCGCATCCATATATCCGGCGAGGAAGAAAGATTCCGACGTTGCTTCGATTTGGGTGTCAACTACAGATCTACAACCTCCATGGCCACCACGCACACACACCACAGAGACGCACACACATCGATTCACTCACACACACGGCGCGCCGCTAAAGGTAGCGCCCTCATGGCGACGGCAGCGCGACAGAAGGAGAGAGAGAGAGACGAGCAGAAGGAGAGAGATAGAGAGGAAAAAAAAACAGTTGTTTCATCTTCTTCAGCAAGGTTGGGTGCGCAGCGCACGCAGCGGAGGCAGCGGCGGCCACCGTCTCTGTTTCTCTCCCTCTCCTGTGTGGCGGCAGCAGCAGCGCGACATGCTCGTCTTCTCTCTCGTCTCTCTCACTTTGCGCTTGAATTCATGGCGGTGTTCTGTGTTGGGGTGTCCGCGTGTGTGGGCTACGTTGATGTGGGTCGCCGGCAATGGAGGTCGCCGACCATGGGGCACGCAGCGGTGGCGGTGGGGGCTGCAGGGGTTGCAAACCCATTTCATGTTCTTTTTTTTTTCTTTAATTTTGATTTTTTTACTTGAATTTTCAATTAATTTTATTAATGACGTGACGGTCACGTAGCTCGTCAACGTCACTCCAAAAAATTAGGGAGGTTTCGAGCCACATCAGCAGATTACGGTGACCACGTCAGCCCTAAATTTTTTCCAGCCAAAATCGAACACAAATTGAAAAAAAATTAAAGTTACAGGAATACAATTGGAATGCCCAAAGTTGATGCACAAAATTGAAAAAGACCTAACTTACAGGACGAAAATTGATATTTACCAATACTAAAATTTTCCCATTTTATACAAAGGAAATTTGTAAGATTTGAAACAAATAAATTTTAAAAAAAATTACAAAAAAATTATTTCAAGGGAAATGTTACTAAGTTTTTCCTATTGTATACAAAAGGCAATTAAATTTGTAAGAAATAATTTTTTTAAATTTATAGATAAATTTGTAAGATTCGTAACAACAATTTTTTTAAATAAATATTTCCAGGAAAAAGTTATTTACTGAAATTTTCCTATTTTATATAAAAAAAATTGTAAGATTTTCATAACAAATGAACTATTTAATTTTTTTATCTTTCTATCTTTACTTAGTTTTTTTCAACGTTTTCTTTTTGGGGTTTTAAAAATATGATAAATTCTATTTTAATCTTATGAAATGAGGTTGCTCGAAACTAATCTTTGTTAAAATAAAAGTATCAATTTTAACCATGTTATAACTCAAAAATTGTCCAGTTTCAATCATCTTACCACTGAAATTCACAAAAAATTGGCAGTCTAAATTTTCTATTACCTAATAGTATTACATAACATTTAATTAATGCCACATATAATTAATAAAATCATTAAATACACGTTGTGTGTGGTGCTACATTTGAAATGAGATATGTAAAACAGAACATCGCACTCCGTAAATTGGTGAGCTTCGATTAATGATTATTTATTACTACCTAATTCCGTTTCAATATACCAATAATATATCCTCCTCAACACAATGTCCAAATAGCTACCAAAGTTGCCTGTATACTTAAGCTAGAAGAATCCTTTCAAACCATGAAATCCATAATGTAACAAAACAGTAATGAACTTAAAATCGATGAGAAAATTCCATAGCTGAAAACAAAGATATTGCAGTCCATTAACAAAAAAATCATCTTCATTGGCAATTTCAAAAACTCTATCCAACAAAACCGAACTATTCAATCATCAAGTGATAACAAATCTCATCTCTATACTAATGAATGCAAAAAAATGATGTAGCTATTAGTTCTGAATAGCAGCAAATTCATGAACAATATTCTGCAACCTCTTCAAGAAAGCATCTATCTCCTCGTCTCGGCCTAACATGCTTACTCTCACATACTCCGCGCCACTCCCAAATCGCCTTCCACTTCTCGTGAGAATCCGGTGCTCTCTCAGCATCCTCTCGCCATCAACGCCTTCTTTGAATTTCATCCACGCAAATGCTGCATGATCAAATCAGACATCAAGATCCGTGAGACAGTTTCACATATACTGAAGTGCCAAAAACCCATATTTCCAATAATATACGAACCAGGATAGGCCTCAGTGAAGTCTCCATTGAAATTGCACAACTGGAGGGGAAAGTCTGGGACACTCAACAGGTCATTCTGATCAACAATGGATCTCAATTTCTTCCACCTTGTAGCCATGAGAAGCCTGCTGTGTTTAAAGAAGTTGTCAAACTGGATGGACTCGACTCTTTGGCAGCTAGTCGAAATGGTTTCAAGAAGACTAGCAGCTCTAAGTTGAGCCTCTCTTGACACTCCAATCGTGTTGATCATCATGAATTTCACCATCTTCTCGGCTAGACCTTTGTCCCTAACAAGCCCCCATCTTCACATGAAAAAATATAGATCCGTCAGTAAAGATCAGGGAAAAACTCATTTTTCGTCCTAGCTACTGTCCCTTTTTAGTCCTGTAGAAATGCATTTTTTCGATTTGGTTTTGTAATTGAAACATTCATCCAATTTTGGTCCTGTTTTAGCCGGCTACATATTGGGCTCGAGTGTAGCGTACTCGCCTGAATGTAGTCGGAAAATCGAAAATCCAACGAAAAAATGACCAAATTGGGTAAAATTGTTAGTTACAGAACCAAAATTGAAAAATGCATTTTTACAGGATAAAAACGGATAGTAGCTCTAGCGGAGGACAAAGCAAATGAGTTTATTTACCCGGACTCATATTTTCCGGGCTAATCAACGAAACACATACATACCCTAATCTTGAACCGGCATGTCCACTGCATTTGGACATGGTGAACAACATAATGTCATGATCTGCAGGAGCAGTGATGGGAGTGTACTGAGGCCACAAGTAAGCAAGATCATGAACCACCATCCCATTGGCCCGATTAACCACGGGCTCGCGGATAAACCCATCAGGGTTGTTTGGCGAAGTAACAACCTCAATGTAAGGCCCATCCTTATCATACGCGTAAGCGTCGCCTGCCCATCTGAAGAGCCCGGACCGGACACAGTCTGTTATGTCCTGATATGTCTGCAAGAAATTAAATTTAGGGTTAGAATCAAGAAAATGTGGTTCCAAATGGGCCAAAATAAGCATTTATACCGAGTAGTAGGGCGCAGCAGAAACCACAGGGATGGGATTGGGCTCATTCAGAGGATCAGTAAGTGCATACAATGCAGCTTGATAAAGCTGGCTCGATCCGATCCCAACCACAATGTGATGATCATCAACTACTGCATTGCCTACTAGCTTGTGCAGAATTTTGATCTGCTCTTCAAGCTTGGGCTCCATGAACCAGCAAAGATTCGTGGAGCTGGAAAAATAGCTCAGAGATTCGTATCCATATATTGTGGTTTTACACTTCTCTCCGACCTTTTTCCAGTATGATTCATATGCTGTTGGATCGCCTCTGCCACAGTAAAAAGATTGGAAACAACATAAACCCTATTAAATTCAGGATTGTTTATACGTCGATTTTACAAAGAAAGGTAAATACATACTGATCAAGATTGATAGTGGGTTGAAGCTGGTGGATCTGATTAGCATCAGCATTTGAAACAACATGTGAAGAAGTTGAGCTTGCCATTTGATCAATCTCAATTTTGCAGTTTGTGATATTGTTCATGCACTTTGTTTATACACTCCTTTGAGTAATTTGGTGCCATATTTATAGAGCGAGCACCAAATTAAAGAACTTAATTGTTCGTCTATTAAAGTTTCAGAACACAACAAAGGAATTAATGGATAGTTGTAGATTAGATTAGGAGCGTTGTAGATGAGGAAGACATTAATGCTGCTAGGAAAATCCCAAAAGAACCTGCAAACCAATGGCACAATCCTTTTTTCTCCTTACGAGTATCAGTGTGTCGCACGTGGAGGATCTAAATCAAAAATATTATATTACTATTAGCCTCAAATAATAATTTTTTTATAATGATACATAATTTATATTAAATTAAATTAAAAAAAACTATACTAAATTAGAGTCATAATATAATAGAGTCCTACTTATAATAAAATTCTATATGTAAAATTATTTAAATATGAAAATCATAAATTACTATTATAATCTTAAATAATAATCTATAATAGGAATATATTAGTCAATACATATTTTGTAAGAAATATCCGTACTTTTATATATATAATAGATAATACATAATAGATGCATTAATAATGGCAAAATCTTTAAACTCATTGTTCTATTTGCAATTCAATGAAAATATCCAATAAGTATGACATATCATATTCTAGTCCCTTATGTATTTTAAAAGTGATATTGATCCTACATGTCCACTGCATTTAGACATTGTGGATAATATAGCATCATGAATCTGAAGAAAAGATGGCAGTAAGGCCTGCAAGAAACTTTAGGATTAAAATCAAGAAATAATCCTCACAACCTGAAAGACCATTTTCTTAATTTCTATATAGGGTCAAAATAGAGAGCCAAGACTAATTAGGGTTTACCGAGCTGAACCATGGGTTAGGTTCATTGAGATGATCTGAAAGAGATGACTTGATCTTGTTCCCATAATTATATGACGATCTTCAACTAGACTCGTCATCAGTGGCTTCAGCATCTGAAGCGATAGCTGAAGTCGTCGAGCTATGCCCCACATGTTTGTGGGTCATGTCACTCTTCTTTTTTTGGCCACAACTTTATTTTTCTAGTAAATAAAGGTGTCGGAAATAGGTCGGTCGGAAGGGAGAAGGATTTTTCGGATGGAAAAGCTTATTCGAAGAACGAAGTCTTCTCCGGGGCTAAGAGATATAGGTTTGATGCACAATGTATCGCACTAGACCTTCCCTTTTATAGGCGACGAGAGCGGAAATTTCGAAGAACTCTATATTAGGTGAGTTAATGACGATTTAATGCAGTCATGATATCTTCTATTACATATTCGTGTTTCATCTGATATTTCAATATAACCATCGCACGTCAAGTATAAAAGATATAAAATGAAACATCAACTTAAAATAGAGGATCGGTTAGCATTTAAAAAGGCCAATATGGCTAACGATATTTCAATGAGTAGGTCTTATGTGAGACCGTCTCACGGATCTTCTTGTGTGAGACGGGCCAACCCATAATCCACCCTTAACAATTCATATTGAAATTTGTGAAAATGGATTCAACACATGAGTAATAAGGATCCGTCTCACGGAAATTATTCGTGAGACCGTCTCACATGAGTTTTTGTGTATTTCAATTATGAAAAGTGGATACAAAATCGCTTTCTTAAAGTTCCCACCAACACCAATTAATGTTCGTTTAAAGAAATATGAGATTTAATTTTACATATAAGGAATTAGAAATACTAATTTGCAAAGTATTGCTTATATATAGAAGCAACAAATTGTGCTTATAATTAAAAAAAGAAAAAAAAAGGTTTTCTTGTTTTTTGTACTATACTTTTCTTTTTTCCTTGTTAGGGTCATTAAAAAAAATTACAGTTAGATCATAAACATAGAGTGGTAACTATACAATTAAGTTTTAACTAAAAAAATATACAATTAATTCGATCCCAAATTAAAGGGAAAAGAAGGCAAAAACTTATATACCTTTGAGGCACATAGGGGTACAGATCTAAATGTTATATATGTGCTCTTCTGGTGTTATATATATACTCTATAGGTGTTATGTTTTTTGGTGTTATACATATACTCCACCGGTATCATATTTATATAAGAGTATACATGTGATACCTGAAGAGTATACACATGATACATGTAGAGTATGTATTTAACACAAATATGACGATTAATTTGGGGGCACCGTGCCCCCGGAGCACACAAGTGTCACTCGGAAAAGAATTAAAAATTAAAACTAATAATGCACAAAACCTCAATTTGTACACTATATTCGGTCATGGGAAAAAATCATAAATGAATTATTTATGATTTCATAAATAAATATTTAAATTTAAAAATTTTAATTTGCATTAATTGAAATATTCTATTCAAATTTAAATGAAAATACTCGAATTGACTTTGCTCTATTGGTGTGATGTCACCCCTCAACCCCCCATATTCTAAGGATGAGGTTTTTTATCTGTATTATTTGACATTTGCCTATTTAAGTATATAAGGCAAATTAGTTAGGAAAAATAACTGATAAATTAATTAGAAATGTATCGTTGGACATAAATTCGTGAGATAAGTGTAGGTAGGAACGAAGTTAATGTTTCTTTTTAACACTTACATTTATTACAAACCACCTTTCTTTTTTCTTGAAGCAATTACAAAATGAGTAAGTTTGATGTGAGATAGGATTCGTCTCACAAAAATCATTCGTAAGATATCTCACGCAAGTTTTTGTGTTACAAAAATCTTTGAGCAAGTCTTGTGTGAGACCGTCTCACGGATCTTTTCTCGTAAGACGGGTCAACTCATAGCCCACACTTAGCAATTCATGTGAAAGTTTGTGAATATGAATTCAATTAATGGGTAATAAAGATCCGTCTCACAGAAACTATCTGTGAGACCGTCTCACATGAGTTTTTGTGAAAATGTTTAATGTTCATATAAGGGGTTCATTATTTAATATTCTTGTTTAAGCACGTATATGCTTAATTAGCATAAATCTAACTATACAATTAACTTTTAACTTAAAAAACAATATATTTAATTTGATTCCAAAAGGGAAAACAACAAATGAATTTAGGTAAGTATAATTAATTCTAGTTAATCTCAATCTCTTAGTCTATTAAATGTATTCAACTTAAAGTTATATTTGAAAATGTATAAAATATAAATATGATCAACTAAACCATATTTAAATGAAACAAAAATAAATAAATAAATATCAACCAATGCAAAATGATTTAAGTTAAAGAAAAGTATAATTAATTCTACTGAAGTCGTCGAGCTATGCCCCACATGTTAATTTGTGTGTCATGTAACTCTTCTTTTTTTACCCACAACTAATTTATGTTTCTAGTAAATAAAGGTGTCGGAAATAGGTCGGAAGGGAGAAGGATTTTTCGGATGGAAAAGCTAAGAGATTTAGTTTTGATGGAAGAGCGGAAATTTTGAAGAACTCTATATTAGGTGAGTTAATGACGATTTAATGCAGTCATGATATCCTCTATTACATATTAATGTTTCATCTGATATTTCAATATAAATATTACACGTCAAGTATAAAAGATATAAAATGAAACATCAACTTAAAATAGAGGGTCAGTTAGCATTTAAAAAGGCCAATATGGCTAACGATATTTCAATTATGAAAAGTGGATACAAAATCGCTTTCTTAAAGATCCCACCAACACCAATTAATGTTGGTTTAAAGAAATATGAGATTTATTTTTACATATAAGGAATTAGAAATACAAATTTGCAAAGTATTGCTTATATATAGAAGCAACAAATTGTGCTTATAATTAAAAAAAAAAAAAAGAGTTTTCTTGTTTTTGTACTATACTTTTCTTTTTTCCTTGTTAGGGTCATTAAAAAAAATTACAGTTAGATCATAAACATAGAGTGGTAACTATACAATTAAGTTTTAACTAAAAAAATATACAATTAATTCGATCCCAAATTAAAGGGAAAAGAATTAAAAACTAAAACTAATAATGCACAACACCTCAATGTGTACACTATATTCGGTCATGGAAAAAAATCATAAATGAATTATTTATGATTTGATAAATAAATATTTAAATTTAAAAAATTTAATTTGCATTAATTGAAATATTCTATTCAAATTTAAATGAAAATTACTCGAATTGACTTTGCTCTATTAAGAGATTGGGTGTGATGTCACCCCTCAACCCCCCTATTATAAGGACAAGGTTTTTTATCTGTATTATTTGACATTTGCCTATTTAAGTATATAAATCCAATTAGTTAGGAAACATAACTGATAAATTAATTAGAAATGTATCGGTGTACATAAATTTGTGAGATAAGTGTAGGTAGGAACGAAGTTAATGTTTCTTTTAACACTTACATTTATTACAAACCACCTTTCTTTTTTCTTGAAGCAATTACAAAACGAGTAAGTTTGATGTGAGACCGTCTCACGAATCATTTCATGTGAGACAAGTCAACTTATATCTCACATTTCACAATTCACATATAAATTTGTGGATATGAGTTTGGTTAATGGGTAAAAGGATCCGTCTCATGAAAATCATTCGTGAGATGTCTCACGCAAGTTTTTGTGTTACAAAAATCTTTGAGTAAGTTTTGTGTGAGACCGTCTCACGGATCTTTTCTCGTGAGACGGGTCAACCCATAGTCCACACTTAGCAATTCATGTGAAAGGTTGTGAATATGGATTCAATTAATGGGTAATAAAGATCCGTCTCACGAAAACTATCCTTGAGACCGTCTCACATGAGTTTTTGTGAAAATCTTTAATGAAGGGGTTCATTATTTAATATTCTTATTTAAGTACGTATATGCTTAATTAGCATAAATCTAACTATACAATTAACTTTTAACTTAAAAAAATAATATATTTAATTTGATTCCAAAAGGGAAAACAACAAATGAATTTAGGTAAGTATAATTAATTCTACTTAATCCCAACCTCTTAGTCTTATTAAATGTATTCAACTTAAAGTTATATTTGAAAATGTATAAAAATATGATCAACTAAACCATATTTAAATAAAACAAAAATAAATAAATATCAACCAAGTGTAGAGTATATATTTAGCATCATATGATTGATTAATTTGGGGGTACCGTACCCATGGGGCACACAAGTGTTACTCCTTACCAACACCAACTAATTGTGGTTTGAAAAAGTATGAGATTTAATTTTACATATGTGTTAGAAATTTTTTGCTAAAAATAAGGAATTAAGAATAATAATTTGCAAAGTAATTGCTAATAGAAGCAACAAATTGTGTTTATAAAAAAGAGTAGGTCTCCTATAAATCAGGTGTATGGATCTCAAATTCATGCACTCGGGTCGGATCCGGGTCGGGTGTGCTTTTTTGTTTTTTTTTCACGCATGGTTTTTGAAATTTTGCACCTACCAATAGGTTATGTTAGACCTACCTTGACGTTATGTTAGACATACATTTACGCTATGTTAAACATACCTATCTGCCCAAATTTCATACATTTACTTTTTTGGGCTTGGTTTTTGAATTTTGGCACCTACCACTAAATTATGTTAGACATACATTTACATTATGTTATACCTACCTTTATGTTATGTTAAGCCTACCATTCTGCCCAAATTTCATATTTTAATTTATTTTTTTAAAAAACCCTAGATTGCCCATATGTACCATTATGTTGTATTAGACATACTTTTATGTATAGTTAGACATAAATGTAGGTACCTAACATAACACAAATGTAGGTCTAACTATACATAAATGTAGATCTATTTGAGCGAACTTGGGTGAGCATCAGTGCGTGGGGACGCGTGCAGGCGCGTATACACGCCGGTCGGGTCAAGTGCATGTATCCTAAATCCATGGACTTGATGCATAAAAGTTGTTTGTATTTATTGAATTTGTCTATTTAATTACATAAAAGCAAATTACTTAGGAAAAAATAACCGATAAATTAATTAGAAATATAACATTGTACATAAATTCATGAGATAAGTGTAGATAGGAATGAAAATAATGTTACTTTTTTTACTCTTACATTTATTACAAAACTCTTTTTGTCTTTTTTCCAAAGCTATTACAAAAATCTTTAATGTTCATCATATAAGGGGTTCATTATTTAATATTCTTGTTTCAACACATATATGTTTAATTAGCATAAATCTAACTATACAATTAATTTTTAATTAAAAAACAATATATTTAATTTGATTTGATTCCATAAGGGAAAAAGAAAAGTTAATATACAACACATCAGTTTGTACATTATATAATTTTTAACAAATTTAGGAAAAGAAATTAGGATTTTTTTTAAGAGTAAGTCTCTTGTGTCTTAGATCCATGCAACAGGGTTGGATCCGGATTACCCGACCCGCTTTTTTTTTTTTTTCACGCTAAATTTTTTAAATTTTGGTCATGATTTTTACTTATGTTAAGGATACATTTATGTAATCATGTGTAAAGATACCTTGAGGTTATGTTAAGAATATCTTTATGACCAGATTTCATACATTTACATTAAGTTAGACATACCTTTAGGTTATGTTAAGGATACCTTCAGATAATGTTTAGGGATACCTTTAGGTTATGTTAAGGATACATTTATGCCCAAACTTCATACATTTACTTTACGTTAGACATACATTTAGGTTATGTTAAGGATATTTTTATGTTATGTTAGAGATATTTTATCCATAACATAGTTGTGTTACACATTTTGTACACAAATGTATCTCTAACATAACATAAAGGTATCCTTAACATAACCTAAAGTATCCTTAATATAATGTAAAGGTATGTGACTTGGAGCGAATTCTAAGGGTATCAAATCAGGATTTCAAAGGAACCTGGAATCACGATTTCAAAGGTATCCTTAACATCACCTAAAGGTATTCTTAACATAACCTAAAGGTATACTTAATGGTAAATTACATTTTTGGTACCTCAATTATACCCCTTTTTCACTTTGGGTACCCTCATTTCCTCGAGTAACAGTATCGGTACCACATGTTTTAAAAAATCTCACATGGGGTACCTTCCGTCAAGTTTCCATCCAAACTTGACGGAAGTTGACTAACCCTAATTCCAAACTGCGAAAATTACCCCCTTTCTTCCCCCTTTCGTCTCAGAAAACCAGAGATTCACCCTAGTTTCCCCCAATCCTCAGTCCTCACTCAATCTTCACCCAATCTTCATTAGTTTCTTTCCAAATTTCGATTGCCCTCTTCAATATCACAACCATGTAAAGGAATTGTTGTCAATCTTTGAGCTCCAATAGATATATTTTCACAAATCATCAAATAGATATGGCATCTCTGCCTCTTGACATCGTGATTCCACCTTGTAGAGTTTTTGAAGATATCAGATGTGAGATTTAATGAAGAATGAAGAAGAATTGAGCAACTAGGTTTTTCTGAGACAAATGGGGGAAGAAAGGGGCAATTTTCGTGGTTTGAAATTAGAGTTAATTAACTTATTCCGTCAAGTTTGGACGGAAACTTGACGGAAGGTACCCAATGTGAGATTTTTTGAAATATGGGGTACCAATATTGTTACTCGAGGAAATGAGGGTACCCAAAGTGAAAAAGGGGTATAATTGAGGTACCAAAAATGTAATTTGCCCTATACTTAATATAATCAAAAGGTATTCTTAACATAACTAAAGATATCCTTAACATAACCTAAAGGTATGCTTAACATAACTAAAAGATATTCTTAACATAACATGGTATGTAACCTGGAATCAGGATTTAAAATGTATTCTTAACATAACTAAAATGTATTCTTAATGAGCGAATTAGTGAATTTGAGTGCATCCACCCAGGCTCGTGGGAGCGCGTGAGAGTGCGTGGAAGCGCGTACACGCTCGGGTTAGGTTAGACTGCATGGATCTAGGATCCATGCACCTGATGCATAAAAGTTTTTGTATTCTTTTAAATTTATAAACATATATTTCAAGGGAAAAGTTATTTAGTTAAATTTTCCTATATTAGTATATTATATAAAAGAAAATTTGTAGTATTCGTAACAAATGAAATTTTTAATTTTATAAATAATTATTTCAAGGGAACATTATTTACTGCAATTTTCCTATTTTTATATAAAAGGCAGATTTGTACGATTTGTATAAATTAATATTTTAAAATTTTATATATATATATATATATATATTTCAAGGGAGATTTAATTTAGTGAAGTTTTATATAAAATGCAAATTTGTAAGATTTCTAACAAAATAATTTTTTTTTAACTATTATGAATAAATATTTCAAAGGAAAAGTTATTAACTATTATTTTCATGTTTTATATAAAAGGAAGATTTGTAGGATTCAGAAAAAATGAATTTCCTAAAATTTTATTGATTAATATTTCTGGTAAAATTTATCTAGTGAAATTTTCCTATTTTATATCAAAGCCAAACTTGTAAGATTTGTAACATTTCACAATTAGCGATGTGATATTTGAATCTGTTTTGAGTTTTTTTGGGTATGTTTTATATAGTGATTCACGTGATTTAATTGAATTAGTTGCATTTCAAGTGGAATTGTTAGTCAAGAAAGAAATCAAAGAAATGTGATGAAGGAAAAAAAAAAACCCTAATAAAAAATGTAATGGTCCATGACACAGTTGTTATATTGATACATGGACAAGGGAGACCATGCTACATAGAACAATAACTTCCATAGACACCTTTTTCACCTGAATTATTGCTCATATAAGATAATTAATGGTGGAACTTGAATTGATTGAAATGATATTTTGATGAGAATGTCCAAAACCAATCTTGTTATACACACCACTTGGAGGTAGTGAATAAAATTAGGGTCCATTTCGATGAGTGGATTTGAGGAGGGATTTGAAATCCATGGTAGCAAATCCACCGGTAATGTTTGGATGGACATGGATTTGAAATTCATAGTTTTCATTTTGAATTAATTTTGGAGTCATTTTGGTGGATTTCAAATCCACTCCAACTTGAAAGGATTTGAAATCCACCCATTTCAAATTCTGGATTTCAAATCACTTTACCAAACGGAGCCTTAGGAAATTTTTTTAATTGATATGATAAGGACATTTAATTGAGGAAAAGCCCAAAAGTCCCATGTCAATAATAAATTCTGTCCAGTTTAACAATGATAATCATCATCATATGATTTTAGCAATACAATTAGCCCAGCTCAAATGCATAAGTGGTGTTCAAAATCAGTGTTGAAAGAATAAGAAGCCTTTAATTGCAATGCATATTTTGTTCTGAATGAAGAAGTTAGATAAATTAGAGTGATAGCTATGAAGCCAGAACACAAGAAATACTGTAATTTCTTGTAGAAATGATCTACTCCATGACAAACTCTAAAAGCCCTACAAAGTATTACATAATAAGAAAAGCAAGCACTCATCTGCATTTGCTTGCATCCCGAAATAGAGGCCGAAGGCCTCAAGAGGGAGAGTCGAAGAGAAAAACGAGACTAGACGATTCTACATTTTTTTTTACCTCTTTCAGTTCAGGTGTGATTTACACTTATGCAGACTAATGGTTCACTTCATTTGGCATTGTTGGTTTCTTCCTGAATGCATGCTTTCTGCATCGCTCGAAGATGCTATCATATATCAGATCGAACTGAACTCCAGCTCTCTCTCGGTTTATAATGAAAAGAACGTGATCACCTTCCACAATCTTGTAGTACCTGCATATCATATATAAGATTGTCATAATGTTATGTAAAATCTTGAAATCAAATGAAGGTTGAGACAGAAGAGAATTAAAAGGCACAAACCAGATGCCGGGTTGTAAGGGTTGGCATTCTGAATCGTTTACTACAAGATGACTAGGGTGTTCAATTGGGAAACGAGGGTGTGTCATAGATATGGTGTTGAGTGCTCCATCGTTGTCCCACCAATCTTCATCCCTGTAAACAAACTCAGTATTAGGGCCATGGAGGCTCAATCCAAGGAATTTAAACTGGTTTTTACCAGAAATATTGTCCATTCTTGAAAGTGCAAAGATGAAAAACATCTCACCGATAGCCTTTATAAGGAAGAGAGACATCAGGAGGGTGTCGCCATTGGCTCATCTGCAAGACTCGGATGAATAGTAAAGGGTGGATTCCGAGAAGGCCAGATGGGACCGTGATTCCCATAATTTTCCTCGTACGTTTGGTGGCATAGCTGAAGTAGTAAGTATCTGGAAATGTCTGTAAATGGCTGTTCAATTTGATTGATCCTTGGATTGTTAAATCAGGAAGAATCCAATCTTCAGATGCAAATGGACCCGTCTTTCCCATGAGGCAACTAACGAGACCCCAAACACCCATTTTCTTCCAAGACATGTTGAAATGATCAAATCCGAAATTGTAATAGTTTTTCAGAAACTGGATATCCAACCAATCATAAAGAATTACTCCAATCCGGCACAACTGCAGCAAGCAGACAGGCTTCAATGACTTCCCATCTTCTGGCCTATCAACAAAATGGGGTGTTGTTTAAAAACATAATCAACAGAAATCTTTATTTCAAAAGGGCTTTTTCTATGATTCTTAATCTCTGTTGTATACAGTGGTTAAAGGCTAATTTACACAGAGACCAGCATATTTGTGCAGCCTAAGATCAAAATAATCTGACTCAATGATAATATGTATGAATTGGCATGGAAAGGACTCGGTGACACTTACTGCATTCCATCGAAATAGGCTCTTGTTGTGCCGTTGAATGCACCAGACAACGAGGTAATGCTAAGAACCCAGTTTGGTGAAGTGTTTTCATATCCATTGAATGCCTGAAATTGGACCAAACTTATACAGGTTTTCCAATCTGAGACCGTTTCAATGTCATTGCTAGCTAATTCATTTGCAAGAATTCTTACCTTATCAGCAAGCATTTGCTGCAAAACCCGAACAACCTGTGCTCCTGCTGAATGCCCCACAAAGTGAATTGGATGATCCTCATCCCATTCAGGGTAATGCCCTGCATTTTTCAGCAACATTAATCAGAAACGACTAACGGGTTTAATAATCGAAAACGAGCAATGGATTAAAACCCCAACCTTGTTCATATACTCTACCAAACTGAGAGTGCCCACAAGCCTTACTATGTTCCTCACCATAATCAACTTGCCCTCCTTTCAAATAATAGAACAATTCTCTAGCTCTGAACCAATACCCCATCAATAAATACAGAATCACAGACAAATCAAATACAAAAACTAAAAAACTGCAAGAAATTAACCAGAAAAATGAGTTAGAAACACACAGACCTGTCATATATGCTAGTTAATGAACCCAAATCAGGGACAAGAACCCTGTCATCTTTCTTCTCTGCTCCAGCAAAATAGGACAAACCCCCTAATCTCTGCCAAAACAGCAATAAAAGTTCAATCTTGCAAATTTCTGGGACCCCACAAAATCCTTAAGAATATCGAAAAACAGGAGATTTAAGAAATGCTATTCATATCATACCCCTTTCCCAAAACCGAAAATCCCATGAACCAACACAATTGGAGGCAAATCATCAACACTGGTTGATTTCTCTGGGTTATCTCTTTGCAACCCAGAAGCCAAATTAGGCTTAAAAACAAGATCAGTAATTGTCTGTGCGAGATCGCCCGCGACAGCTGTGCTAAATATGTAGAAGCCATAGAGCATATGCACAAAAGAGCTCACAAAAAGCTCTACCAATTGAAGGGATGATATCCACCATCTGATCATCCTTAATTTCTAAGAATTTTCTTGAATTATATACAGAGAAGAAGTGTGCAAATGAATGTTGGTTTGAGCCTTCTACAAGAAAAACAAGAGAAGGCTCTTGATCATGGAACAAGAATCCAATTTCCAGACGTGAAATCAAGAAAAACCCCTTTCAGAAATGAGGAAAGAGGTCCAAGTTCAAAACTTTGAGGGACCCTTCTTGATATGAAATGTGGTGAATGAGTTCCTAATTTTAGGCATGTAGAAATTTTGATTCTTTTTCAGATTTCGAATTGAAAGCGTTCCCACAATTTTCTCATCACCCACCTTTTTCACGCATTCGAATTTCTTAGGTTGCTCACCCAATTCGTACTCTCCCTCTCCCTCTCCTCTCCTCTCTCTCTCTTAAAGCTGCAGCGGTGGCCTTTTCTCTCTCTTCTAGCAAGAAATGGATGGTTAAGAATGACGCACGTGCCATAGAGAGCCGCTGCCAGAGATTTCCCATTTGTCTTTGGTCCAACAACAAACGACAACTTAAAAACAGTTTTGTCTAATCACTTGTAATTAGATATAATCCAACATTAATCAGGGGGTTTATGGTTAAGAATCTTCGATACGGATAAGAATTTTATAGTGTTTGGTCAGCAAAATAACTTGAACTTTTGTATATCAAATTAATAGCCCATGTTATGTATATCAAATGATATTCTTAATTAATACGTAGTGTATATTAAATTTTATGTAATACGAGATTTATTATCAAAAGTAATAGAAGATCCTAATTGTATTTGGGCCCATATTATGATGGATTTTTTTTCTTATCAATTTTCTATTGACGTACAAATTCATACCGATGAATCAAGTCAAACGTCAATTAAACTGAATAAAAAGTTCAATTAGAACAAGTAAGAGAACAAGAAGACTAGCATTTTAGCTGGTCAAACTGATTTTACTTGCAGCGAATCAATGAAATAATAGAATATTATTCTAATACAATGAATTCCAAATCCTTTTAAATGATAATTGAGGGTCTTATTCATAGGCTAAGCTAGAGATTATATGATCTTGAAAAGTACATTGAATAACATGATTCTAAGGATTTGGTTCGATACAAAAATTGTTTTTTTCGTCTATCTTTATTTTGTTTCATCATTTGAATATTCCGAACATAAATAATTCATTAATTCCACATAGACTTCTTGAAGCATTCACATTTTGCTGAGGATTTCATACTCATCTACTCAACGCTTGGCTAGTTCACTCGATTTTGGTCGGCCACTTTAAAACTAGTCCTAACCGATTTGGTTCTTAGTCGGTCCTGAAGGTTGGATAAAGATTCAGATCATATACAAAGATACACCATTTATCATATTTGAAATATATAGATTTTATTTCTATGCAATTATATATATTTGTACAAATATACTATCATTACTGTTTAGGGAAAATACTAAAATACTCACGGTGGATATCTCTTAATACACCAACCGATAACATGTAATGATCTCATCCCCTCATTATACTTCACGTTGTATATCCGATACATCAACCGGAAACACATATTAATGTATCAACGATGTGTAGGACATCGGAAGTAGTAATTAATTAGTGGGAGTTCATTAGAGTGTAATTAGAAGAGATTCTAGGAGTTTCCTAAGGAAAAAAGAATGTGCTGGAAAAGAGCTGGAAGATTCTGTGTGACTCTGTCAAACCAACTGTCCCACTCCTATCCATATATACATTAATTTCCATTTAATTTTCAAGATATACAAAAATATTCAAGATTAAATATTCCTTTTTATTAGTAAACGTCAACACTTCTTGTTTTAGAAGTTTACAATCCCAAAAGTTACACTAGTTCTAGAATTGTCAATTCCTAGACTTTTGTGTAACGCAATAACCTAGAACTATGCCTTTTATTTTGGAACTGCAAATAATTACTATCTTCGTCCCAAAATAAATGACGTTTTAGTCTTTTGTATATATATTAAGAAATGTGATAAAAGTCCAATCTAACCCTATTAAGTTTAATTAATGAGGAGTTTTTATCTCTTTAACACATTTAATGTGAGATGAGTAAATAAGGGCATATTTGATATATTGCATGTAAATATATTTTGGAATACGAAAACTACAATTATTTTGGGACAAATTTTAGTAGCTAAAACGTCATTTATTTTGGGACGGAGGTAGTATGTATTTCTATAGAAAATTTAAGTGTTCGTTTTTGTTCTTTTTTTTGAACTTTTGATGTAGGTTTTATTTTGAACACTTTAATAATAATTTGGTTTGGGGGTTGAGAAATAAGATCGTTTATTTGATTGTGAAGCACATGCTCTGATGCATTTATTTAATTTCTTATTATTCGGTTCAATTATTTATTTTATTTGGTCCCAAATTCAATGCTACTAATCTTTTTGACCATCCTTTTTTATAGTCCTCTATAGTTCTATAATCAGTATTATTTCATACTACCTCCGTCTCTGCTATCTTTGTCTACTTTCCGTTTTTGGATGTTCCAGCTAACTTTGCCAACCCAAAAATGGCAAAGAAAAATTTACTTCCTTACCCTTCCATTTCTTTCATTTTACAACTTTTGCACTCAAAACGCACACATTAATTACAAAATTGTCACTCAAAAACATTAAAATAACACATCACATCAAAGTCAACAGTTTTTTCTTAAACTCCGTGCGGTCAAACCGTGACAAAGATAAGGGGAACGGAGGGAGTACTTATTTTCGCTTTTTGTATTTAAATCTTGCACGTTTGTCATTTATAGGTGATCCAACTCACCACCAATGTTTTTTGTTCAACAATGTACATGATTGTATCTTATTGGGTGATTATTGTAAAATTTAGGAATTTTTTAAAAGTTGCAATTTAAGCATTACGTTTTGTTATTAGCAACTTAACATGATTTTCAAGATTTCGAACATCTGTAATTAATGGGTAGATTTGTGTACCACATTTTCAGAAACTTAAAGAAAAGCCCTCAATTAATATTATTGTAAGCGATAAACATATATTAATGGAGTTAATAACACGACTTTGTAGAGTCAAAAGTTATTTGCAGCATAAGTTCATAATCTTCGTGGCAATTAATTTTATTTGCTTTGTGCATGTGACTATAGAAACAAAAAATATATATATATATATGTATATCTATATTAAAGGAATAACCAAGAGTGACACATGTCACTCTCTGATTAATCCTATTTAATTATAATTTAATTTTAAATTAACTCATTTAGTATTTATAATCTATTATAATAGAACATTTAATGAGATAATAATAATTGAATAATAAAGTGTTAATAACTATGATTCTTAATAAAATTGTAAATTAAGAAATTTTGGAGAAACATTTTAATTAAGTTGATGTTTGCAATTATATTAATTGTAAATTAAGAAATTTTGGAGAAACATTTTAATTAAGTTGATGTTTGCAATTATATTAATTGAAAACTTAAAATTTTCACACAATTGAAATTCAAATTCATACTAATTAAATTAAAATTTAATGATTAATAATAATAACAATAATTAAATTTCTCTATAAATAACAATTTTAAAATTTCTTAATTATTATTAAAATACCCGTGTGATATACGAGACTTACGCTAGTATTATTAATAAGGTGATTTCCAAACAAGAAATTATATATTTTTAAATAAACCATAGACTATTATTCTCCAAAAACGTATACCAATATACATTTTCATTATTATAAGACGAAAAAAATAGAACCCTCAAGTCCAGTTTAAGTTATCCATGATTGGAGCACAAGAAATTATATCCAACCCAAGATAAATATTGGGACTTTAATTGGGCCTATTGACATTTTAATGGGCCAAAGAAAGCCCATATTTAAGTTCGTGTCACGTGTGTCCATTTATGAGTGACGTTTGACAACACACCAGGTAATGGGCCAGGCCCATTATTAAATGTGGCTTTTATTATAGAGAGTCATGGACATCAATACAGCACATGATCATGTATGGTGCAGGATGAATGAATTGTCCATTTCAAAATATGCCCATTAGCCTTAGTATATATGTTCCAATGAATGGGTGATAGTGATTTGTGAGGGTTTCATTAGAGACTTATATAGTTTCATGGTCATCATCATAATCATCATCATCATGACACCATGATATATATATATACACATATATATTACTATAGAAATGAAAATCATATTACTATTTCTTTTTGATGGCATTTCTACAAGTGTCTTATTATACTAGACAAATATTATGGGATATTGATATGATTAAAATGATGTGAGTGACACTCGGGGCACGGTATCCCTAACTTGACCACCGTATGATGTTAGATATATACTCTCCAAGTATCATGTGTATACTCTTAAGATATTACTTTTATATAGAACAAAAAATCGATATTTTTAGTGAATAATCAAGTAATACCTTAAGGGTATACACGTGATACCTGAAGAATATATATATCTAATATTTATCACTGAATAGAAAGTAATACATTAAGAGTTTGCACGTGATACGTAGAGCTGTCAAAACGAGCCAAGCCCGTTGGGCCGGCCCGCCCAGCCAAACAAAAATGGAGGGTTGGGTTGAGTAATTTTAGGCCCGTAAAAAAGTGGGTCAAAGTGGGTTTGGCCAGCAGTGGGTTGGGCTTTGGTGGGTTGGCCTGTGGGCTTAGTGGGTTGGCCCGCCTTTATTTTTTATATATTTTTTAATTATTTATTTATAAAAAAATAAATAGAAATGTTTAATAGTGATGATAATTTGTATCTCATGCAAGCAATAAGTTATAGAATATTGATATGTGTTATTTATATATAGAAATTAAGTGATTTTTATGAAAGCATTATTTTAAAAAGTGTTTTCATATATTATATGTAATTGAAGAGTATATACCAAATACCACGTTTTAACATGGAAACGTAAGACCTTAAGAGTATATACATGATACCTGAAGAGTGAATATATAACACCACGCCCTGAGGGCCCGGATCTAAGATCTGTACCCGAGTGACTTATACAAATTATGTAGTACAGGTGTCAAATTTTTTTACATCTCTATATATATGTAAAACTACAGGACAATAATTAACTATATAAAATTGAATTGGTAATATATAAATTCTCTTTTACAAAGAAAGATGATTTAGAGATACCCTTTAAGGTAGTAATGATCAATATTGTCTGTCAACACACAGACGGTGGTGGTGTGTTGGTGGATTCATTATGAAGCAAGAAGAAAACAGTTGTTTGCTTCTATCAATGTCTTCAATGCTACAAAATTAATATTATAATACATACTACTATAAAGTGGTAAATCAATTAATTATTTTTATATAGTTGACAATTAATAATACTAAATGTTGTGTCTCAATTACTGTTTAATTTGCTTTATTACATTTTCATGTTTCTAAACTTATTTTTATAAATTTCTACATAAATTGTGAGGAGTTGGACTCCTGTGAGACCGTCTCATGTGCGGCGACACTCGTGAAAACACATACTTATAACTCTAAAAGACATACTTATAGATAAAAATCACTTATCTCGACCGTGTCCTGAAACTCGACCGTGCGCCACAAATTGCTCTTAGTTTTCGCGCGAGGCACAGCCGTGTCCCAGGACACGGTCGTGGACGAGGAAAGAAAATCTCATACTTATAGTGAAAAATCACATACTTATTGTTGAAAAAAACATACTTATACACCACAGTCACGTACGGTCGTGTCCTGGTACACGGTCGACCTTACGCGAGTGCCGCATGTACGACGGTCGCATATGAGTATTTGTGAATTGTGAGTTGTTGATTATAAATTGACCAGAAAACATTAAAAGACCGAAAAAAACTTATATACCTCTGGGGCACATAGGGGCACAGATCTAAGTGTTATATAAATGTTCTTCAGGTGTTATATATATACTCTATATGTGTTATGTTTCTTGGTATGATAAATATACTCTACAGGTATCATATGTATATAAAAGTATACATGTGATACCTGAATAATATATATGATATTTGTAAAGTATATATTTAACATCATATGATAATTAATTTGGGGGCACCATGCCCTGGAACACACAAGTGTCACTCTTAAAAGACATAGTATTAATTTTCTCTATCTCATTCATTACCAATTTACAATGCCCCTAAAGCTAAAAGTAGTATAAAATTAAAATCAATGGATCACTTGTTTATATCCAAGGAAAATCAAAAGAATAACTCTCATCTTGATAAGAAACCTATCTAAAATCACCCAAAAAAAAAAACATTTAAAAAAAAACCCATCAATTTACTATTTATTTTCAAGGACACCTAGAATTTCTCCCAGGCCCTCCATAATAAAAATAATTACCCCAAACTCTATTGATCCCACCACGTATATCATAACACTTTGGATGATCAGCCAAAACTCGAAGATTGGATAGAGGGACTAAATTGTTATCCCAATCTACTACTTGGAGGTTTCGGAAATAAGCTGCTTTTCCGAACCCTTCTCCTGCAAAATGCCCGCTTCCCATTTGGGTTGATGTGTGTGCCCCTGAACTTCTACTATTTACAATTTCGCCCCCAAATTGCACCATACTTGCACGATCTCTAAGATGTGTGAACAAAAACGATGGCCAATAACCCACTAACATCCCATTTCCAAACCCTAGCCACCAATTCCCATGCTTTGGATCCTGCATTACATTTAAAACTATATTAAGTTTGGTTTTTTCGAGATAATTGCCATGTGTTATGTATGTTAAGTGATCTTACTCATACCTATCGGATGCTATAAACAATAATGGACATCGAAATATGGCTTTCGTTATTCCATGACATAATTTATATATCTTGACCGTAATAAGAATCAGAAGATAAGGAAAGAATCGGAATTGATTGATAGATTTCTCGAAACAAACGAGAAGGAAAAACATATTTAATTAATTATCAATAAAATGAGAAAGTGGATGAGTCAAATGGGAGATATCTTTGCTTGGAAAGCAAGAGTGGGAAGAATCTTAGAAAGCTAGCATAAAAAAGGAACAAGCAATATAATTAAGTTGTTCAATGGTGAATGCAATCTTGTGTAGTGTATCTCACACCATGCGTATGTTAGCTAGCTATAGGTGGTGTTCATATATGGATGATGAAACTCTAGCTTTTTCCACCCCCCAAGAAATGAAAATATACTCATTTTCTTCATTCAACTTTTTAGTTTTTAATCAATTGAAAAGATACAACACACTGTTTTTTCTTTTAGTCTTCTCTTGGATTAAAAAATATCAAGAAAAAGTTTACACCTTTTGTTAGATTTGTCAATAACTATAACAAGATTAATATCCCGCGTGTTATAATCAGATGAAACACACTTTGAAATAGATAAGCTCGTTTAAGAAATTGAATTACCTTCCACACCAATAAGCTAATATCAAATTGGCCACCATGGTATGAAGAAGTTGGGGAAATTGCAGCCCCAATTGCAATTCTATTGTTGGTCTGAACAAAGCCTGAGCAAAGCAAATTGTAACAGCCTGTTGCTTGATATGCATCACTCTGCACACACATTTATTTATATTAATTGATTATATGTGTTCTTTGTGGGAGGAATGATTAAGGTACGGACCAAATTAACATTAATTAATCATCTTGATTAATTAATCTAGTAATTAATTAAGTAGAAGAATTAATGATCAAACTTACAGTCCAGTAGGTGAAGAACCTGGCATAGTTGTCCCCATATAGCTCTGGGCTAACCTATTGACATAATTAATTGAATCAACATCCATATATGCCTATTTTGAGAGGTAGTTGAAGATTTAATTGCAGCTTTAATGGGGTTAGACAAAAATCTTTATCATTATCTGTATTAATCACTTCATGTGTACATTTCAACCATAAAAACCCATATGAAATTAAATACTACCTCCGTCCCGGTTATCTTTGCCACCTTTGACCGGCACGAATTCTAAGAAAAAACTGTTGACTTTGATGTGATGTGTTATTTTAATGTTTTTGAGTGGCAGTTTTGTAATTAATGTGTGCTTTTTGAGTGTAAAGTAAGTAAAATGAAAGAAATTGAGGGGTAAGGTCGTAATTTTTTTGTTGCCATTTTTGGGCTGGCAAAGTTAGCTGGGACGTCCAAAAACGGAAAGTAAGCAAAGATAAGTGGGACGGAGGGAGTACCTTCTCTTACAAATAGTGATCGGAGTATAATATATATATAGTAAATTTGTATTTTCAATCTAATCTCACGCTTTAAGAATTTGTCCGATATCAGTCCAATTTCGCTAATCGAAGCTTTCCAACAGCCTAAAAAACGAGGTGGCAAACATTTCAAATTGATACTTATTGCATTACTGCTTTCGCCACATTACTTTTAAGGTCACCGGAAGTTATTTTCCGACGAAATTCAAAATTTGTGAACCGAAATAAGACAAATTCTTAAATTGTGGGACTCAATTAAAGAGTGTCATACTTATACGGTCGAAATCAGAAGAAACAGTAGTTATGAGACGAAAGATGATTTTTTTACGGGAGGGAAATGTGAGTAAAGATACCTGCCAACCAGCTTCGATGGTGTTGAGATCATCCCCAAAAGAACCAGCTATAACCCACATTTGAGATAAGCTAAACTCATATCGATTTGAAACCCTTGGGGTCCACACATTTATACTTCCTTTTGCTCCATAGTATTCATCTCCACTCACATACCCCACTGCATGCTGAAATTAAACTCCACATTTTTACCAGAAAAAAATTGAGATAAAACTTCATGGAAATAACCATAAGTAGAAATCTGAATTCTTTTTTTGCTAAAGCTCGTTCAGGCTCGATTCGAAAGATTAAGTAACTAACCTCATGGCCATTGCTTGAAGAATCCCTTCTAATGGGCCTCCGTATTTTTCGTCCGAATCTACGAATTGAATTTGCTCGGAGAACATCTTGTTCGGAAGTTCTTCGGATCGGAACCGTGCCACGTGGGCAAAATTCATTCATGCTCCAAGCCTGGAAATTTTCTTCAAACATTTCAGTTTCTGATGATAGCCCTTTTGGCCTTTCAGGTGGATCCTGCAAATTCAATAGCATATGCATGCAAAACGTGATCAATATTAGTGATCATTTCTTGACATAATTTGGAGAGTTTAAGGAAAAAATATGTAGTGTTCATGTCTTCACCAATGGCATTTTTCCCTGTAATTCAGGGTGATCAAAAGCAGGCTGTTGGTGAGACCAAACACAGTCTATGATGTCACCATCTGGGCTCTGCAAATCAAGGTTAAGCAACTAATCACTTACAGACCAAGATTAGGGTTAAGATCCAAATTAATTAATTAATGCAAAGAAAAACATGAGAAAGAGTACCTGGATTGTCTTGACAGGAGGCTTATTGATCTTCTTGAGAAGGGCTTTTATGTAATTCAGCTTCTTCGACTCGTCGCCGGGGTGGAGCTTCTGGGTGGTGCCATTGAAGCTTGCAGATTGCACAGAGGGAATGAAGAAGAGGAAGAAAACAAAAGTGGCAACAATATTATTGGAGAAAGTAGAATTAGAAGTAGCCATGTTTAAGGAATTTGGTTCTTCTAACACATGAACTACTCTTTGTCTTTGTCTGCATTGACCTAATTGTCTTTTTCTTCTGAGATCCAAATCTTCTCAGAGTTTGCAAATTCCAAATCCATGCAGCTACCTCACTCTCACACCATTTCCAAGGCTTGTCAAATTCCACTCCAAAAGAATTGAAAAACCCCTTTTGGATTTTGATTCCTCACACTCAGATTTTGAGATGTAGTTTACTTATTTTCTCTGACAAATGTATAACTTCTAGGCATGAAGTGGTAATAGAAAATGTTTTAACCTATTCTTTTTGAAAAACATAGGAATAAGTGAATTTTAGAGATCTGCCCATGTGGGTGGGGATATAAATATGGGGTTGTGACCAAGACATGGAATTATAAGTGTGTACAGAAAGAATGAGAATTGAGGAGAAAGAGGGTGGGGTGGGGTGGGGTGGGGTGGGGTGGGTATTATGTTTCCACTCTCCAACACAAAGACTGAAAACTTCACTTTTTCTGTATCAAATTATATAGAATTATTGAGCCCGTTTCACAAATTTAATTCTACGAAATGAGTCACTTCACTTCATAATATATAAATTGGTTCCATTGTCTCACCAAATTATATTGATGAGTCGGTTTCATGTTAATTTTTTTAATATATACATATATTATAGTTGGTACTGATTTTTGATATTCTTTGCTTAGGGTTCAAGGACCGATAGAAATTACATGGATTCTTGAATTCTAAAGTTGCTTGCTTTGGGTATTTCTCATTCATAATTATATACTTAGATGTTCTTTATGTCAATTACTAGCTTAACAATTATTTTATCTCCCTATTTCCCTATATATACTCCAAATGTTAATCTCTTTATTGCTCTTTTCATAATTCTATATTAATGCAAAAATTTCATGAATGATATATATATATATATAATAAAGTATTTGGATTTTTCTTTTAAGTTTTTACCGGTCTTATTAATTGATTTTGTGATCTAAATTCATCTTTGGGAAATCTAACTATTTGATTATTTTGATACATCACTATCAGTATATATTCTTCTTTTGTTCATTATAGATTTAAGTAATTAAATAAATTTGCTGCATGGATTTCTTTTTAAGCTGTCATTTTCTTTAGGTACCAAAAATTATTAGTAGTAAAAAATTGTTTTTAAAAAAAAGGAAATGGTGGCATGCGCGCCTGATTAATTATTTTGCAACTGCGTAAGTTAGCATTCAAGTAGTAGCATGCGCCTTTTTAATTTCCTTTTTTTTTTTTTTGGGTAAATAATTTTTTTGCCAAATAATGGATATAGAAACTCATAAGAGATGACGAACTCAATAAATTCCAATAAACATTGAATTATCTGATCACTCCATAGTCCATGCATGATTCCTTGTTCTTGTTCCAAAAAAATTGCTTAAAATTCCACCTTAATTAAATAACTCAACAATAAGTAAAAAGATTTAGAAAAAAAATCTAACCAAACAAGTCCATTACTTATGTCTAAATAAAGTGATCGAATTAGGCAGAATTAATTCGTCCGAAAGTTGTTGATTGGAAGGCTGCAAAAAAGCATATAATTTGCTTTATGAAGAGGGGACAATAAATGAATTTTTAAAAGTGAAAAGGGTCAGTTTAGAATTATTAAGACCACTTGATATATACGATAATTACAAAATTTAAATCAAACTTCAAAAGTAACCCCCTTCAAACAACTTAATCATACCATGTGTGTACTTGTGTTTAATTTTGCATAAAATTATTATATTGTTGTTTCAAATGTCAATCTCATAATTAATATATTTTTTCAAATTATATAAATTATGAATTGTCTTTTCTATCAATTTTTAAAATACGATTTTAATTCTTTAAAATATATATATCCACATGGTTAGGCAAAAACATGACCACTTAAGTTTATTCTTGATTAAATTCTTTTATTCATATTCTTTTATTCAAATGCTATATATATATATACAAAATTCTGATTATTGTAAGCATTTCCCTAAGGGCAAGAAAGAGACATTGGGGCCTCAAGGTTCCATCAAGTCCCATTATGTATCATCTTTTTTCAAAGATATATATATATATATATATATATTCACTATTGAGCACATAATAATTCAATAAAATTGAATTACCAAAACAAATTAAAGTGAGTGTTGAAGAGTGAAAATGGGATGAATTAATGGAACTTAGTTCCCTAAAGAGAAATGTTGAGCAATGATTATGTCTGAACTGCAAAGTCAGCCATTTTAGCTATGTAAAGATTGAGAAAGAAATGTATTCAAAGATAGAACTTTAACCCACCATGTCCAAAGTGGAGATTTTCCTAAACCATGATTAAAGAAGTGTGTTGGAAAGGTAGAATGAGAATGTTGCCCACTTATTCTTTTTGGCTGGTCACAATATTCTTGATCATACACATTTTGGGCCATCCCTCAATTGCATCATCATGATGCTCAAGATGATGATGTTGCTCATGCCAACTACACATCATTATGTGAATGTGAACATATATGCATGGTTTTCTTCTTCTTTTTCTTCATTCCATGCTCATGCCATCCTATTCATTTCTCCACCCCACAATATGCATTTGAATGTGCTTATATAATGTGTAGATATAGGTGTTTATGTGTGAGTAACATTTACTACCTCCGTCCCCCTTATCTTTGCCACCCTTGACCGGCACGAATCCTAAGAAAAAACTGTTGACTTTGATGTGATGTATTATTTTAATGTTTTTGAGTGGCAGTTTTGTAATTAATGTGTGCTTTTTGAGTGTAAAGTAAGTAAAATGAAAGAAATTGAGGGGTAAGGTCGTAATTTTTTATTGCCATTTTTGGGCTGGCAACGTTAGCTGGGACAACCAAAAACGGAAAGTATGCAAAGATAGTAGGGACGGAGGGAGTATGTATTATGTATTCCTCTAATGCAACAATACTGTTCATTAGGTTATTTAGGGTATTTCTTGAAATAAAGTGAATGTACTATTTTCTTAATATTTTGATCTTTAAAAAAAGTGTGGGAAAGAGATTAGTTAAGCAAAGTGAAAATAACTTTTTTGATATTTTAATCTTTAAATAAAGGGTGGGAAAGAGATTAGTTTAGCAAAGTCGTTAGGTGAAAATAACTTTTTGACCCTAAATGTTTAATAATAGAAGCAGGCCGGCCCAGCCACAAGCCCACATGTAATTTGTATTTTAAATTAAATTCAAAAAATTATTAAGCTTGAAAATTGGCCCAAATTGTTGATAGGCTAATTGTATGAGCTCTTTAAACTTTAATGGGCCTTAACTAGACAATACCCATATTAAATTTTAATGGGCCTTAAATAGACAATACCCATTCTGGACCATAGAGAAATCCCAATTTACATTGTACAAAATATGTTTTCTTTTTTTTTTTTTAGGTAAAAAGTAGAATAATAAGTTTTTGCAAAATATAACAATATACTGTAAAATAGATTTTATCCGTAGTTAAAAAGATTTTTCAATTTTTGATTGAAAGTTTATATTTATTTTACATCTCTAATTCCTTATCATCATCACCATCAATTTCAGAATTTTCAATTTGATTATTGTCCAAGTTTGATATTGTTTGCAGGTAGTGATATTATGAAGAGATGATAATTAAGAATGTTTATAGTTTGTTTATTTGAATTTATTTTTCTCATGTTTTTTTGCTTATTGTTGGTTACAGGAATAGGCCTGTTTTGGTGTATGTTATAATTTGGTGAAATCGTTTAACGAATCTAATTAGATCATAGATTTATTCACAATGATTGATTCAAGAAAATTGGCTTGGATTGTGCAATCACATACTCCCTCTGTCTCTGCTAACTTTGCCTACTTTCCGTTTTTTGTTGTCCCAGTTAACTTTACCAGCCCAAAAATGGCAACAAAAAATTACAACCTTACCCCTTCATTTCTTTCATTTTACTTACTTTGCACTCAAAAAACACACATTAATTACAAAACTGTCACTCAAAAACATTAAAATAACACATCACATCAAAGTCAACAGTTTTTTCTTAGGATTCGTGTCGGTCAACGGTGGCAAAGTTATGAGGGACGGAGGTAGTACATAGTAATTTGTTGATTAGTCACTTAATTATGTGAGTAGAAAATTAGGAGAAGAGATCAATAGAACAGTAATGAGTGCATGCATGCAATCAACATGCATTGCTTTATTACACATTCAATCAGTACTTAATTATTACTCAGAAAACCAAAATTCCATCTAAGAATGTTAAAATAAGCAAAAGAGAAGAAAAAACATTAACCTAAGACAGTATCAAACCACATGCATATGTAAAAAGATGGATCATCAATCAGATTTCTTTGATTTCTTCTTCTCTAAAACTGCTACGACGGTGTTGCCCATCCTCTGCAGCTCGGCGTCGAACCGGCTAACTGCCGGCACCGAGATCTCGAACTCCTCCATGGCGTCGGTGCAGTCGAACAGGTTCAGAGATGGGAGACGATACTTCAACGACGACGGATCGCTCTTCACCAGCCCCATGCAACTCTGCAGGTTCTTCAACAGGCTATCGTACGCATCCTTGCACGTCGATTCGATGGATTTCTTCGTCTGAGGCTTCAGGTTTCCGGGCAGCCTGGCGGCGACGCCGTAGGCGATTGGTTTTCCGGCCTTGGCTTTCTGGATGGTGGCGGCGAGGACGTTGCTCATGGCCTCCGGCCAGGTCTGGGCCCCCTTCAGCATGGCGGTGCAGAGGGCTTTGTCGGTGGAGGACTTGCAGAAGGGGCTCACGGGGGGTTTGGGGCGGCCGGCGGCGGCGGCGGAGAGGAGGAGGAAGGTGGCCAGGATGGCCAGTGAGGTGTGGAAGTTGGTCGCCGTGAGCCCCATTGTTGCAATCTTGTGCTCAACTCTTCTGGGAAAAAGAGTAATCTGCTTTCTTCGTATTACTCTTTTTCATGAGTTGATTAGGAAAGCCAAGGTTGAGAGAAGTGTAGATGAAAATGGAGGATTTATAGATGGTGTTTGTGGTGTGGGACAATAGTTTTTTTCGGGTTTATATTTAGGGTTCATAGTTCTTCATCACCCATTTCACCTTCAAAATCGATGAGCCACTTCTATAATTAGTTGGGGAAGAAAAAAGATGTTTTAATGGATAGATATAATTATAGGTATATGTAAGATTTTTTCTTTATTTTAATTCTTCAATTTTCGAATCAGTTTTTGGCATTACTTGTTTTAGATTACGTGACGAAATCAATAGATCACATGTCTGTGAGGTGTAAATGATAAGTACTATGTATCTGCACAATCCGTTTTTCTAATTCCTTGAAAGTTCCAAAATTGAACACGTATAATTGAAGTAAACACGTCGAATAAAAGAATACGTGGAAAGAAAAAACTAATTAAAATATAAAAGGAAAAAAAAAAAAGTTATACTCAAGAAAGGATTAGTACAAAACAACAAAGGTACGTGCTAAAAGAGTATATACCCAAGAACAACTAATTCCGATAAATTAATTATTAAACTAAAATCTGCCTTTTTGTATCATGCACTTTAAGAAATCATCTGTACTTAATTTTCTAATTTTTACCACCATTTGGAAGTTTGTTTGAGACCATAAAAACTATTATATAATACCAATTGTTAGGTGTTTGTGTGTTTGTGTGTATACATATATATATATATATATCAAAATAGAATCACATCTATTTGGAACTATAGAACTATTATATAGTATAATATCAATTGTCAAGTATGTACATCAAAAGATCACTAGAGAAACAAAATAAATAGAATTCGAAAAGTAAGCAGTACAAAAAATATGAACAAAAATAAATAATTTACTCAAAAAAAGGATCACCATAGTAAATAAAAAATAATATGGCCTCCTTTTTAAAAATGAAAAAACCCATCCAAAAGAAATACAACTTTATATAATATTTCTTAAGATAGAGATAAAATTAACAATCTCTCTATATCAAGAAACGTCTATTAATTGTGGATCTTTATTAAATTCTTTTCATGAAAAATCTAAGATGGTGGATCCTTTATGATTTTGACTTCTTGAAGTGGTTGCATAAAATCCAAAAATAATTATATTATGCATAAAAGTATTACATGTCATATATAAATAAGATGGTGGATCATAAAATAACACCGTTGATCAAAAAGTATTACATGTTATGCATAAAAGTATTACATGTCATATATAAATAAGATGGTGGATCATAAAATAACACCGTTGATCAAAAAGTATTACATGTTATGCATAAAAGTATTACATTTATAATATAATACTGTTATTCTACTCACATAATACTTTTATGTGTATCATGTGATACTTTAAATTAGTATTACGTACTACATATAATAATATTACTTGTTTATTTCAATAGTATTACATGTTACACACAAAAGTATTACATTATGAGAATATTACTTGTTGATTTCAATAGTATTACATGTTGTACATAAAAGTATTACATTTGAATATTAGACAATATTTTTCTATATATCATCTAATACTTTATAGTATTACATGATATACATAAAAGTATTACTTGTTGATTTCAATAGTATTAAATGTTACACATAAAAGTATCACATGATGTATATAAAAGTATTACTTGTTGATTTCAATATATTACATGTTACATATATAAGTATTACATGTTGCACATAAAAATATTGCATGATGTTATGTTCTTATAATGTTATAATACTTTTGTGTATATTAGATAATATACTTTTATATATCATTTAATATTTCATAATGTAATACTTTCATGTATATTAGGTGATACTTTTCTATAGATCAGATAATACTTTTGTATTATATACATATAGTGTATAATATATTACAAAAGTATTAGATGATATATAGAAAAATATTACCTACCACACATAAAAGTATTACATATTTTCATACACTCTAACAAAATCCAAAATCATACTATTTTACAAAAGTATTACATAGTATATTGAAAAGTAATACCTAAAACAAACAAAAGTATTACATAATTTCTCAAAATGTTGTCACACATGATACACATAAAAGTATTACCTTATAAAAGTAAAAATATTACATTTATAATGTAATACTTTCATGTATGTTGTGTACTACTTTTACATATAATATGTAATACTTTTGGTCAACGGTGTTGACCGACTGTTGATCGGCGTTGACCAACCATTGACCGACGTTGACTTTTGAACGTTGACTTTTGACTTTGACCGGGTCGGATTGACCAGTCTCACGGAATGGGATCCGTGAGACAGTCTCATACAAGAATTTGTCATTAATAAATACTTGGAAGATTCAATTTTTTTTTTTTTAGTGAAAAGATTCAATGTTCATAATTGGATATCCCATCTCCCATCTTTGTGATTATAAAATAATCCCTCTTATTCAGTGTTATTCTTAAACTCTACACACAAATTAAAAATTATTTTATTTTCTTAATATGTGTTACCCTTCATTAATTAAATTTATGTCTAACCTTTTTTGAAAATATAGGTAATATATAAACCTATTAATATTTTTTTTAGCGAAAAGATTCAATGTTCATAATTGGATATCCCATCTTTGCGATTATAAAATAGTCCCTCTTATTCAGTGTTATCCTAAACTCTAAACACAAATTAAAAATTATTTTATTTTCATAATATGGGTTACTCTTCATTAATTAAGTTTATGTCTAACCTTTATTGAAAATATAGGTAATATATTAACCTATATGAAGGCATTAAATATAGAACATATTATTAAATTAGTACTCAAAATGTCACTTAAAAATAAAGTTAAAAGTTTGAAAATGACGAAAAATCCTCCTGGCCAAAGAAATATTGTTGCATTACGAAAGGGTGAGTGAGAAATTTTGACAATTTTGCAGATTTTCTATAAAATATTTCCAACGTTGGACTAAGTTGTTGTCAAATCATAGAAATAAAATTCACAAACAAATCTTTGTCATTCTTTAATCATTATAATATCACATTGTAATTACACCAACCATGCAACATATTTAGTTCCATCCTCGTTTAATTAAAGGAAATATTTACACATGTTTCATGCTTTATATTTTCCTTTACTTTATAAATAGTGTTTAATTCACCATTCGACCTTTATTAAACCATTGTCTGATTTTATTATTGATCATGAGCTCAAAGCATCATTTTCTTATTCTTGGATTTGAGGAAATAAGATCATGGTTGGCCGATGAATGACCGATGAGGGCCTAATCGTAATTTTACACTGCAAGAAAATTCAAATAAATATTTAAAAGAATATCTTGCCAAGTCAAGAATTGCACATCTCCTCTTGGATTCCTGGTAAAGGTAAACTCATGTGCTAATTCCGGGGTGAGATGTTCTGTTACATTTGATGTTACATCTCCTATTCCAAATCAATCATCATCCCCACGTGTATTCAGTGACATCACTAATTAATACGTGGCGTGTATTAAATACTGTGTAACATGAGATGTAACACTATATGTGATAGGAGATTCAGACTCGCTAATTCCAAAGTCAATGAAGTGACAAAACGTGTCCTTAAATGTCACTTTCTCACCATACATTAAAGATCGATCAAACTTTGCAAGCAATTACAAAACCGATATCACATACCAAAAAATTGAAAACTTATGTCAAAAGAGTAAAAGAGCAATGTGACCCGGCTATGTGTTTACCCTTTCAAACTCCCAACCCACAAAAGTAAATACGATCATCTATTTCAAATTTGTGTTTCATCGACGTTTCAAAATAACCATCACACGTCAAGTAGAAAAGATGATATCAACAATTTACACATGACATGAATTAAAAGTAATTACATATACTGATCACTTGAAATAGACCAGAAAAGGTTGGTTATCCAAGATTTTATCAATCCAATTCTCTTATGCAAGTATGGATAAAAATGAAGTTTGAAATTTTGCCAACTTTGAGCTGTACATTTCTTTTTTTTCCAACTTCCACTTCTAACAAATAGCCTAATTTATTGCACAAATATGAAAATCCCATTCAAAACCCTACCAGTAGATGTCAAAAATCTCATTCACAAAATAGTGATTTAATTCTCAACATAAATCAAACAAGGCCATCATGCCTCTTTTGCTCCATAAGAATTTAACACATCATTTTGGTATAAAAGAAGGTATATATAAGTAGTGTATCCAATCCAAGCTTCAAACAAAAGTAGTTCTTCATCTGCAAAAATGGAGATTAATTCTCAGAGCAGAACCGAATCTTCAGACAAGAAATTCACACTTGCAGTAGATTCCGAACACAAAGCAACAGAAATCAGAATATTCTCATTAGCAGCACCTCACATGCGTGCATTTCACCTCTCATGGATCTCCTTCTTCGCCTGCATCGTCTCCTCCTTCGCCGCGCCGCCCATCCTCCCCGTCATCCGCGACAACCTCAACCTCACCGCCACCGACATCGGAAACGCCGGCATCGCAGCAGTCTCCGGGGCCGTCTTCGCCCGAATCGCCATGGGCACCGCCTGCGACCTCGTCGGCCCCCGCGTCGCCTCCGCCACTCTCACCCTCCTAACGGCGCCGGCGGTATACTGCACCGCACTAGCCGACTCCCCCGTCTCGTTCCTCCTCGCACGCTTCTTCACCGGCTTCTCCCTCGCCACCTTCGTCTCGTCTCAGTTCTGGATGAGCTCCCTGTTCTCCGGCAACATCGTCGGCACAGCCAACGGCATCTCCGGCGGATGGGGCAACCTCGGCGGCGGCGCGACGCAGCTGATCATGCCCCTCGTCTTCGACCTCATCTCCAACATCGGAGCCACCAGGTTCACCGCCTGGAGGATCGCGTTCTTCATTCCGGCCCTGTTTCAGACAGCTTCAGCGTACGCAATCTTCTTCCTCGGACAGGACTTGCCGGACGGAAACTACGCGGAGCTGCAGAGATCTGGAGAGAAGCACAGGGACAATTTCGCGCAGGTTTTCTACCAGGCGATCAGTAATTACAGAGGATGGATTCTGGGCTTGACATATGGATATTGCTTCGGAGTTGAGCTCACCATTGACAACATCATCGCCCAGTATTTTTATGACAGGTTTGATGTGAATCTTCACACAGCCGGAATCATTGCAGCCAGTTTCGGGTTGGCGAATCTCTTCTCCAGGCCCGGAGGTGGCATGCTGTCGGATTTCATGGCGAACAAGTTCGGAATGAGAGGTAGACTATGGACATTGTGGATAGTTCAAACGTTGGGTGGAGTTTTCTGCATTTTCCTCGGAAAAGTGTCATCTTTGGGCTTATCCATTGCTGTTCTGCTCGTTTTCTCCGTCTTCGTTCAGGCCGCCAGTGGCCTTACTTACGGTGTCGTTCCATTCGTCTCAATAAGGTAAGCTTTCCTTAAAACATTACTACGTACAGCTGAAATTGACATTTTTACCCTTAACGAAATGTACATTATACTATATATATCTAAGTCTTATTATGCTCACATATATCTTAAATTGCAATGTGATATATTTCTTGGATCAGGGCACTCGGAATTATAAATGGGATGACGGGCGGGGGAGGGAACGTGGGCGCGGTTCTTACGCAAGTGATCTTCTTCCGGGGGTCTGGTTACTCGACAGAAAGAGGCATTACACTGATGGGGTTGATGATGATATGTTGCACACTGGTGATAGGACTGATACATTTCCCCCAATGGGGGGGAATGTTTTGTGGCGCGTCGTCCACAGGGGCGACCGAAGAGGACTACTACATGAGCGAATGGACGACGGCTGAGAAGGAGCAAGGGTTCCATAAGGCAAGCATCAAGTTCTCACAAAACAGCACAAGTGAAAGAGGGAGAAGGCCTGGATTGGCCCCAACACCAACTCATGGACATGGAGTACCCTCAAATATATAGGAAGTACTTATATTTGAATCAATGACATGAGTTTCACTTATGTAGCTAGGAACTTCTTTATGTTTGATCATGAGAGATAACAACTCCAACATGTGTCCAAATAACAAGCCAGTAACCTAAAACATCATACAAGTATATATGGTGAATTATCACTTGTTACAAATAGTGTTGTGATTGTTACTAAAATGATATGTGATGATAGTATATAAGATATGGACCACTATTTGCAACAAAGTGGGCCCCCTACGTACTCAACCCAACCCACATGTTCCGTAAGACGGGCCAGGCCGGGCCTAGAATCGTTGGGGGATCTTCGAAAGCATGGCGTAACCTTATCGCTTTGTTCAATTCAAACGTTATTATCGTCTTCAAAGTAAAGAGGCCCAACTTATGAGAATTGTGGCCCAGTATGAAGGAGGCCCAACTTAAGAATTGTGGCCCAGTGTGAAGAAGGCCCAACTTATTAGAATGATGGGCTAGTGAAGTCTGATGCATTTGAGCCCAAAAGAGTAATGGCAAAGCCCGTGCAATTTATATCCTACTTAATTTCAAGAGAAGCCCAATGCAATCAAATTAAATACCTAAGAAGTCCCATAAATAAAATACCTTAAATTACCAATAATTTGTAAACACAAACAACAATAATTTCAAATCATATACCAACTAACCAATTAAACTTGAACTATCACATCAATCATTAATCACTAAACATGTCCAATCATAAATACAAGTTCAACGGCCTCATTCTTGTGAAAAGCTAACTATTCTTTAAAGAAAACAAATGGTATCATGTACATATACATATATATATATATATATTTCAGTATACGTATTAAATTAAAATGGTATGGAATTATGATATCATGTCACAAAGTGTCACCCTAGGTTTCAACTTTATAGCTTTCAATGTGCAACTTTTTAATGATTTATATTAGTGATTAATGAGTGCGCATGCTGTTAAAGATTGATAAAAATGGGGAATTGGACGGTGTCTACAATACTACATAGCTTTTTGAGCCACCAAACTCTACTAGCTCAAAAGTTAAATTCACCATATGACTTGCACTTTCTTTCTTTATTGTTTCTTTAATTTGAGTGACACTTGTATGTCCCGAAGGCACAGTATTCCCAAATTAATCATCATATTGGTGTTAAATACATACTCTACAGGTATCATATGTATACTCTTCAGGTATCACATGTATACTTTTATATAAATATGATACTTGAAGAGTATATGTATAACACCACAAAACATAACACCTATAGAGTATATATATATAACACCTAAAGAACATGTATATAACATCTAGATTTGTACTCCTATGTGCTCTAGGAGTATATAAGATTTCGCCTTTCAATTTTAGGTCTCAATATTTTTGTAAATTTAAACTTGCTTTTGTTTTCCAGTTCTGTCATTGCTACTATTTAAAGCCATGAGGCTCCAAAAAGAAATTATTATCTTCTAGTGTTTGACCCTATTTACAATGTTGCTCATGCTAAGAGTTGGTGAGCTTAAAAAAATGTCTTCAAGTGAATGGTCAACAAGGGTTAATTTCATTTTTGTCATCTACTTGAGGTGTTGTTTGAGTTTGATCGTATTAGTATTTTTCGATTATCAATTTTAATCCTGCAACTAAGAGATGTGTCCAATTTTAATTATTTTTCTTCATTATCCCAATTTTCCAACCATTTTCATCAAGCCATGTCACACACAATTGCCACCCAATTTCATGGTCGGCAAGTTATGATTCTAACAAAAAAAAAAAAACTCAAATTGATCACATCTCTCAATTGCAGAACTAAATTTAATAATTAAAAATAACATGATCGAACAACTCCTACAAATGAAATTAACTCGGAATAAAAAATTGTGCACGGATTATTGAACTATAGGCTTATTAAGTTTATATGGCTAACCAATGAGAATCCACCCGTAGTGATGATTAGGCTGCTAATTATTTATTACATTATCCATCTTTAAAAAGAAAAAGAAAAAACTTTAATCCTAGGTGACAGTTAGGTCAGTAGAATGCAGAGCATATTTTAGTGGATATCTGATGCAGTTTCCTCATCACAAATAATAATAACTTTATAATAACAAATTCGCAATTTACATTATCTATTTAAATAGTTGGAGTGTAATTTATAGGTTGTTATTTTCTAAACTAGTAGTGCACCCGCGCGATGCGTGGCTTGTTATATTATTCAATAATTTTTATTATTGATGATATAGTATAATGATATATTAGTTAAGAATAAAAAATATATTGCTTTTAATGTCTATATTAATAAAAATGTTTAATATATTCAACTTATATAAATAATTGTATTTGATAAACTTTTCACATTTTCCCCTCATCTTTATTTTTCCTCCTCTTTAAATATGTCTAAAAACAGTACTGGAGTCATAATCATATCCTAACCCCTTCTCCTTCACTTGTCTTTCTCTAAGGGAAAATAACTTTCATCTCAATTTTTCTTCTTATTTCCCCCACTAATTTACCTTTTCTTTTAATATTTCAACTCTCCGTTATTTTTCTTCTTGTTTCGATATTTATAACCTCCATTTCAAAAAGTTAGCACATCTTCATTTAGTGAGACTTTCATCTTTATTTCATACATTGCTTATATAGAAGTAGAAAATGGCTTGTAGAGGAAGCCTAATTTTAGTGGCTTGAGATGAAAATTTGATTCAAAATTATTAAATTAATTTAGAAACCAAAATGAAATTAAAAAAAATTACACAAATTGATGTGACATTTTTAGGATGGAAAGTGACAAATTTATATATTTTGCCAACATTTTATTATTATTATGTATTTATAGACATAAATATATAGATATAGATAGATTTTAGATTGGTACACAACCTTTATTATTATTAATTTTAATTTTAAATTAATTATAATGTTTGGTATTTCTATAATAGTTTTCAAATTTTTAAACATTTTATTGCCCTTTAGATTAAAACCTATTTTCCACATTTATATATCTATCAAAATTATAAACTAATTTGAACTTAGCTTAATTTTTGACAATGTTTAAATTTCATTATTTTCAAAATTGAACTATATCATTAAGATATAGTCATATGATTTAAAAGAGTTTATTATATTTCATCTTTACTCATATATGTAAAATTGAAGATAACTTATTATATAATAGTGTGTGTATATATATGTGTGTGTGTGTGTGAATATATATATATATATGCAACTTATTATAGAAGATACCTAAAAATTATTTAGTTTTTTTTTCTCTTTTTTTCTATTGGTTGATTACTTTGAAGGGAAAATGGCAAATCTGAAATTTTCTCCAACTTGCTTGTTTTCAGTATAATATAGATAGTTTCTTATTTTCTCATAAGTTACGGTTTTTTTTTTTTCATTTGAAATTCATACATTATTCTCATATTGATTACAATAACACATTTGTAAATGATACTGCAAACTAGGTATAAATTCTCAAAGGGTTTTCAAACGCGATTTATTAATTTCACTAAATACATAGAAATTCTTCACAAAAATACAAGCCAAATCAACCAAGATCATCACCTTATTGCAGATTAAAATATTGCAAAAGGGAAGCATTAATCATCTTAAGACAACCTCAAATTAATTATCATTACAAACAACTAATATCATGTGATCTTGAAATTCTCTTCACAAAATCACTTCCACTTCTTACACAATAATCCATGCAAGCTGGTGCAAGAGGCCCTAATGATTTTCCATAAGAATTCCAGCACAATGCTTCCTGAAATCCACTATACTGATCTCGTGATTCTTCTAACTGGATCGAGATCAGATCAACATCTATGCATGGAACTGAAGTGCTACAAGCTAGATGAATTGGCTGCACCGAATACGTCCCGATTATTCGATCGAATCGAACACCTGATATTGCCACGGCCCCTGTCTGATTCTTGCACTCATTCTTGTCACAATAGTACTGATCAATTGTTATAGGAACCTTAACATCTGAAACTTGAATGTTCGAAAATGTCACGTTTTTCACTGATCCTACACCTCCCTACAAATGTCACGTTTTTTCGAAGTTTATATCAGGGAAAATTGCAAATTTCGTCTCTGACCAACGATGGTTCCAATTTTGGTCCAGATCAGGTGTCAATTTTTTTACCAGCAACTCGATTTACGCAATTTGAGGACAAATTTCGTTGGAATCTAAATTAGGGTTTCCGGAAAAATATGTCCTCGGGTTGCACAAGATTCGAGTTGCTGGTACTAAATTGTCACCTGGTAATTATTATATAGTGGATCAAAATTGCAAATCTAGGGTTTATGTAATAAAGATGGAAACTAACCTGCCATGTTTTGATCCTTGCACCATATAGAGTATTCTGCATTACAATGTTCTCAACTACAATGTGTGACACACATGCAATACTTTTGTCTTTTCCTAATCCTCCTAAACTGCTTTCAAAACATTTTGTGAGTATTAATATAACATTAAAAAGCAATTGAAACAAAAAAGTATATTACTAAATACCTTATTCCATGGCCAGGGCCACAGTTTATATGATGGACATGAATGTTGGAACAACCTGTCTGTATTGAGACACAATCATCTCCTGTTATAAGAAAAACCCGAAAATTAGAACATGAATTATTTCTTTTATATAACCTGTACTTATCAAGAGAGAGCCAAAGTGCATTACCTGTTCCTATGTCGGAATCCAAGATTTCGACATCTTGGGAGTTTTGCAGGTGAATTCCATCAGTGTTTGGGCTGTTTTCAGGCGAAGAAATCGTCACGTTTTTTACCTTCACTCCTTTAGAGCTGTCGAATTTTAGATGGCATAAAGGGCTGTTTATGATCTTAATACCAGCAACTGTGACATTGTAGCTTGCATAGAATCTAATTGCCTGTTTTGAATGAAGATTATAGCTTCGATCACTTTGTCGTTTCATCTAATTAATAAATACAGTACAATGTAGCATGAACAAATTCTTTCTTACAGTTGGTTTTGTGTCTGGAATCTTTTTAGCTCTCTTTTTCTGCAAGAATGTTAAAAAAGAATTAGATTATGTTTGCAATTCTTTCTCTTATTCCATATATCATGGATTAAATTGTTCATTGCATTACCTGATTAATTTGTGAAGAACTCCACCAGTTCGAACCTTGGCCATCAGCTATGCCTTCACCCTGGATTGTGAAATTCTGAAGCCACTTGAAGTTTATCCATTGATACAAACTGGATTTTGGCCACGACCCGATTTTCGGAGGGGCTAATATAGTCCCATCCATCTGTTCAAAATTCCAATATCAGCCACAACTCTTTTCCAAAAAAAAAAAAAAGCAAGAAATCATCACTTGCCTGTAAAACAAGATTTGGCAAACATGGCCCTTGAAGAGTTACAGGTTTGATCATAAACGAGAGCCTTGACGGTATCTCCACAACGCCTCCCGTTACCTTACAAGCCGATTTCCAGGCTGCTAAAAGTGCCTGCCAATATCAAACACATTTAGCATGATGAAAAAACAGGAAATGCAGACATATATACTGGTTCAATCTTGTTCACCTTGGAGTCATCAGAGACTCCATTAGCCTTCGCTCCGAACGAGAGAATGTTAAACACAGAGGACTGAGTTGGAGCTGGTGAAGGAGCATATGAGATTGCAGGGCTATTTTCATTAGGATCTTTGTGTTTCTTGATCATATGCATCTTGCCTTTCTTGATGTGGTGCTTCGTGGCCACGATCGTCGAAAATGCAGTGATAATGGCTAGCAAAAGAAGGAAGAGGATGGCAAAGAAGGTGTTGGATCTCTTCATCTTAATTCAGTTTTCTTGAATGAATAGCTTGCAACTCTGTTTGGAAACAGAGAATGAGGTAGTTAATTAGTGACGGTTTTTATAGTTGCATGTTACACTAATAGCCATGACATGGGCTTCAAATTGCAAAAGTGCCCTCAGAGAATGTTGAATTGACAGTAAGGTTCACATTTAGTGTTCACAACAATTTTGAAACTCATTGCCTGGAAAGTAATTTTATAAATTATATGCAATTTACTACCTCCGTCCCAGGTTATTTTGCTTACTTTGACCGGCACGGAACCTAAGAAAAAACTGTTTGACTTTGATGTGATATGTTATTTTAATATTTTTGAGTGGCAATTTTGTAATTAATGTATGCTTTTTGAGTGCAAAAGTTGTAAAATGAAAGAAATTGAGGGGTAAGGAAGTAAATTTTTCTTTGCCATTTTTGGGCTGGCAAAATAAGATGGGACAAATAAAAGTGGAAAGTAGGCAAAATAGAACGAAACGGAGGGAGTATCTTCTAATTGTGTGGTCGGTGTTGGAAAGTTAGTTGCCTTGTTAAAAAGCTGATTAATTTTAATTATGTTCCTAAAATAAAGAGACTGTTAGGTCAGTGGAAGCTAACAATCAATCATGATGCAAAAGTTTTAATTTCTTTGAATATTTTGGGACATATTTTTTGTATTGTAGTGAATAAACTCAAGAAAACAAATAAAAAGCCAAACTTTTCTTTGAGACTATAGTGGGATTAAATTAAATTAAACTTCATTGAAGCAAATTAAAAAGAGTATAAAGAGCTTCATCAAACAGTTTGGAGGTGTAAAGAGAGATTGCAAGTAAAAGGAATTGAAACGAAGTGAAAGAAAAAGGGATATATATAATGATCTATCTATTTTTATCATCCTTTTAAATGTATTAACTACTAGTAATATATATATATATATATATCAATAATTGATTTGCATCTTCAACTTTTTTTTATTATTATTATCTTGATCACACATAACACTTCCACTTCCACTAAACATAACACATACAAGAAAAAAGTAGCTTATCCAAAAAGTAACATCACTCTCCAAATTAGAATTTCATACAAGGATTGAAGTAGACAAGTAGTTGAGTGCTAGGTTTTGTGATTCTCTCTTACTTCAAGTAACTCTTCATTCCCGCAATTTCGTCTCATGTCTCTATACCTAATAAATAACAACAACAACAACAAAAATGGATACTTAGATTTGATAAATGTATGGTGAGATTATTGTTAATTTAAAATATCGTTGAAGATGTCAATTAAATAGAGGGTAGTGATGCTATGTGGATATATGGATAGAAAGGGATCATATTATTACTGAACAAATTGATGAAGAAACTGTGACAGGTTTTATAGTTTGTCATTTGGGAACAAACAATGGTGGTTCCCATGTGGGGATGAAAAGGTGAGCTTTTAGAGTTTTAGTATTACTTTATATATATATATATATCTATTACCTATATAAAAATATGGATATTTCTTACAAAATATGGATTTTCTAATATATCCTTATAAAAGATTTTATTTAAGGTTATAATTGTAATTTGTGATTTTTATATTTAAATAATTTTACATTAGAATTCTAAATTAAAATCATATAGAATTCTATTATAAGTAGGACTCTACTATATAAGGACTTTAATTTATTAGATTTTTTTAAATTTAATATAGATTGTTTATCCTTATAAAAAAATTTATTTAAGTCTATTAATAGTAATATAATATTTTTAATTAAAAAAATTCATCCTCCGCATGTAACGTATGTGCTGATACTCGTATATATATATATATATATATGTAAAAGTTTTTCTTTTCTCATTTTTTGTTCCGTGGAAATGTAATTTGATTATGAGTTTACTACACCAAATACTCACTTTAACATAATAAGTATTTTATTTACCCACATATATAACAAAATATCACCAAATACCCAAACATATAACAAAATACCTCCAAATACCCACTTTTTAAATACAAGTACACACTCAATTATTGAGAGAATGAAATATCAATTATTAGCATTAAATGCGTCACCCACCACCCCACTAATTCAATTATAAAAAAAAAAAAAAGTCAAACCTCTCTCTTCTCCCTTTCTTATTTCTTCTCGTGCAGCCTCTCTCCATTTTTTCTCTTTTTCTCTCTTCTTCGTCGGGCGGCCCTTGTAAAAAATAAAAAAATCACAGTAAATCAAAAAAAAAAAAATACAGTGAAATCAAAAAAACTTCCATGAAAGCTCGAAGATTTCATGCAACAAACTCTCCATCTTCTCAAAATGGCCGAACAAATAAGTTTTTCTTTTTTTTGAGTTCATGTTTTTTTTTTTTTGTTTCATTTCATATTTTAGTTGATATATGTTGAAATATGTTTTGGATGTATTTGAATTTAGGACTTGAATCTAGGTTTTATTTCGTATTTTAGGATTTACTCGTAGTATTTTAGGATTTACCCGTATTTCACAAAAGGTTTTTGTATATTGCACAAAAACTTGGACACATTTCGTGCAACCCTAAAAATATAGGGTTGCACGAAATGTCCCAGTTTTCGTGCAATGGTTTAAACTGAGTTTTTTTTTAACTTGTAAAAAAATTAAAAATTAAGGATTGGTTAATTCAGTTAATATTTAGAAATGTTTTCTAGTTAATATTTAGAAATATTTTTTCTTGATTGGTTAATATTTAGAAATGTTTTAGAAATGTTTAAATTTTTAACCCGCGGCCCTAATTTTTTAATATTAGTGATTGGTTAATTATTGATTGGTGATAACTTCGTTATTTAGTGCATTTTGGGGCTTAATTTCATATCAGTTTGTGTTGGAAAGGATGCAATAATAGGATTTTAATTAGATTTTAATTAGATTTCATTATCTTTTTAAGATTTCATGTTTTTGCTTGATTTGAAAGGAATTTGATAGGTTTTAACACAAAGTGGAAGTCCAATGGAATTTAACGACAAGTTGGAGTCGAGATAGGAAGTCGATAACGCGCAATTATGGGAGAAAAATCATATCTCGAACTCTAGAAGTCCAAATTCAATGTTTCTTGTCCTCTTGAAAAGTTAAGAGGGAGTTCTAAAACTTTTATGTTGAAAGTTTTCTTCAATTCAGTCTCGAAGAAAGCAAAATATCAAAAGAAGTTGAAAGTCTTGCAAGAATGTCCTGATCTTCGTCTTAACAGGATTCCAGTAAATTGGGCATAACTTGGTGTAAAAAATGGATCTTGGGCTGAAATTAGTGTCATTGGATAGTTAACTTCAAGGGCTACAACTTTTAAAAGTAAAATAAAATAAATAGAAAATGAATGTAAAGTTATAAAAAAACTGACACAAGTACCAATCATTTGTACCAAAATCAAAAGTGGATATTTGGATACATTTTGTTATATAAATGGATATTTAGAGACAATTTGTTATATAAATTGGTAGAATAAGTAGTAGTTGTATTTATATATGGGTATTTGGAACCATTTCCACTTTGTGATTATTCTACTTATTATTGTGGATTATTTGTTATGATACTTGTTGATTTAGTTATCTTAATACATAACTGAAATTTCAATTGAGCACACAAGCGTTACATCATAGATTAGGGAAAATGAAGCCAAAATTAATAGAGCAAATGAGTCACAGTAATAACTAATAATCAAGACAGAATTATGATTTCTTAAGAATTGACATCAAAAGCAACATCAGATACAAGTTTTTCTGGTTCACTTTAATAATTCATCTAACAAAACGTTGCAATTCTCAAACATGATCATGATGAAACAAAGCATAAAACCCGACAAATGATCTATCAATTAAAAAAGAAAACAGCAGCCTGAAAAACTTCTACCTGCATCAAGATTACATAAACAAGTTTGGCCTGGTTGCTTTGTAAGTGGTCTTGAGCTTCCTGGATGGTGGCCTCACCTTCCTAAACATCAACGGGAACTTAATCTTGGAGTCGTGAAATTGCTTGGTACTTTCTCTCTTGCATAGCTTGGCGGGGATAGTGGCTGTCTTGATAATCTGGATGCAGTGAGAACGGACCCTGTGACGAGAAGCCATCTCAGTGTACATATGCTCAACAGCACCGTTCAGGGTGGTATCACGGTACTCTTTGTACATGTTGTGATAACCTGTTCTGCTTTGGTATCGCAGCCATATGCCGTAGTTCTTGATTGTGGTTGGATTCTTCTCATATATCTGCATGTCAAACAGATTGATTAAGACATAAGCAAGACATGGCCCAGAACTTGGGTAGAAAAGAAAATTAATTTTTTTTAAGGTGATGAAGAATAGATAAGAGTAGAAATGCTGAACAAGCAAAAACTCGTTAGTAAAAATGACAACAATTGAACCACTATTCATCAACACAGCAAAAAGAAGCATCAGATTTTTGAACAGTTTGACCTATATTCAATGTCTGATGCAAGGGAGCACCATGTCAATGACATGAATTAGTCCCACCCCACCCCAACTTAACTAGAATAAAGAATTATTAATTCAACACTCCGAAGAATAATACCTCATTGAGTTATAGTAGCAAAACAACATTCACAATACTTGAAATCATTTCGTTCACAAACATCCATTCATGACATATCACGTGTGGGAACCATTCAATGTAACTAGGTTGAAAAAGTAGAAACAATCTCAAATGAGCACATTAGAAATACGATATAAATTTAGTTGCTAAGTAGAGTTCACCTAATTTTCAGCATGTAATGTATATCCTGATACATTACCACTCTAGGACTAACAAAAATCATAACACGTAGAAAGCATGAATGTGCAAACCGGCATTTCCAATTTTACCATAACATAATGTACTTAAAAGGGTTCAAAGTAGAACAAAGCACCAGGTCCAAAAACTAATCACTCAATTACACAGTACATTTATAGAATACTGATACAATGATAATCGATACATTAACATGGTAACAAAAAACTCAGATTTTTAATGCTAAGAACCAGTAATGAATGACATAACATACCTCATTAATAGCAAGAACCTGACCATTGCTCTTCTTAACCTTCTTAAGCTTCCTCAAGAAATACCTTCACAGATAAAATAAATTCAGAAACATAAGCAACAATTTGACGATAAAGATAGAAAAAATATAGCCATATGATACTTTACTTCATACATCTTCAACAATATGCAAATACAGATATAAAAACATTACAGCAGACAGTTAAGCTAAAAATTGGAAATCTATAAAAACAAAAAAGAGATAAGCTTGAGTTGATAAATCTCAATTCATCAAAAAAATCGAAACTTAAATAGGCTTCGAAGAAATCAGAGAAATTCTCCTTAGAGACAAGAATAATACCAGAACTTGGACTTGGCGCGGACTTCATTGGTTGCCCATAGCTTCATACGGTAAATCTTTGGGTGCTCCTCCGTCTCCGTCGGTAGAGCTCTTCCCACCACCTGGTACTGGTGGAACTGCACAGAGTACAACACACGAAATAAATAGACAAATCACATTGGCCATCAAAATCACTACACATATAATTGCGTCGAGCATACATACCCTGTAAATCACCATCTCTCTCTCTCTCTCTCTCTCTCTCTCTCTCTCTGCGACTGAGATGTGAAAGATCACTAATTAGGGTTTTGTGATCGGAAATAGAGATGAAGAGAAATAAGTATTGCGAAGCCCTAATTGATGGGCTTGTAGATCTACTGGGCCCATTGGGCTTTGTTTACATAAATGGACTCAATTTCTTCTAATTTTCAAGAAACCAAGCAATACTTGGGCCTCCACAATTTTAGCCCGTGATAGATTTGTTGATAATCCGTCGGTTTGAGCTTTTAGTAAACATTATTTGGACCGTTGATGTAATCCAAGTGTTTTTGCTTCATTAAACTTTTCAAACACGTCATAATCTGCAAAATTAGAGGAAGAATCTACACAGAAAGCCTCTTGCTCTCATTGAATGTCAAAAGTGTTACGTGTTCATTATGAAAAAGTGTTTCGTGTTCATTATGAAAACCTCGAGATATATATATTTTCAATATCGACTTTTTTGTTGGAAACAAGTCTAACGCACAACTCATCAAATGAAAATTAACTTACGAAAATGGATATAATTATGATTGGTAAAACCCCATCTCACCGAATTCAACAATCAACTCATAATTCATCGAATAAAAATTGACTTGCGAAAATAGACATAAATTATGAATGATAAAACCCTATCTCACGGAATTATATTTGTGAGATCGTGTTACAAAACATCTATGACAACTCTTCCAAGTATTTTTCTGCTATCTCGAAAGTTATAAGAAGTTGATATGTAAAAATTGACTAGAAGTATTTTCTTGGTAGAAGAAGAATCATCCATTCATAATATTGAAGGAAAACAGAGAAGAAAGCCAAGAATGATGAAGAAAGCAATTCCAATTCCCTATTCTATGATCACCACACTACTGGTTTTGCTATTACCAGATGCATCATTTGCAGATCCAAGAGCACAGACTGTTAAGAGTTTCTGTGGAACCCAACTTGAGCACAACACCACCCTTTTTGTCCAGAACTTTTTTGTGAACATGGAGAACATACGAGCCCAAATGCAAAACTCGGGCTTCGGTGCAGGATCATCGGGCTCCGGGCCCGATACTGATTATGGTTTAGGGCAATGCTATGGCGATCTTTCCTTAGCTGATTGCGTGTTGTGCCATGCTGGAGCACGTACTGTCGTGGCTCGGTGCTATCCTGCCAATGGAGCAATGGTCTATCTCGATGGCTGCTTTATGCGGTCTGAGAATTATAGCTTCTTTCAAGAGTATGCTGGTCCATATGACCAAGCTGTGTGTGGGAATACAACTCGAGAGGATTCAGCATTCAGGGCATCGGCAATACGGGCACTATCACGGGCTGTGTCAGCTGCACCGGACAATAAAGGATTTGCACGAGCCCAGGTGGCAGTGCCTGGGACAGCAAATGGCTCAGTTTATGTTCTGGCAAACTGTTGGAGGACAGCTTAATAAAAGTGCTTGCCGGGCTTGTTTGAACAATGCTTCTGCATCCATATTGGGTTGCTTACCTTCATCGGAGGGCCGGGCCCTCCACACCGGGTGTTTCATGAGGTACTCAGATACCAACTTCCTTAACCCTGTACCTGGAAATGGAAACACAAGAGGTAAAAGTTCAGTTTTCTAGACATGCTGTTCTAGGTTTCTTGTTTAGATATAAATCATGGACTTTTTCTTGTGCAGAGAGGATTATAGTCATCGTAGTTGCAGCTTTTAGTGCAGCGGTTGTTCTGATAATAGGAGCTATCATTGGAGTTTATAAGTGGAAGAATAGAACCATTCAAAAGAAACGAAAAGGTAGAGGTCACGTTCAATAGAGAAAAGGTGATATGCTTAGGCTGCTGAACAAAGCTTTTTATAAAATTTCTATTTCCAATGTTTTAGGTGATGCAGAGAAACTAGTGGAAATTCTTAAAGACATGAACTTACATTTTAAATATTCAACCCTTGAAAAAGCTACTAGCTTTTTCAACGAAGCGAACAAGATCGGGCAAGGTGGTTTTGCAACTGTATATAAGGTTATTCTTTGAAAACTGTCTAAAATTATAAGTTAAACATTCATTTGTAAATTGAATTCTTGAACGAACAAAATCTTACTACAGGGAGTTTTGCCAGATGGAAGAGTGGTTGCAGTTAAGAGGCTCTTCTTTGACAATAAACATGGAGCAGCAGACTTCTACAACGAAGTAAAAATTATAAGTAGCATCGAGCACAAAAATCTAGTCAGGTTGTTGGGCTGCAGTTGCCAAGGACCAGAAACCCTTCTCGTCTATGAATATTTGCCAAACAAGAGCCTGGATCGTTTTATCTTTGGTAAGCACTAGATTTACATCAAGGGGTCTGTAGTTAAATATCTGAGACCAGGTTTCTCTTTCAGTATCAGAACCATTTTCAGTAGTGTAATAATCATTATCCAATGGTTGACAGATTCAAGCAAAGGTGAAGTACTAAACTGGGAGAAGAGATTCAAGATAATAATAGGAACAGCGGAGGGGTTGGCATATCTCCATGAAAACACAGAACCGAGAATTATTCACAGAGATATTAAAGCAAGCAATATCCTCCTTGACTCCAAATTACATGCCAAAATTGCAGATTTTGGGTTGGCTAGGTCGTTCCAAGAAGATAAAAGTCATATCAGCACCGCCATAGCAGGAACTTTGTGAGTAATTTCGATAATTTACCCCTCTGCCACTTAAAGGTCACAAGAATCTAGCTTTACTAGTTCTCTAATAATATGATCTGATAAATCTTCTTGAATTCACAAATTTGCAGGGGATATATGGCCCCAGAATACATAGTCCATGGTCAGTTGACAGAAAAAGCAGATGTTTATAGTTTTGGTGTGCTTTTGCTGGAAATCGTCACAGGTAAACAGAACAACGGAAGTCAAACATCAGAGTATGCAGACAGCTTGATAACCACAGTAAGTTTTAAAAGTGATTTCAATTTCTCTAAATCCGTTGATCAGCAATATACCTTCCAAAGTTTCTTACTGGAACTACTGTCTATGATCAGGCATGGAAGCATTTCCAGCAAAGAACAGTTGAGGAGCTCTTTGTTTCAAATCTAGTGCAGAATACTTACCACAACAATAACATTAAGTGTGAGATCTTTCGAGTGGTTCACGTGGGGCTCTTATGCACCCAAAAAGTAGCATCATTACGACCATCCATGTCTAAGGCACTACTGATGCTACTAGGAAAGAGCAACTCCCAGAACCAACCCGCCCCCCTTTCATGGATGAGAAAACCATGGAACTCAATGACATGAGCAGAGACACTTCATCAATCCTTGATGATGGCAGTGCGGCTTCAGTAGCCAACATTTCTCAAAGTATTTTCTATCCCAGATAATCAAATCACCTAAAGAGGAATCCACATGGTATATTTAAGCGAGTTGTAGATCACCATACGACAGTAACGGAAGGGAGTCGTTAAAGAGGGGTAGATTGTACAACCATGTCCTCCCCCCCCCCCCCCCCCACACACACACACACACAAGCCAGAAGGCTATGAATTTTCTCTCAGAAATGAGCCCATTTATTGTGTCAATCTTAGATATGATAGTTTTGGTTCAATCCTTTCAAGCACAAAGCAATCAATATAAAGGACAATTTAAAATTTCCTTTACAGATTTCTTCTCTAATTAACATACCACAATGGAAGCAAATTACGAGCACTCAAATTCCTCAGAATCACAGGTTCCTCTTCGATTGACACTTGCTGCCAAACCAGTGGACCTGATTCTGATTTGTTTAGAACTCAGAAACCACGTATATAATGCAGCAATTTTCATGCTGGAAACTCAAAATCTAAATTCAGCAAAACAAGTTTTTAACATTTTAATTCAGCAGCAATATGTAGCAAACATGAAATTATATACATTAAGCACTAAATTATACATAACCACACAAAATCCGAAGGAATTCTTCAACGTGACTACCACTTAAACATTTCATTTAGAAGCAAAAGATCATTCAAAGGCAAAAAATTAAAACCGAAATGTCAAAACAGAAAACCCTAGCAGCTAAAAACATACCTGAATTGAAGAGCAGAATAGCTTTGAAATCTAAAGCCGATAATTTTAAACCAGGTTTTAAAAATCCGTTCATTTCCTCCAGTTTAACGATATAGATGATGATGACTGATGATGATGATATCAGTACACGGGCTTCTGATTACTTGGGCCAATGGGCCTTCTTATAAATACTGAGCCCAATTTAATTGCATGTTTTCAGCTGAGCCCAATACTACGTTACTAAATCAGCCCAACTCATACTTTCACGGCAAATTCAGCATAAAAGTCACCCAATTTTATATAATTTTGCAATTTGAAATTAATTGGGACTGACTTTAACTAAATATTTGGACAACATAAAATTCAAAGTGCAAGCAAAAGAGTTACTCTCCTGTACACCAGTTGCACGGATCCCAATACACTAGTTGTATGAATCTCGGATCTGAGATCCGTACAACCGGACCGCGTGCAGGTTGTGCGGCCCGCCTAGCCCAAGCCTCTTTACTTTTTTGCATATTTTGGTCGCTACCTTCATGTTATGTTAGTGCTACCTTCGTGTTATGTTAGCGTGACCTCATTTCCAAATTTCATACTCTTAGTTTAAAATCATTGAACTAAAATAGCACGAAGGTAACACTTCATACTCTTAGTTTAAAACCATTGAACTAAAATAATAGGAAGGTAACACTAATATAATATAAAGGTAACACTAACATAATATGAAGGTAACCCTAACATAACATGAAGGTAAAAAAAATGTTAATCATATCTCCATGTTATATTAAACTGACCTTTATATTATGTTAGTGTTACTTTCATGAAGCATGAAGGTAACACTAAAATAGCATGAATGTATGACTGCCTGAGCGATCTTGGTGGGTTTGAGCGTACACATCAGGTGCGTGGAAACACGTGAGAGTGTGTTCGGCGCGTGAAAACACGCGTGAGAGATGCATAGAGCAGGTCGACCCGGTACATAGATCTCACCCGTTGCCCAAAATATTTTTCCTTACCAAAATTAGTCAAAAATATTTTTCTAGAAAGTCATCATAAAATTGGAATTATTATCATATACAGACTCCATTGAAAGTCAAAAGACAGCAACTGTAAAAAAAACGACCCCACTGGTTAAGTTAACAAATAGGTTGAAATCGAAGAAGCTTCGTCGTGATTATTCAAACTCCTTTCTTTCTTCTCTCATATAGTATACCAGAGACTATCTAACACTCATTTCATCCATGTAATAATTACATCTGTTTTGATATTTATTTCTCTCTCTACCTTTGATCAAACAAGCAAAGTTTCCAACTTTGTACCTACAGAATACGAGGTAAGAGTCTCTTTACTTTTGATTCATTATTTCATGGTCTTTTCAAGATTCTTGTTTTCTTTTGATCATGGGTTTTGTTTGAGGTGTTTTAATGGTTTTTGTATGAAAATTGTTGGTTTCGCAATCAAAGAAGGTATAAAAATTAATGGCGAAAAGGATGGGAGAGTTGTCAATTGTGTTGTGTTGATTTTATGACAATTCTCAAGTCTTTTTCATGTGGATGAATAAAAATGGAGAGTTAGGCCTCATATACATTGTTATCATTTAATGTATGGTTAGATGAGGTGTCACCGTCCATAATAATTGACAAGTCCCACAATTTATTATAGTATTGTTTTGAATTTGGCTGCAAAGTTTGTAATAACTTAGGTGTGTGCTTGAAATTATGGGCCAATCAGCTAACTTTAGGTGGGATAGTAGATGAACAAGGACCATAAAACTTTGCACTTTTTTTGACTTTTTTGGGAGCAAATTTCTTCATTGTTTCTTGATTTTACACCTTTGATCATGTTTTCCCTGCTCTAACTGATCTCTCCTATGCCAGAAAATTGAAGAGAGAGAGAGAGAGAGATGGAAAAGGCAATTTTGATTCCCTATGTTTTGATCATCACGCTGGTGATTCTGCTATTGCCAGATTCATTAGTTGCAGAGCCAAGAGCTAAGCCTGTTAAGTTAATATGTGGAAGGCAACCTGAGCATAACACCACTATTTATGTGCCAAACTTTGTTGGCACCATGGAGAATATAAGTACTCAAATCCGAGCTTCGGGCTTCGGCGTAGCAGCAACGGGCTCAGGGCCCGACAGGAACTACGGTTTAGCACAATGCTACGGAGATCTTTCTCCGGTTGACTGTGTCCTGTGCTATGCTGAAGCCCGAACCGTTCTACCTCAGTGCTATCCTGTCAATGGAGGGAGGATTTATCTCGATGGCTGCTTTATGCGGGGTGAGAATTACAGCTTCTTTGAGGAGTTTACCGGGCCGGGCGATCATGCTGTCTGTGGGAACATAACCCGGCAGGATTCAGAATTCCAGGCCTCTGCGAGACTGGCTCTATCACGGGCTGTTTCATCTGCACCAAACAATAACGGTTATGCACGGGCTCAGGTGGCAGTTGCCGAAGACGGAATGAATCGGTTTATGTTCTAGCTGACTGCTGGAGGTCCATCAGTTCTACTGCGTGTCGGGCTTGTTTGGAGAACGCTTCTGCTTCCATAGCTGGCTGCTTGCCCTCATCCGAGGGCCGGGCCCTCAACACCGGGTGCTTCATGAGGTATTCAGACACCAACTTCCTGAATCCCATACCTGGAAATGGAAACTCAAGAGGTAAAAAACAGTAGAGTCTTCTTGTTTGAGACTCAACTTCATCCACTTTTTTGATATATACATGTACTGATTTTCGGTTTCGTTTTCAGGGAGAGTTATAGTTATTGTAATAGCATCTATAAGTGCAGCTGCTGTCTTGACAATCGGGGTCGTGATTGGATATCATATATGGAAGAATAGGACGATAGAGAGGAAGAGAAAAGGCGATACAGAGAAGCAAATGAAAACACTCCATGACAAAAGCTTGAACTTCAAATACTCAACCCTTGAAAAGGCCACTGGTTCTTTTGACGAAGCTAACAAGCTTGGGCAAGGCGGTTTTGGGACAGTGTACAAGGTCATTCTCAGATGAGCTTATACATAATTCTGTTCTTGCAAAGTGATTACTAATACTAGAAGGTTAAATCCTATTGCAGGGAGTTTTGCCAGATGGAAGAGAGATAGCTGTGAAGAGGCTTTTCTTCAACAACAAACATAGGGCAGGAGATTTCTACAATGAAGTAAACATTATAAGCAGCGTCGAGCACAAAAACCTAGTCCGGTTATTGGGGTGTAGCTGCTTAGGACCAGAGAGTCTTCTTGTCTATGAGTTCTTACCAAACATGAGCTTGGATCGATTCATCCTAGGTAAGTGCTAGATTATACATCAACTTTAGAACCATTTTCAGTAGTGTAATAATCAATGTTCAATGGTGGACAGATTCAAGCAAAGGTAAAGCATTAAACTGGGAAAAGAGATTTGAGATAATCATAGGAACAGCAGAGGGGTTGGTGTACCTCCATGAAAACACAAAAACAAGAATCATACATAGAGACATAAAAGCAAGCAATATCCTATTGGACTCAAGATTACGAGCCAAAATCGCAGATTTTGGGCTGGCTAGGTCTTTCCAAGAGGACAAGAGTCATATCAGCACTGCTATAGCAGGAACTTTGTGAGTATAATTATAAGTAATGAGTGCAAGAATGTAGCAAACTAGTTCTCATAGTAATGTATCGTTAATTTTTCTTTAATTCACAAATTTGCAGGGGATATATGGCCCCAGAATACCTAGCCCATGGCCAGTTAACAGAAAAGGCAGACGTTTATAGCTTTGGCGTGCTTTTGCTGGAAATCGTCACAGGTAGACAGAACAATAGAAGTAAAACAGCAGAGTACACAGACAGCTTGATAATTATTGTAAGTGCTACAAATGTCTCGATCTATTTAATTCTATTAACCAGCAATATAAAACTAAAATTATCATGTCTGAATCAGGCATGGAAGCATTTCCAGCAGAGAACAGTGGAGGAGCTATTTGACCCAAACCTAATGCTGCATAATTACTATAACATCAACATTAAGAACGAGATTTTACGGGTGGTTCATGTGGGACTATTGTGCATCCAAGAAATCCCTTCATTAAGACCGTCCATGTCTAAGGCGCTACTGATGCTAGTAGCAAAAGAACACCTACCAGCACCGACTAATCCCCCTTTCATGGACGAGAAAACCATGGAACTTAACGACATGAGTGGAGACTTGTCACCAACCCTCGATCCTGGCAATGCAGATTCTGTTGCCAACATTTCTCACAGTATTTTCTATCCCAGGTGACTTAATGTTGTCTTCATTTATTCTAACAGGATTATGTGTGATACATTCTTCAGGCAAGTTTAAGTTGTTATAAATAGTTAGAAATTTTCAGCTGGTAATGTAAAAACAGGGGAGCCATCTTATAGTGCTCTGAGGAAATTAAGGCCATCTTTCGTCATAGCTTTCCTTAAATTTCTTATTCAGGATCTTGAAATTTCGAATATTACATTTTTATTTGGCAATATACAGTGAGTATCTAAAATACAAGTTCATGATGGATCAGCCATATCAAGATTAAGCTCATATTTATTCCAAAAACAACATCAATTCCAACGGATTCATTCTCTTAGGAGGCTGCTATTCATATATCATATTTTAACGAATTACATCAGCTCAACAAACAGGAAAAAAAAAACGTGTTTCAGAAGTGGCAAAAAACCAGCACATGAGAATGCACCTGACATTGAGAAGTGGCTAGCGGGTCGCTACCAAATTTCCCATGAACCCTGCACCAATCTCGTAAAATTTGGCCGCAGGAAAGCCTGCCTCTAAAGCTAGCTTCTCCAATTCATCTCCTGCACCATTAAGTAGATATTTTCTAAACATCATCCAATTTAGTCCCGTCTCCATAAACTGATAGGAAAAGAGAAACACCTGTCAGAAATTCCTTGATTGAGTTCTTCAAGTACTGGTACTCATCTGCAAGGCCATACCCACTGGCAATAGGAACCACTATATTGTCAACCATCCAATCCTGAAAAACATGTATATGGATATAGCTTAGAGATATTTCTTGTGAAAAAATGACTTCATAAATACACATCAAACAGCAAGCTGAAGTTAAAATGGTCTATAAATGGCATTAGAAGTTTATATAATGTTTTTTTTTTCAGAGGCAGAGATGTTAAGATATACTAGTTTCGTAACAAATTCGCTTGGTGATGACTAAATTGGAATGGGATGGGCATAATAATGAAAAGAAAAGAAGAAAACTATTACTATTTGGGAAGAAAAACTCTAAATAGATAAACATCAACTTTCCCGAAAAACAATATGACAATATGAGAATGTGAAGAGAAATATCTTAGAGCTTAGAGTACCTGAATTGTAGAGGTTAATGAGCTAGTGCTTTTGTTGAAGTCAAGAATGGATAGTTTTGAACCGGGTTTTAGAACTCGATGCATCTCCTCCATGGCCTTCTTTCTGTCTACTACATTCCTTAACCCATAGCCAATAGTCGCAGCATCAAAAGAGGAGACAGAGAATGGTAGATCAACTGCATCTCCTTCAATCCATCTATAATATATCATTTTTCAAGAGAAGTTATGGCCTCTTTGCTGCCTTCGTTCTTAGCAAGAAGATCGAAATATATCGGGTATAGGTATAAGTAATCATGCTTACTCAATGTTCTTGTAGCAGGGCTTTGTTCGCTGGTGCTGGCGAGATGCAGCAATCTGTAGCTGCTCCTTCGAGAAATCAAGAGCAATGACCTGGCATTTATCACCCCAAAACAAGTGACAACACGATCCAAAATTATATGTACAACAAGCAGAGATGGCAAGTCAAGTAAGCATAACTGCTCAGATCATTTGATTAAGTATTATCGAAGTTAAATGAGGAATCAAACCTTTCCCTTGACTCCAACTTTCTCAGACAATAGAAAAGCCAAATCCCCACTTCCACAACAAACATCCAACACAGTATCTCCTTCTTTTGCTCTGTTCCACAAATTTACTAGCCAAAATTACTGTCCAAATTCAGGCAAAATTGTCTCTTCACAACAGAACCAGGTTGAACCATTTATTTTGTGTAATCAAAAGTATCATTCTCAGATTGAATCAAGTAAGCAAAACCCTCTGAATTCAAATCAAACAAGCTACCATATGCCAATAAAATGCATCTTACAGCTAAGAGATAACATCTAGCACTTGATTCAATCAAAAAAAGATTCAATCTTTACTATAACAAAACCTCTAACAGCAGGAGAAATTCAAAACACATGAACAAATCGTAAAGACAACATCTTGAATCATCGTTCTTCGATACTTGATTCAATTTCCCACCACACAATTCAAAATTGCAAAAGAGTAAGGCAACAGAAAAGATACCCGCTCCAAGAAACAGTCATCCTCTTCCATACTCTATGCCTTCCCAAACTGAACAAATCATTCAACTGAAAAAATCACCAAAATTTATCACATAACAAAAACCCATTTCTCAGAATGGTCAAATTCAGAAGCTCGAGCAAACGAGAGACATTATTTGAAGATAAAGCTTGAAAAAATGGAGGGGCTCACATTATCATAGACAGGGGCAATTCTGTTAAAAAGCGCCTGGCGCTCATCAGCCGCGGCGCATCGAACCGGTCTGATAATGGACCGGAACTCCGGCCCGCGACGGCCACCGGTTATGGAGGGAAGAGCAAATTGAAGTGTAACTGCCATTCTCAGTGTTTGCTGAAAATCCCTCTCTTTTTCGCCGGCTTCTATACATCACCATTTGTGGGTGTACGTGGACCAATAATTCCTATCTCCGTCCCAAAATAAATAACGTTTTAGCCTTCTGCACATATATTAAGAAATGTGATAAAAGTCCAATCTACCCCTATTTTAAGTTTAATTAATGATGAGTTTTATCTCTTTAACACATTTAATTTGAAATGAGTAAATATGGACATATTTGGTATATTGCATGTAAATATGTTTTGAAATACGAAAACGACAATTATTTTGGAACAAATTTTAGTTGCTAAAACGTCATTTATTTTGGGACGGAGGTAGTATTAATTAATTAGTTCTCATAGCTTCGATTTTCATTTTAGCCCAGAGTTTTTAATATTTGCATTATTGGCCCTACTTAAAACGACTTTTTTATTAGATCATTTATGAATCATTCATTATGGAATGATTTTTGTCAATTTATATTATGGAATGAAATTAAAACTTAAATTGGTTTTTTTTATAATCAACTCTTATCTTAAAACATAATGGGTGTTAAATATTCTCTATCAACATTACATTTAGTTAATCAATTATAGAGTAACAGTGTATTGTATTTGAATTTGCCCTACAATAGGGTTGGTTTACCTGCCAACTTTCATGACATTAAATAACAGATTAGTTCTTCTATAAAAAATAGACTAGGTTTATAGGAAGGATAACTTGATTGAAGAATTCGATCTTACTTTTACTTTATTTATTCTAATTATAATTTTTGAGAAGAATAGGTCTCTTGTGAATCAGGTGCACCCGAGTAGGATCCGAGTCGGGGGGATCGCACGTTTTTTTTTTTTTGCACATGATTTTTGAAAAAAATTACATACCTACAGGTTATGTTAGACATACCTTTAAGCTATATTAAACATATCAATTCTGCCCAAATTTCATGTCATGTCTTTTTTTGGCTTGATTTTTTAATTTTGGCACATACCACTACCTTATGTTAGACATACATTTACGTTGTGTTAGACATACCTTTATGTATACTTAGACATACCTTTGTATATGTTAAACATACTTTTGCATATAGTTAAACATACATTTATATATGTTAGACATACCTTTGTATATAGTTAGACCTACCTACACATGGTTGGTCTAACTATACACAAAGGTTGGTCTAACTATACATAAAGGTTGGTCTATTTGAGCGAATTTTGGATGAACTTCAGCACAAGTGTTAAGCGCGTGGGAGCGCATGCAGGCGCGTGGGGGAGGCGCGTTTTGGGCGCGTGAAAGGGTCGACCCGGTTGCACGAATCTGGGATCCGTGCAACTGATGTATAAAAGTTTTTGCCTTTTGACAAAATTGAAGTATGAATTTTGATGGCACGAATTAGTGTAGGTATATATTAGATCCATGGCTAAAATAGATTTTCTCATATTCAAGTCCATTAGCATAATTTGGGTGGCCCATCATAGAATAAAAACCTACTTCTTCGTAAGCCCACTGGCCAGTAAGGCCCAAAATTACTGAATGTTTCAAGCCCACTTAATCATTTGATGCATCTTCATGAACAATAAATTGATCATATTTAATTTCCTTGTTTTAAAATAGTATTCTAGGTATCATATTTCAGTGCCAAAATATAAAGCTGAAATCAAAACATTTAGTACTTGAGAATTCATGGGAAATTATAATTATTTGGTACTAAAATGTTATAAGTCAGAAAGATGGGTTTCTGGTGGGAATATATATATACAGAGAGCATCATATATTATATATTATGTCTGAAAATAAATAAAACATAGGACTTTGATGTCAATCCTCAATGAAGAAATGTCCAGACAGATTTTCCATCATAGCCATGTGCATATTCTCAGAAGGTTTCCAGTGCCTCTTCCTTTGATTTATGAACCAATTGTTGATCTGCTTCTGATTCAGCCCCGTTGCTTCGGCCAACGACATTTTATCGACCTCCTGCAGCGAGCCAAAAGAACGAAATCAAACGTAGGGTTATAAGGTCATTAGGGCTCGTATGCGAGAGACTAACCGTTGGGTACGGCCACTTATAGTGAAGATTCCACCATTCGAGCAACATTTGTCTCGCCTCCTTTGGTAGCTTACCTTTCTTCTTCTTCTTGGAAAATTCGAGCTTTAGGGTATTAATATGGTCACCATACATGAGTAGGAGCCGGTCCTTGAGTTCTCGATCTTCAGTTTTCGTTTGAGGGTCGTGGGTCTCCGTCTCACCGCCACTTACCTCCTCGTCGGACGACAATGCACCATCATCTAGCCAACAGATGCCCACAAAATGTGTAAAATTCAAATTTTTTGCATAAATATCATGTATAGTCATAAAAGAACAAAATAAAATGATCAGAAAACATTCTGTTTTTTCTTTTCTTTTTTAGTTTATTGGCTTTTTAAAAAAATCTTATAAAAAAACAATTAGTCAAATGAAGCAGACAAGAAATGGAAGTAGCAGCAGACTAAGTAACAGTGCAGAAGATTAGTATTATAGCATAAAGCCTATTATAATATAAAGCCTAGCATGGGCCCTTAACAAATCGGGCCCACTTCTGATTGGCCCACAGATTTATTATAGTAATTAACGTGTCAATAGCCCAAAGCCCCAAACCATATTTCAAGGGACCGTTAAAGCCAAGTAATTGAATTTCACTTCCAAAAAAAAAAAAAATTGGCACCCAAGTAAAATAAGGGAAAAAAAAAAAAACCCAACAAACAAGCATGAGCTAGCCAATCAAATTTTAGCAATTCACGATCGATTCAATTAATTAAAAATTCTTCGACTCGATTCAATTCGTTCAGAAGACAAGAAAATAGGATAGATATAGGGGGCCATAAAACAAAATAGAGGGGACATATACAATGTATATGATAGGGCACAATAGAGGAAAAAAAGGAAAGAGAAAAAATGAAGAATGAATGAATGTGCATGTGTGGGAAATTAAATGCAGAAAAGGTGGGCCGGGTTTCAGCGGAAAAACCGGGCGCCCCATGTGGAAATCGACCACCCGCTCAATCCGGGTTTTCTACCAATAAAGTCTCAGATATTGCCCCACTACTTTTTTCTCTTTTCTTATCTCCAATTATGGTTTCTGGACATCTTCGTCGGACCCTATATGGACCCATCTCTTTCCCAATTCCGTCTCACGGGTCGGGTCATGTTAAATCTATCAAACTTTACCGTGTACGAACTCTCTGTAAATATGGGCTTCGGAAATCTTGTGTTTGTCTTGAGATTTTGTAAACAGAATTCTAGTTTTACACCTTGAACAAATGGATGATGATTCGAAAGATGGATATTTTTATATGGACTTGTAGAGAGAGTAGGAAATAAAAAGGATACGAACTGAACCCATCTAAAATTCGAATGAGACGGATGCAGTCCAAACCTCGACCCCCTAGTTCACAAAATATAATACTTAATTGTTACACTTATTTTTTTGTAACATAGTAATACACAGTACACGAAATGATTTCAAGGATTTTTTTCATGATCGATGGATACTTTGCAAGACTTTAAGATGTTTTTGGGGAAAAAACACACCAAAACTTAGAGTATGAACCTAAGTCAAGAGACATGAAAGAAACGTGTGCCTTCAAGGGACATCGATGTTCAAACATTTTAGGTGTTCTTGTACGATCATATGTCAAAATATGTTCAATCAAACATATATGGAAATAGTATTTATGATCAACATGTTATCATCAAAATACAACAAGATGATCCACACATATTTCTACATGTTATATATCAACTTTTCACCGTTGATTTATGCATAGACCATCTACACCAGTTCATATCATAAATGACGAGGCTAAAATAGGTAATTCACTTACACAACCTTGCACTAATATACAGGTTGTTTTAGTCATTTGGCTAATTTGTCTACCAAGACATAATGGCACCAAAAATCAGTCAAAAGACATAAAATACCAGAAAATCAGGCACAAGTATTAATGGGACAGCATATTAACAACACTTGCATTGTAAGAAAATCAGCAGCTGCCACGTGAAAATAAGCATATACACAATGAACAAGACATCAACATAGTGTAATTTAATCTGCAAAAAGGGATTAAGATGACACTTTAAAGCATTAAGATCGAATTAACAAACAAAGACCACACGACGCCAACCAAAAATGGAAAACAAACACACATCTGAAAAGCTACCTAATCGTACTTTCGATCCCACTAATCAATAGCTGTCAACGATACTAGTTTAAATAATTAATCAGCAGTGCACGAAGTACTCGACCAAACATTGCCAGCCAAAACAAGTTATTGTTAGTACTATGATTCATATGCTAGCATCATATGTATGATAAGCAAAACAACATTATCAAATTAAGCAAGTTGATTTCAGCTGTAAGAACAAATTTACTTAACATTATTAAGCTACCTCTCAGGAAAAAGACATGGCTTTAACTGCCCACCAATTAGCAATAGGACGATTTCCAACGTTCGTTTCTCAGCTTTCATGAACGCTGAGCCTTCACATGACACTAGGAACTTGTAACACTTTTGAATTCACAACCATTATATACATATACACATGTATAAAGAACATATAATAAGAACTAGGATGATACTGTCATTCCCAACTCCATTTTATCTTATTACTGATTTCTATTTAGTTCGAGAATTAATCAAATTACTAGAGCATCAAAAGCTTCTAAATTCGATCAAATTTAACAAACACAGCTTTCAAGAAACTATAACACAAATCAATTTACAATATCCTAGGTTTAATTCAAATCACTCCGCAACATAATCATCTTCAAACTCAAGTAATGAATTTAAATGTATCATCGAAAGCAAGGCAATTAAAGACATAAACGTGAAGACGTTATTATCCTACAATTCTCGAATTTAACTACATGTCGTATAGCGCTACGTGATCGTAAATTAAACGTATTTGCACGATGTAATTTTATCGGTGAATCAAATCCAGAAAATCTTGTATATATTTTAAAGAAAGTAGTACTGTTGGGGAAAAAAGAAAGCAGTGCTAGGCATGTCACCTGGGCACTGATACGTCAAAATCAGAATCTATAGCTATGAATGGTTTATTTCCAAGCTTTAATTTCGTCTGACAAAAAAACCAAAGATGAAGGTGAAAAAGGAAATCATATGATAAAACAAAGAAACTCAACGACAAGAGAAAATGGGAGTCTCTCAACTTGTAAGAAAAAAACTGAACTCAACTGAAAAACACATTGAGAAATAAATGACAGTTTCAGCACTGTTGTCACTTGCTACAACAATAATGCTACACTTTACATGATTCACAATCAGGAAATGAAAAACACATGTTATATTTAATTAATAGCCTCTCCCTTTTTTCCATCTTTTCTTCATTTTAGGGTTTCTCGTTCGGGCATGAACATCACAAACAATTAATGCATGAAATCAACTTATATATCCATAAGTACCAGTAGAGAGAGAGAGAGAGAGATATCTAGAGAGAGAGAGAGAGTGATGGGAATACCTCTGCAAAGATTGGTGAGTTGGGTTTCGATTTTGTTAAGGAAGGAAGTAGCTTCATCGAAAGGCCTGGACAAATCGGTCTTGTACTTCACCAATACGTCATAGTACGTTTCCTTAACACAAAAAGTGAAAATCTTGAGATCATTAACACAGAAACCAAATTACATAAAGCTTGCAGAAAGAGCGAAATTTGCATAGAATTCCTAGCTCCCAACAAAGATGATGAAAACCTCAAGATTTCAAGAATACTGCATAAAATAACTTCTCTCTCTTCATGAGTGTATGTTAGAGAGAGAGAGAGAGAGAGAGAGAGAGACCATAAATTGATCGAGCTCAGGATCAACTCCAAAGCACATCGAAACAGCGTCGTGTTTGCAAACGTCGTTTTCTCGCCTGATTTCATCCAGAAGACACGCAATCTCCGGGGGTGCACCCACCTGATAAATTTTTCATTAATTTAAACTCATCACACTATTCCGACAACAAAAAATCCACCCAAATTCATCATCTATGTGCACAATCCCTCGAGAGAAATAGAGCCCATTTCCTCAAACCCAAAACCCAGAAAAATTAAGAAAAAAAGAACAAGTCTTGCTTAGGTTTCCGACTGCTAAAAAACATGGCAGAAAGAAAGGAAGCAACGAAATTGAAAACCTTTTGGCAATCGATATAAGCATCAAGAAGTTTGGGATAAGAAGGATGGGAAGCAATTCTAGCTTTGATGACGTGGCTAGAACCCTGCTCATCATCGTGATTAATGGAGGCCGATTCCGACGCGACGGAGCACTGAAACCCCACCTCCTCCGACTCGAACGGCGCCAGAACCCGGTGGTAGTTGTCGGCGGCGGGGATCAGAGAATCGTACTGGTACTGGCCGTACTCCGCCGCAATCATGAGACTCTCAGGCGACATTAACGCCTTGTCTGCATAGAAATCACCTGCTGCGTGAATCCCATATAATTCGTCCATAATTTGATCTTCAACAATCTGTTTTTTTTCTTCTTCTTCTTTTTTAATTTCTCGAAATATGTATCTGATATTTATCTGTGTGAAAATCAAAGATTTAGGAAAATAAAAAACCAGAGATTAGAGAGAATAGGTGACAGTTTGAGGAGAGCAGTGAGGCCCATTCTTTCCATTATTAGGTTCTTAAGAATTCTTTGTTTTCTTGTTTTTATATATACTTTGTAAAATGGAAATTCTTCTTTTTCCTTCTTTTATTTTTTCGTGTTTTCTATTTATTAAAATATTACTTCATGTATTAAATTCCTATTTATTATTATACAGAATATATACATATATTGGTTTTTTTTTTTTTTTGGAAGCGTTTTGTATTCAACTGTATTTCTGTATTTTTTCTGTTGTACTTTGATTCTTGTTTTTTTTTTAATACTTCTCTGCTAGTATTAATTTTGTTGACCTTTATGAGAGAGATATCTTTTTAGGCTTTTAACTTCTTCTAATCTCGACTCTTAAAAACATAGCTTTGAAAGAGGAGTTACTCTCCTGCTCACTTAGATCCGTCTAACTGGGTCTAACCCATGTCTCTTTACTTTTTTTTATGTGTTTTAGTCGTTATCTTCACGTTATATTAGTGTTAATTTCGTATTATATTATAGTTACCTTCTGGTTATGTTAATGTGACCCCATCTCCAGATTTCATACCCTTAATTTAAAACTAGTGAACTAAAATAACACGAATGTGACACTAATATAACATGAAGGTAACACTAACATAATAACATTAACATAACATGAAGGTAAAAAACAATGTTAATCATACCTTCATGTTATGTTAGTGTTTCCCTCGTTACCCTCATGAGGGAAACACTAACATAACATGAAAGTAAGTCTAATATAAGGTATTACTGTCTGAAGCGAATTTTGGTGGGTTTGAGCACACACACCAGGCACGTGGGAGTGCGTAAGAGCGCGTTGGGTGCGTGAAAACGAGCGTCAGAGATGCATGGGGCGGGTCGACCCGAGTGCATAGATCATGAATCCTAGATCCATGCACCAGTTGTACAAAATATTTTACCTTGAAAGAGTGGATGGAAATAAATACAATAAATAATATTTAGGTCATTAAAGTTTAAACATGGGAAATCCAATTTACAGCTTTTTTAATGAGTTGGGGAAATTGAAAACGTAGGTAGCAAAAGTAATAAAATATGTGAAATCAATGAAGTAAAAAGTATTGATATAAGTCAAAAAATACACATATTAGAACTACAAATAAAATATAAGAGGTAAAAAAAGTTTGACATATTATAAACAAATATTATATATATATAATTATTTTGTCTTTTTTTATTACACAAGATTTTTTAAAATCTTTTTAAATTCATTAAAAATTTAATAACATGAACTTTAATTATAGAGTAATTTTATAGTACACCAGGTGTATTAATACACCAGACTCTCCACTCATTTTCAGTCATCAGATTTGAGATCATTAAGGTCAAGGTCAACTATGATCTCAGATCTAATGACTGAAAATGATTAAGAGTTTGGTGTATTAATACACCAGGTGTACTACAGAAGGACCTCTAATTATAACTTAGTTGTATTGTAGCTAATATTTTCTTTAATATCAACATGTATTTGAGATGAACTGTGTAAAGAATCTTGGTATTTTAACCAAAAGAAAGTACAATAATAAATGTGTATATATCACTGAAATCAATACACTTATTTTTTATTGAATTAATAAAAAACATTTGATAAAATAGAAAATAAAACATTATTAACAAACATTTCAGATTAGTGGCTGAGTTAAAATATGAGTTTAATGGTTGGGGAAGATTTCATTGTTTATGACAAATTTGATGCTAAATTAATATTTGACAGCAAAATTTATCACAAGGTTGATGATTTTCTTAATAAGTCAATGCCATGATATATAATATAAGAATAATTGTTTTTTTCCTGAATTGCTCGGCTAGAAAAATCAGAAAATAAATATACGTAGAAACTAACTGGTTAGTAGTTACTATAAGAATATTGAGTAGGTTTTATATAAGACCGTCTCACGGATATTTTTCGTGAGATGGATTAATCTATAACCCACATTTAGCAATTCATATAGAAATATGTGGATATGAGTTCAATTCATAAATATCCATCTCACAAAAATTATCCGTGAGACCGTCTCAAATGAGTTGTTGTGAAGAATATTTTTCAATCTAACGTATTTTAGGTAACTCAATGTCTCTAAAACTCAATTTTATATATCTTTGTACATGTAGTATGTTTCAATTATTTTAAAGGATCTCATATATCAGCAACTTACTCATTAACAAATGAGATCAAATTCACTGTTACATATATTTTTAATTTGGTTAACTAATTACTACCAGATAAATAAATAAGTAAACATATAAATTGGGGGAAAAAAAAAACGGACGTTTACTTACTGAGCAAGTCTTGTGTGAGACCGTCTCACGGATCTTTTTCGGTGAGACGGGTCAACCCCATGACCCACACTTAGCAATTCATATGAAAATTTGTGGATATGAGTTCAATTTATGGGTAATAAGAATCCGTCTCACGAAAACTATCTGTGAGACCGTCTCATATGAGTTTTTGTGTTACTTATTTTGGCTGCTTAAGGTCTTAAACATCACCAAATTAATTTTAAGTGGTGTGATTAATAGTAGTAGTATATTAATGAAATTTTAAGTCGATCGATTTTCCAGGCATCTCAAATTGATAAAATAACACACACAGCAAATAATCTAGATTCTCATTTAGCCAAGTGGAGATATTTTTTATATATATATAATAAGAATATTAATTTGATGCATTTTGAAAATCAAAAGAATCCTACTTCCAATGACATATTTGTTTCGTGATTTCATTCATGAAACCAATAGGATTTATTGTAAACTTTGGCCTACTAGCTAAAAAATAAATCCTATATCATTGGACAATAGGATTTCAAATAGGTTTATTCCTTTTTTTAGGGTAAAATATTTTGTGCATCGGTGCATGAATCCTTTTTTTAAGGCAAGATATTTTGTGCAATTGGTAGATGGATCTTAGATCCATGCATTCGGGTCGACCCGCCCCACGCACATCTGAAGCGCATTTTCACGCACCCTAACGCGCTCTAACGCACCTGGTGGGTGCGCTCAAACCCATCAAGATTCGCTCCAAGCAGTCATATCCTCATGTTATGTTAGGGTTACATGTTATTGTTACTTTCAGGCAGTCATACCCTCATGTTATGTTGGGGTTACCTTCATGTTATGTTAATGTTACTTTCATATTATGTTAGTGTTATCTTCATGTTACCTTCGTGTTATTTTAGTTCAGTGGTTTTAAACTAAGGGTATGAAATCTGAAAATGGGGTCACATTAACATAACGTGAATGTAATTCTAAACTAACATAACGTGAAGGTAACGACCAAAACACGCGAAAAAAGTAAAGAGGTGCGGGCTGGGGCCAGCCAACACGCGAGCGGTCCAATTGCACGAATCTCAAATCCATGCAATTGGTGCACTGAAGATTAACTCTTTTTTAATCTATAATAATCACTGGATTTTAAAACCTTTTCAAATAAATTCTTACATGAATTGATCTCAAAAAAGCTTCAAATTATAGTGAACAGGTCACCACCTAAATCATCATGGCACCTATTATCAACATATACCAAATATATATGTTAAAGTGTCACTTTTTATATCTATTAGTACCTCTGTCCCTACTATCTTTGCCTACTTTCCGTTTTTGAACGTCCCAACTAACTTTACCAACCCAAAAATGGCAAAGTAAAATTTACTCCCTTACCTCTTCTATTTCTTTCATTTTACAACTTTTACACTAAAAAAACACACATTAATTACAAAATTGTCACTCAAAAACATTAAAATAACACATCACATTAAAGTCAACAGTTTTTTCTTAAACTCCGTGCGATCAAACCGTGATAAAGATAAGGGGGACGGAGGGAGTATATATTAAAACATCAATTCTTCTAATCAAGAGGATCTCTTAAATTTTTCTTAATTATAGCTTGTTAAATGTTATATCTTCACTTATTGATCTTTCTTATATATCGATGTTTGTGGTTACTTTATAGAATATTATTTATTACAATTTAAAGTATCAAATTTTATGTGTTAAAATATCACATGTTGTATGTAAAAACTATTACTTTCACATTGAAATTAAAAATTGATGGAATATCTTCCTTAGTTTTGTTAAGTGATAGGAAAAACTATATTTCAATATCCCAAACATTTAATTCTGTTTCAATACAAGATACATCAATGAAACTAAACCATTTCACGAAATAAGTTTCATAAAGAACGAAATTTAACCAAAATTTAACCCGTTTTATAAATTAGATCCATGAACAATCTCACAATAAACCAACACCTCAAGGTACCATTTAAGTTAAAAAATGAAAGACCCTATATCAATAAAGGTATTTTAGAATTCCCTTTGAAGTTAAAAAGGACCATTTATTTATTAAGTGATCTTTTCATGTCTATATAAAAATATCTGTACTTGAAGGTGGGGTTGATAATCACAACTGTTACTTTTTCTATTTACTACAAATTTCTGAACCGGTTCATAATTAAATGCAACTTTGAAATAGAGCAATTAAATAGATATAATTCTGCCCAAAATAATAACAAATTTAACTCTATTTTCATAGATCGATCACTCGCAAAAATGGTAAAATAGCTTCACAAGATCAGTACTACTCAGTAATTAAGCAAAAATAAAAGGAATGAATGATCAAAGGTCTGAAAAGTAAAGAAAACAAGTTGAAATAATATGATTGATTGATTTGATTTTGATTTGATGTGAAGAGCAGTTAAAGCTGGAGAGAAAAAGAAGAGAGAGAGAGAGAGGAGAGAGAGAGGGGTAAATAGGTCCCAATACCTAAACCTATCTTTCAACTCTACCCGTTTCTTAGGGGTGTCTGCCCTTCTATGTTTAAAACTATATTTTTTACTAGCCTCCATAGATTTACTATATTATCCTATCACAAATAAACACTTTAAAACGATCTTCCGGATAATTTTCATGAGACGAATTCTTATTATTCATAATTTACCCGTCTCAAACAACAATATTCAAGAGATGATCTTACATAATACCTCCTCTTAACCTATTATATTTTTCTCATTCTTTGTACTTATAATTTGATTTTCAATATTTTAATGGTGTATTTATTTATGTACATTTTTCATTTTCTTGTCATAAAATTGAATGTGGTGTTTTGGGGCCCCAAAATGATGAGGCAATTAAATACCCTAATAATAATGTAAAATTATCCGAAAATTCAATATGGAAAAAAAATACCCTTTCTTAAAACCCAAAAACCCATGTGAGACGGTCTCACCGAATTTTCGTATGAATTGCTAAGTGTGGATTATGGGATGACCAGTTTCATGAAAAAAGATTTGTGAGACAGTCTCACACAAGACTTACTCTTCCCAAAATATCAATAAAAATTAGTATCCAATTTCGAGGCAAAATGATTAATCAATAAGAAAAACATAAAGGAGTAATGAAATGTTTTTCGAACCAAAACGTTTCCTCATCACAGCTATACCAGAATTTACGCTTTATAGTACATAACTTTGAAATATCGCATTTTATCAGTATGAATGTATACTTTATTACATTTCACTGGTATCAAAAAATCACAATCCGTTGATTTAAGACACATATACATCTAGCCGTGAACTATTTAATAAAATAAAATACATCAAATTTAAAACTCATATCATATTATTCATCATTCTAAAATCCATACAAATAAAGTAAAGAATGACATAGGTACCCGTTGGCGTGAAGAGATAGAAGTGTAGCCACACTCATCATATCTGCATTACAGAATGGATGAAATTTTTTCCAACGCATCAAATCATCTGCCACTCTCTAAACTTACATATAATCTATATATATAGAGAGAGAAAGAAGAGAGAGAAAGAGAGAGATGATGAGGTTATTGACAGAGAAAACCGGGATGAAGAAGTTGAAAGGCTATAATGTCATGTCATTCATTCTTCTTCATTTTCAGTTTGATATATATATATATATATAGTCCATGATACATATATGCTTTTATAACATGTCCAATTTTTTAACTAATTAAATGCTCCATTTGTGTTATTTAAAGTTTTTTAATTTTTGGGAGAATATCATTACTCCCTCCGTCCCTGCTATCTTTGTCATACTTTCCGTTTTTGTTATTCCATGCTAACTTTGTCAGCCCAAAATTGGCAACAAAAAAATTACGACCTTATCCCTCCATTTTTTTCATTTTACTTACTTTACACTCAAAAAGCACACATTAATTATAAAACTGCCACTCAAAAATATTAAAATAACACATCACATCAAAGTCAACATGTTTTTTCTTAAAATTCATGCCGATCAAGGGTGGCAAAGATAAGGGGGACAGAGTTAGTATAATTAGTTGCTGCACTTTAATTTACCTCCACTGAAATTAAACAAGTCACGAAATATTATTTCAACCCATATTTTCCCAGTCACTGCTAATGGTCCCAAATATATATGTCGTGAAAATATTTTTCTTCATTGCTTTTGATTTTATTTTTTTGTGATTTTATATAACAAAAAGGTTTTGCCACACATTTTCAACTTTGGATTCCTTGTCATAATTTATCGTTTGCTATTTTGTGACATTTTTTGTGGTTAGATATAGTCATGATATATAGAATGTGAGATTATTTTAATATTGTTATTGATTAGGCAAAAACTTATATATCCCTAGGGCACATAGATGACACAGATATATGTTTTATATATGTGTTCTTCAGGTATTATATATATACTCTACAAGTGTTATGTTTTTTGATGTTATACATATACTCTATAGATATCATGTTTATATAAGAGTATACACATGATACCTGTAGAGTGTGTATTTAACACCAATATCATGATTAATTTGGGACACCGTGCCCTCGAGGTACACAAGTGTCACTCGATTGATTAATGATTGATACTATATTACATGGAAGAAGGAAAATCAGGAACTGAAAACACACCAGCTACAAATTAAAGTGTGTACTATATATCCTGAAAAATTGGAATGAAAATATCAAGATTATATTAAATTTATTGAATTAGTGGGATGAGTTCATGGCTTAATTAGTGATCAATATTTTGAGTCTCACTCACATATGAAAAATGGACATATGATAAAAATCATGTCTTTAAGTTAAAAAATAAAGAGTTGTTTTTGTTAGATATAAAATGGGTTAAATTACTAATAGATCTATATGTAAAAAAAATGTCAATTATAAAGAAACATGCATAATATGCACTTATAAATAATTACACTCATGAGTACCATTAGGTGCCCACCATTTAAAGTATTCTCGGATGAAAAATTGCAACTTTAAAAGGGATAATGTAAATTAAATATTCGAAGTCAAAACACAACGTGGATGCATAATGACAACGCTCAAATTGACCACACTAAATATTGTCGTTGAGATACCAATTAATAAGTTAATATAATACAATTAAACTCAATTTAATCATTGCAAATATTTACATGAAACAATTTTAATGGTAATATAAATTAGACAGAACCTCATCGTACACAAACATAATTTCTTGTTAAATTCTTATATAAGTTGTGAACTGACTAATCTCACAAAATTAGAAGTGAAATAGTGTAAAAAAATATATTTTTTATACGATTATTTTTATGATTGGACTCTAAATTGCACAAAACACGAACAGGCTTAAGCCACGTCCAAAATTGGGTTGAAAAGAATTGAGTAGAAGAACTTATCAAGATAAAAAGAGGCCACCTCAAATAATTTATTTAATGGTTAGTGAAAAGGTCCAAAATGATTATTTCACGTGTTATATAACTAGAGGCTTGAACATGCTAGATAATAATTTTTATGTATTAAACTATATTTTGGTCAACGCTGGTGGACTTTTATCTTAGATTAATGTTTTAGCTTTAACCTTTTATTGGCATGAGAGAGTTTTGTCTTAAAAAAGCAACACATTGTGAACAAATATAATCTCATGGTGATTTATTGTCTTCTTTAAAGTATATATTTTTCCAAGTGTATTCTAAGAAACTCATATATATATATATATATATATATATATATATGAACCTCTCTATTTCGTGGACTTATTGGCTCATATTTAATTATTAAATATTATTGTTAGAAGGTATCACGTAAATTTCGATTTTGAACTTGTGATAAGATAAATATAAAAAGGCATGGCAGAACATAAATGAATCAATATAAAATCTTGTCTGGGACAACCATTTTTACTCATTAATCAAATTCATTTCACAAATTTAGATTTGAATTATGAAATATAGGTTGTGGACAGACTCGTTTCATATAAAATGTTTCGTGCGACAGTTTTATATAAAACTTACGCAGGAACGAGGATTTATGAATAGTATTTATATAATTTCAATATCGTTTATTAGAATTAAACTTGGGTGGAATGCAGTGTAATTGCAAATAGTGTGTAGCATACAACAAAGATTGGACTGTTTGTGGTCAAAAGATACAAAGATTCTCATAGGCTTTAAGCAATTTGGGTGAAGTGATAATCTTTTATTATGTATATTGCAGTCAAGGAGACATAATAAACGATATTCATAATCATTATCATCATAATAATGGAGGTGAAGAACACCATTCCCATTATCTTTTTGATCATCTTAAACTAATAAGTCAATGTTGCAATTGAGAGGTTACTTGTCAGAAAAATCGAAATATTTACTTTGATTATATTTTAATCAAATTTAATATTTGTCGAAACACTACAATACTATATATAGTATGTTTTTCGAGCTAGATTAAAATTTCAAAAAAATAAAAATGAAAAATGCGTCCAACTACTCAAAAAGTGACATATGTCAATAGTGAAAATTTTGATTAACAATTCGAGCTATATTATATTTTTGTTCACAACTAAGTCTATGTACTACATATATGTTGTGATCAATTCGGTTCGATTTGATGGATAATTTAAATAGTAAGATCTGTTTTTAATATGTAGACTTGAATTCAAATAATAAAGCTGATTCGAATTCTAAGCAATATATATTATAAAAAATTGAATTAGATGAAGTGTGAAATTTTATTTGCTCGAACTGATTGAATTCCAACATTTTTGTGGACTCAATCCAAAGCCCATCTTAACAGTAAGTTAATGGGCCGGGTGGTTAATCTTCGGAACCCAAATTGGGCTTCTCTAATTTCCAAAAGTAACTGTGATGGGCTGGGCTTAATCCAGATCCAGCCCAACTTAATTTAGTTTGGGATGCATTATTTGTGAAAAGAATTCAATAAAACTTTTTTCAGTTTATTTGCCAAGAGTTATTTTGCTCCTAATTTTATCTTCTTGGTATTAAATTTGATATATTTGTACTGTCAATTAATTTATGAAGCACCATTGCATTAAAATATTGACATAAAAATTTATGATTTCCTAATCTAAGTCTCAAGTCCTACATTAGTGTTGCTAATAAAATGTTAATCGCAAAAACTCATATGAGACGGTCTTACGGATAGTTTTCGTGAAACGGATCCTTATTACCCATGAATTGAATCCATATCCACAAACTTTCATATGAATTGTTAAGTGTAAGTTATGAGTTGACCCGCCTCACGAAAAAAGATCCGTGAGACGGTCTCACACAAGACTTATTCCTATTCAAAAATACTTGCATGCATAAAGTAGATACCATTAATTTCCTCTTTAGTAGTTGGCCGACATTAAAATTGCTATTAATGGAGCAATGGAGAAAAGTGATTGATGAGAATTAAATTAGTGGATTCACTGATAAAATACACACAAGAAAGTGATTCCAATATCAAAAGCAAACATTTAAAAAAGCACTCAAAATAAATAAATAAAATGCCAAAAAGTTAGTCAATTGATAATGATAATGCTTGTTAATCTGTAATACATTGATTTAATGGAGTTCTAAAAGTATAATATCCATGATCAATTTTACAAATACTCATATTTGTGAGCAGATATTTATGTTTAAATGAATAATCACAATTTCCTGAAGTTTTATAGACTAAGAGAGTGGAAAATGATGCAACAAAATTGACAAAAATCAGATCAACAATGAGTTGGTCTCTTGTGAGACTGTCTCACATGCGACCAAATTCAAGTATATCTTTTATAGGTATAAGTATGTGTTTTTCAGCTATAAGTATGTGTTTTATAAATATATTTTTACAGGTATAAACATGAGTTTTAAAAGTATGTCTTTTACACTCATAAGTATGTCTTTTTCAGCTATAAGTATGTGATCTGGAATATCGTCACATGTGCGACGGTTGTACAGCGAGTTTTGTTGATCAAGAATTAGTCCAATTATGTATAATCCTAATTTCTAACTAGTTGCTCTGGTTTAAGCCAAACACAAATCCAATCCAATAACCAAATTGTCATCCCCAATAATCTGGATGTTATATTATATTTGTTCTATTTCATAGTAACTGTTATTTTGAGATTTAAATTTTGTTTGTAATTAAGAATCAATTTTTATTTTTACAAAATTTTGTTCCTATTTATCCTATTAATATTTTTAAAGCCTAATTTAGGATTTTATAGGATTCTTTTTATGACTTAATTAGATTATCGTTTCAATTTTGAATCCAAAATTTCTTATTAATCAAGAAATAAGGATATATTCATCCAATTTTATTGTTTCCTAATTCATGATAAATATTTCAATTTGACACTTATTTTAAAACCCGAGGAATATACCAAGCACCATAATTATAATAATATTTAGTTACAGATAAGAAAAAAATGATTAAAAAGGAAATACAAGAGGTGGCTTAGTTAAAATATTTTGAAAAAAAATCTTCACAAAAAAAATAAAATAAAAAAAAAATATATAATAAAAAAGAAAATATATATTTCACCATATTATGTTTAAGTTTTCACCATATATATTAATACAAAAGAAAATATCGTCATCCTGACAGGTTGCTGACTCAGCTTAGACAACAACCTGAAATCCCCAATTCATCGTCACCATTGCTCGCTGCAACTCTCCAATCCCTACCCTCGAACACGAAGGCACCATCACCGCCGCTATCACTCCCTCACGCGCCACCATATTCGTCACGCTCCACCACCTGCACCCCCGGCCTTCCATCAGCTCGCACGCCACCACCTCCTCCGTCTCCCACGTGTTGTTCATGTACACGATGTTCCCCGCCACTCTGATGTCTATGGAGGAATTCTCGCAACTGCTCTTCAATTTGTTCACCAGATCTTCAGGCATTTCTCCGATCTCTTCACACGAGAAATCTTCTTCACTCACCTGCCAGATTCTCACTCTTCTAGAATCATCTGTCCGAGAAACGCCGACTAGAATCAAGCCGTATTTGGAGCAGCCGATGTGGTAGCCACAAACGGGTTGACTTGGGTTCAAATAGATTGAATCGGACCACGATTTGGTTACCGTGTCAAACCAGTGAGTTAAACCGGATTTTTTATCGGTGACGATGAGCTTCTCCTTCGTCGTCGCAACGGAAAGCCAGAGCAACGCCGCGGAGTCCTTCAAACTCTCTGGCATTGACTCGCACGTGCACCACGAACGCGTCTGGAGATCGTACATCTCCACAACCAGCGGATCATCTTCGAAGTAGCAGGCGCCGCCGGCGACGACCACGGCGTCCCCGACGCGCGCGACAATCGGATCGGAGCGCCACACGAGGGGAGGGTTCACGGTGCACCAATCGGAGTTCAGCGGATCGGAAGAGAAGGAAAAGCTGGAAGGCGAGAGCATGTAGAGGAAATTGGAGTGCGACGACTTGAGCGCGGAGATGTAGTTGATCGACGGCCGGCAGATTTTGATCCAAACATTGGAGCGTGGATCGTAGGCGTGAGATGTGGTGGCGTGGGGGAAGCGAGTGGCCTGAGTGTGAAGAATCAACCACGGCTTCTGCGGATTGCAGTGGCGGAGAGAGGAGGAGACAGCGCGGCGCCACCACTTAGACACGCGTGAAGTGGAGACCAGGTCGACGACTGGCACGTGAGATATGATGGTTTCTAGAACATCGCTATTGATTTCAACTTCTTCATCTTGTCTGAGAGCCACCATTGCCATTTTTGGAGCTTGGTGTTTTTGTGATTCATCTGCGTTATCGGCATCGGGGTATATATAGCTCGCGCCGTTGAGTATATTCTTCAACATAAACGGGTCGGGTATATAGTTACACGGGTCATGGGCGAATTATATTAAATATGTTTATTTTGAAATATACTTGAGAATTTAATGATAAACCTAATATTACACCTAATAAAATAATGTTAAGAATAATAAATTACTCAATATAGATAGTATATTAAACACATTTTTCATTAATCAGGATGCTCAATTTAAATTTTGAAATGCATTAGTTGTTCATATGTGGAAAGAGTATTCTAATTCATAGAATTAAGAATTATTACTACGTAACATCTATTTTCTCTTAATAAAAGTAAGTTATTGTTTTTTTTTTTTTCATTTTAAGTTTCATTCAATTAATCATATAATTTTTATTTATTAAATTTGTAATATAAAAAGTAGAATTTATATGCATAATGATGTTTAGTTATGCAATATGTTAATCTAGCACAAAAACTTATGTGAGACAGTCTCACGGATAATTTCCGTGAGACGGATTCTTTTTATCCATATCAAACTCATATCCATTCATTTATATGTGAATTGGAAAGTTTGAGTTGTGGATTAACCCATGTCACGTAACATGATCAGTGAGATGGTCAACATAAGACCCACTCTTAAGACCTTTGAAAAATATGAGTAAATAAATTTATGATTAAAATATAATGAAATATTCTTTTTTAATGTAAGAAGTAAAAAATACTATAGAGTGTTAAAGATGAAATACTGTATCTGTACTACATTAGTATCGATTCTGCACTAAAACAGTACTAAATGCTGGAGTTGCTGTTAATATAGTAAATGTTTTTCAAATATGATAAAGCTTAGTGGCTACTACTATATAAGATATCAAACATAGTATGATTATATACCTATGTAGACATTGTCCAATACATGAAAATTTGGTCACTCAAGTAGTTGTATAAACTTGGACTATTACATTATTGAAATAATTGTTTACTACCTTCGTCCCATGATTTTTAGCCTACTTTGACCGGCACAGATATTAAGAAATAACTGTTGACTTTGATTGGATGTGTTATTTTAATATTTTTTAGTGGTAATTTTGTAATTTAAACCAACTTTTTGAGTGCAAAAGTTGTAAAATGAAAGAAATGGAGGGGTAAGAGAGTAAAATTTTCTTTACCATTTTGGAGTTGGTAAATTTAATTGAGACAAACGAAAATGGCAAGTAGGCTGAAAATAGTGGGACGGAGGGAGTGTCTTTTTTTAATGAAATCTAATCCAAGCTTGAATAGTTAAAATTCAAAGGGGTCCCACCTCACCAGTCATGAGTCATCTCTATCCATAATGTCTCTTCTCATTCTTCCAAAATATATGGATCCCACAAACAACCATCTTCATTTCACTCATTGCCCATTGGTTGCTCCTTTCTGACTTATCTTCTAATGATTAAAAAACATTATATATTATTATACATCACATTATCCATTATTCTGAAAAGAATGTGTTGCTTGAACTTTACTTCATAATTTTGTCAAATGTTTTGAAATTTTGAATTGAAGATTAGATTCATGATTTTGTATCAAAAGCAATAAAGTTATTTTCATTCTAACTCGTTTTTCATTCTAATTCTAAGCAATCAAGTTATTTTTGTTTTTCATTCTAATTCTAAGCAATCAAGTTATTTCATTCTAACTCGTAATAAATACACATTTTCAATTCTGATTTTGTGAATTGTGTTTTATGTTGTTTGTCTTGCAGAGTTATACTTTCAGTTGGTGTCAGAACTATATTTTGGTACCATACACATTTTCAATTCTCTAAAACCCGACTTTTTTACTCTTATAAGAAGGATGTTTTCTCGGTTGGTAGCAGAAGAATAGCAAAAACCACGTATAGTTGTTGTGGAAGATTAATCTCATATAAAATATGATATTTTAACCATTCCTAACACTATTAGCTTATAAAGTGTGATGATATTCAACCCACATTAACGGCGATTTGATATGAAGGCTGTCCTAAATTATAACACATGTACTGCATTAAAATGAAGTATTATCTAAATTTTTAAGAGTTGGTTTTCTGTGTAACTGATGCACATACAATTTGAGTCGGCTCGAGTCGATCCGGATCCACATTTTCTTTTTAAATTTTTTTTTTCGCTTCAAATTGTTACCTTTATGTAATATGAGTGTGACCTTTATGTTATATAAATGTGACATTTATGTATAAATGTAATGACCTTTATAGACTCTAACTTAGAAGAAAATAAAGAATTTTACAATCTGAAAGTCATAATATTTGTACATAAAGGTCACAATAATTGTTACATAAAGGTCTCAATCTGAAGTAAAAAATTCTGAAAATTTTAATTTTTTCCTAAGTTACTGAACATAAAGGTCATAACATTTATATATAATGATCACACTTATATAACATAAATGTCACATCCTTACAACATAAATGTAACAATTTGAAGCGAAAAAAGAAAAAGGGAAAACTCGGGTGCGCGCATCCGGGTCGGATCGCCCCAATGCACCAATCCAGATCCGTGCATTACAAGAGCATTTGTGAATTTTTAAACAAGAACTTATTTTCAAATATGAAGTAGAATTTGTTTTTTTCCTTCTTTCTTGAAATTAATGGAGATGGATCATTCAACATCATATGTCCCCATCCTCATTTATGGAGTCTGGCCTCTTCAAGGCCTAAATTTGGTTCATTATTCCTCAAATTATTCTTCCATTCTTACAAGATGTATTTAAACTTGAATTAAATTCGTGAAATTGTTATTATACAGAAAAATTAAGTATATATAAATGCAAATCTGAATTTCTAATGGCTTGTTTCTTTTCCATAGGATATGATTTTGGTAGAAACTCAAGTCTCTGACAGTGTCTAATATGTTGGATTAATTAAGTCTAATCAAATTTGCATAAACAGATTTATGTTGTACTTTTATTCAATATGCAACATCAATTATATAATATATTAGAGCTGGACTCCTGTGAGACCGGGAGATCGTCTCATGTGCGACGGCTGACCTGGTCGACCGTGCACGAAAACACATACTTATAGCTCTAAAAGACATACTTATAGATAAAAATCACATACTTATCTCGACCATGTCCTAAGATCCGACCGTGCGTCACATATTGCTCTTAGTTTTCGTGCGAGGCATGGCCGTGTCCCAGGGCACGGTCGTGGCGAGGAAAAAAGATCACATACTTATAGTGAAAAATCACATACTTATTGTTGAAAAATACATACTTATACACCACAGTTGCCACGGTCGTGTCCTGGGAAACGGTCGACCGTGCGCGAGTGCCGTCGCATGTACGACGATCGCATATGAGTATTTGTGAATATTATATATATATATATAATTGAATTTAGAGATGGTGGGTTAATTTTGTGTAGTCACAATTTGAATAAGTCCAATTTAGTAGTGAAAGTAGATGGGGTTGGTGATATGTGGTTGGTTTCATGGCTTAATTTGCTACAAACTAAGTACCTCTTTGAAGGGGTTTATTATTTTTCTCAACTACTGTACTAAACTAGTAACTACTCCTCAATCTTAATAATAAAAATTAAGGCAAAAACTTACGTACCCCGGTGCACCGTACCCTCAAAGGTATTATTAGTTTGGTATTATATATATATTCATGAGGTATTATTGGTGTATTCATAAGGTATTAGTGGTATATTCTTGAAGGTATTAGTGGTATATTCTTGAAGGTATTACATGTATTATTGAAATATATGTTTTAGTGAATGTATTATTCAAGGTATTACTCATATTACTTGAAGGTATTACAATAATTGTTTGGGGGCACGTAAGACCTACTCATAAAATTAAACATTTATACGTGCACACTTTGTTTTCGATTAAGTAACGTTTTAAACATATATTTTTACAATATCTTTCCAATATTATCCATCGACATTTTGAGATAAAATTTAGATATTTGATATGGTTATTTTATGAATTAATTTGACTGTCTTTGGAATATTGAATTCTAAATCCCTAATTAGTTAAAATATTTTTGCCTAATATTTATTTTCTTAATTTATCATAAAATTCTGGAGAAATACAATTTAAGCCAGCTTTTTGAAATAAATTATTGTGAATCTCCAAAATTAAGAATATAGGTAGATTTTTTTATTGATAAATATTCTATAGTGGGTTGTTATGTTGAGTTATACATGTTGTACAGGACTTCAGGTCAACAAAAAAAAAAAAAAAAGTGTTATGTCAGTTGACTAATTATAATTAAAATTAAATGAGGTTGGATAAAATAATATTTAAATACATTTGACTCAAATGTATTTTATTGACAAATACAGGTATGGTAGACCAGGTAAGATGTTTCTCACAAACAAGAAATTGCAATGAAATTTCTTGTACAAGTTGAGATAATTGGATCCTCCTAAATGAACATGAGCTGAACTCCTGTGAGACCGTCTCATGTGCGACGGCACTCGCGCACGGTCGTGTGCTGGGACACGGTCGACCGTGCGCGGGAACACATGCTTATAGCACAAAAAGACATACTTATAGACAAAAATCACATACTTATCTCGACCGTGTCCCAGGACACGACCGTGCGCCACAAATTGCTCTTAGTTTTCACGCGACGCACGGTCTGTCCCAGGGCACGGTCGTGGGTGAGAAAAAAAAAATCACATACTTATAGTGAAAAATCACATACTTATTATTGAAAAAGACATACTTATAGACTGCAGTCGCGCACGGTCGTGTCCTGGGACACGGTCGACCGTGCGCTAGTGCCGTTGCATGTGAGACGGTTGCATATGAGTATTTGTGAATGAATATTGAAGTGTCCTTTATGAGAAAAGAGTTATAGTCAATTATTTTGTACTTTTAGACTTGAAATTAAGAAAATGGACTCCGTTGACAAATTAAAAGTCGAATTTAAATCAAACCATAATCGACCAGAAGATGATGCTACCTATCTTTGATTAGAAAGGTGAATTCATATCCCCACTCTATCAAGAATTAATCAATTGAATAATTTCTTATAATATTAACTAGTTGAATGGATGCATGTCATGGCATGTGGTTGTTAAGGTAATAATTACCTATTTTTATGCATGTCATGACAAGTTGTGGATTAGGTGCATGATTGCTGTAGTTGACTCTTCATACTTCATAGGTAATCAGAATCCTCTATTTCAAATCGTGTTTTATCTGGTGTTTCAATTTAATTCCCACACACCACGTATAAAAGATGACATCATCAATTTACATTTGTCATCTATTGAAAATAATGGAATATAAGATGAAACACAATTTGAAATAGATGATTCAATTCCCATCATAGGAGGTGTGTTTGGGTTAATATGTGAACATGTCCAATATTCCATATAAGCTTTCATTACATCTAACAATGAATTCAATAATTCGGATTCGAATCCTAATTTTATTGAGTAAGTCTTGTGTGAGACCGTCTTACGGATCTTTTTTCGTGAGACGGGTCAATCCATAACCCACACTTAAAAATTCATATGAAATTTTGTGGATATGGATTCAATTTATGGGTAATAGGGATCCGTCTCACGGAAACTATCCGTGAGACCGTCTCATATGAATTTTTGTGAATCTTATTACATCTGACATGTTATATCAGATCATGTTTCATGTTGTTTAACATATAATATATATCAATTAAAGATATTGTCATCAAATATACATGATATGGAGTGATTGTTATTCGGGCTTGAAATGTTTGTAGGCCGCAACACAAAGAGAAAATGTCAAGATGAATGGCTAATATTACATTATCTCTTGAATTGACTTTCTCCAAGTGATGCTAGTTGGTATATCATGCTGTTTTATTTATTAGTTTTTTTGTTTATTCTTTTTACTTACGTGCTTTCTTGTTATTAATGGAATCTTTATTTAATTAAAATTGCCATATTTAAGAATTTGGACAATATTTGTACTACTCTTAATAGAAATTTTATGGCAAAAACTTTTATGCACTGGTTACACGGATCTGGATCCATGCAATCGGGTCGACCTGTTCACGCGTCCAAAACGCGCCTCCCACGTGCCTGCACGCACTCCCACGCGTTGAACACTTGTGCTGAAGCTCACCCAAAATTCGTTCCAATAGACCAACCTTTGTGTATAGTTAAACCAACCTTTGTGTATAGTTAGACCAACCATGCGCTGAACACTATATACAAAGGTATGTCTATCATATACAAAGGTATGTCTAACTTTAAGTATACATAAATGTATGTCTAACACAACGTAAAAGTATGTCTAGCATAACGTAGTGGTATGTGCCAAAATTCAAAAATCAAGTAAAAAAAAAGACAAGACATGAAATCTGGGCAGAACTGGTTTGTTTAACATAGCTTAAAGGTTCGTCTAACATAACGTAAATGTATGTCTAACATAACTTATTGGTATGTGATTTTTTTTGAAAAATCATGTGCGAAAAAAGAAAAAAAAGTGCGATCCCCCAACCCGGATCCAATCCGGGTGCATGGATTTAGAATCCATGCACCTGATTCGAACTACTCAAATTTTGTTAATGACGAAATAGATGTTTCTAGCTCCCAAACTAATTTACAGTCTTTCAACTAATTATAGGTATTGTTGGTAAGAAAAGTTGGTGAGTTTGATGGAATGTGGGGCCTTATATATCAATTTAAAATTTGATGTTGACACTTTTCTATCTTCTCAATTAAACATCGCATGCCAATCTTTTGAATAATGGGTCCTAAATAACAAAAAAAAACATCAACACTAAAATAACGATTTTTATTAAGGGAAATTCTATACACACCCCAAAAATACTAAATATACCCTAAAAATACACATGAACATTAAAATAATAAAAAAATGAATGTATGTGTAGATGGGGTGTGTTTAGAAATACTTGGGGTGTGTATAGAATTCCCCTTTTATTATATATATTATAGGGTGAGAATAGTTCAAACTACAAACTAAATGGTATGAGCCTATAAATTCAATCTTAATAAAGATTGTTATATGATTAGACCTATTCATTAATATAGGTTAAACTCGAATCTTTGCAAAAAAAATAGTTAATATGTTTAGTAGCACGACCTATTTATATGGAAAATAATAACATATTGAGCGAGTCTTGTGTGAGACCGTCTCACGGATCCCATTCCGTGGGACGGGTCAACCCGAATTGGTCAACAGTCAAAATCAACGGTCAATTGTCAACGTTCGATCAACGTCAGTCAACAGTTGGTCAACGTCGGTGACAAAAAAATATTACATGTCATGCATAAAAGTATTACATAACATATATAAAAGTATTAAATTCATAATGTAATACTATTATTCTACTCACATAATACTTCTATGTGTATGATGTGATATTTTTAATTAGTATTATGTACTACATATAAAAGTATTACATGATATATATATATTACTTGTTGATTTCAATAGTGTTACATGTTGCACACAAAAACATTACATTATGAGAGTATTACTTGTTGATTTTAATAGTATAACATGTTGTACATAAAAGTATTACATTTGTGTATTAGACAATATTTTTCTATATATCATCTAATACTTCATAGTATTACATGATACACATAAATGTATTACTTGTTGATTTCAATAGTATTACATGTTTCACATAAAAATATCATATGATGTATATAAAAGTATTACTTGTTGATTTCAATAGTATTACATGGTGCACATATAAGTATTACATGTTGCTCATAAAAATATTGCATGATATTATGTTCTTATAATGTAATAATACTTTTGTGTGTATTAGGTAATATACTTTTATATATCATTTAATACTTCATAATGTAATACATTTATGTATATTAGATGATATTTTTCTATAGATCGGATAATACTTGTATTATATACATATAATGTATAATATATTACAAAAATATTAGATGATATATAGAAAAATATTATCTACTACACATAAAAATATTACATATTTCATACATTTTAACCAAATCCAAAATCATACTATTTTACAAAAGTATTACATAATATATTGAAAAGTAATATCGTGAACCATACAAAAGTATTACATAATTCCTCAAAATTTTGTCACACATGGTACACATAAAAATATTACATTATAAAAGTAAAAGTATTATATTCATAATATAATATTTTTATGTATGTTGTGTACTAATTTTATATATAATATCTAATACTTTTGGTCAACGACGTTGACCGATCATTGACAATTGACTTTTGACCGGATCGAATTGATCCGTCTTATGAAATGGGATCCACGAGACAGTCTACCTTGTCTAACATATTTGATATCTTTTAAAATTACACATATTGCCAATTGTTTCCATGTTTTAATTCTTCAAGTTTAAACGAAAGTTTATTTTTATTTTTATGGGTTACTTACCTAAGCCGACCGACAAGAAGTCTATCTTTACCTATCCCTACTGTTTCCATGTTTTAATTCTTTAAGTTTTAACGAACGTTTATTTTTATTTTTATGGGTTACTTACCTAAGACGACCAACATCAAGAATTTCTTTACCAAGGATGAAAATATCCCGATATATCTTTGATATTTTCATTTTTTCACGTGATCAAAACAAAAACGGGTTGTAACGATATATTACAGATATTTTCATTTTTTGATAAAAAATAAATGAAATATCAATAAATATTGGCTAAATATCTATATCAATATCGATATCACTGTTTTCAGGTAAAAATTATAGAAAAATTTGTGAATATCAAGGAAATATCGGTAAATATCGGTGGAATATCGGTAAATATTGATAAATATAGGACAATATCGTTAAATATCGGTAAATATCGAAAAATATCGGTATATATTGGTAAATATCGGTACATGTCGAGAAAATAAATGTACCGATATTTCCACCGAAATCGATATATCCATCGATATTTCCGTAAAATCAAGATATCGATATATCTATCGAAACCGATATTTTCATCCTTGATCTTTACCTATCCTATTCCCACCCTTAATTACATATAATATCTGTCTTGTTATATACTGTAAAAGATAATGATATATTTGATCATATTTTACTTTAGAACGAGTACTCTTTCAAAAAATAAAAAATTTGTATAATAAGAAAAAAATCGGAAGTAAATATAAATATGTGTCTCTTTCTCTTTAAAAATTAAAAACATTAATTTCGAACCATAACTTGTGGATAGGATTAAATATTCCTAGAATCTATTCGTCATTTATTTTCTTTCTAAATATCTTAGATTGAAGATGAGACAAAGCATTTTGCAAAACAGTAAAGTTGCATTTATTTTTGCATAAGTGGGTGATCCATCACAGTCTACTACCATATTTGAATTTCTTTTCTTCTTTTTCAATAAAGTAATTTACAATATTATTGGATCTTGTTTTAAAAAACCAACTTATTATGTAAATATTTTTTTTTTTTTTTTAGGAGTCATTATATTTTATATAATTATATATTAGAGGTATCACGATAATAATAATTCAAATATTTATGGATAAAAGTCTATGGGTTCTACACCATGCGTCCTATTTTATCATTATCCTGCACCGTCATTTTCTTTCACATTGTTTTTGTTAAAACACAAAAACTCATATGAGACGGTCTCACGGATAGTTTTCGTGAGACGGATCCTTATTACCCATGAATTGAATCCATATCCACAAACTTTCATATGAATTTCTAAGTGTGGGTTATGGGTTGACCCGTCTCACGAAAAAAGATCCGTGAGACGGTCTCACACAAGACTATTAGGTCCAATTGTATTAATTAACTTTTCAAAATTTGAGAGGCTTTTTAGATTGTAACTGAAGTTATGCTAAGCCATGTTTAGGTTTCTTTGGAGACAGACATAGTATTATGTTATTTATTGGTGAAATTTATTCCGGTAACTTAGATCATGTCCATTTTTGGTATATTAATTTTGTATTTTCCAATTTCTGTCTCTTAACTATTGATTTTTTCTAATTTCAGTCATTTTTTGTCGGAATAACCAAAACTGGTGACATGACAGTCGGAATTTGGTTGCCACGTTAGAATTTCTGACGTTCACATCAACAATTTTGGTTGTTCCTAAAATTGAAAAAAGAACAAAAACGACAATTAAGGGACTAAAACTGGAAAACGTAATTTAAACAAAACCTATTTTACTGGATTAACATTGATAATATCCCCTATTTATTTTATGTAACTTTTGAGACAAAAATTAATACTTTGCCCTTTTTCAAAAACAAAAAGATAGACCAAATGTTGAATGCACTTTTTGTAGTTATTTGCATGGAATTATTAGAAGCATTTTACAACCAAAAAAGATAGAAATGAATAGTGCAAGAAATGAGGCAAACATGGCAACTTCAAGCAGCTGCACTAATCCACTCAATAGCCTGTTTGCATATCCCAGTCATGGTTGCTTCTGGCCCATACACCTATTATTACACCCAAAGCAATCAAAATTAAGGTTTGATTCAACTAAAATTGATCACTCATCGATACACAAACTAGAACGACACATTTTCCGTAACCTAAAGATGTGTCTGAATGACCCGATTTTAAAGTTTATGATGTGTTGAGAAGCGTACCTCAATTGGGATGCCAATTTCTTCGGCAAGACTTCTCATTCTTGCAAGGCCTTTCTGGTAATTCGGACCGCCTCTTCGAACATACAAATGCATCTTCGCAGCCTTAAGTTTGTCCTCCTGCATTGTCATAATAACAAAATCAAGTTCTTGACATTATTTATGTATGGAAAGTTTTGGATGTACCTTTTCTTTGAGAGCTCGAATGATGCCACTGAAGGTGGCTGCCACGTCGGTGAAGTTAGCTATACCGCCGCCTATTAGAAGGGCTCTCTTCCGGCCATCAGGCTCGGCCGTTGCACACTACATTGGACGAGGTTGCAATGGTGCTTCAGACAAGACAAGATTGTATGAAAGCAAAAACAAGGCAGGTGTTTCGTATTCCTTACATCAATTACTACTCTGGCATACTGTAGGACCTCCTCTTCATTGGGTGCACCGCTGTATTCTGCGTAGTTCCCCAGCTCGGAAGCAGTAGCCAAGATCGCCAACCTATACACGATTTCACAAGATTACTACGAGCAAGTTTATGTTTTCTAATTTTGGTCCTAACATTTCCAGCGTGCATGTAGGAAAAATTCAAAATTTCAAGTAAATCTAAACTATAAAACTAAACTGGAATACTACTAGAGTTACAAGACAAAAATTGCAATTTTGTCACGAGCGAAATACAACGAGATGGAAAGACGAGGTGCAGACAGTATCAGCGTAGATGACGCTAGCGCCTCCTCCAGCTACCATAGTCCATATTCGTCCTTTCGGGTTCAGAACAGTGAACTTCAAAGATGCACTAGTCTGAACAAGATTTGGAAGTCTTATCAACAAATTGAAGCTAAAGAAAATCGAGATTGATTTAGAAGCACCCAATTTTGGTACCTTTTCATCAAGTCCATGAATGAAGCTTTCTGCAGGGCTCATTACTCTTCCAAAAGGCAATGGGAATTCAATATCTCCCCATCTGCAAGTTTAGGACACACACATACTAAAACATAGTCGAGAAACAGTCGAAATCAATGGAAGAAAGATGGGATTACTTCTTGAAGTTCTTAAAGGTGGCAGTGTCATCAAGCTCTCCTCTCATGTCCAAAGGATATGGCTTTTCATCCACCAATGTGAATGGATTCATTTCAAGAAAAGTGAAGTCGAGATCTAGAAACAAAGCATAGAGAGCTTTGATGAACTCCTCGATGACACCTTTGCTCTGTATCACACAACAAGAAAGTTTAAACATGTCCTTCTCAAGAGTGGGGTATCAAATGAGTTGCTTGTAATAACACCTCCAATGGAAGAGTCGCGAAAAGTGGAGCACACAGGTCCGGTGTAAGAGATTCGCCTGTTGGGACCGAGATGGTCTTAACCTGGATAGGTTTGAGATCAAGACCAATAAATGAGGAGCCGTCTGGCTATAGAGAGATTTGAAATGCAGGATACAGAATACCTTTTCCCAGTTCTCTTCAATGTCGATTCCTCCACACTCTGAGAAGCTGATGCTACAACCGAGCCTTTCAGACACGATGTTTAGGTAGAATTCTTCCTTGTGCGGAACAAATGGTTCGACTATGAACGTTGTGATGGGCCCTTTGCATCCTCCCATCTCGACCTCTTTGCCAAGGTGCTCCTTGACGAAGGCAGCTACTCCGGCCAGGTCTAGGTCCAATGCAACGAGACCACTTTTGCCCCGTTTCCCAAATAACATGTCCGGTTTAACAACCAGCTTCGTAGATGAAATCCATGGCTCCTTGTCTACTAGCTCATTGAAATCCGTGGATTCTGTCACCTAATCGAATCATATATGTGTGTTTATCAATCCAAACCAAGTTTATACTCCACCATTAGGATAAGCAAGTGTTAGAATTGAGCAAGAAAATCATGATTGGGATATGAATAGATGTAACTAAAGTTTGTTGAGTTATAGATCAGGTGTTAAAAGTCACCTAAAATTCACTGATATTAAGCAGCAAGAATTTAGTTAAATTCTTGAAAATCGTGTACAATTAGCAACATTCAAATAAAATTCTTGAAGGATTTAAATGAAAAAAAATATCCCAACAAGATCATTAAAAAAACTAGTGTTTGAAATGACTATTAAACGAGAGAATGAACTCACTTGTGCAGATTTAATTTCCAAATCATAGCCAGAAATCCTCTTGAAATGCTCCTTCAACAACCTCTTCGAATCGTACTCTCTTATCTTCTTCCTCGCCATTTCTTTTCGACCTGTTTTTCATTCAACATAAAACCAATCAAACCGAAAAAGTAAGGAAAAAAAATAAAAACCCAGATCCCCATTTCCAGATCAGAATCAAGAACCTTCAAATTCAAAACAAAATTCACAAAAACATGTACAAAAACAAGACCTTTACCTTCTAGGGAAAAAACCCACCAAAAAATACAAGAAACTCAGATGATCTAGAGAGAGAGGGAGAGTGAGTGAGAGATTGTTACAACTTAACAGAAAAGACAGAGAAATAGGAACATTCTAATTACTACCTGAATATATAGTTAGGAAAAAAACATAAGTTAGTTATGTAGTATTTTTAGCGGGAAATTTTTGTAAACTGTCATGAGGTGCAATGCACCAACCAAAACAAATCGCACCAAATTGGTGAAAATTCTAATACTAATTTATTTAGTTATTTCTGATTGGTGATTTGGTCCAAAAATCCAATGCTATGCGTAACTAATTTTATTCTATTTTTTTCAACTTTACCATTTTCAGAAAAATACCAAACATAAATAATAAACTAAATAAGGAAAAAATTAATTAATATAGTGCTACATATACAATATATTCTTTTTTCCTTTTATTTTGTTGCAAGGGCATATAAAAGTCATAAGGTTACTCGGGTAAACGGGTCGGGTACTGGAGCGATGGTAAATATTAGGGTTTCTGCTTTTGGGGGAAATTCAAAACCCCTCTCATCTTGAATTGGCAGAATACTGCAGGAAAATCTCGTTTTCGCTTCGAATTCTCCAGATTGAGGTCGATATATACTTTTTCGAAGCCTTACAATTTGAGATTGTGATTCGTAGAAGCCATGGATGAGGAGAAGTTTGAGAAATTGAAGATCCAAATGCAGCGGTTATTCAACGAAATGCATGACTATGTTCAGGAAATTCCGCCATCGCAGCTTGTCGGCGCAATTGCAGCAGTTATATCCACTATACTCGTCTTATTACTCTGTAAGTTGTTCAAAGCTCTTAATCTTCTTACCAATTCAGTGAAAATATGAGTTCTGGTAGAGTTATACTTAATCTATGGCAATTATGATGCGTCGTGTCTTAGGGTTTGAATGTTGATGAACAATGTGGCTTCAGAAGCATGTTTATTTGATCGAATGGAGTTCTGGCTAAGATCAGGTTCAATTAGATTGAAATTGCAACCTTGGTTTCTTGTGCTTAATGTGCTAGTTAGCAGTTGAGTCTCATCTCATATAGGTCTGTTCATTTCTCAGCGAAAGCAACATAGTAGGATGTATGAATTCTGTATCCTGAATAAAGTCACCTGCAATGGAAGGAACTAAAGAGATTTACAGATAGAATAATTTTGTACTCTGAGTTGAGAAAAAGTCTCAACAAAACAAAATTGTTCAGAAACTATATAATATATGTATATTGTCATGTAATTGCAAGTTTGTGTGACTGTGTTTTTTTTCGGGGAGGGGGGGGGGAGTCCTATCTGTTTATTTATGTGAATAATTTTGGATGCAGTTACTCTTCTCAAGCGTAGATCATCCAACACGATTGTACTAACTGGATTAAGTGGAGGTGGCAAAACTGTTCTCTTTTACCAGGTAAGTGTGCAAGGGCATTTTATGAACTTTAAAGTGAGATATTCAGGATGATTTAGATTGTCTTGACTTGAATGCTGTTAAGCTCTTTATATATACTAATTTTTTGCTACACCAGCTTCGAGATGGCTCCTCCCATCAGGGTGCTGTGACATCAATGGAACCAAACGAAGGAACGTTTGTGCTACACTCTGAGACAACTAAGGTGCTTTACATTATTTTCTGGCAAAAGTGACTTGTAAACAAACATGGAAGCATGCTTAAGTAGTGTGTCTCTTTGGGAATATATCAGATTTTTGCTAAAAGCTCTCTTATTCTGAATTGCTGTTTATTTTACAATATTTCCTAACAAGAGAAGTACAAGATTTGTTAAACTAAACCTTTTTTGGTCCTCCACAGAAGGGAAAGCTAAAACCTGTTCACATTGTTGATGTTCCTGGACATTCACGTCTTAAGCCCAAACTAGACGAGTTCTTGCCTCAAGCAGCTGGTATAGTTTTTGTAGTGGATGCTGTGGAGTTCTTACCAAATGTTCGTGCTGCTTCAGAGTATGTATCAACTGGAATTTTAAACATAGACCTGCATACGTAAACATAACTTCGTCTGATGTTATCGATCATCTTTGTGAAGGTACCTATATGATGTTTTGACTAAGGAAAGTGTTGTGGTGAAGAAGACCCCTTTGCTTCTCTTGTGCAATAAGGTTGACAAAGTTACAGCACACACTAAAGATTTCATCAGAAAACAGCTGGAGAAGGAAATGTAAGATAGTTACATTGCTTGCTTTTATTTTTTCTGTAAATGGTCATGTTAGTCATTGAACTCCTTCATTCCCAATCAAACTTCTCATTTATTGTGTGCTTCTCTTTTATGGCCCAGTGACAAGCTTCGTGCATCAAGAACAGCACTATCTTCGGCAGATGTTACAAACGAGTATACACTCGGGGTACCTGGAGAAGCCTTTGCCTTTCATCAGTGTGATAACAAAATTACGATCGCAGAAGCATCAGGTTTAACCGGTGACATCTCTCTGTTAGAGCAGTTTATTAGAGAATATGTCAGAGCTTAGTCATTTTCTACAACCATGATTGGTCAGTTTGCTTACCAGCTTTCCCTGAACATTGTGAATTTTCTGCAATTGCCTTGAGCTTGATGAATTTGAGAAATGCTGCTAAATCTGAAGCTTTACTTTTAGCACAAGTTTCTACTGAAAAGATAGATTTTAAATAAAGAATATGCGTTTCATGTGGTCGAATAATTTATCTACAAATGTTGACAATCTACGGTATGCATAATGCTTTTGGGAATCTATCTTGCTAGACAACGTTGTTTTATCTTGAATATTAGAGTGAAGATCCCATAGCATGGAAAATGCAGCAGCCCAACAGCCAAATACCTGTGAAGTTTTAGTCGAACAGACACGGCTTAGTAGTGGAAGTAATCAATCAAACATAACATGTAAGATATTGCCTAGAAGTTTCCAGTTTGGCTTATTTGAAGTTTTAGAGCTTAAAAAACCGTTTCGATTATACTTACCATATGGGAGAATACCGTGAAGATATGTCAAGGAAGGGATAAGGGCCATAAGGCCAACTGGTATACAATGAGAGATTTCTCCTCAGAAAATGGAAAACAAAGATAAGAAATATCTTGTGAGAAACAGGAGACAAAAAGTATACCTCATTGAAACACAGGAATGGACGATCCACTGGAAAATGACGTATATGCTCGTCCATAGAACAAAATATGCAATCCGGAAGAAGGGAAATCTCTGCAAGGAAATGGAAGTATCATCAATTGTGGATTAGATGAATGGTGCAAACGCAATTAGGTTTTACCAGTGAGTTTAGGATAGTGTCGCCAATGAGGAAAACGGCATTCACAGAATGCATGCAGACGACCAGCTGCAGCGAAGTATATCGCGTTGAATGGATGACTAGTACTTATAAAGTGTGTATTATGATAACGAGTTGAGGACCAAGTACTTACAAAGGCTAATCTGTAATCTTTGTCAGTGAGAAACGGGTATATTACAAGCCAAAACACGGAATCAGTGAGAACGACAGCCCCAGCACAAATCTAAGAGAAAAGGAACGTTAAGAAAAAAGTAGAACACAAAAGTAAAACTGAAGCTCAATAACGAGCAGTTGTCTTATGTGCATAGAATGATTAAAGTGGAGCAAAAACCTACCTGAAAAATTATTTGAAAGGAACATTCCCAAACAGATGCAATATGGCGATTAGGGTCATTTCCGACACTAGTATTTGGGTTCTCTTGAGGAGCTGATGGTTCGTAGGATCCTCGCTCTGCATCTTTATAACCAACACGTTGATCCTTTTCCGAGTCCAATTTATAGCAGCTATGCAGGCATCCATGAATGGAGAGCAAAGACCCCATCTACAAAACACAACTACATGAATAAGATCTTGCAATTTACACACAAAGTGGCACATTATATAACTAGATTTGAAGAAGAAACAGTACCCCAAAATAGATGGTGACCAAGGTAAATGTCCACCTGTAAATAATGAAGAGAGAAATGGTGGAAACGGGCTACGCTCAACGAAGTAGACGAATGAAAACTAAACGTAAAGATGCCTTACTGAGTGTAAAATTGAAATATGGCAAAGCTATGGATGATGGTATCAGCAAGAATCAAGGACAGCAAGGCACAGAATGCAACGATCCTATAAACGAGCAGCCAAACGGGATGGATTGATCCCGAACTCGTTGTCCAAGAATCACCCTTGCACAATTGCTCTGCTTCATCCCTATTCGATCGATTCTTAAGACCTTCATATCTCCATATTACAAGGGCTGTAATGACCATAGCAACTAAGATCCATATTGCACACAGCAAGAACCTCCAGTTCAACCAATAACCCGGGGCCGTTGTATCGGCCGCCATCACAGGCCACCAATCAGTATCATTAAACAGACCTGTGAAGAATCTCATTGTCATTCCCTATTCTCTGTCTTAATTTAGGTTGAACTAACACTCTACATACAAGAACCATGAATTGCCAACACAGAATAAAGCAGATAGACAGTAAATCAAGAATAGGAGTTCCACATTCCAGTGCTTTATATGCATAAAGGGACAGTATCAGTAACATAATCAGACAGAATCATAACCACAAACAAAATCAAAGTGGGAATTCTTAGCTGAATGTAATAAGTGGGGTGTACCACTAGAGATTCCTGACAGTTCCACATAAAGAACACACACATAATTTGCATGCAAAATTAATATTCAGGGATTTGAAATATATATATATATATATATAGATACCTGGATTTGCTGGGAATCAGTGTTTCATCATAAGACCATGTACTGATACAATAATTTGGAAATGAGTGAATCGTAGTAGCAAGACAAGAACTGTTCGAGCCTGCTAGAATATGCTAAAACCCCTTTTCTTTATTCTACACTTTGTTGGTTGAGAATTGTTGGGACCAGTGCAGAGAGAGAGATAGAGAGAGAGAGAGACATGGAGCTGGAAGAACCACAAGTTTACACGTCCAATGGCCTAAAATTAAATGTATGACTTTAATTTGACAAATTGATAAATTTACATGGAGTTAATTACTTTTTTTACCCAATAACTTTTTGTACATTGACAATTTTAGCCATTATCTTTTCGGGCTGTCAATTTTACCCTTTATGTTTTGAAAATTCGGAAATATTACCCAAATTCGACCCAAACAGTGAAAATTCAGCCCGATTTCACCGTTTGGGTCGAATTTAGGTAATATTTCTGAATTTTCAAAACATAAAGGGTAAAATTGACAACCCGAAAAGATAATGACTAAAATTACCAGTAGCAAAACGTTATTGGATAAAAAAAGTAATTAACTAAAAAAGTAATTAACTCCTTATTATTGTAATTATTTGGAAATAGTATTGCATGAATATAAAATAACAAGATTAAATATAGAATATTAAAAAAAAAAAGATTCACGATTGGTGCAAGAGGGGCCTCGAAATATAAATGTAAATTGCTGGAAAAGGTCGATGAAATGCGATATAACTTTTTGCTACTGGCAATTTTACCCATTATCTTTTCGGGCTGTCAATTTTACCCTTTATGTTTTGAAAATTCGGAAATATTACCCAAATTCGACCCAAACAGTGAAATCGGGCTGAATTTTCACCGTTTGGGTCAAATTTGGGTAATATTTCCGAATTTTCAAAACATAAAGGGTAAAATTGACAGCCTGAAAAGATAATGGGTAAAATTGACAGTAGCAAAAAGTTATCGGGTAAAAAAAGTAATTAACTCAATTTATGTGTATCATGACTAATTATATTTAAGACAAGAAATAATTACTTTAGTAATCATTTTCTATTAAGAATATAAGTATACATTAAGTTAATTAAATTCATTATCAAAGTAACGAGATCAACTTCATAACTTCTATACAAGATAATGAGATCTAACTTTGATCAATTCAAATCAGAATTGTGGAAAGGTTTATTACAATTTACACAAGGGCTTGCATTTTCTATAGTTCATTCTCTTCACTATCATTCAACTGTGTAGCTATAAAATCAACAGGCAGTGATCCTAATGGGACTGAAGAATCTGCTCCTTCAAACAGGTCGGATTCATCCTCGTACTCATCCTCCGAATCCTCGTCTTCAAGCTGGGATCTTGAACTCTCCCCGTTCGAATAGATCATGGCCGGATAAGAGTGGTCGATTGCCTGAGACTTGCTATCAAACTCCTCAACCTTCGCCAAAAGCTCATCCGGACTAAGATCAATCTCATTCAGAACCGTTGCCTTCCCTGATTCTATTGCAGATTCCCATAACGACATCATTTTGGGGCTCGATCTCACTGATTTAGCATCTGGTTTTCAAGAAAAGATAACTCTCAAACTATGGACAACGTAAGGACTAATGAAAGTTGATAAACATGATAAACAAATTCGGACCACATTGATATATATATATATATACCTGAAGTATTGGTAGGAGTTGAGTCATAACCCGAAGGAAGGTTTAACTTAGGGATTTCACCGTACATGGATTTCCAATCTCGTCCCCTCCACATCAATATTTGCTCGTCATCAAAAGATAGCAAAACGCAGGGTACCAATTCCTGGTTGGAGAAAGAGTAATAAGACAACGAAATCATTGATATTTAGAGGCTATAAAGTGATATAAATGCAGACCTTCAACTTAGCTCCTAGCTTCTTGTAATCACTAGCATGCATCCCTCTGCAGTCTAACTTCACCATTGTTGATCCTTCGAAAGCTGCCCTCACATCCTTCACCAGGTAAATATAAACCCCATTTTTCCCTATTGGTCAATAGAAAGGCCATAACCAGATTAGACAAAAGCAAGACAAAAACATAAAATTCTTGAGATTCATCAAGAACTGTTGACATTGCAATTATACCTAATTTACAAATTGGGGGCAAGCTTTTGCCTTTCCTTCTCAATTCATCGGCCTCTTCTTTCGTCAGCCCCTCGGGAGCGTCCTGTATGAGCTTTGGATAAACGGGGGCAGCTGGTTTCCAAAGCATCACAGGCAACTTGGGTCGTTTTTGGTGGTCATAGTTTCTTCCACGAAACAGATATACGACCCCTCCTACTCTACGGATAATCTTTCCTCCTGATTTCTCCTGTAAGAACAGTATAGAGTTGATCACTGAAGATCAAGATACTTATGGCGTTCTAGCCACAAAATAATCACCATACACAATCCAGAAATCGATGATCACTTGAAACAGATAAGAACCTCAAGGCACCGGCATATATTATCCATGTCAACAGTCGGAACACCCAAACATCGGACTTTACAAACAGGTTGTCTCCTCCAATGTGTGTGTATCAACTCCAACATATTATGAGTTAATCCATCTCTTCCTACACAATCCAATTTCTCAATCAAGATACCACCTTTATAACCTTACAACACTAAACTCTTATCAAATCATTATCATCTCAACATATAAAATTCAACCCCAAACACAATCCCAGTTTAACTGATTTTCAAGAAAACAAACAACAGCAAGGAACTATATTCCAAAGTCCAAACTAATTACTACAAAAATAGAAAAACTTACCTAAATTTACTTGCTTGTTACTAGACAAACAGGGCCTTAACATCTCCTTAATCTCCGCCGTCGTAAGCGGCGGTCCCAGCACCTCTTCTCGCGGCCGAACCCTATACTTCCCCAACTCATAATCCCTCAACATTTCATACCGTTTCACGGCGACATTCTCATCCTCTCCACCGCCGCCGCCCAACGGCTCAAAAAGCTTGATATTTCTCTTACTCTTCTTCATCGGAGCTTTCCCCGTCCACGGCCGCGGCATGGTCGGCGGTGCAAAGGGCAAGAAAGCAGGCTCCCGCATTGCTAGAGGCTGAGCCTTCGGTGTCTCCGAATAACTGTACATGAATTCGAACGGGGCACCGGGCAGCTGATAGGAAATCCCGGAATTTCCGACGACGATTGCCCGATCATCGCTGTCGGGCGGCGAGATTTGCTGCCCGGGTTTGACGGGCTTGTAGTACTTGGAGTTGCGGTGATGGATTCTGAAGGCGGGGCTATCGTTGGGAGAATTCGAGGTTTTTTTGGACTTTAATGGCGGATGGTATTTAGGGACGGGGATGGGGGGTTTGGGGGGGAGGCGGGGATAGGGGTTGTTGGAGGGTGGTGGGGTGGTGGGTAGTGTTGAGAAGAGATTTGGAGGTGGTAGTGTTGCAAGAATCGCCATTAACACCGTGTTTGTATAATTACATGTATCATATGTATATCACTATCTGTGAGTGTGAATTTGAGTCTCTCTCTCTCCTCTCTCTCTCTCTCTCTCTCTCTCTCTGTGGATGGAGGAGGAGGATAGCTTGCAGAGATATTTTTTGGCTAATGAGAAGATTAATTATGGGCAAAAATATGACTTTCTTAAAAAAAAGTTCAAAATAATATATAATGTAAGTAATTACTGTTTTAATTTTCAAGGATATATTGAGTAGCAACACGATTCAGATTCTTGGTTCGAATAGAGAAATTTTAGGAAAATAAATTATTTTTGCAAAAAGAAAAAAGAAAAGGCACATTGTGTAACTGAAAATTTGAGAGAGAATTAAAATTTCAAAAGAATAATAAAAGTTAAATATATCTAGTTTTAAATTTTAATGTTGTTTGATTGTTTCTTTCAAAAAAAAAAAATTGTCTTGGTCGATGTTTTATGTCCTCCTTTCTGAGAACTCAATATTTTTGCAATTCTTAATATCACTTGGAAAAGAAGTATAAATATTGAAGAAGAAGTAGGTATTGAAGAAGAAGTAGGTATTGTGTGAGATCGTCTCATGAATCTTTTTTCGTGTTTCGTGAGACGGGTCAACCCACACTTAGCAATTCATATGAAAATTTGTGGATATGAGTTCAATTCTTGTGTAATAAGAATCCGTCTCACGAAAACTATCCATGAGCCCGTCTCACGTGAGTTTTTGTGTTGAAGAATATAATAGTTATTCTTTTGTTTTGGAGTTTTTCTAAATTTGGGATTTATTAATTAATTACGTAATTAACATATTTCATGGGAGAAAAGTTTAGTAATAACTTTTAATTCCACAAGAGAGTATATATGTGACGTTTATAGCTCCACGTTGAAAATTCCTGCAATTTTAATTAATTTATATCATCACTATGATATACACCCTCCGTCCCTGCTATCTTTGCCTACTTTTCGTTTTTGGTTGTCCCAGCTAACTTTGTCAGCCCAAAAATGGCAACAAAAAAATGACGACCTGGACCCCCTCAATTCTTTCCTTTTACTTACTTTCACTCAAAACAACCACATTAATTACAAAAATGCCATTAAAAACATTAAAATAACACATCACATCAAAGTCAACAGTTTTTTCTTAGGATTCGTGCCGGTCAAGGGTGACAAAGATAAGAGGGACGGAGGTAGTATATCTTAAGTATTAGAAATATGGCAAAGGAACTTAGATATTATTATATATAAAATCTCATTAACAATAATTTGATAAATCGGTTTATCTACCTACATATGGTGACAGCCATCAATTTAGAAACTATAAGCTGGAATACTACATCCATTAATGGGAAACTTTAACTAATTATTAAAGATTTCATCAAAAACTCTTCTCCTTTGTTGATCTTCATCACTGTTCTTTTCTCCTTGCAAATCTTGGTGCCCATTGAAGATGTCCATCTGGGGAAAAAGAAGATTTCAGAACATTGGGGAGAGAGAGGGAGAGAGAGGGAGAGAGAGAGTTACTTGTGTGAGGTTTTGAAGATATAGACTGGAAATATGATTCAAAGAAATCCATGTTCTCCTTCACTAGCTCATTCCAAACTGCAAATTGGGCAACTCGATGTATTTAGCAGATCGTTTTAGACAAACAATTACGATGCAGACGAGAAAGTTTACACAAAACATGACAATCACAAAAGGGTATCTAAAAATGGCATTAAGAGAGTGATATTCTAGTACAAAGCTTAATCAGATCGATAGTGAAGGTGAAATCGATGATTACCAGTGAGCGTTACAAGGGGTTGAATCCGAGCATGATCAGACAATGCCTTCACACATTGTTCTTGGTCCATATGAAGAAGCAAGCATCTCTCTATAAGGTTTTGCACCTGCATTTTTTAACATGCAAATTCAATACTTATTAAAGAAACAAAAAGAACGTAAGATCAAAATTTGTGAGTTTTAAATTATACCATTCTGATGTAGGTACGAGGGTGGCAATGCAAGCAGGGAAAAGGATGCTGTATTTCAGACATATCCTCTTTGGACAATAAGAGGACAAAGTCCAACAATTCTAGTTATTCTAGTGAGAGAGAGAGAGAGAGAGAGAGAGAGAGAGAGAGGAGAGGAAAATAGGAAGCAAACAAATGAAATAAAAAGTGCAAATGGAGACAAGGAAAAAAGATATTTAAAGCCCCTCATATAATAGAGCATGTGTTGTTATCCAGAATATCCAAGTGAAAGGCCAAAAAAGCACTAGTAATCCAAACAAGAGATTCACCTCATCTCATATAAGATAAGTGTATACTTGAATTAGAAAAGTGTGGTAGGTATAAGTATGACATCTATTATTTATTGATTTACAAGCCATTTGTAAATGCTACAACTATTTTGTATAACGACATATGTATCTCGATGTGGATATGTCTAAGACGAAGGATATGTGGCTCGTTTTTCTTGATATCGATGATTCTGCTTCTTGTATAAGAACTGCTGGATTTGAGATGCAACAACTATCTTGAAGGATGAATGCAAATAATTCACATATATTTCGTTTTTAATATTTCTATACATACTGATGGAAAGCGTTTCGTAATCTTGACCCTGCTAACAGCTGAGAAAATAAGAAGAAAAAGGAGAAGATGAACACCACTTTTCAGCAAATTCTAAATACAAGTTTCACTGAAGGAATGATAAAAGATGGTATAAAAATTAGTCACAAATGAGTAATTACTTGTATTCTGTTTTTAAAACGTATTAGATTCTTCTTCTATTGTCGAGTCGTGCCTTTTTGGAAGGACCGGATGCTGTGTGCTCTGAGCTTGATTGTATCTGAAAACATTTACATAATGGATATAAATTACATACACTATGATAAAGAGAAAAGCATGGTACATGTAAAGTTTGAGCATTTACCTTATTCAGTTTCTCCCTCACCAAATTAACTGTTCGATTCATAGATTCTGAAGGGAAATATTCCTGACATCATTTAATAGAAGGAAGGCTTTGTCAATTAACATTACAAGTCATCATCAAGAGATAAACTAAACTCAGCAATGCGAGAAAACTTAATAGATTATTTCGGTAATGTCAGAAAAGGCATAAACTTCCTAAGATTCTGTCTTATTTTCTTCCGTTGCTCATTTCTTTATTAAGCATTTCGATTACCTAACTCAGCCCCTTCAAGCAAATTTATTTGTTCATTTACTTGGTTTATATTAATAATAAGATTAACAGAGGTTAAATGCTTGCAAGATGCTTAAAATGGTAAATCGATTTTGTAAGGACTACTATATTATAGTTCCAGCCAAGACCTGAATTTTAAACAAATCCAGCAAACTTAGGAGCCAAAATTATTACGGGCCCCAGGTGAGCTTTCCATAAGATGGTTATTGTTGTTAATTTATTCTCATTACCATATTGATTACAATCATATTTCCTCTAACAAGCTGCACTGTCAGGCTCTTCCACATTCATAGTCTTGAAAATAAGTGCAAGTGTGGAAGAGCCAAAAGATGCTATGTGAATGCCTTCAGAATGAGAAAATCGCAATCTAAATAATAACTTACTCGACTACATAAATGAAGTTATGGGAAGCACTTTCGTATAAGAGGCAAAGATGTTTCCAAATAAATCCATGGACATAACAATAATCATAAACAAACCTTATCAGAGGCAGCTAATAACATGGATGGTGACTGTTCCCTGGCAGCAGTTTGTGGCTCCGTCAATTGCCTACAAAACAGAGAAAAGTTATTCTCCGATAAATAAATAAGAAATCATTCGAGATAATTGAAAACAGATTAGCTTAAGAGTACCTTTGAGCCAAGGAAGAAGTCTGGGGAAGTGTATCCTTCAGCAAAGGAGTCGAAACTGAGAAAGCCCCATTACTAGAATCTGAAGGACCTTTAGATCTTCTGGCTGAAATTAAAGCAAAAGTTTTATGAACAATGAAGGTTGTAAACAAGAAGTATTAATTTATTAAATCTTACATACTATGAACTTACGGTTCAGTCTTGCTAGAACTTCCTTCCTTCTCCCTTCTAACTTCTCTTTTGTATCAGATAGATTCTCATACTCAGGTGCATATGATATACATAGTCGGTTTCCAAGAAAAACAGACTCATCTAACTTCCTTTTAGCAAACCTATAACCAAAATAAGGTTCGACCTTAAGCTTCCATAAACATGCCTATATACACAAACATAATTCACAATCCATACACAATGCCAACGCACATGGATAACCAAACATGCAATAAACATTTATTGCATATTTATTAAGATAAACAAGCTCCATTTTTCACATAAACACCAACTCCTTTCAGAACGCCAATACGATATTCAAGCTCTCACGTTTAAATAAGCAATGTAGAGATTCAATAAGCACACAAATATCAAGGAAACGCGTTGTGCCAAATTGGTATAATCACCTAGCATTGTTGATTTGATGAAATTTGATCCAGTAAACATCAGTATACGCCTCACACTCTTCACCATCCATTGGCTTACATCTAAACAAAACACAAGAACACCATTATAATTCTGGATTTCTAACCCAACTCGAACTTAACAGAATCCCACACCAAATCAGAATAGCTTCATAAGAATACTTTCTTTCCCCCTCACATAAAAATAAAATAAAAAAAACTAATTTTTTTTCAATTCTATTTCAGTAACTAAAATCAAGAATTATGCACCATATACTTCAAAATTACTGGAAAATTCAATAGCTCAAAATCAATCATAAATAGATATGCAAGAACAGCTTACTCTGCAACTTGGCCATACGTAGAGAACAATTTCAAGAGCTCATCGCCGCAACCCAAAGAAGGAACATTCCTCACAATCAGATATCTGCAAAATAACAAATAAATCACCATAATCTCTCCATAAAAACTAAAAATAACATAACTGAAACCTTATCCAAATCCCTTCTAACCCTAATTTCCAAATAATTGTGTAGAAATAATCAATGTACGGACTTGGATTCATCACAAACTGTATAAACGCGAACAGCAGGAAGCTCGTCTTTGTATCTCGGCATTGCTTCGAATCGAACGAGTAAAAGGAAAAACCTCAACATTTTTTTGTTCAAATAAAAATTAAACATATGGGCTGTGGGCCAGTAAGTTTTGGGCTTAAAATCTTGAGTAAGCCCAAAACTGGTCTAATATCAAATTGGGCCATCAAGTTATCAAGCCCGTATGCTATATGCAATCTAAAAATGCTAGAAACCACCTAGTACTATTTCCATTTCAAATCTTGTAATAAACTGAAAAATGAAGACAAAGCAGAAAAATATGTTCAAATACCTCTAAAAGAGATCAAAATGTCTAGGAAATTAATTATTTTATCTAATTTTGCAGGATAATCTTGAAAAATGGAAAAAACAAATGTTATATGCTCATGTTAGAGAGATAATTGGGATTGTTTGGAAAGTTTTATCCCTTGAAACACCTTTCCTGTTGGATACAGATAAAGCAGGATTCCACGTCATTTTGATGCCACGTAAGCTGTTGAAAACAACATGCCACGTAATCTGGAGAGTGACAAGAAGACAACACGTATACCTCGTAAAAAACGTACCTTTAGTGAACCATGGCTTATTTGTAAATCCAATAATCTAAAGGGTCTTTTCCATTCTCATGTCAATACAACTTCAGTTTCTTCTCACTCCTAGATATTGAAAGCTAGAAGGAAGAGAGAGAGAGAGTGACAGAGAGCAGCACAAGTTTAAGGTAATTCTGTTCCATGCATAAAGTTCCATTCCTGGTGCTTTTTCAGTTCAATTCTGCTGAATGATACCTTTATGATCTAGTTGTCACTACACTACATGATTTTATGTTGTTTGTGGAGTTACATTTATGACGTGTTACAGAATTCTTTGTTCTAATTGATGCCAACCATGTTGAAAGAATGATGAACTATGAACAAATGCTGGGGTTTCTTGAATTTAAGTTAGAACTTATGGTTGCTAGTAGAAAAATAATCTAATGGGGCAAGGGAATTGTGTTGAGAATAGGAAATTGCACGAATTGTAACCCTAGGGAGATGGGATCGGAGGGCTCGAAATCATTGAGGATAAATGTGACAGGATTCAAGAGATTTCAAGGGGTCAATGAGAATCCTTCTGAGATTATAGTCAACAATTTGAGGACTTATGTTGAAACCAATGGATTGCCAGCTGGCATTTCGTTGGGTGTTTGTGTTGTTCTTGAAACCGCGGGAGATGGCGCGATTTCAGAGCTCTACGAAGTTTTGAATTCAGGGATTAGGAATTCGAGCAATGAGAATGTTGTATGGGTGAGTAGAATACATTCTGCCCTGTCAATTCTATGCTTCATGGATAATGTTTTTACCTTTTGATTTTGTATAGGTACATTGTTCTTGATGCTAATGTTACTATAAGATACTAATAACTACTTTGATTGAAGCTACTTTAGCTTATTCAAAAGGTTATTTGCAATCTCCATTATGTTATATAGTGTTTCCTTTTCATGTTTTAGCTTCACCTTGGTGTCAATAGTGGGGCCTTGAGGTTTGCTATTGAGCGTCAAGCTATAAACGAAGCATCGTTCTGTTGTCCAGACGAGCTTGGCTGGCAACCCCAGGTGAGGTTTTATTCTTATATATCTTTGCATTTGAACACCATCAAGATAAGACAATTTGATGAAGTTAAATATGGTTGGTTATGCATGTAGCAACTTCCCATAATACTTGGTGATGGTGGAATTTCTCGGACAAGACAGGTAATAATCCTCATTACTTTATCTAGAACGAAAACTATGTGTGATCGTTTCGATGTCTGAACTATTTGGTCGTGTTTGTTGAAGACATCGTGCTCTATTGAGGCGATTGTGGAGTTGTTGAAGGTGAAGGGGCATGATGTGACGATATCAAATGATGCAGGCCGGTTTGTGTGCAATTTTGTGTACTATCATTCTCTCCTCTTTGCGGACGAGAAAGGCCACGATTCTCTCTTCGTTCACCTTCCTCCGTTTTCCAGAGTCGACGAACAAACTCAAATGCAGTTTATTTCAGCACTTCTAGAGGCTATAGCATCAACCTGTTGATCTCAACTACTTCATTGCATGTGTTGTTTTCAATAAAATTTTGAACTGCTTTTAGGCATTTGAAGATGGTTTCTTTTGGTTTTGCTTCTTTACTTAAAAAAGTTGGAGACTTTACTAAAACTAAGGTTAATAATATTCAATCATATGAATAACATTAGGCCCTCAGAAAGAAAGAGGGAAAATTTAGATTAAGCATTCAACTACAAAAGACTACATATTTAATGTGGACAAAGCCAAATCCATTTCTTTACAACTCTGCCAAACTCAAAAATTTGTTCTTTGATCTTAGGTTTTGAAAAGCTTTTATCCAACAATGGATTACTGAAGAATTTATTCATGTATTTGCAAATTGCAAATGTCTTGTATTTGAGCAAACAAGAAAAGCATAAGCTGCCACCTTCTTGATGATAAACCAGAAGTTGCTGCTAACCTGCGCCAGAGCAGCGACGCTTTCTTGGAAAGAAAAACCCGCGTTGTTTCGAAGCTTATCTTCTCTTGCGAATATTTACTGGTGTAACAAAAGTATTAATGAGTTGATGAAATCCGGGTCTTTGGATTCTGCTGTCAAGGTGTTTGATGAAATGACTGAACGAGATGTCATCTCTTGGAACATTATGATTTCAGGGCATTATCGTTGTGGATTCCCACGCAAAGCTTTAAGTTTGTACAGGGAAATGGTTTTTGAAGGTTTTGTGGAGAATTCATCAACTTTTTCGACTGTTTTAAGTATGTGCAGCTGTGCGAGGTTTTTTAGAGAAGGGCATGAAGTTCATTGTAGAGCAATTGTTCTTGGGTTTATATGAATGTGTACATTGGCTCTGCCCTTGTTGATCTTTATTTGAGGATGGGAGACATTGACAAAGGTTTGAGATTGTTTAGTACATTGCAAGAACGAAATTTAGCGACTTGGAACGTTGTTCTCCGGGGGTTAAGTGAAGTGGGACGATCAAAAGAGCTCGGAACAATGTATGATGCAATGAAGTTGGATGGCTTGGATCCTAATGGGCTCACCTTTTGCTATTTGATTCAGGGTTGTGGTTATGAGAGGCTTCTCGATGGAGGAATGCAGCTTCATTGTTGTGTAATGAAGAAAGGATTGGTGGAATCAAATTTGTTTTTAGCCAATGCTTTGGTGGATTTCTACTCAGCTTGTGGGAGTGTCAAAGATTCTAGGAAATCATTTGAGATCATACCACTTGCAGATGTCATTTCTTGGAATTCCATGGTTTCGGTCTATGCAACCAATGGCTATTCATTCGATGCTCTTGCAGTCTTTCAGGCAATGCAATTATGGGACAAGAAACCATCATCTGGTTCGTTTTTGGGATTCTTGAAACTATCCAGCAAGACTAAAGATTCAGTGTTAGGGAAGCAAATTCATTGTTACATTTTGAAGTTGGGCTTTGACACAGTCCTTGTTCGGTCTGCTTTGATTGACATGTATGGAAAGTGTGGAGATATTGAAAGCTCAGTCTCTATATTCGACAGCTGTCCAGAGAGAATCCTCGAGTGCTGTAATTCTCTCATGACATCTCTACTGAGGTCTGATCTCTTAGAGGATGTTATTGATCTATTTGGTCTGATGGTTGATGAAAAGATTGGCTATGATGAAGTCAGTCTTTCTTCGACTTTGAAAGCACTATCCGTTTCTCTTCCTGCTGTCTCAGCGAGCGTTTCTTTACTTCATTGTAGTGCTATAAAATCAGGTTTTGAATCTGATTTTTCTGTTTCTTGTTCTTTGATTGATGCATACTCTAAATGTGGTGAAGTAAGATTATCCTGCCAGGTTTTCTCTCAACTTTCCACTTCAAATGTAATCTGTTTCACTTCGATGATAAGTGCACTTGCAAGAAACGGGATGGGAAAGGAATGCCTTGAGATGCTCAACGTGATGATCCAAAACGGTATAAAACCTGATAAAGTGACATTCTTGGGTGTGTTAATGGGTTGCAACCATTCGGGTCTGGTTGAAGAGGGAAGATCAGTTTTCGATTCAATGCAGAAACACCATGGCCTGGATCCAGATAGGCAGCACTATGCATGCATGGTTGATCTTCTGGGCCGTGCAGGTTTACTACACGAAGCAGTACAATTACTCAATGAAACTCCATGGTGGGATGATTTTGTGATTTGGAGCTCGATGTTGAGGAGTTGCAGGGTCCACTTAAATGAACACATAGGGAAAATGGCTGCCAAAATGCTGATGGATCTTGAAACAGACAACCCTTCTGGCTGGTTACAAGCATCTAACTTCTATTCTGACATAGGGGACTTCGAATCCATGAAAGAATGCCGGGAAATTGCAATAGCAACGAAGGTGAGAAGGGAAATAGGTCGGAGTCTGATTGAGGTACGTGATCACTGTTAAACACAATACTACATTAGTTTTCCCGTGTCATATCCATAGAAAGTGCATGAGACTTCATTAAGATTGAATATACCAAGCCATGATTTAGTGTATCTGAAAGTGAATATTATGATCAAACAAGCATGAAATGATTGAGAAAGACAAAGCATACTCCAAATGCAGCTTCCCAGATATGTGTTACCTTAAATTATTAGCTGTAGTGGAGAACAGAATATTATAGCAAGGAAACGATTGATTCCGTTTTGAAAGTTTGTCGTAATGCATCGAGAATCCTCCCATACTGTATGCATAACAAGTCTCATAGAATATCTAATGTTTGGAACAAAATCCATCTGGAAAAAGCTCAGCTTTTTGGGAGGTATCTTGAAGTGGTTATGAAATCTTGATCTCTCATAATACTAACATAAAATATTCTTGTTCTTAAGTGACACCCTGGCACACTATTGCATCTCAGCACCATTTTTCTATACATTGTTTTGCAGACACTAATGTTTGGACAGCAAAATATGAATCTCTAACATTGTGTGCTTTATTGCACCAAACAACAGTTCACAATGGTAGCTGCCCACAAATACAATACAATATTACACACACATATTAGTATAATAATAGAATTTGTTACACAAACTTGGACCAATCCAAGTCACCATCATTCTTGGTAAGAAGAAGAAGATGCATGTGGGCACAAAGAATAGCCTTAATTTGAGGGTGAATAGGTCATTTATTGCCAGTAGTGTATTGTGATGATAGTGCCTTAGCTTGAATAGATCATGTGCTTCCATTGTGGGTCTGAGCCTTGAATTATTGCCAAACTTTTCATTACAGATGGCAGCATTTTAAACCCCAGAAAAAAGCTGTAAGAATTCACGGATTGCTTTCTTGGAAATCATGCCCCTAAGGATACCTATATGATTCTCTCTTTCCAATCCAATCACTGTGTTTCATCTTTATAAATATACAATATTGAAAGTTGAATCCAACTTTGATGAGTAAAATGTTCGTCTTGGTTGGAGCTCTTTGAAGACGATTAATTGGAATAAGTAATATATCCACTCGATTCGATTCGATTTGTTTACGTACCCATTCTAGAGGGTAAGTGAAGAATGAGTAGTATCAACATTGGATAGGGGAAAAATAAAATTTCAAAGGAAAGCAATCCGTGAAGGGTTACAGCTTTTTATAGACCATACATTATATTACATAAATCCAAGTAAAAACAAGAAACTAATGACAAGTTTTTTTGTATTTTGTCTGAATTTTACATTTTAATGGAACCCCATGAACGGATGTGAAGCCTACACGTAATAAAAACAAAAAAATTCAACTGAAAGTTTCACATGCTGATCAAACAACCACCGTTAATATTAACTCTGTAAAAAAATTCTTTGCGAAACAGTGGAAATTGTTGTTAAACAAAAAAAAAAGGAACAGTAAAGATTAAGTAGAAATATTATGACATCGTTTCACAAATTTAATCATATAAGATAGATCAATTCACAATTCACAGTGTGAAAATCAATTATCGACTTCAACTTTTGTGTCGAGAGTTAGTAGCATCTACTATAAAAACGACAACTATACCTAAGAGCAAAATCCAATAAAAACACCAAAAAGGGCACAAAAGAACAAATATTATTACAACTTAATTAGCAGCTAAACATGGAATACGATAAGATGTGGCAAATTTGTTTAAGGATTGTAAATCCGAATATTGACAACTGGTTTTGCTTGTCTTAACACCATAATCAATATACTACAAATTAATTATACTAATTAATAACAAACATTAAAAAAAACAAAAGAATATCCGAATATTTTAGCTTCTTTTGGATTATACTCTCTAAGTAGTATAAACAAATATTACTGTATACAGAATGTGCACTGTATATTTGCGATATATGGAAAAGGATAACAAGCATATATATAACATTTAGGGAAGAAAATATTTTCTCATTCTCTAAATGAATTTATTTCATTGAAGTTTATATCATTTATCTTTCACCTTTCATTTTCCGTCAATGTTTAAAAGAAAAAAATCATTTCCTGGCCCATTATCTGCTATAATAGTAGGTAACGCAAAAACTCATATGAGACGGTCTCACGGATAGTTTCTGTGAGACGGATTCTTATTACCCATGAATTGAATCCATATCCACAAACTTTCATATAAATTTCTAAGTGTGGGTTATGAGTTGACCCGTCTCACGAATCTTTATCCGTGAGACGGTCTCACACAAGACTTACTCAATAGGTAAATGTTTTGTTTTTACAAATTCAACAAAAAAATCAACATAAGATCACCTTAGAACTTAAAATATGATAATATTTTATGATATCAATAAAAACAAGTGACTTGGAACTCAATCGAAAAGTTCCATGAGTTTTTTAGATTTTCACAGTTAAAGAGTTTGATTGTGGCCTCTACACTTTTTTGGGTCCATTTGATAATTTAAATCAAACCTCCATAGTAAAAAATGTAATTTATCAAAAAAAAAAAAATTTTTTTTTTTTACATATTGTAGCAAATAAATATTGGACCAAAGAACTAAGAAAACTCTTTTCACTAACATGTACTTCTTTTAGTATTCAAAAAATGGGTGATGTGATAATTTTATACATGTTTATATTTGAAAGTGATGAAGTATATATTAATATTATGACAAAAACTTTTATGCATCGGTTGCAATCGGGTCGACCCGTTCACGAGCTCAAAACGCGCCTCCTACGCGCTTGAACACTTGTGCTGAAGCTCACCCAAAATTCGCTCCAATAGAGCAACCTTTGTGTATAGTTAAACCAACCTTTGTGTTAGTTAGACCAATCATGTGTAGGTAGGTCTAACTATATACAAAGGTATGTCTAACATATATAAATGTATATTTAACTATATACAAAAGTATGTCTAACATAACGTAGTGATATGTGCTAAAATTCAAAAATAAAGCCAAAAAAAGACAAGATATGAAATTTGAGCAGAACTTGTATGTTTAACATAATTTAAATGTATGTCTAACATAACGTAAAAATATGTCTAACATAACCTATTGGTATGTGATTTTTTTCAAAAATCATGTACGAAAAAAAAAAGATGCGATCCCTCAACCCGAATCCGACCCGGGTGCATGGATCTTCCATGCACCTGATTCTTCCCAATAGACCTACTCTAATATTATTTATTGTGTCCAATAATTGCCTTCAATATGGGGTGAAGATAATGCAAAATATAACCTCAAGAAAATGTGTGATACCAAAACCTCTAATCATTCCAAGTTCACGAGACAAATAATATAATAAAATAAATAGTTCACGAGCTTATTAATATCCTAAATTAAACGACGGCGTTGAAGCACGTACACACTCCAAATCTGAAATTTGTATTCATTAATGTCGTCAAAAAAGAAAAAAGAAAAAGAAGAAGTGGTAATAAAACCCAATCATTATAAGATAATGTCGGGGAAAATTGAGTCTCCTATTTTACTGATTTATAAATATATATATAGTAGGATATTATATTCTATATATAAAAACAAATATTTAATTTTATATATGTAGTGAGGAGATTCTAAATGACACAATTATTATGTCACCACCCTTATATATTGAGCACTGATGAATTAAAATAGGGTAAAAGTTAAAGTATTAGAAGACCAACACATACTACAATACACATACAAAAATAAGTTATCGTTAACTGGGTATGTAGATATTGAGAAAACAAAAAAACTTGCGTTCACGGTAATTTCCGTGAGACGAATCCTATTTACCCACTAACCAAACTCATTTCCATAAATTTATACATGAATTGTAAAGAGTGGATTGTGAGTTCATCTGTCTCACATGAAATGATCCGTAAGACGTTTCCACATAAAACTCATTCTTGAGAAAATAGTAGAAGATGACACTATAACTAAAATTAAATGATCCAAATTTTCAGCGAGTTCACCTGAAATCTTGGTAGAATGTCTCATTACTAACCTTACTCTGCAACTTGCATTATTCCAAACTCAAATGTAGAGAGAGAGAGAGAGGAACTGACATGCATGCTGTCAGAAGTCAAAGGCAAGTAAAATATTTGTGGCATGGTGATGACAATGAGGTGTACAATACCAATGTATATGTGATTAGGGTTTATTTCCATATATTTATATTTACCAATTAACTATTTTCATTCCTATATATTTATCTACGGTTTGGAAGGACGCACATTGTGATGACTCGAGTACGAACTCGAAGCATGCAAGATTTCGAGTATTTCTTATCACTTTTCTTTCACTTCGATCTCCAGAATCATTAAAAAGATGTACATTTTGTTTTAGCCACCTTGACATGATAGATGAACTCGGTACTGATCAATATACTGTCCATATATATCTAGATACTTATAAGGTTATTCTAATGATAGATACATCTCACAGCAGCTCGAAAAATGGTCTTAAATTTCACTTCTCCCGCCCGTTATTATAACTATGAAAAACCCATATTTGTTTGTAATCAAATCATTATCAACAAATTGTTACACTCAATTGTCATAAAAAGCATCAAATTAACAAAGTTTATGAAGCTCAAACATAGAAGATATATACTATAAGTGCTAGGGATTTTATTTAAATAGATCAAGTGCAGTAAATCTTAAAGAGATCACTATTTTTTCCCCTCATTTTATTAAATGAGATGAAAAGATAATTTAAAAGGTCATGTGTACACTACACACTCGTGATCTTTCTGACTGTTTGATTTAATTGGAAGGGGTAAATAATTGTTAGTTGGACACTTGGACGTTTGTAATTTTCTAGTACAATTGTCTGCCAAAACTTCTACTATTATGCAACAAAACTTCCTTCTAATACCATGGGCGTCCATTTCTTGTTTTCCCTCTCCTTTTCTTTCTATATCCGCTGCATCATTTTTTGAAACGCAACGTCACTGTCTCACGGATCGTAATCCGTAAATTAAACTCTATTTATAAGATATAAATTGGATGATCTTCTATCTCATTATTTACATATTTGATCACATGATATATTATCCTCAAAAAAGGGAAAAAAAATTAGGAATAAATTAATTTGACATGTTTTCAGACCAATCTAGGTTGTTAAGAAGACAAAGCAGAAAACCGAAGCCCGTGAAGGGTTGCATGTGACCAAAAGGGAGCTGTTATAATCACTGCATTTGACAATCTATAGACCCACTCACGTGTTTTCTTTTTTTTTTTCTTCACATCATATTATTATCACTTCATATATTTAACACAATAATTTTGCACTCATAATATTATTTTTCAATACATTAATGAAAAACACAGTAAGCATAGTTATTACATTACCAAGAATCATTTAAATTAGAAGTGGGATTTTAAAGAAAATTGATGGGTGTGGTTTGGATTGGTCCAAATGGGTTGTTAATTGCTGGAATTCAGACATGTCCTCTAATTTAATGTAATTGCATGGACAAGTGAGTGAGTGAATTGCTACGTACAGAACAAAAAATCGCGTATGCAAAAAAATAAATAAAATTATTGAAGGGAATTTCTAACCAAAATTCACAAAAAAGAATAAAATGCAATTAATACAAAAGTAAAAAGGGAATAAGACACAATTCTTTCTTACATTATCATACAATCTTTGTTCATAGCCTCAACACTGAGTCTCACTGCCTCTTAGCTATCTATATAAAAGCCATAAAGCCCACCTTCTTTGCTGCTCACTTCCCTCCACCACCACCACCACCACCACCTCCGCCGCCGTCTCCGCCGGAAAGATGGCCGGTTCTTGTTCTTGCCTCAAGAACCTTGCATTCTTGATCATCATTGTGCTTCTTGTATGGTGCTCCAATGTAGAGAGTAGGAAGCATTGGAGGCAGAGTCGAGGCGGCGCCGCCACTTCTCTGTCAAAGAAGAAAGGCAAAAGCCATGGCTCAAACCACCACCACCACAATGGCAATGGTGGCAAGTCTAAGCAGAAGACTCCATCCCCAAAAGCACCACCACAATCGCCGCCGGCGGCCACCATTCCGCCGCCAAAGAAAGGTGGTGACAATGTGCCTGGTTCATCAATCTTTAATGTGCTGGATTTTGGAGCTAAAGGTGATGGAAGAACAGATGACACTAAGGTATAGCTTAACCAACCTCCTTGCATGTCTCAATGTACTTAAATTTATGTCCAAACATTTTCCTCTGCTTATTCTTCTTACAATTCTTTTTTCTTTTCTTAAATTAGCATGGTCAAATATCAAGAATTTGACAAATTCTTGAATTTAATGGTAGCTGATCACCATTTTCCCATGATTACAACTTCAAAAGTTCATATCTCAAGTGACCATTTTACAACTTACAGAACAATGAATTCATGTGACCTTACTTCATCAAAATTCCTTTGTTGCAGCTCATGTTTCTTTTTATCACATTGTGTCATGTGTAAAATGATGATGTAACTGACATGAATTTGTTAACATTTTTTGGTGAATATGTTATTAATTAGGGCTCTAAACCCCAATTTTGAATAGTGATTTTAGCCATTTTTTAATGAATTTTGAGGCTTTAAGCACAAAACTAGGTAATTTTGACATATTTCCAGCTGTAAATATATTGACAAAAAAAAGCCAATTCCCAAAAATTCAAAGACCAGAAATTCTTTAGCAACATTGTAATTTGTAAAAGGAACAACAGATGAGTTGGGATAATATAACTGCCATAGAAATAGACAAGAGAATAAGAAGTGGTCCCCACTCAAAATTCTAACAATAATACAAAAATCTGTTCCACACAAACTAACTGTAAAATGTTAAAACTTGAAACCTCCTAACTTGAAAATTATCCATGAATTGTTCTTAATTACATAATTCCAATGCTTAGTTAATTTCAAGTTTAATGATTTAGAAACTCATTTAACTGGGGCGAAAAATGCAGGCATTTCAAGGTGCTTGGGCTGCTGCTTGCAAGATTGAAGCTTCAATGATCAGTGTCCCAGCAGAATATGTATTTCTAGTGGGGCCCATATCGTTTTCTGGGCCTTATTGTCAACGCAACATTGTTTTTCAGGTAGTGATTTGATTCTGTGAAGTGTTTCTTGATTAAAATGGTGGAAAGATGTGGAAATATGTATTGAGCACCAGGTGTTTGTTAAAATTCCGCAGTTAGATGGCACAATTGTTGCCCCTGCAGGCTCAACTCATTGGGGCTCAGGCCTTTTTCAATGGCTTCTATTTACGAAACTGGTTGGGCTCACAATCAGAGGAAGTGGCACGATTGATGGAAATGGAGCTGCTTGGTGGCAGAGTTCTCCATCTGATGATGATCCTTTTGATGATCAAGCAAAACTCATTTTCCCAACAAATGGCACATATGGACACCTAAAGCCTCCAATGCCTGTAATAAATTGGTTCCCTCCAATTTCATTAATTTCCTTGTCTGTATTTTAGTTTCTTCAACATTCTTTACTTGTCTTTATGCTTGTTGTTCATGTTGCAGGTAAGAAGCTCACTTGGGAAGATGCCAGGCATTAAACCAACTGTAAGGACCAGTTCAAACAAATAAAATTTTCTTGAATTTTTTTGGGTTTAATCTTTAAGATTCATATTGATTGAATTCTTGAAAAACAGGCACTTAGATTCTATGGAAGTTTCAATGTGACTGTAACTGGAATAACCATCCAAAACAGCCCTCAATGCCATCTCAAGTTTGATAACTGCATCGGAGTCGCAGTGTATAATTTCACTGTCTCGTCTCCTGGTGATAGCCCCAACACTGATGGGATTCACCTGCAGAACTCCAAAGACGTGCTAATTCGAAGCTCCAATCTTGCTTGTGGTAAATAACTCAACCTCACTAAAAACAATGTTTCTTCTAAGTAGTAGTATTACTGTAACAGCATATGCATGTCGACTTGGGATTGCAGTTTAGGACAAATTCGTGATCCATTTTGCTAAAATCTTATCCTTCTCGTGTGTGTGTGTGTTGTGGGTGGGGACCTAAAAGCAACTACACATTCTTGAAATGGAGCCTTTTAATTTATTGGTGGCCCATTTCAACCATTCATCTGGTGAACACACCTGTTCCTCACAAGACCTTGTTTGGTTGGGATTTTCATGATCTTACATTGAAAAGGAAAATAATCTGTACAATATTCCTAACCCCACAACTATGAGACAAATTTGTCATATTACAAAGCTATGAAACTTACTAAAAGAATGTTCAGAATAACAGACAAGCATGTGAACAGTGGACAGTACCTGGATCTTAAAGATTCTTTCTTTCCCCTAACAAGAGATGTCTTCTTGCAGGGGATGACTGTGTATCGATCCAAACTGGCTGCACGAACGTATACATACACAACATTAACTGCGGCCCGGGTCACGGGATCAGCATTGGAGGGCTCGGTAAAGATAACACTAAGGCCTGCGTATCTAACATCACTGTCCGCGACATTATTATGCATAACACAATGAATGGAGTTAGAATCAAAACATGGCAGGTAACACTCTCACAACCCTGTTTCAATTCAAGAATCATCTTATTTGTTTTGTCCTAATGGAAATGCTTCGATTCCAGGGAGGATCAGGATCAGTCCAAGGTGTCCATTCTCTAACATCCAAGTTTCGGAGGTCCAACTACCAATAGTCATCGACCAATACTACTGCGATAAAACCACTTGCAAGAACCAGACAGCTGCTGTGGCTCTATCAGGGATCAGCTACGAAAACATACGAGGAACGTACACTGTTAAGCCCGTGCACTTCGCCTGCAGTGATAGCATGCCTTGCACAGATGTTACTCTCACAAACATACAGCTAAAGCCACAACCAGAAAGGTATCATATGTACAATCCATACTGTTGGCAGACATTTGGACAGCTGTATACTCCGACAGTCCCTCCGGTCGAGTGTCTACTGGTCGGAAAGCCATCAAGCAACAAGATACAGGGAGATAATGATTCTTGCTAAGTATATTGATTGAGCCATTGAGATTACAAGATTGATGATGATTCTTGGTATGTATAGTCATGGACTTGATGTTATATATTGGTGGTGTATTCTTTTGTGTGGTCGGCATGGTTTAGCTGGCCCCTTTCGCACCATTTGTGAAAATATTTTAGCTATATTAGATGATGATGATATATAGATATATATATATATATAATAATTTGGTTAATGAGATGTAGAAATTTGTTTGAAGATACGTGTTGAAAAAATTAAACTATCAAGCCTTAACAAAATGTAAGAGATCATTTATTTGTTGCAAATGTTACAATAGAAGATGGTGTTTTCGTGTGATCTGGATTGGGCTTTTTCTATATTTTTCTTGGGCTTTAACTCAAATCATATGTTACTGATCAATTCTTCAATTGATCCATATCCCCAAGAAAATAAAAGTTAATATAAAAAAATAAAATAAATCAATGCATCCATAGTCCATAATCAATGTGTTGTGTTGATGGAAAACACAATACATAATTGCTAGTAGAGAACTCAAATTGATCATGAGAAAAATGCATAAACAAGATGAGGATAATAACTTGCTAAAAAGGAAGATAAAAAATTTGCTTGTATTCAGAAAAGTGTTGAAAAGTTGCTTAAGCTCTACAATTTTCTCCTATTTATACTTGTCTCTTCTAAGGAGGGCATTTCCGTCCTTCTCCTTGGTATTTTCTTGTTGGTTAAGCCATGTTTTCTATTTCTTTCTCAAGGTATTTTCTTCATTGCCAAAAGTACACCACTTCCTCTCCAGAATCTTCCAATTTCTGTTATGTGAGGAGATATTTTTCCTTTTGTCTTTTATAGCCATGTCAGCTACTCTCCTAGCATGCTCATCATTGCTCCTTCTGAGTTGTTATCCTCTCCTCCGCGCGTATATAATCCGTTCGGCTGCCTTTAAGTACGGGATCGCCACTTCTGCCTCGTCGAGTCTTGGAAGTTCTGCGGCCCTTTCTAGTTGCGCGATGTGTCCACTTCTGCTTTTCTATTAGTTCTACCTTTCTGCGATCGTATGGGGTCTCTTCGCTTTCAGCCTTTCTTTACATATTCATTTCTGCCTTCACTTCTGTGCAACAGGAGTTCTGCTAATTTATGATTACGTGGAATATCTCTGCTTTGTGCCTTTCTTTTCTCGCCCACTTCTGCTTCCACGTCTGCATCAGAGTAGGTCTGCTATTTCATGATTACGTGGAATACCTTTGCTTTCAGCTTTTCTCTGCTTCCACATCTGCGCCAGAGGAGATAATTTTATCTTACCCACATCACAATGCAGTTTCTAAAAAGAGTTCAAGCCCATTTAAATTCAAAAAAATAAACTATCCTACCAAGTTTGATGAATGTGTAATTGGGTCCTCTTAATGTGAGTGGGCCAAAACACAAAACTTACCTTCTCCAAACCCAAAATCCAATAAAATCAGCAAGGATGAGAATGGAGCGGAGATTTCCCATTTTTCGTGGGGATACGTTTCGGTCGGAGCGGAGATCTCCCGAAATATATTCTGTAGAAACAGAGATGAGGGCAAACTTCTCCCTGACTAGCATAGTCGGGACGAAGATCATATACACGTGTTGTCATCCCTAGCCTACTGTACCTATATGAATGAACTCCGTGTCTCGATTTTAGTTGTAATTTACCTATATGAATGAAAACATGCTTCATGGATAAGTGTGTGAAATATAGTAAAAACTTGAAAGTTGCATTGAAGTATTAAACTATGCCAATTTGGGCAAATTAGTACATGAAGCAGATATTTTCTTGGTCCTTTTCATGTCCAAGGAGCTATAACCTACCACACAGACATTTGATGCATGAAAATGGACAATGACACTACTTAAGACCAAGAAAGTCAACCCTTTTTCCCTGTTTGTATTAACAAGCAAAGAAAAATCAAAGAAGCAAATTAAATATTTAACTACTAAATAAAAGTGTACCTATCTAAAAATCTTAAAAATAAAAAACAAATAACTACATTCATGCCTTCATCAATTAATTATGGTGATGCTAGCCATTTGACTTTAAATCCATCCCAATTAGGGTTAGTTTTAAAATTCTCTAGCCGGTTTGATGTCACATTTTTTATTTTTCATATTGTTTCTTCAATTAACTTATATCCCATTTTAATTTACCAAAAAGGAATCAACATGATGAATGCCAAACCAATGGAAAATGTCAACAAGGGCAAAACCGTAATTTCACACGCCATAAAATAACTATAATCCTAGGCTTATCTTATCTCCTACAACCTATATATATCCACCCTCAAAGCAATTAACTGTCAACCTCATAACCATCACTAACCATTTCTCTGAATTTAATTCCTCAAAGCTCATCGTCAATGGCTGCCATGGCCGGAAAAGAGGCCGACACGGTCAACAGAAGGATGGCCTCCCTGTCGCGGCATCTCATTCCACCTCCGAGTCACTGTAATAACGCCATTGGATTGTCTGGCTGCAGCTCCAAGCTCGACGACACGTATCACCGGGTCCACGGCGAAGTTCCGACGCACTTGCCGGAGTGGAGGCCGGCGCTGGATGAATCCGGCAAGGAGTTCATTGATATCATCTATGAAAAAGCCGTCGGAGAAGGCATTGCTAAGGTCTCTTCATTTTCTTCCCTTTTAATTACCACTTTTGTTTTTAATTGATATTTATAAATGATTCGGTTTTTTTTGTTGCTCGTAGATTACGATTAATAGGCCGGAGAAGAGAAACGCTTTCCGGCCACAAACGGTGAAGGAGCTAATGAGAGCTTTCAATGATGCTAGGGATGATAACTCCATTGGAGTGATCATATTCACTGGCAAGGTAATGCAGTTTGAAAATGATTTTATGTTAGAAAGAAAATGCCATGTTTTATTGATTTTGATGGTGTAGTAATATGATATGAAGGTTAATAATCTAAAAAAATCATGCCTTTTTTGGACTGGGATTATGTTCTTTAATAGAAGAATGGAGTACAGTTTTAGTCTTCTTATTACATTTTTGGATGAATTATTATTATATTGTTGTCTTGAATATAAGCAAACCTAGTAGAAAAACTAGTTAGAAGTTATGATCATGTGAGGTAAGGTGCATAGTGATATGGTGCAGGGGAGTATGGCATTTTGCAGTGGAGGAGATCAATCACTGAGAGGCAAGGAAGGTTACGTTGACTACGACAATTTTGGTCGTTTAAATGTCTTAGATCTGCAGGTAAATTAATGATCTCAACTGAAATAACTACCAATCATGATCTATTAAAAGGTTCATTTTTGTTTCCTTGATCTTGATCATGAGTGAAAAAGAATGTTTCGTTTTAGGTGCAAATTCGTCGCCTTCCAAAGCCCGTGATTGCAATGGTACGCCTCCCTCGTTTATCTTTGTTATGCTATTATACACAAAGTTAGAAATCTTCCTTTTTTCAAAATTGTATGTTCAAATAAAAGGTTGCAGGGTATGCAGTAGGGGGTGGCCATGTGCTTCATATGGTCTGTGACTTAACAATTGCAGCTGATAATGCTGTGTTTGGACAAACGGGGCCGAAGGTAATCTTACCCTTTCGTCTTCTTGTTCGTGTAATAAGTAATAACCATCTTTTGATGTCTAAAATGGGAGTTGATAAATGCAGGTTGGAAGCTTTGATGCTGGTTATGGGGCATCTGTAATGGCTCGTTTGGTAATATTTTCTCTCTTATCTTTTCTTGGAAATCTTCGTCCTTAGAGTCGAGAAGTTGTTGATCATGTTAATCGAATAGGTTGGTCCAAAACGAGCACGAGAAATGTGGTTCATGGCAAGGTTTTACAATGCCCATGAAGCAGAGAAAATGGGGCTAGTTAACACTGTTGTCCCAGTGAGTTTTAATAAAGAAACATCTTTCCTAGATAAGTACTATACTATAATGCAATAACAACACTAAAATGAATCGAATTCTTTGCTTTGATCAGCTTAACAAGCTTGAAGAAGAGACAATCAAATGGTGCAGAGAGATTCTAAGGAACAGTCCAATGGCCATTCGTCTATGCAAATCCGCTATCAATGCAGCCGATGATGGACATGCTGGACTTCAGGTACGTACTCAAAACGCCTCGTACCATACTATCGTTGTTTTTGTAACTTATCTTACACTTTTTCAGCAAATTGGAGGAGACGCGACTCTTTTATTCTACGGTACTGAAGAGGGTAGTGAAGGGAAAAACGCGTATTTGGAGCGTAGGAAACCCGATTTCTCAAGATTTCCTAGGCTCCCATGATGGATGTGGAGGTTTAAGAGGCAGTTCTCTTCATGACAGAGTTGAGAAATAATGGATGGAAAAGAATAAAGTTTTGTTTGGATCTCAGACAACCAGTTTTGTCTATGATCTTGTTGTTTGGAACATGTTTTTCTATCAACATAGATGCTAAGCTCCATCTTCTTATGTCTTTACATTTGGCTTCATGTTAGTTTCCATCAAAAGTTGCTTTGATTTAACATATCACAAAATGTGTTTTATTTTCTATTCCCATGTTTTATTTTGTAAAACTTTTAAGTACATTACAAACTAAATTTACCTTACGAACTTTTCAAAAATATTATCGAACTATATAGTTAGAGTTAATTAAACATAACAAATACTTAATTATGTAAAAGAGTATACTCAACTTAGCACTTGTTTCTATTCAGGATAAGTTTGGATTTTCAGAACTCCAATTGCTGACGTTGAGCCCAAATGATGTATGTTAAATACTAACATGTAATTTTAAATACAATCACAGTTCAACTGTAAATTTATACGTCAATAATTAACTTGTATACAATTTGAACTTCGTGTTAGCAATCGGAGCCCGAAAAATCCGAATATGTCACGAATCAATTATCATCCACATATAATATATATATAGATAGATATATATGTTGAGGTGTCAACAAAAACAGATAAGATTAAGTATGAATGATATATAGAGCTACGTTCACAAACCAATTTCTTCTCCCTAGAGAAAAAGAAAACGAATCTTCTGTCATTTGTCATTTTTCATTTCTCTCTCTTAGGTGGCATATTCTCGAATCTTCTCTCATTTCCCTTGATTATTCCATTTTCAAGGTTGTTAGGAGGTTATCCTTTTTTTGTCTCATATGCAACGACTCCAGCTTCGTCTCACCCCTTGGATATCCGCCACGTGGCTCTCCTTGATGACCGCCCTTCATGTACTTTTTTGTTCGTCTGTCGGGCTCTGCAGAGTGATCCTGTCCTCGTTTGCTAAACTCTGCTTGGCCGTGTTCTGCCAAGTTCTGCTTTATTAATTATCTTCAACCACTATTATTAGCTTTTGTTTTTCTGGATGAAGAACCTATCCTCTACCCACATCAATATATATATATATATATATATATATATCAACAATTAACTTATACAAATTGAACTTTATGTCAACAATTGGAGCAAAAAAAAAACTCAAATATGTCTCGAACTGAAATCAGTATTAATTTAAGGCAAAAACTTTTATGCACCGGTTGCATGGATCTGGGATCCGTGCAACCGGGTCGACCCGTTCACGCGCCCAAAACGTACTTCCACACGCCTGCACGTGCTCCCACGCGCCTGAACACTTGTGCTGAAGCTCACCCAAAATTCGCTCCAATAAACCAACCTTTGTGTATAGTTAAACCAACATTTGTGTATAGATAGACCAACCATGTGTAGGTAGGTCTAACTATATACAAAGGTATGTCTAACATATATAAATGTATGTTTAACTATATACAAAGGTATGTTTAACATATAAAAATGTATGTCTAAGTATATATAAAGGTATGTCTAACATAACGTAGTGGAATGTGCCAAAATTCAAAAATCAAGCCAAAAAAAGACAAGACATGAAATTTGGGCAGAACTGGTATGTTTAACATAGCTTAAAAGTATGTCTAACATAACCTATTGGTATATGATTTTTTTAAAAATTCAGGTGCGAAAAAAATAAAAATAAAGATGTGATCCCCAACCCAAATCTGACCTGGATGCATTCATGCACCTGATTCACAATGGACATACTCTTAATTTAATTGTTTCCATTGGTAAGTCAAATATTATATTGAAGTTGAAACTAAATCTTTAGCTCGTATATTTATGCAACTCACCCTTATATTAATGGGCACTTTCAAAATAAAATAGAAATGGAGAATCCTTCTAGAAAAAATAAATAAAAATGGAATAATAAATAACAGCCATTTTACCGTTTAATCCATGGAAATCGACCAGCGCGGCAAGAATGAATCCAACGGTCAATAATAACCGAGGTAACGATCCAACGGCGACATGCGCGTCATATGTTTAGGGGCAATCATGTTATTTTAATGGAATTATTAGTGGCAATTTGGGCATTGTAAAAAATGACCTGGAGAGGATCAAATATAAATAACCACTGGTTGACGATTCTCAATCCTCCTCCCAAAATAGTGCGTCTCGCGTTGTTCTCAGGCAGGTCTCCGTGTTTGATTTTCTCAGGTACGATATGGTGTGATGAATCGGAATTATTGAGAAGGATTTGATTGCGATTGAGCTGTTGTTTCGTGGATTTTGGTTTTCATTTATGTTGCGTTTTAGATTTTGTTTCTAGTAATCTGATCTGGAATTTTGAGATTGAAACATTTCGATCTGATGGATTTGTGTTAGAATTTCGTGCCGTGTTTCGAGAATCTGAAAATTGTGAAATATATCTGGTTTTTGTTGTGGTTGTGATTGAATTTGAGTTTTCTCGTAGATCCATTTGATCTAGTGTGATTTCATTGAGAAGATGCTGTAGATCAGACATTTTCTAGGTACTTGATTCCTGAGACCATAATTCCATTGGTTTGTTTGTCCTTGTGCGTGTTGAGGATAGTCGCCTGCATTTTGAGAAACATATGGATAAAAGCTATGATGATGTAAAGATGCTATTGTATTACTTGGAATCATAATACGGATCATCTTGTATTCATATGTGTATTATCGTGATCAATTTGAAGGTTTTATATAAAAGAAATATTGTTTCTGTTTTACATTCTCTCTATAATGAAGGATGCTAAGATATAGGTATACAAGGGCATCATGTAATTACGTATTCGTCTTATTGTGTTTGTGTAATCATAGTTGGATCTTTATGTGATTTGATGAAATGCTGGTTTATGTATTCTCATAAGATGGTATACAGGGATCAAAAGTAAGAAAAGGAAATGGGGTTGACGTTCACAAAACTCTTCAGCCGGCTTTTTGCCAAGAAGGAGATGCGCATTTTGATGGTTGGTCTTGATGCTGCTGGTAAGACCACCATCCTGTACAAGCTCAAGCTTGGAGAGATTGTCACTACTATTCCTACCATTGGTATGACCTCTTAATTTGCAACTTGGCTCTTTTTTTTTTGCTCAAGTTCTTTTTTATTATCTCGAAAGTTTGTTTGTAAATCATGTATTAACAATTTTCTTGGGTTTACTTTTGGTCTGCAGGCTTCAACGTGGAGACTGTTGAGTACAAGAACATTAGCTTCACAGTTTGGGATGTTGGGGGTCAGGACAAGGTGGGAACTTTTTTCAAATGATGTATCATGATAATATTTAACTGTCTTGTTAGTTTGTAGTTGTGAAACACAAATAAACTTGAGATCTCCCTGTTCTCTTTAGCTGTATCCATCTCATAGGTTGGTGGATTGCTTCTAGTTCTTTGACAAAGCATGTGGCATGTTACAGAGAATCATGTTGTCTATTTTTTTCAGATCCGCCCATTGTGGAGGCACTACTTCCAAAACACCCAAGGTCTGATATTCGTTGTGGATAGCAATGATAGAGACCGTGTCGTTGAGGCAAGGGATGAATTGCACAGAATGTTGAATGAGGTGATAATCCATTTCTCCTCTCTATTCATGTCATATTTAACTTCTGGGAAGTGGATTATTTATGAAAAAATATGCAACCTGTCCGACTGTTCAACCGTGAACCATTCGTGAAACAGATATGACTAGGGGTCTGATTCCACAAAGCCTGACTCAACAGATAGAGCAGAATCATCGTCGTTAGCATATTGGATCTATTCTATTTCCACTCTTTATCTCATTGTGTTGAATATAGTTTCATATTAGCATATTGTTTTGCGTGGTCTTTAATTATAAGGGAATTCTTTCAGGATGAGCTGAGAGATGCAGTACTACTTGTATTTGCAAACAAACAAGATCTTCCCAATGCAATGAATGCTGCTGAAATAACCGACAAGCTTGGCCTACACTCACTCAGACAGCGCCACTGGTACACACACTCTAAACTCAGGAGATCCATAATTCATGTTCCACTTTTATGTTTTTCACCCAGTTTTTCTTTGCTTCCAGGTACATCCAGAGCACCTGTGCCACCTCCGGTGAGGGACTCTACGAGGGGCTGGATTGGCTCTCGAACAACATTGCTAACAAGGTGAGTGGCTAAGATATATTCATCTGGAACTATTTCTATCGCAGTGCTTCTCAAAATTGCTCTCTTATCCCCGACTCTGCTCTGCATTGTTACAGGCTTAAGGCTTTAAGGAGTTGTTTAACCGAGCTAATGCGGATGCTGCTGAGTTTGTTATCTAGTTTTTTAACCATATATTGTTTCGAAAAAGTGTTGTGTTTTTTCTTTAAACGTTTAGGACCTTGGATATGTCTGTATTACAGACAATGTTTGTTTCGTATATTCGCAAACATTTTGCTTAGCTTTGAATGTAAAAGAGTCTTTGGTTTTGAATCTTTTCTTCTTCTTACCTATGCTCGACTCCACCATTTTTCCAAAAATTATATGAAATAATTTCACGAGACGGGGCCTACAATCCACAATTCAAATTCATTTTCACGCCCGATTTGTGGGTTATAAATTGTGGGTTGTCTTCTCTGACAAAAAGTAGTAGTATTAGTTATTCTTTCACGAAATTGTGGGTTATACAAACATAAAAAAGTCTCTTTCCAATCACAATCATCAGCCTTCGCAAAACAACACACTACGCACAATGACTTCGTCTCCCTTCGTGATAGGAATTATAGGGTGGAGAGTTCAATTCCAACACAACACACAATAGTTTAGATTTGGATTCTTGTGTGTCTAATTTATGTGCGAACAACCTTGAACCTAAATCTTATTCTATTTAAGACACATCTCTCGATTTACCCTGTCCACAAATTTATACGAAGAGGATTGCAGGGAGGAGATGTTAAGGGACCTGATTGTTCACTAGATTCCTATCGCTAATAGACTAATAGTTCGGATTTTGATTTCTAATGTGTTCACATAATATTTATTGGCTTTTATTGCCTTTTATTCTTGAAATTAATATATTTAGCTTTCACCAGCTAACAAAACAATCCCATTTTTGGTCCACATGACATGCGTATGAAGTTAAGATTCAATAGGTGTCGATCAAAATATCCAAACATAAATACAAAATTTCTTTGACATTAAGTTATAAATTATAACACACAAATATATAAATAATTTAAAACGGTATAACTTCTCTATTTTTACTAAGTTCAATATTGAACTTCCGTACCATTATAATTAGAGGTGACATCAAATTCACTGCCTACTACCTTCACAGTTATTTTAACTTAATTATTCTTACTAGAATTTTTCTATTTTAATAATTAAATTCATCAAAATTTAGTAGTATGTGACTATTAACAAGGAATTGTATATAATTCAAATAATAATATATTTTTTTGGATGAGTCTGACGCAAAATTCGTGTATATCCATTAGTTTTCGTCCACTATTTTTTATTTCTGCCTTTTCTTTTACCAATTTTATTTATAGGAAGTAAAACCAAAAAAAAAAAAACAGAAAAAGAAAAAGCAAAGAAAAGGTGAAGGTGGCCAAAAAAAAAAAAAAATCATTATTGAACAAGAAACTTACAAAAATAAGAAATGCACATGACAATAATAATTTGTTATGATGATGATCAATTACAATCAAAATGCAGCTTGTGTTCCATTTTGCTTCTTATTTTTCAATTTATATATCTTGGTATTAATAAAACTAGTAGTGTACCCGTGCGTTGCACGGTATGTTATATATATAATTATTAAAAAAATATAATAACATATAAAATGTAATGATTATTATTTTAACAAAAATATATTGATACTTTTTTAATTTGTATTAGTATAAAGCTAGGTATTTTAACTTTAAATTTATGTCATTATAAATAATTATATTCGAAAATATTAGAAATTTGAAATATATAAAGTAATATATTAATCTATGGATTAAACAAACAAATAAAAAAATTTGTGTCAGAACATTACATGAGTAGTGAAATTTTAAAAAATAAATTTAATATCTAAAAATAAGTTATATGTATTAGAAACGTTATGATTTAAGTATTGAGATAAATAAATTTATATTTTATTGGCATTTATAACTATAAATACACACGTATTTTAATAATTTTTTTGGTTCAACGTCACATATAACTCATTTATTCTAAATCAAATAAAAAATTATATCAGCTTATCAAATACATGAAAATCTCTCTTGCTATCTATTTAAATGAAACAATTCAAAATTGGACTTAATCTACACATTTTGGATAAAAAAATTATGAATAATAATTATAAAATTGATAAGTCAATATATCAGAGACTAAGAATGATGAAATTTTAATTTGTGAAAAACCAGAAAAATTACATCTGTCCAATCCCTTATGTTACCTCAATTAATCAGAAATAAATATAAATAAAAGTTGACAACAAATACGTATAAAATAAGAAAGATAAAATAAAATATTTGTATATTTCAAATGAATAAGTTGGTTATCTTGCAATAATAATTATAATCTAATTTTTTCTATTTGATATGTTTTATATGTGTAATCTATTAGGTACACCTATAATATTTTTTTTTATTTCTACATTTTAATATCAATTTACAATAAATTAATAATATATATCATACAAACGTTTAAAAATGAAAAATCATTGAAGCCCACACACATACATTTCCATATTTCAGTTTGATAAATTTTATATGAATATTAAATTTAAGATCATTAAATAATGATTGATTTTATATATTATATATTTAAAATTGATTTAAAATAGGGTAAATTACAAAAAAACAATCCCAACTATCGACTTTTTAAAAATTGCAACCTAATCTGTTTTTTTTTAAGATTGTCACCCAATCTTTCTGTGGTTTTGCCGATTGCAAAATTTTCGGTCATTTTTCCGGCAAATGAATTAATTTTTTTCACTTTGCAACCCAAACTTTAATTTTTTTGTTCAATCGCAAATCATGATTTTTTTTTGCTTCACACTGATACTTTTATGTTATATATATGAGTGTGACATTTATATTATATAAGTGTGATCGATATTCATAAAATAAATATCAAGGAAATATTGGTCAAAATTGGTGAAATATATGTAACATCGGTAAAAAATCGATGAAATACCAATAAATATCGAGAAAATATCGGAATATATTGGTAATATAGGAAAAATAACAATAAATATATGTAACCATATAATTTCCATCGATATCGATATTTTCATGATATTTCCGTGAATTTAAGTTACCTATATTTCCACCGAAATCGAAATTTTCATGCTTGGTTGCAATATGATAAAAACACAAAGTTCAGGTTACAATTAGATAAAAAACAACAACAACAACAACAATAAAGTTTAGGTTGCAAAGTGAACAAATTAATCTCCATTTCGCCGGAAAATTTGCAATCGATAAAACCACAGAAAGACTGGGTGGCAATCTGAAAAAAAAAAAAGATTAGGTTGTAATTTGAAAAAAGTCGATAGGTGGAGTTGATTTTTGTAATTTATCATTTAAAATAAGTACTTAAAAATAAGATGAGAGATAATAAATATATAATATCTTATTTCATCTTATTTATCTAGTTATTTATTTTTTGAAATTTCTATACAATAAATAATAAATTGAGTATCATAACTGATTTCTTAAATTAAATACTTATTTATTTGTATTGAATTTCTTAAAATACAATAAATAGGTTTATTTATTTTTATTTTTATTGAGTTTATTAAAATACAATAAATAGGTTTATTTGTATTGAGTTTCTTACAATAAATACAATATGAAAGCAATTAATAGGTTTCTTAAAATAGTAATTATTTAATAGGTAGATCATTTATTGCAGTTATTTTTGGCAGAATATCCTGCTTTTATATATATATATATAGATTGTTGTATATATATGAATAAAAACGAAATATAGGTACGATCATACAATAATTCAAATGGAGGATATATCCATGGGAAGACCACTGAGGCTGCATAAGGACCACTGCATGCATGTTTACATGAAAGTTAGGGTTTTCAAAATAGATTCTAAATTGCCACATGGCTTTTCATTGTAGTTTTCCACAAGTACTTTTAGTCCTCTCTGGAATATTATCATGATAAAATTAAGAAATTGATGGAAATATTATAATCAATATTTGAGCCTTATCTCTCCGAGGCAGAGACTCAAGTGAACTCGTCTCATGGATATAAAGCAGATCATTTACATTCAAATATTCTAAATTAGTGAAATTATGTTTCATAGATTAAGATTCATCGATCACAAGAGAATGTTTCCTTCAACACATCATTGTATATCTCGATCGACTTGTCTTTTGCAGCCCACTTGTCATTGAGGAGACTACGATGATCGATTCGAATTTTTATTCTTCTTCTTCTTCGCTTTAGTATAAAGTTGCATATACTATCCTTTTTGGGGTAGCTTGTCTTTTGTGCATACCCCATCCCATCTCTTCCCTTTATTTCTTTTACAATGCAATCAAGAAGTCGAGATTTTTTTTTAATCTTGTTTGATGCTATAATGTGTTTGATTTCAAAATTAAAACATGATTTTAAAGAATAAGAGATGTTATATATATATATATATTACTTCTTACCATCCATTGGATTCTGCATAAAATGTCAACGCAGAACCGTTGACTTTATGTCTCTAAATGCTAGTCGAATGGCCAATTGGAGTTTTTGACCATAAAAGGAAAAAGAATTCAATATAGTTTGGAAATCAAGTAATAATATATATTGGCTATCATAACTTGTTATAATATGTTAGTCGAACTATATATACAATAAAAAACTACAAAATTAAAATATAAAGGTATAATAAGTAGATAATCAAAAGACTAAATTTAACAAGAAAAATTAAAGGGGAAAAGGATTAATTTTCTCTAATAAAAGGGAAAGAAAAACAATTCCACGTGGCTGCAGGAGGAATTCTTACAAATGGAGGTAGTCACGATTTGTTTGTTTTAAAATACATTATATATACATAACGATGGGGAAAATGGGGAAAAAATCACATATGGTCTCATATCTATTTCCTTTTTCGCAATTAGTCCCACAATTATTTATTTTTTTAATTTAGTCTCATAACTTAAATAATTGCTCACTTTTGGTCCCAATGTCGCCGGAATTTTTGAAATTGGCCGGAAAATTGGGAGTTTCCGACAAGAACTAATGACGTGGCATGGTGTTTGTCTCCCCCGTTCCCTCAAACCACGAATCCTAGCCCTCGCAACGTGCTGCCATAGGCATCTCAGCACTTGGAGGTTTCTTGAAATACAGAAATGCCCCATTCTCAAGAGCACTCATTGCAAAATGAACATTGTCATCCACAGACAACACTAAGCAAGAAGAGTTCATAACAATGTAAGATGTAATAATTTAATTTGTACATCAAAGATGGACATTTGAAGAAATAATCAGCATATTTGTATATACTGGCTTACAAATGACTGGTATATCCATGTTCACTGCTTGTTGAAGAAGCTTGAATCCATGGAGATCAAGTGAGTTGATATTTGCAATGATGAAATCGAATTTCACCTTCCCATTTGTCAGCATTGATATTCCAAACATTAGTTCTTGTCGGAAACCCCCAATTTTCCGGTCAATTTCAAAAATTCCGGCGACATTGGGACCAAAAGTGAGTAATTATTTAAGTTACGGGACTAAATTAAAAAAGTAAATAATTGTGGGACTAATTGCGAAAAAAGAAATAGATATGGGACCAGGTGTGATTTTTTCCCCATAACGATGTGACTATCATATATGTGTGTGTATATATATATATTGAATATCGATAAAATGAAATACTAAAACAAGAAAATTTGGTAATAAGACAATCTAAAATAAGTGTAGGAAACATAATTGGGGCATGAGAGAAAAAGATGGATGAGTGGATGTTTAACATTGGAAACATCAAGAAATTAGGTATTCTTAGCTTCTCAAACATGCAAATTGATCATTGTTTCTTTCCAATCATTGCTGCCATAATTCTTAAAATTTGTGCCACCTTTAAGATAATTACTAATTAAATATGGTTGTACTAAACTTAATATGGGGGTTTTCAAACAATTATTTTTACTTAAATTACAAGTAGTTTTATATTGAGATGTTTTGGTGGTAAAAAAAAGTAAGATAGTTAATTACATTAACATCACGAATTTTAGGTCAAAATTTCATGCATATTGAGAAATAGAGTTAAATTCAATTTTAGTCCATTTAAAAAGTCACTGTCCAATTTTCGTCCACGTAGTTTTCAATTTTAGTCCAATTAAGTCAAAAATCGTCACTATTTGGTCCATTTTTGTTACTATTTCGTCCACCATAGAAGCGGTTTTCAATTTTCAGTTTTCAATTTTAGTCCAATTAAGCCAAAAATGGACCAAATAGTGACGATTTTTGGCTTAATTGGACTAAAATTGAAAATCGATTTCATGGTGGATGAAAATTGGACAGTGACTTTTTAAATGGACTAAAATTGAATTTTTCTCTTGAGAAATATATCTATGTATTGTCAGATTATACAGCCCAAGATTTGGAAACGTTATATTTTAATTAAATTGTAGTAACGTTTATCTTATGATAAATATGGTGTCATTATCATTATATGATTAATTAAGTATGTGGTGTGCATTAATGACAAAATCTTGGTTTTTCTTTATTAATTCCATCAGATGTTTCACATGCATAGTTTTCAATTCCATCTGTCATTAGAGAGAGAAATTTTTTTTTTTTTTTGAATAAAAGGTAAATATTACTTAAATTAAAACCTATAGTTTTAGTGAAATTTGTCTTTCCAATTCTATATATATATATATATATATTAAAGGACCTTATCAAGCAGCTGGCTTCACAAATTAATCTAGACTCCATTTTTTTATTAATTCAACACAAATATCTTTGATCAATTAATATAATCTATCATCAAGATATTACATTAATATCTTAATAAGTGAATTTGATTGATCAATCGTGCTAATTGTAGTTGCAAATTGCAATTAATTATTGAGAGGGGCCCAAGAAGCTTGTTTAATAATATTTATGAGTGGATGGTGATCTGCCTTTTTGTAATTAGGTTAGTGCAATACGTTGAACCTTTATTTAATCACTTATTTTTCTCTTGGTGTTATAGATAATTTATTTTATGATTTTGAATATAATATGCACCATTATATTTGGTAATTAGCTAGCCACACCAATTTAAGTAAACATTTTTTTCTTTCCAAAAAGGAACCAATAAAATCAATATTCGAAAACAATAAAGATAAAATATTAATTAGTTGCAATTAACATGGACACCCCTTAACATTTATTCATTAATTTAATTAATAATATTTTACCGGTTTAATTCGTTTAAAATATTCTTTTCCCTTTTCTCTCTTGATTTTATTAATATATGTATCAAGAATCACTATGATCACTATGAAATTGAAACAAAATTAATTTAATCAAACATAGAAAATTTGAATAGTATTTGCCTTACCTTATTTGACTCAAGATTACCACGTTGGACAACAAAACTAAATACAATATGAAGACTATCACAAAAATTGAACAAAAAATGTATACGTATATGTGTTTCATTTGATCACGTTCCAATAAAACCACATACGTCAAATGTAAAAGATGACATCATCAATTTACACATGACATATATGTATTGAAAATAATGAAATATAAAATGAAATTAATATCAACTTAAAGTAGATGATTCAATTCGTAATTTCGAACCTAATTCTAATTTCAAATATCTACGATGTTGGAATATTGAATTCTCTCTCTTCCTCTCCTCTCTCTCTCTTAATTTATTTTTTCCCAAATAAATATTCCACGATGAAAAATTGACAATGACACCCACTCCATGCCCTCTCATTTGCATGCTTTCATTTTCGATCAGAAATTTCCGAGAAAATAAAACCATAAAATAAAGAAAGGAATAAAGTAGAAATAGTATATTCAAATGGTGTCAATCTCATATTCTAATTGAACACGACCTCATTCCATTGAATGCCAGCCGTAGATCCTAGTGATAAGGCTTGATCAACGGTGGATCCAACGTTTGCTCGTTCTCTCCACACATCCCAACACTTTTCTCAAACAAAAAAATACATCAATACTCACCCAAAAACAAAGAAAAAAGAAAAAACCCAATTATTTCTCTTTTAACAAAAGAAAAAGATGCATGTGCATTTGAATTTCATTAGGAGTGAATTTACCCTGCATGTCCATTTCATTTGGCCCTATATAAAGAGCATAAATCGTGGCATTGAAGCTCAGGAACTCAGAGACAAAGAACAGCCCAATCAAACAAAAGAGAAACAAATCTTGCAAGAAAAAAATGGCCCCTGAAGTTCCACCAGCGGCTGCTTTTTCCGGCAAGATTCCGGCGAGTGTCGATGCAAAAAAGGGTTTCGTGACGTTCTTGGCCGGAAATGGGGACTACGTGAAAGGGGTGGTTGGGTTGGCAAAGGGTCTAAGAAAGGTTAAAAGTGTTTACCCTCTGGTGGTGGCGATCTTGCCGGACGTGCCGGAGGAGCACCGGGACATACTCCGGTCACAGGGCTGCATTGTTAAGGAAATCGAGCCCGTCTATCCTCCGGCCAACCAGACTCAGTTCGCCATGGCTTACTATGTCATCAACTACTCAAAGCTTCGGATTTGGAATGTAAGTTCTTTCTATTTCAATCTTCTGTTACATTTGATGTTACATCTCGTGTTATATATTTGGAAATGATGATGCATATTTACATGCAAAAACGAGTCTTGTTTCTAAAAACAGAAATAAAATCTAGAGATCAAGAGTTGTGTTTCTTATAGGTTATATGAGATGGAATAATTTACATCAATAAATAAACAAACAAGTATAGAGAAATATTAATTGTAAAAGACTTTGTGGTTTTCATTGGGTTGACGAAAATAAAAGGTGTGTTTTTTGTTATTTTTTTAATATTGGATATTCTTTTAGTTTCCAAATTAAAGGGTTCTATGGTCCTGATTTGTCTGTTGATTATATAGATCAGATTAATTATTTCCTGCATGTATTATTTCGATAATATGTTTGGCATGCATATATATATACATAAATACAAAATCTACAAATATTACATGGAACTATAATTAAAATGTAAAAGAAAAGGTGATGAATCGACAAGACAAGAAGAAGAGGACAAAGCAGCAAGATAAAGAAGACAAGAAAATCTTAAGCCACACAAAATCATCCCTTTTCAAATTATTAATTAAGCTCCAAAGAAATCTCAATATATATGATCATTTCCCATTATTTACATATATATCATGTATGATGACGTCATGTTCATGGCAGTTTCTGGAGTACAGCAAGATGGTGTACCTGGATGGAGACATCCAAGTGTTCGAAAACATCGATCATCTTCTAGACACACCAGATGGCTACTTCTATGCTGTAATGGATTGCTTCTGTGAGAAAACATGGAGCCACTCTCCTCAGTTCTCCATTGGTTATTGCCAGCAGTGCCCTGACAAGGTGACGTGGCCTGCTGACATGGGCCCACCTCCTCCTTTGTACTTCAATGCTGGCATGTTTGTGTATGAGCCCAGCAAAGCCACTTATGAAAGTCTTCTTCAGACTCTCCAACTCAGCCCTACTACTCCCTTTGCTGAGCAGGTAATAATTATTTCTTATTCTTCCACTCATCCAACAGTTAGGGTTTGTATCATGTTAGAATTAAAACCTTATAATTTCTTGAACACGTGCAGGATTTCTTGAACACATATTTCAACCCAATCTACAAACCAATCCCACCAGTCTACAATCTTGTTCTTGCAATGCTGTGGCGCCACCCAGAAAACGTTGAGCTCGACAAGGTCAAAGTTGTCCACTACTGTGCTGCTGTAAGAACATACACCACATCATGATCTACATATATATATATATATATATATCGAACAAATATTTTCATACGAACCCGTTACAAATTTGAACTTGCAGGGTTCAAAGCCATGGAGGTATACTGGAGAAGAAGCAAACATGGACAGAGAAGACATAAAGATGCTGGTGAAGAAATGGTGGGATGTTTACGACGACGAATCGCTCGATTACAAGCCAGAAGAAGATGCATTCTCAAAGCCATCTATAATGGCTTCTCTGCCTGAGCCTGCTGTTTCTTACATTCAAGCTCCTTCTGCTGCCTGAAATTAACAAACCCTAGCAAGCATGGGATCGATCATCAATTTTACTTACATATATATATATATATATATATATATACACATATTTGGTCTCTGTAATTTGATGCCAATATATATAATGGTGATCATATATCTATATAAGTACTTAAATTAATTAATGGAAGTCATGGAATGTAATGTAACTCTCTCTGCATGTGTTGTAAGAGTTTGATGAAATTAATGCAATGACAAAATATTACTAGCTTACCATGCACCTTAATTCTCTTTAATTCCATCTCCCATTTAATTATGTTATATATAAATCGATCTATAAACAAATGGTTTTGAGAAAATTAATAGGTATAATTTGGTGTGTGTGTCTATATATATATATATATGATGCAACTAATGTGTATCTAAATTATATATGAGTATTTTATATATGTCACATGTCATGTGAAAAGAATTGTACCGAAATATTAGGAATGTGATTGGAATTGGAAGCACTAATTTGTCCGAAATTAAGTTCTAGTTAGCTTAATCATCGGTAAAGAGAAAAGGGGTGCAATTCAAACAATTTTTGACTTTTGGAATATGTATTTACCTTTGTTCTTTTGAAATGGTTGGATTAATATATATTGTTGAAAAAATAATCCGAATAGGTATCATCATAAACAAATAAAGTCTTTAATTTTTTTTCTATTTTACCATGGTAGTAAAAAATCCAACTATTTTTACGAGTCTTTTTAAATTAATTATATGACTATATTTATGTGTGTGTGTGTGTGTGAACATTAAATTTATTGAAGATTATTAAGACGGGACTAAATAAATACAACCTCCGTCCCAAAATAAATGACGTTTTAGCAACTAAAATTTGTCCTAAAATAATGTCGTTTTCGTATTCCAAAGCATATTTACATGCAATATACCAAATATGTCCTTATTTACTCATCTCAAATTAAATGTGTTAAAGAGATAAAATCATCTCATTAATTAAACTTAAATAGGGGTAGATTGAACTTTTTATCACATTTTTTAATATATGTGCAAAAGGCTACAACGTTATTTATTTTGGGACGGAGTTAAGAACATTTGAGTTGTTGGATCTTGATGAGGGTGGGTAAAGGGGCAGCACCTTCATTAATTGTTCTAATTCCTTTTTTTTTTTTTTAACAAGTGTAATAAATAAGGTACAAATTAAGTCGGTGTAAATGTCTTTTTCTATTCATATTCATTTTCTTTCTTTAATTCTTTCTTTAATTCTTTTTCCTTTCTTTTTTAACTTTATATATATTTTCCTATTTTAGTTAATGATGGCTGCAATTCTTTAGTTTAAAAGAAGAAGAGATTTTTGTAGCTCAACTATGTATTTCACATTTTTCATGACATGACCAAGATAAAATTTAAGAGATATTTGAAAATGTTGATCTCATACTATAGTTCTAAAAGTATTACAGGAATATTATGAATTAATATGTTGTTAAATTTTGAAAATTTTAATTATAACATGATATTATATATATATATATACTCCCTCGATCCGTTTCATATAAAATATCGTTCTGGACTTTTTATCATAGATTAATAAATATAAAATTGAAATGCATATATAATCAAGAAATTTGATTTAAGAGTGGAAAAAGAACCAGATGAATTTCACAAAAAAATATCATATTAAATACCTTAATTATAAGTTATAGTTAATGAATATTAATTAATAAAAGTAATTTAAGAATAATTTTATATAAACGTCTAAAATGATACTTATATAAAACAAAATTTATACTTCATAATAACACTTATTATGAGACCAAATTGAGTATAAATGCAACGATTTAGGTCTTGAAGATTTTAATGCAAAACTAAAGGTTAAAACAAGCTTTCATGGTCCGACATGATAGGCCCATGGCCTAATTGTTTGGATGTGGCACCTCTACTATTAGGCTAGCTTCGCCTGTCTATATATAATAAATACACAAAAACTCATTTGAGACGGTCTCACGAATAGTTTTCGTGAGACGGATTCTTATTGCCCATGAATTGAACTCATATCCACAAATTTTTATATGAATTGCTAAGTGTTGGTTATGGGTTGATTCGTCTCACGAAAAGAGATCCGTGAAACGATCTCACACAAGACCTACTCAAATAAATACGCTATTATTAGAATATGATCAGTTCCATTTTATTTAATCAAAAATAGGAGAAACAAATTAATATCAAGATAAGTTTCGTTAAAATATAATTTAGATTCACGAAACAATCTTATATAAAAGTTATATATACTCGAGTTAGAATAACTACTAAAATATAAATCAAACCGCACGAAATTCTCTTACCTTATTAAAATACCTTAAAACTCTTAATTTGTACAAAAGTTAGTCACCTAAATTATTTTATTAAATCCCTCAATTTTATTTGCAGTCGTGTGGAGAATAATGATGAAAATATCTTAATATATCTTCGATATATATCCGGTATTTCCATTTTTTCACGTGAGCAAAATAAAAACGGGTTGTAATAATATATTTCCGATAAATTTGATCAGGATTCACACATGGAATAAGCACAAGGAAGCATAAATAAATATCATGGATTAGAGGAAAGATTAAAACTAAATATTCAACAAGAAATCCATAGAACTACTCTCGTGCCCTAAGATCACGAGACCCCTAACCAAAAATCATGTTCATAAAGCAAAATAAATTACAAAAGGACATGATCAAAGCTAGAAATAAATCAAAGAAAAGCTTATTGAATTTGTGATCATTGGTTGCTCCTCTTGACTCTTGAATCTTCAATTCCTTGCTTTCTTCCTTACTCTCAAGATGTGGATGATTGCTCCCTTCGTGTCTCCCCTCCTTTTTTGGATGTGTATGGATCTTTTTATATTTGTCTCTATCTTCTTCCATTTCTCAAGTCCTAATTTGTATCTAAGTAGGTAAAAATCGGATTTGGAGCAAGTTGTATCCAAATAGGAGTCCAAACAGGCCTGAAAACCAGCAGCTTGACCACCGACCCGGCCAAGTGACCCGGGTGGCCCAGACTGCCAGCTTTCAGCCTCTATTCGGCCCTCTTACGCTTATAATTGGGCTTCAACTTCTTCATGAAAGTTGTAGCCCTTCAAGTTAGCTATCCGATGCCACTAATTTCAGCCCAATATCAGTTTTATACACCAAGTTATACTCAATTTACTCAAGCCCTATCAAGATAAAAATTAGGACATTCTTGCACGACTTTCAACTTCTTGTTCTATTCTACTCTCTTGAAGGAAGAATTGATGAAAACTTCCAAAATTAAAGTTGTAGAACTCCCTCTTAGCATTCTAACAAGACAATAAACATTAAATTTGGACTTCTAGAGCTCGAGATATGATTTTTCCCCCATAACTGCACTCTATCGACTTCCTATCTCGACTCCAACTTGGCGTAAAATTCCATTGGACTTTCATTTTGTGCTAAAACGTATCAAATTCCATTCAAATCAAGCAAAAACGTGAAATCTTAAAAAGATAATGAAATTTAAATAAAATTTCACTATTGCATGTTTTTCAACACAAAATGATATGAAATTAAGCCCCAAAATGCATCAAATAACGAAGTTATCAGTATTGTGTAAGACCGTCTCACGGATCCCATTCTGTGAGACTGGTCAACCCGACCCGGTCAAAGATCAACGGTCAAAGTCAAAAGTCAACAATCAACACCGGTCAACGTCGTTGACCAAAAAGTATTACATGTTATGCATAAAAGTATTACATGTCATATATATATATATATGAATGTAATACTGTTATTCTACTCATATAATATTTCTATGTGTATCATATGATACTTTTAATTAGTATTACGTACTACATATAAAAGTATTACATGATATATATAAAAGTATTACTTGTTGATTTCAATAGTATTACAAGTTGTACACAAAAGCATTACATTATGAAAGTATTAATACTTGTTGATTTGAATAGTATTACATGTTTTACATAAAAGTATTACATTTGTGTATTAGACAATATTTTTCTATATATCATCTAATACTTCATAGTATTACATGATACAAATAAAAGTATTACTTGTTGATTTCAATAGGATTACACGTTACACATAAAAGTATCACATGATGTATATAAAACTATTATTTGTTGATTTCAACAGTATTACATGTTGCATATAGAAGTATTACATGTTGCACATAAAAGTATTGCATGATGTTATGTTCTTATAATGTAATAATACTTTTGTGTGTATTAGGTAAAACATTTTTCTATATCATTTAATACTTCATAATGTAATATTTTCATTTATATTAGATGATAAGTTTCTATAGATCGAATAATACTTTTATATATACATATATATAATGTATAATATATTACAAAAGTATTAGATGATATATAGAAAATAATATCTACTACAAATAAAAATATTACATATTTTCATACACTCTAACGAAATCCAAAATCATACTATTTTACAAAAGTATTACATAATATATTGAAAAGTAATACCTAAAACACATAAAAGTGTTACATAATTTCTCAAAACTTTGTCACACATGATACATATAAAAGTATTACCTTATAAAAGTAAAAGTATTACATTCATACACAAAAGTCGTTGACTTTTGACTTTAAATTTGACCGTTAACTTTTGACCGGGTCGGATTGACCTGTATCAAAAAATAGAATCCGTGAAACGGTCTCATATAAAAATTTGTCATACTTATATATTTATCAAAATCAATATTTTCATTTTTGGTGGAGAATGATAATTTAACTTCAAAGTTGCCGCCTTTGACATTTTCCACTTGAAGAATTTGAATTTGAATGTTCAATAAACATATAATATAAATATATATGGGTGCTCAATAACCATGAAAATCCAAGACTTGAAATTTAAATATATTTGTTTTATTAATTAAAATACATTACTAATTTGTAGTATATACTCGGAACAATATAAGTAATTTCGTAACACCAAAAATTAGGAAGCTCGTCACATTGTAATTTCTATAAACTAATACTTACATCACAATTTGTTTTTCTTTACATTCTTATTTATTTATCATGGTCTTTTTCGATTATAAATACATGATAAATAAAAATCAACAAATAAAAAATGAAATATTCATCAAACTATGATCACATTAATCAATTAACGATCGTCTTAGAACGGATGTACGTTTCTGGTTAATCCGGTATTAACGTTGGTGAAGAACCCCATCAACTCCGGCCGGTATGGCAAGTACGATCGCCGCCGGTCATCCTCCTTGGCCTTACTCCTCAGATACACCTCATGAGACGACACCGTTTTGCCCTTCCCACCACTCTTCTTCACCTTCACCGTCTTCTCGGCCTCCGCCGCAGCCGCTTTGGGCTTTGCCGGCGGCGGCGCGTGGGTGTTGTTCAAGAAGACGAAAGCGTCCCTTCCATCACTGTGACACCTGTCTCTGAATTCCTTGAACCGCCAAATCTTGGAAAACCCGGTGGAGTTGCTCTTCTTGCAGGCCTCCGGCGAGGTGTCCACCGCCTTCCGGCTCGACCACTCGCAGTAGGGGCCCACGATCTCGTCATCCCCCGCCGCGGGTGACGTCATCGGGCTGTTGTCTCTTTCCGTTTCCACGAAGACCTTCTTCACCGGCGGCGTCATTGGCAGGGCGTCGAACTCGCCGGTGCCGGAGAATAAGAGCTCCCGGTTGAATAAAGGAAACGCCGTCTTGATCTGGCCGTTGGTGAAAGCCTCCTCCGCCCCAATCGCCGATGCTTCTTCCCCTCCACACATAAACGAAAACTCTTCTTCTTCATCTTCTTCATCTTCATCTTCATCTTCGTTGATTTGCAGAAATTTGTAGAAATCTTCTCTGACTTTGGTTTCCAGATACAAATCATGATCTGGGCTGAGCTTATCTTGAAGAGCAGTCTGCTCCATGTCTGAATGGTGTTCAATACTTCTTTGGTTTCAGTTTTGAAACGTTCTGTTCTGTAGAGAGAGAGAGAGAGGTGATGTGAGAGAGTGAATGAGGTGTGTATCTATATATATATACACACACATGTGGGGTACTGGTTCGATGTGTTTAATTTTGTATGATGATATGTTGTGCAAGTTTGAACACAACAATCATATTTGTCTGCATGTGACCAAATTAAAAGTATCCTTTTTAATACTTTTCCTTTTTTTTTGTATTTTTAATAAATATTTGGTTTTGGGATCCACGAAAAATCGAAGGTGCGAGGAAGAAGCAATTGCGCGTCCACGTTGTATTTTAATTTAATTTAATTTAATTAGTGACGGGGCTTCCAGAAGAATTTCTTCTTGCTTTGACCTTTCTTTTTTTGGTTTTTGACTTTTGACTATTGACTCTATTTAATGCATGTGTCCTATTCTCTTCTATTTTATAATATAGTTTAAAATACTACCTCCGTCCCAGGTTATTTTGCCTACTTTGATCGGCACGGAATCTAAGAAAAAACTGTTTGACTTTGATGTGATGTGTTATTTTAATATTTTTGAGTGGCAATTTTGTAATTAATGTGTGCTTTTTGAGTGCAAAAGTTGTAAAATGAAAGAAATGGAGGGGTAAGGAAGTAAATTTTTCTTTACCATTTTTAGGCTGGCAAAATAAGATGGGACAAACAAAAATGGAAAGTAGGCAAAATAGAGCGGGACGGAGGGAGTAAGTGCTAACCCTCCTTCTTAATCATCTATTTATAAACATTTTTTTTTTCAAGTTATTAAGTTGTTCTTTTCTAATAAGAGATTTGAGATATAATATGATGGTATGTGGTACATTAATATTGATACGAGAGTAGTAATTATATTAATAATGGTATGCTGTTTAATATGATGGAATTGACCACATTCGCTGTGGCAGGGGTATACTATGTTGGTATAGATTGTTACGAAATGAAATAAGTTGGTATATGATGGTACATGATGAAGTAACGAGCTAGTTAATTTCCTTGACGATATAATGATACAATAAAATATTCTCTTAACTAAAACTAATAGTTTCAAATTTTGATTAAAGAAATGTTGGCTAATTATAATTTCTATCTCATAAAATATTCACAGTATATCATTTGTAGATAAAATCGATGATTAGCATGCTTCATTTATTTTACCTAATATAAGTCTTCTTTCTGTCAATCGTGGTTGCTTATCTTTATACATTTTATGAATAATTATAAATTTCCAAAAAAACCAATTACATAATACGGGTTTATAGATAATTAATATGAGGCAAACTCTTATTATTAATAAACAAAATTCATTTTCATAAATTCATGTGTGAATTTTGAATTCTAACTCATTATAAAAAGTTAGTCTCATATGCAACTGGTGCACATACAATTCGGGTTGGGTCCGGGTCGACCCTGATCCGAGCACTTTTTTTTTAATTTTATTTTTCGCTTCAAACTGTTACCTTTATGTTGTATGAGTGTGACCTTTATGTTATATAAGTGTGACTTTTATGTATAAATGTAATGACCTTTATATACTCTAACTTAGAAAAAAAAAAAAAAGAATTTTACACTCTGAAGGTCATAATATTTGTACATAAAGGTCACAAGAATTGTACATAAATGTCACAACAATACAACATAAAGGTCTCAATGTGAAGCGAAAAAAACCTGAAATTTTTCATTTTTCCCTAAGTTACTGAACATAAATGTTATAACATTTATATATAAAGGTCACACTTATATAACATAAAAGTCACATTCTTACAATATAAAGGTAACGGGCTGAAGCGAAAAAAAAAAACCCAAGTGACCTAGGTGGGCGGATTCGGGTCGGGTCGTCCCAATTGCACCAATTCAGATCCGTGCACCTGGTGCACAGGAGCATTTGTGCATTATAAAATCATTTATATGTAGAGTGTGTGATGATTTGAATTTGTAAAATTCTCATCAATGTCTTGAAATATCCTCCTTTTTTTTTTTTTTCTAGAAATCTTATAGGAGATTTCAAAGATTTTTCCATGTGTGGGATAATATTAAACAATAATAACTGCATTGAATCAAAGGTTCAACTGTTATAATAAGTGCAATTAACTTACAAATAAATCAAATCATGACATAATTGAGTAACCTATTCTTGATTTTTCTTATTTAAATAAAAGAGAGCTGACTATATTTTTGCTAATATTCTTTAAAATTCATAATCTTTTTAGTTAAGTAACACTTCTAGATTTAAATTCTTTACCTTAAAGTCATATGGATAATATGGATTGATCTAGTCTATAGAATAAATTTTCAACTCTATTTTATATATGTTTCCCATGTGGCTTAGTTAATTATAAAAAATCTTTTAGTACAATTAATTAATAGTACCTAACACATGGTTTAAACGAGTTTCACTGTTATCTTCAAAAAACTAATCCTGTTTCATTTTCTTTAATCACCACACTGTTTTTCGCTAGTATCAAATTTAACATGAATTTCATATTTTATAAAATTGTTTTTCATAACAATTGTTAATATTTAAAAACTTGCTTAAAATGTTGATATCATTCAACCATCGGTAAATAAATTGAAACTGTACATTTAATAACTAGATAATTAAATCTTCAACAAAACTCGCGTGCAACCGTCACACATGCGACGGAATTCCAGATCACATACTTATAGCTGAAAAAGACATACTTATGAGTGTAAAAGACATACTTTTAAAACTCATGTTTATACCTGTAAAAATATACTTATAAAACACATACTTATAGCTGAAAAATACATACTTATACCTATAAAAAACATACTTGAATTTGGTCGCATGTGAGACAGTCTCACAAGAGACCAAATTATACCATTTCTCAATTTGTAATTGTCATCCTTGCGTATAGGCATGGACGGAGCCATGTAAGGGCCAATGCCCCCTCAAATTTTTAATTTTTAATAGGGGTACAATAGTAATTTCATATTTAATAATTAAAAAATTAACTTAAAATAAGTAAATCTTTTGTGAGATCGTCTCAGAGATCATTTTACGAGTCAACCCACAAAATAAGTAAGTCTTTTGTGAGATCGTCTCAGAGATCATTTTACGAGTCAACCCACAACCCACACTTCAAAATTTATAAATTTATAAAAATTGGTTTACTTAGTGGGTAAAAATGATCTGTCTTACGGAAACTATCCGTGAGACCGTCTCACACAAGTTTTTGTGTTTAAAATATGTTTCATCTCCCTTAATTCTTCAAATATAATAAATATATCAACAAAATATGTTAGACACAAAATCAATAAACAAATCAAAATCTTAATTAGATTGGATTTCTTATTGGAAAGAAAATCTAATTAGATTACAATTACAATTCTAATGGATATGTATCTTATAGAATTGAGTCTATAAAAGAAAGACACAATCCCTTCTCACAAAAATATACACCCCGATTTGAGAGACGTTTTTCTTAAAAACTTGGATTTCTTGATTCTTTTCTATATTCCTCATGAATAAACTAGCCAACAGTTTTCTTAATTCTTTTATATATTCCTCTTGAATCAATTAGCCTACGCCCGTGAGTATTACAACGTAATTATAATCGGTAATATTTAATTTTTTTGTATATATAGAAACACATGTTAGTTTAAGCTTATTTTTAGTTCATGATTCTAATTATGTTGATTTTCATAGATAATTGAACGATTTTATAAATACGGTAATATTTTGAGTTTATCAAATTTTTTTGCATTTATTTAAATTATGTGTTTTAGAGAAATGTTAATTGGGCCCCGCTCACTTAAAATCCTGGCTTCGTCTCTGCGTATAGGTCATGTTAATCTGTTTTGTATTGTTCCGATGTTATTCGATATATCAGAAGGGACATTAATCCTTTTATCGTGTTAGTCTATAGTGCACAAAATAATAATTTAACGATATTTACTTGCTAAATAAAAATATGAGTTGCGTGTGACGAGAGTCAAATATGTCTTTTATAAGTATGAGTATGTGTTTTTAAACTAAAATATGTATTTGATATGTACATTTTTATAGGTATAAACATGAGTTCTACGAGTATATCTTTTACAACTATAAATATGTATTTTCTACTATAAATATGTATGTCGTACGGTGTGACGGTTGCATCTGAGTTTTTGTGAAAAAAATCATGATTTTCTCAAAAGGTGGAAATTATGATTTTTATTCAATATTACAATTCCAACCATGTTCATATTTTCCTAATACGGGAATTCGCTTATCCGGCAAACATTTTCCTCCATTTCCAAATCCATATTTGGATCTTGCATCTCCGTTTATTCATGATTGCAAAAGAGGGAAGTAGAAAACATAATGGGTTATCTTTTGAGTCTTTTGTTGGCCTTATCAAATGGGGAGTAGCCTCTCTGCAACAACATTTCAACTTGTTCGAACTCGAGGCCCTTCGTCTCCGGTACGAGGAAGAAAATGGCGACGAGTCCGATCAAGGAGAAGCCAGCAAACAAGAGGAAGGTGGCAGCAGAGCCGAGATGGTGAGTGAGTGTCAAGAAAGTCTCACTGATGATCAGATTGCTAGTCCAGTTTGAGACAGCTGCAATGCCTCCTCCGAGGCCTCTGTATTTAAGTGGATAAATCTCCGAGTTAACGATCCATGGGACGGTTCCCATGCCAGGCGAGTACACGATGATGTACAAGCCGAGGAGTATGACCTGCCATGAATCCAACCTTGCTCGGGCACCCTTGCACGTACCACGTCCTCGTCGCTGCTCGACATCCTTTTTTCGTTACATCACTCGCCACTAGACATGCCCCTGCATTGCTGTCTTGTGCTGAGCAGAAACCACAACCGGTGTCCCTTTCCAAGCACTGTGTGCAGTCCCAAGATGAGTAATCAGACGCGTTGGTATAAGCTTTGCAGATGGAATCGGGGCCGAATGATTCAGATTCTGCTAGGCTCACTCTTGGGGCACTTCTAGAGGCTTCAGAAAAGACAATGGATAAGAGGAGGAGGCAGGAGATGATCCCGATCATTGAGATCATCATTAGCCGTCTCCTCCCAAAACGATCCACGTAACACATGCTGAGCACGGAGCCAATGACATTGAGGCCGGAAGTGATGAGGGAGAGCGCCATTGCAGTCTCATTAGACGCGAAACCAGCATACTGGATGATCGTCGGGCTGTAGTACATGACGGTGTTAATGCCAACAAACTGCTGCGCCACCTGGACAGTGATGCCCGCGTAGAGAGCTCTACGCACCACATCGTTCCCCCACGCGCTCCTCAGTTGGCTAGCCAGCCCGCCTTCAGCCACTGCCTGCTTCTTCTCTTGCTCGACCGACTTTACAAGGGACTGCACCTCGTGCTCTACTTCTTCGGCAGGGTATATCTTCTCCAGGATGCTCCTCGCCTCCTCTTCTTTCCCCTGGTATATATATAATCAGTAGTCGAAATACCTCCGTTTACCCATTTTCGTATGTCAAGGAACTTATTTACCCAATTTTTAAAAAATATACTTTTTTTACTCATTTTTTGGACGAAATATCAATAATGCCCTCAACTTAAGTTTATATTTACATAAAGTGGAAATACCTTTGATATCATATCAGCATATTGTGAACACGATATCAGCATATCAGCATATCATGAACACGATGTCAGCATATCGTGAACACAATATCAGCATATTGTGAACACGATATCAACATATCAGCATATCATGAACACGATATCAGCATATCGTGAACACAATATCAGTATATTTTGAACACGATATTAGCATATCAGCATATCATGAACACGATATCAGCATATCGTGAACACAATATTATATTTTGTGTTCATGATATGTTGAACCTTATGTGAAAGGTAGGCGCGACTAGAGTTTCTGGACACGAGTCGAGTTTCCTGGGCGCGAGTAGAGTTTCTGGACACGAGTAGAGTCTCTTAGATTTTTTTCTTATGTAAATATAACTAAAATTGAGGGTATTATGGAGATTTCACTTCAAAAATTGGGTAAAAAAGTTATTTTTTTAAAATATGGGTAAAAAAGTTCCTTGGCTTATGAAAATGGATATTTTGGAAATCCTCCCTAATGAGTATTCATATTACATTAAATTACTATTATTATTGTTGTTTATTAAGACTTACATTTCTGAATAGCCACCTCGGGGATTCAGGTAGTGAGAGCATCAAGAAAAGCTGAATGATTGCAGGAACGCCAGCAACACCTAGCATCCAACGCCACGTTCCAGGGACCTAACAAACGAAGATAGATTAATGTGTCTGGAGACGTGTTATGATCTCATCCTCTTGTTACATGGAAGTGAAATGAACTGATTTGCTGGATATTTGATATGCCAGTGATGAATGCATATTAATGTGCCCACGATGGGTAGTGTAGCAGTACTGATAACAACGACAGAAGACATGATGGATACATAAGATGAGCTTACATGAGTGAATGCTAGATTGATGAGGTACGCAAGAAACTGGCCTCCGGTTATGAGAAGTCCGTTGGTGCTGACGAGGGCGCCTCTGATCGTGTGAGGTGAGGCTTCAGAAATATAAAGTGGTGCAGTCATGGATGCCATTCCAACACCTAACCCCACAATGACTCTGCCAAGGATGATCACCCCAGGCCCTGGAGCTAAAGCCATGATTAATGAACCACCGAGGAAGAGAAGATCGGCCACCATGATCGACACTCGCCTCCCAAATCTGTCGTTCATCCATCCGCCCACTGCAGCACCGATTACGGCACCACCCACTACCATGCTCACGATCGTTTCCTGTAACCATGTTTGCTTGTCTACACTCTCAAAATCCTCACGTATATAAAGTAGAGCCCCAGAAATAACACCTGCATATCCACTAAAAAGAAATGTATTAGCAACTAAGAACCATACATAGCAAACAAGAAATATATTAGCAACTAAGAACCATACATAACAGAGTAAGTCTTATGTAAAACGTCTCACATATCATTTAGTTATTGAATAAAAAAGATTTGTGCCACTAAAACTATTCGTAAAATTATCTCACGCAAATTTTTGTGTACATAGCATACCCGTATCATATCCAAAGAGGAGGCCTCCAATGCCAGCAGACAAAGCTAATTTCACAACATATGTATTACTTCTCCAGCTTTCTCTCTCATCAGCACTTTTTTCTCTCTCTCCTTTCTCAACCATTTTCAACCAAAACAAACACAAATCGTCATCATAAACCAGACAACATTAATTATCACATAGCACATTATTCAATATTCTAATTTTGGTCATATATACCTAGAACCAACCACCAACCTGTAAATGTGCCATAACCATCGATCTCTCCCTATATTTAGTTAATCATTATTAAAAAAGAAAAACAAAATGATTATATCACTTTAAGTCCAATAGACATGTAATTAACTACCACAAGTAATGTTCAAGGATTTTTTTTGAATAATTTTATAGGGTAAATTGCTCCAAAACCCCTTGTGTTTACGAAATTCTGCATCGGTCCCCCATCTGTTTTTAAAATTGCATGAAGTACACGTCTCATATCGAAAATTCGACACACGTCCCATTTAATTTAATTGTTGTTAACGGAGTTAAATTTTTACGGGAACTTCTTGTTATGCCCCTGATATACCTCTAAATAGTATTCCCCTTTGAATTAGAGAGAACATAGAGAAGAGAGAAAGGGTTAGGGTTGAGACAAAGAAATCTCGTCCATTATTCCGGCTAAATCATCCCGTTTTTCCGATAAAAAATAACTGCTGACGTTATGAGTGGTTTGAGTGGAAGCCGCGTGGGTGAAGGTGTGTCGGATTTCGCTGCGTTGCTGGTAGACTGCGAAAGGTATGTTCGAAGTTTCCAAAATGAAACATGAAACTATCTGTGCAGTTTCTGCTAAACACAGTGTTTTTGTTTTAATTTTTGGGATTTTGTCTAATTTTTAGGGTTTTCTGGTTTTAAGGTTTTAGGTTTTCTGTTTTCAGCGATTTGGGGCTTAGAGTTAGGGCTTTTCAATTTTTAACCCCCAGTTTCTTACAATTAGGCATTTGATGTAGGCATTTAGGGTTTCTAAAAAATAGACATTTAATTTTGGGTTTTAGGGTTTTGTTTTAGGAATTTAAGGTTTTTTCGATCAGGGAATTATATTAGGGTTTCTGCAATTAGGGTTTGAATTTAGGGATATAGGGTTTCTTCAATTGTAGATTTAATTTAGGGCTTAGGGTGTCTGCAATTAGGGATTTCAATTAAGGATTTATGGTTTCTTCAATCAGGGATTAGGGTTTTTTTTTTTTTTAAATTAGGGATCATGAATAGTGGGATTTCCCTTTTAAATTTTATCCATTTTCTGTTATATTCAACTGTAATGGAATGACTATGTACTAAAATTAAATTGTTTTAGGATGCTTTCCAAAATGAAATATGTGGGTGGGTTGAGGGTACACATACCACCAGTTGAAGCTGATAGGTTTTTCTTTAACAATTTACTTGAAATATATAAAGAATGCAATGGGAAAAGTTGTAATGTAGAAGTGTACTCTTGTTCACCTGGGGTAGATCTTGATAGGGGTTTGAAGGTTATTAGAGATGATAATAGTTTACTGGAATTATTCAATGAATACAAAGGATTGTTTGTCATTCCTTTCTATTTTGAGGACCAGCCATGTCCTCTTCTTGCTGTGGATAGTGAGAGTAATGTCTTATCCACACAGGAATCAGTCCCTTCAATTTGTTTTCAAACTGAGGGTGAGAAAGAGGAAAATGAGGCTGAGTTGGGTAAAGAGGGTATGCCAAGAGGTGTGGAAGAGGTAGAGGGAGAGAGAGAGATAGGGGGAGTGGGTATGACAATTGAGGGAGTGGCAAGAAGTGGGGAAGAGGTGGAGGGAGAAGGAATGCCAGAGGGAGTGGAAACTGAGGCTGATGAGTCATCTGATGAGGAGTACATGGTTGGTAGTGAGAGTGATGGTTCATCTGCATGCCCCTCTTGGATGTTTGAGGACTTTAAGAGCCTGAATATGATGATATATTTGCACCTGTGGCTTTTCCAATTGTGTGGTTATCCTTGAGAGGCCTGAAGATGATATATTTGAAGATGATGATATATTTGAAGATGATGATATATCTGCATTGTACCTGTGACTTTTTCCAATTGTGTGGTTATCCTTGCTGTCATGCCCTAGCTTGTATAGGGTTACATGGATTAAATGTAGATGATTATGCCCACTCTTTCTTCAAAAAAATGTCTACCTTTGAGTCTACAACCATATGAACAATTCTGTCCCTGGCATGCATGACTTTGAGTCATTTACTTTGGGTCCAATAACCCCTCCTGAGGTGAGAGTGAAAAGGGGCAGACCTAAAAAGAGGAGAAGACCTGATGGTAATGATCAAGGGGTTTATGAAAAAAAAGCATCAAGAAAGGGGCTTACTCATACATGCTAAATCTGCAACAAATTGGGTCACAACAAGAGAGGATGTCCTAACAAACCAACAAGAGAGGAAGTCCCTTTAGGAGAGAATAATGCACAAGAAGAGGTATGGATTAATGCTCAATCTGACTTTCTGTATAATATTGAGTTTTTTGGTTTTTCTTACTTGTTATCACCTGAATCTTTAACAGGGCACTCAAGATCCAACAGATAATGTATTTGATGAAGAATTTGCTCACTTTTTTGGTTGGTCTCAACATTAAGATCAGGTTGTTCTTTATTTCATACATGCTTAATTTTTCTTTTTTTAGTGTGTCATGCAAAAAACTGATATGTTTCCCATTTGTTCGTTGTAACAACACCTATTAATCTCACACAACAGTCCACTCAAACCTCAACCTTGAAAACCCTACACATTTGACAGGTGCACAAGATCAGATACCTGTTATACTCTTTGGGCTCTTGATATGTTTGACTAAACTGATGGGAATCTCATGCAAGATCTTTCTTTTGGCAGGGACATCAATCTGGAGAGTCATCATTGAAGAAGTCTAGGAAGCAAAATAATCCCCAAAGAAGATCAACAAGAATAGTTGAGAATTGAGGTACTTGAGGGGCAGGTTCTTTCAAGTTTATAACAATGCACATTTTGGATATATATTTGGTTTTGAGGTGGTAGCTTCTGTTTTGGGTATATACTTTGGATATAAGCTTCTGTTTTTGGATACAATTGGCTGGTTTAGGTATATATTTTGGGTGCAAAACTTCTATTCAACATTTTTGTAAGTATGTGACGCTTAACTACATAAGTGGGGTGATATATTTGTAGATGTTGGTTCAAAAATCTGGGCATATTTTGGCAGAATATCAGGTTGTAGATGGTGGTTTTGTTTTGAATCTTTGAAATGATATTTGTGTGCAGTTTAGTACATTGTTGTTTTCATATCTCAATTTCAGCTTTGGGTAAATTGTTTTTGCTCAGCAATTAGAACTTACATTAACATTTACTTTTAAAAAAATGAGGATTAAATCATGATTGCATATTCATATTCATACCAAATTACATAAAATATCAAAATTACAAATCATTGAAACTAATTACTACAAATTTAAAGTACTACTTCTTGAGAAGTACTACAATGACAAGAAGCACCAACACAATGTAGATTAGGGATTTGATAGTTGCTTGGGTTTTTTTTCAAGCTTTTGAATCTTCATTGAGAGATCATTGCATTTGGAAATCAACAATGTAGAATTACTGTTCACGGGAGACTCCACTTCTTCCTCCAAATCCGGCATTTGCATTTCACTCGAAGAATTCTTCATTCCAATTGATGTCGGTTCAAGCCAAGCAAAATACCCACATTGATATGACCGGCATGTGCAAAACAATTTGCCCACTGTAGTTTTGGACGGACCAACAACTTTAATTTCAACATTTTTACGACAATAACACTTCTTATTACTATATCTTAAATCTAATGCTTCTTCATTTTTTGACATTGATGCCCTAAATGTGGAAGACATTGATCCTATTAAATTGTAATAAATTGAGTAAGTGAGTTTATATAATTTTGAGTAAAAAATTAAAATTAAAAGCATTTAATTAAACATATATAATGCAGCAGGGGGCATTATATAAAAGCATTTAATTAACTGGAATGACAATTTAAATTTTATAAAACAATGATAATTTAAATTAAATAAATACCAAGTAATTTTTTTTTTACCTTAGGTGGGTGTTTGTTGGGCAGCAGGGGGCTGTTGGAAGGTGTGGGAAGGGGGGATTTCATGCAATTAAGAGTAATTCAAAATATGCAAACATATATAATGCAAAAGAGGGTTAGTTTGGTCTTTTTGCAGTCAAATAACGGTCAAAAATTAATAAGTTTCGCACATCAGGCGCGTGCCCCGCACATTCGTTATCAGACGTGTAATTCATGCAATTTTAAAAGCACAGAGGAGACCGACGTAGGATTTCATAAACACAAGGGGGTTGCGCGCATTTTACCCTCATTTTATATATATATATATATATATATATATGTATAGCTACTATTTTTTCTCTCTGAATTTTATTGTTTTTTAATAAATTTGATCATAATTTAGTTAGACTATCATTCATGTGGTCTTTTTTTTTAACAAGAATAATTTATGTGTCGTGTTGTATAAAACAACAATAATGATAGTATTTCACAATAATTGACATTATCTTCCATAAAACCAAAAAAAAAAAAGCAAACATTGCTACATATTTTCTAGTTTTCATTATATATGGGGTATAAAAATATGAAAATCACATATTATTTTTTAGATAAATAATTGTTTTGACAAACCTATTTACATTTTATCATTTTAATTCCTAGCATTTTAACAGTTAATTTACTAATCGTATTCTATCTCAATATTTCATACTTATTTTAATAAATCTGATATTTTGTAAACTTAAGAAATGAGTACTACAAAGATCTTTAAATAAACTTAGCAAGAAACTCATACATAAGTAATTAGTAGTATAAATGAACAATCAACATGAATACTAATACACAAGAAATTTATGCAAAAACTTAAATGAGATCGTTCTCTTTTATCCATCAACCAAACTATTTATACAAATTTATGTGTAAAATGAAGTGTGAGTTGTGGGTTGACCCATCTCGCATAAAATGATCCGTAAAATGGTCTCACATCAAACTTACTCACAGATTTATTGACCAACATGTACAAATATAGATTTTCTTTTATGGTATTATTAACAACCAATATTAGACATTTATATCCATTTTATTCTAGTGATTAAATAATTGAAATTCTATCCCTGCTTTTGATCAAATAAACATGGTCAAGCTACATTAATGAAAGATATTTCTCATGATCTAGGCTATCAACTAGCTCAAATATGTTGTGACACATAAATTATAAGTTAACATTTAATAACTAGATAATTAATCCTTATATGTACTAGTCTACAGTGCAAAAAGTGGGGTGCACACACATTAATTTAATGAGGCTTACAAATATTAATTCCGTAAACTATTACTCTCTCCGTCTCAACTCAACTTATCTATTTGTCATTTTAGTTTGTTGCAACTGAACTTGTCAGCCCATAAATGACAACAAAAGTCAAATATTAATATCCTCATATTTCATCTTTATTACAAAAATGACATTCAAAAGCAAAAAACAATCTTAAAATGTCACAAAAGTCAAACACTTATAGCCCTATATTTCAGCCTTATTACAAAAATATCACCAAATTATCTTAAAAAATAATAGTCAATTGTTTTTTCCTAACCTTCGTACCCGGTCAAATTAGACAAGTTCAATCGGGACGGATGTAGTATTTATGAAATTATATTGAGAAAAATATTATTAAATTAGGACAGGGAAGGTAGACCACCCTGTCATGGCAATGACTTCATATCTGTCCAAAGGCACTGGTAACTAACAGTAGGCCACCTCATCATTCACTACTCTTTCATATTCTCTCTTTGCCCCTTCATCTTTCTGATCATTTTATTTTTGCCCCCACTAATTTGTTGATGGAAAAACGAGTAAATTAAGCCGATCATGTTTTTCAAAGACATATATGATTGATTCATTGAAGTTTATTTAGGAACAAAGACAACATTAATATTTGATAAGTCTATATTTTCAATCCATTTTCAATAATACTTCTATTTCAACTAAACTCTATTAATGTTGATGAAATAAAGAGTCGAAATTTACCAATTTTTTTGTTTGCCTATTTATAACATTATTGAGAACTATAATGATTTATATAATAGTATTGTTGTTTTTCAAATACATGAGAACTTTGATGGACTATATATACTTGGATTAAAGATGAATGACTCTATTAAAAAAATTAGAAATAAATGTTAAGCTATGTTTAGCAATACTTTTGGGTACATTGGTTTGAATTTTACATAGATGATTTTATATGTTGAATTCTTGTTTGTTTTAAGATGTTAGAATCAAAATTTTCAATTCAAAATAATTCTATCCTATTATGACTAAAATTTAACCGAACCCCTTATTTTTTATTTTGGTAAATTAGCCTCACTAACCATTCCTACATAAATATTTGTCCAACTTAGCCTTTCACCTAATTTTCAAATAAATATTAAATAAAAATAAATTAAATGAAATCTGTTGTACCAAATAACCATGCATCACGCGTGTATCATATCCCAGAGCGCGTTATATGAGTTCTGAACGTAAAAACGATTACAAATTATAATATATTTCTAGTATTTAAGTTACATAATTTTGAAATATAGACTATTTTACTAAAAATTTACAAGCATGGTATTCTTAAATAATAATTTATGTTGACTGAGCTATTTAAATAAAAATCTCTTTTATTTTCAACACATTTACAAAATTTTAAATTGACTAAATATTCACAATTTTGAATTGAAAATGGTCGTCTCAAATTACATAATTAATGGCATATATTGTGGTTGATAACCCTTGCAGAATTAAATATAAAATCATCAACTATGCATATTTTCAATGGAAACTAATAAAATGTTCACGATAATCACATCAAAATAAATGTTCACAACTGATATGTAATAATCTGATCCCCTAAGAATATGTTAATTGATATTAATTGATATGTTTGATATATAACACATCAACAGTGAACATATATTAATGTGTTTATGGTGAGTAGTGTAGCATAACTGAAATATTATATTTACACAATTTTTTTTTAAAGAACATAGAGGACCTTAAAACCAAATACCCTTAAATATGGGGGCTGTTTTATAATTTTAGAAAAGTGCTTTTCCTCAGACACGAAAAACTCTCTCTCCCTTTTTTGACTCTTTTCTGCGTGTTTTCTCTCTCATAAGTCTTTCTTCAGCTACCGGAGAAGAAAAGAAATGGGAGTTCCGGCGAGAAGAGGCGGCGGAGGAGCCGTTATGGCGGTGGATGTGCTGAGTGACCGAGCAGCACAGATGAGAGAGGCTCTGGTTAAGAGCCAGTCCATCACAGATAATATGGTCTCTATTCTAGGCTCTTTTGACCACCGTCTCTCTGCTCTTGAAACCGCCATGCGTCCTACCCAAGTATTTATCTTCTATCTCCTTCTTTCAATTTGTTGTAGATTGATGTCTCTGTACCTAAGTTCAAATTTTATCATCGATCTGCTTTGTTTCTGTTAGTTACGTTTTTCTTCTAGTTTTGTAAATATGCAGCGCTTTTGAACTTAATTTTGTTGTGGAGATGATCAACGGAACGCGAAATGAACAAGGAAGAAGATCTAGTTTCTCGCTTGATTGATATTTATGCATATTTTTTAATTATGGTAACCGCTATTTGTAGAGTGGGGGACTAAACAATTGATCTGAATCTTTCGGCCTATCAGCTCTTCTATTTGAATCTTCTATTTTTCATTGTTCTTGTCGTTTTCATTTCTGTGTATATTTTTAGTGTAAGTTAATGCTTATCATATCATTGGTAGGACTTGAGTTCCTAGATCTGTCATTGCTGCATTTGCTACAATCAACATGCTCCCAGTTTTGGACTTGTTATCTGTTGTAATCAGTGCAATCAAGTGTGCCTCTCCATCACAAAATGAGATTTCTACTTGTCGATTTGGATCACCTTAATTTCTTCCTCTTTCATATAATGACAATCTTATTTCCTGAAGTATAAATTAAATACTGATGTGAAACTTTAACCCTTTTGAAAATGGAACCACTGAATTGGGTTTGAAGTGGTGATAGTAAAGAGTGCTTAAGTGCAATGGTTGCCATTTGCAGCTTCGCTTGATTGATTTTTAATATCGCAAGAAGCTTAAGAAAATGAACAATCAATTTCAAGAGCATTATTTGGTCAGAACCTTTAACATTGTTTAGTATCTGCCTCCGTTCATGAATTACTTTGGAAAAATGATGAGAAATATAAGAGAAAACTTGAAATATTTACTTATATCTGTTATTTTAGTGATTACTCATCCTTAGGAAATGGATTAACTTCCTGATGCAGTTTGTACAATTCTTTTTTGGAGTTTCAATTCAAAATTTCATTAGTTTGCCTCCTAATTTTCACTCCAGACTATATTTTCTATCATTTTGACTTGCCTCTGTCTCCAATAGAAGAACCTAAATTACTATCTTCACCTAGTGTTTTGGCCTCACTTGTTATGCCTTGATATGTGTTCATGAACCTTATCGAGTGGAAATATATAACATCTTTTACCTGGAAATCTCAAATGAATTTGGTGGTGTTGTATTTCGTAATCAACTGTTTCTCACTCAATCTACATTTTCTTTTTGTAGATTAGAACACATGCTATTAGGAGAGCTCATGAAAATATTGATAAGACTCTGAAGGCTGCTGATGTCATATTGTCACAGTTTGATCTTTCTCGCCAGGTGAGATTCTGTATAATGTCTAATATTTTGTTCTTGTTTGCTTAATCTGGAGTGTTTTGGAGGAGACATGTATTGACTGTCTTCGAGATAAATTTCACATCCCTTCACAATTAATGTAGACAATATCACTGAACTCCATATTTCCCTAATTTTAGTTCGAGATTAGGTTGACTGCATCCTGAGGGAATGGTATGCTTCATGGGAGTCTGGGCAGTCATTGCCATGTGATCACTATTTCTAGTTTTATGCCTTCCAGTTGGGAATTTTTTTTTTTTGCACAAGAATGTAGGAGATGTAAAAAGTAGTTGATCAACTTGATCCAGCTTTGGTTAATGCCAGTGCATGAGTTGTAAAATTTCTTCCTTTGACACACATCAAAATTACTAGATCATGCTTAGTGGAATTGAATATGAGAAATTGAGTAGTGAAATAAGTTGATATCATGTGGAATCGGTAACGATCCAATAGAAAGTATGTTGGTTCATTAAGTGTTAGGAAAATGATGAAAATAAATTCTTCTCTAAAAAACCTATGTTCAAAGCTTACCCTTAACTGTTTTGATTCACCAAGGGCAAATGTAATAGAAGAATAAAATCTCATGCTAACTCTATTTGCAAATATATTACTTGTTCTACATTTAACTATGAAGTGAGGGTGTGCACTTCATAGCAAACTGGGTTTTTAATTCATCAGGATTTAAAAAAAAAATTGGCTAGCAGGATTTTGTTATTACCAATTTTTTTACTCAAGATGTTTTAGATTCAGGGAGATAGTCGGTTGCTTAAAAATCCAATAGGGTTCAAAATAATTTATATCCCCCTCTAAACTTTGAATATATCCTTTCTTTTCTATTTAGGCACTCAAGTTATTATCTGGGATCACTGCTTTTGATCTCCTTCTCAAATTCACATTTTCTGTTGACATCTGTCCACAGGCTGAGGCTAAAATACTTAAAGGGCCACATGAGGACTTGGAGAGTTATCTTCAAGCAATTGATCAGCTAAGGAATAATATCCAATTTTTCAGCAACAACAAAAGTTTTAAGAGTAGCGATGGAGTGCTCAACCACACAAATAGTTTACTTGCCAAGGCTATATCAAAGCTGGAAGAGGAGTTCAGACAACTTTTGTCATCTTACAGGTACGTTGTCCCTTTCCTGAGATGTTTTTTGGATTAAACATAATCTTAAAACTAATTATTCTGATTAATGGCCATTGTCATAGTCAGCTTTAACTCAGCATAATCCAAACTTCCCACATCAAGAAAACAAGAGTACTTGCACCCATTATGATATTGTCAACTCCACAATTATGTATATCCCCATAAAAAAATAAATTGGTTGTAACATAATCAATGGTAAGAGTTCTAAAAGTGATGACAGGCATGACATAATTCTCGACAAATAAGCATCTCTTTTAGAAGTATTCTATCGTAACATGTTATGTTTTTTAACAGCCTTTATATTAACTTTATGGTTTTCATGATTTAGCACCGTATCATTCCTCGGGATCTTCCACCCCATTTCACTTGTTTTTTCAGTTTCATGATTGTGTTTTGCTGCTTGTTTCTTGTAAGTTCATTCATTATATGTGAAGCAAGTGTATTGCAGTATTTATTTGCTTGTTAAAATTTTGTACTCTTCTTGAATTTTCTTACTTTCAGCAAACCCATTGAACCTGAAAGACTTTTTGAGTGTCTCCCAAATTCTATGCGACCATCAGGATCACCTGGTGAATCAAGTGGCAAGATTCCATCATCCCATGGTCATCCCGATCATCAACAAAATACAATGGAAAATTCCGTATATACTACACCTACTCTGATTCCACCTCGAATTTTACCTTTGCTGCATGATTTAGTACAACAGATGGTACAAGCTGGGAATCAACAGCAGTTACAGAAGATATATAGGTAACATATCTGTTCTGCTCAGTAGCTGCTATGGTAGTAATAGTTCTTCCTCTTTCTCAAAAGATCATATTTTCCTACATAACAAACATCAGTTGTAAAATTGGTCTGAGAGTGACTCAAAAATGATACCGTTAGATAGAATATCGACTTTAAATCAGAGTTTTAAAATTGGTCTGAGAGTGACTCAAAAATGTTACCGTTGGATAGAATATTTCCAATGAGGTTATTTTTTCTTTCCACATAAGTTTTGCCATCATTCCCAATCTCTAAATTGCGGTGGATAGCCAAAGCAGCTGGAAAAATCAATTTAGGTTTCATTTTTCTCCAGTATAATAAATGTTTTGTACCATGTAGGGATATCCGATCTACAGTTTTAGAAGAAAGCCTTCGCAAATTGGGAGTAGAAAAGCTTAGCAAAGATGATGTCCAAAAGATGCAGTGGGAAGTATTGGAAGCTAAGATTGGTAATTGGATACATTTTATGCGAATTGCTGTAAGTACTGTTAATTTGCTTGTGTTCATTTCATCAAGATTGTTTGATTTATAGGAACTAATGCAATAACCCTGAAACAGGTCAAATTGCTGTTCTCTGGAGAACGTAAAGTCTGTGATCAAATGTTTGAGGGCTTTGATTCTCTCATGGATCAATGCTTTGCTGATGTAACAGCTGGGAGTGTGGCAGTGTTACTTAGCTTTGGAGATGCAATTGCCAAAAGCAAGAGATCCCCTGAGAAGTTATTTGTACTCTTAGACATGTATGAAATTATGAGAGAGCTTCACTTGGAGGTAAGGACCAATTTCAGTTGAGCAACCATCGTGAGACATGATGCTAGTATAGTGATGAAAATCTCACCTTTGCCTTGATTTTTATTGAGTTTTAATTGATATTTGAGCCATCAAGTAAAACTTTGTTTTTATTGTATCTGTTGGCAGATTAATATTGTGACAAGTCTGTGGCAGATTGTATTAGTAACTCTGGTTTAGTGAAAGGCTATCTTTTTCCCCTAGAGGGATCTACATGATAAAGGGCAACATATGCCTGACCCTTGAATAAGCCAGTTATTACCTTCAGTACTAGTGGAAAGATAGTAGAATTAATAATGATAACAAAAAAAGCTGTGGATGGTTTGTCTACTCTTGTTCAACTGTTTGAAGGATTAAAACTCTGAGAAGGCTAAAGAGCATCTAGGTCAGGCATACTTGTATGGGAGTTTTTGGTGTGGACTGTCTAGTCTCATTTTCTGTGCTAATCTATTGAGTTGATTTCAATGTGAGTACTGATTTCTTGAGCAATAAATCAGATTCATGGTTCGATTATAACTGTAGTTTTTAATTTTCCTAACTTTTCTCCATGTCTTTTCCACATTTTATTATGTTCTAGCTGAGGTCGGTTTGCACTTCTAGCTGTACCATGGTCCTGTGCAACAACTATATTTAGCATGCTGAAGTGGCTTTTGATTGCTTCCTGTGAAGTATGATGAATTTCTGTTTGGTCTTCCATGGACAATTGTTAATCCTATATCATAACTTAATCTTTTCTCTTATTAGTGTTGGACTTATTCTATAGATATAAATAAGTGTATAATTGACCGTTTGAGATCCCGCTTTTTGTGCCTTTGTATTTTTTGGCATCTAGTATTGACTATGGTATCAAGATCATGAAGTTAGACCATATTGTTTGATGAGGCTTCATAACATGACATGGCTTGAAAGAATTGTTAAATGAATTAAGTTTAACACAAGCTGCATTTTGGCAGATAGAAGCACTTTTTAGAGGTAAAGCTTGCAGTGAAATTAGAGAATCTGCCTTGGGATTGACAAAAAGACTTGCTCAAACAGCACAAGAGACCTTTGGTGATTTTGAAGAAGCAGTTGAAAAGGATGCTACTAAAACTGCAGTTGCAGATGGGACTGTCCATCCTCTTACAAGCTATGTGATAAACTATGTGAAATTCTTGTTTGAGTAAGTCACCTAACTTCATCTTAGTGTTTATGGTAAGCTTTTGGAGCTACTGAGTTTATTGATCATTAGAATTGTGTCAAGTTATCACTTATAAGTGATAGCATGAAAGACGAAAAAAACGTTAAAACCCCTTTTTGTATAATATTGCATTGCAATGTGTATCTTTAATTTTCTAAGGAACTAGATAAGATTCCAATTATCTCTTATCATTTAAATATTCGTTCCAATATGTTACTGCAGTAGTTGTACATCCAGACTACTACTCCGTGATCTAAATGGTAAGATTGACATTTCAAATTAGTATAAGACACATGTCCCATTAAATATTGAGGGAGTATCTTTTCTGCACTGTTTGGTAATATTTACACTAAATGTTTTATATTACACTTCTTAAGGATGAGCACAACTCTAAATATTGGAACATTGTCTTATGTGATATGGGCTTTCGCATTTGTTACCCATCTAATGTGATCATTTTAATCTCAATTAAGTATAGAAAATGGAGAAAGAGTTGTGGGCCTATGTTCAATTGATTAGTTTCTGAGAAGCTCTAAATATTAAGTAGGCATTTATTCCCTCGACAATATAATGTATACGTTTTATTGATCCGTTGTAGAACCCACTCTGTATAGTGACTGAATGTTCATTACTTTATCTCTGTTAGAATGTTTTTTGATGCAAAAGTTGCAGTATTAGGTTTGTAACCATCATTTATTATTTTGCAGCTACCAATCCACTCTGAAGCAACTTTTCCAAGAATTTGAAAGTGGAGATGACTCAAATTCTCAGCTCGCTGCTGTCACAATGCGAATTATGCAGGCTCTTCAAACAAACTTGGATGGAAAATCTAAGCAATATAGAGATGTGTCTCTGACTCATTTGTTTCTTATGAACAACATTCACTACATGGTCAGATCGGTTCGCAGGTTCGTGGCAATTTATCTATAAATTATGCACATTGTTGGTTGTTGTGCTCGTATATATGGTTGATTGTTTTCTGGTTACTTGTAGGTCAGAAGCAAAAGATTTGTTAGGGGATGATTGGGTTCAGAGACATCGTAGAATTGTGCAGCAACATGCAAACCAATATAAGCGGGTTGCTTGGGCAAAGGTTCTGCTTTTCTTTCTTTTCCTTCTAAGATGCACATGAGCTAACCAATTTTTTGTTTTTTATAGCTACACTAGTACTTTTTATGAGGATCCCAGTTTTTAGAGGTCTGCAATTTATGTGTGATCCACTATTCTTTTTATGGTAGCTAGAATAATATGCTCAATGCTGTATGTGGCTGATATATCATCTAAGTGGTGACTAATTCATTCATTCATTGGAATCTGGATATATATGTATATATATATCTTTGTTTATCCCTCTGGCACTCAAACAATCAAGGTGTGTAGGTTCTGTGAGACCTTGCATGTCTCCACTTGCGTGGTTGTAAACACTATCCTGCTCAAAACACACACCAGAGTATTATTTCTGGTCCCACATGAAACTCTTGCTGTTGACTAGGGCACTGTCAGTCCCATGGTCTTAGATTTTGGAATCCATATCATGCTGTAGTTTTAGACTGAGCTATTCAAATCTTTCTTGTACTGTTCGTGATTTTGTTTAAAGTGACTTGTAACATGAAGTCACCCTTCATGGGCACTGACTAAAACTTCATGACATCATCCAATGAAGAATGATTTCAACGGAAGGGATTAAATTCTTGTCCACCCTACTTCCCATCTTTAAAGGGTATTTCTTTTCTTTAATCTTTTTTACTAAAAAGAGGTCTAGGTTATTGTTGGGATTAATAAGGAGCTTATAACAAATAGCACAACAATATTTTGTAGGACCACTATATTTCAAGTAGTTCACTTTCTATATTGGTTTTTCTCTTATTTAGTGGAAGAAAGGTTCAAAGAAGCTTAACATAGATGCACAATCTTTTTTATGCCTTTTCCAGATGGTTGAAGCAGTAATGCATCAATATCTATATCTTGGACCATACGTTTCTCTAAATTTTTATAATCCTGTTAATATTCATCACTATTTAGTGGATTGAATAAGATATCTAAAACTTTGTTCGGAACTTTCTGTTATATTCCGATAAAATATGTTCGCAAAATAGTCCTCCACCTAAAACTGCACTTTTATTTGCCTTTCGCTTGATAGATTCTGCAGTGCCTCTCTGTTCAAGGCCTGACTTCATCTGGAGGTGGTAGTGCTGTTAGTGCTGATGGAGGAAATAGTAGTGGAGTTTCTAGAGCGATCATCAAGGACAGGTGCTTTTAGTATATATTAATCCCAGAAAATGTCCATTACCCCCTTACTTCTAAATGTTGACCAGTTACTTGTTAGACATTTGACTAATCATTGCTTTGCATTCTCTAGATTAAAGACATTTAATATCCAATTTGAAGAGCTTCATCAAAGACAATCCCAATGGACAGTCCCTGATACCGAGCTTCGGGAATCTCTGAGACTTGCTGTTGCTGAAGTCTTGCTTCCAGCATACCGTTCCTTCATTAAACGATTCGGGTATGTGCTCCCAGTCCCTTAAATAAGTACCCATATTAATTCTTTCTTGTATAAATACTTTTGGAAGATTATTGTGTTCATATAAGCATTATCTAAAAATACTATTGAGCAACGAGATACAACAATTAGCTTATCACTCTATCGACATTAAAAACAGGCCTTTGGTTGAGAATGGTAAGAATCCCCAGAAGTACATCAGATACACACCCGAGGATCTTGAACATATGCTTGGTGAATTTTTTGAGGGCAAAACCTTAAATGAACCTAGGCGTTAAGATTTTGATTCGGCTCAACTCTTTACAATAGGCTGCTGTGGATGTCTCGACTTTCAGTATCATCTCCATCTTCAAATATCTTCGGAATTGTATCTACGTACATGTATGCCCATTTGTCCGAGTAGGTTTTCAGGCATTGTTATGCTAAATGCGGGATATCACCCATGTAATTAATAATATTGGTCCCTTGCTATATTAACATAAGAATTTTTGTAGTGGGGCTGTGTTGAAAGCTTTTGTCATGTGAAATGTCAATAAATATGTGTTCATTGTTGCCTTTTTTGTTATCAAGAATTGGAAGCTGTTCGCTTGTGCTGTAATATTGTAGAGTGAAAAGAAATTTGATAGATGTTTGATGGAGAATTTTCAGTTGTGTGTGGTATCATATTTTACCAGCATTATTTAAGTATATGATCAAAATATAATAAAAATATTGGCAGAGATGACATTGTTATACAGAATGTATTTGTAAGAGTATATTCATTGATAGTGGAATATTATTGTGAAATACCATAATCTACATAAGTGTTTAAAATACGCTAGACGTTGGTTGAGTGCTTGACTAGCGCCTAGGAGGCCTACCTTTGTATCTAAATTATGTAGGTTTATTTTAGATATTTTTCTTGATTTTCTATCTTCAAATAATATTTTTGGAAATAATATATATGTATAGTTTATGTTGGAGCACAATAAAATCTCAATATCTCTTCTGAATTATATTTATATATAGTTTATTCAATGATTATTAACTCATTTTTAATTTATATTTCTCAATTTTTTAATTTTCTATCTATATCTAATTACATAATAATAGTCTGCTAGAAGTTTATGATATATAGATAATACCGTCATTTAAAAAAAGAAACAAAAAAATGAAAAAAAAAATGTTGGTGCTTAGGACCGTTTAGACCCACCTGGGCCGTATTTTTCCGTCCAGTCCTGTCTAGAAAAATCTCTTTTGAATTATATTTATATATAGTTTATTCAATGACTATTAACTCATTTTTAATTTATATTTCTCAATTTTTAATTTTTTATTTATATCTAATTACATAATAATAGTCTGCTAGAAGTTTATGATATATAGATAATACCGTCATTTAATGAAAGAAAAAAAAAAGAAACAGAAAAATGAAAAAAAACTTGTAAAGATCTGATTTTTTTTTGGCTATTATGCCTGATTTTTTTTTTTAAAAATATTTTCTTCCTAAAATAGTATCCCTAATAACTTTACAAGCTTGATCAATTACGAGTTTGACATCATTAGTAAATGTAAATATTCAAAATGGAACTAAATTATATTTTTTAACAAGATTATATGTGCTTAATATCGTAAAACTTCTTATTATTTCAATTGCTTCATCTTTCAGTTTAATAATGGCAATATGAAGAGGAGGAGCTTCACACGTGTGAGAAAATTGAGTGTCCTGCAAATGGACAAGAATTTGCCACGTGGCATCCCGACCAATCACCCTTCTTTCCCCCTTGTTCAACACCATCCACCTTTCTCTCTCATAACTCTTCTTCTCTCTCCTCTCAATTCCCATAACATGGAGAAACGCCCACAAGGTATGATCTTTTGCACTTGTTCCTACTTTTCTTGCAATTCTTGATCTGTTTTCCTACATCTTTCTTTTTCCTGCGTTAATGTCTTCAAGATTCACTCTTTTTTTTGTCTTTTTAATGGGGGTTTTTGGTGAAGACAATGGAGGTGATGTTGTTAAGGATCAAATCAGGGAAGGGTACTGCAAGGAAGCATGTGACTACAGACCATCAAAAAGTTTGTCGGATCATATAATTCCTCATATTCTCAACCTGTAAGAGAGATTTTTGTTTTTCAATTTGTTTTGGAAGTGATTCTTGAATCTTATGCCATGTACTATGTGTGTTGTGTGTGCTGATAATCAAAGCAAATTACTCGATGCTCCATTTTGGATTCTGTGGTTTAGTTGCTAGAAGCTTGTTTCATCTTCATTTATAAAAAGATTTCATACTGATTGATAGTGAAAAAACTAACACATAATCTTTGAGGCTTGATAGCGATTGAAACAAGCAAATATCTTGTTTGATTGAAATTATGGTGAAATGGGACATAAGTGGTACTAAATTGTGCATTGAGAAGTAATGCAAAAAATTGTCAACAACTTGATCACTCAAGATAGATTGATTTGAGCTCACACAGATATGTCAGTATGTTAAAATCTTGATTTGAATTAACATTCTTCATTAGATATTGATATCTTTTGTTAAAAACAGTCAGTTTTATGATATGCCTGGTTTTTTTAGCCAGAATGGATGCATCAGGTTCTTGCGTTTTGAACGTTCGATTAAATGCTCGTTTTTTCACAAGTTGGGTGTCATTGATTTCAGATATGCTTCTCGTGCAAAACCTCAAGATTTTGAAATTTACGCGCCCCACGCAATCTTTCAAGACCCCCTTATGTGTGCTCATGGGTATGCTATATCACTCAATGCTGCTTTCTATTCATAATGAAAAAAAGGATATATATTACTTTACTAAGATGTTCATATAATGAAGAACATGTAAAAACTTTGATTCTTGCAGGGTACAACAGATCAAATCAGCATTCTATTCACTTGCCAAGGTTGTACCATGTTTCTATCGTCTTGCCATTTCTCACATTCGTTTACTCTATAATCAAAATCTCCCTTTTTTTAGGTCTTTAGCGAATCAAGAATCGTGGACTACACTATCAATGAGAAGACGATTTCCCCCGGAAAAACAGAGGTAAGAACCTGAACACCACCTTTACCTTTTCATTACATGGTAACATAATATTCTTGAATGTATGCCCATCCAGATACTGATAGACAACAAACAATATTACAAGTTCCTTGGAAGAGACATAGATGTCGTCTCACTTATCAAACTGTACACAGAGGACGGCAAGATTGTCCGTCATGAAGACTGGTAATCATCCCTTCATATCTACTATATGTTTGTCCCATTACTTGTTAGTCTCCATCGGTTGAATCAATACAAGTTGATGGTCGATTTTGATTGTGGTAGGTGGGACAAGAAACCGATATGGGATAGAGAGACGGTTAAAGTGCCGCTTGTGGGGCGGCTCGTTGAGGGGACACGACGAGTGTCCATGCTGGCAACTCATGCTCTCATGAGGTTTGGGAAGGATCCATCCACCTAATGCAATTTTGCAAACACTTTGTGTTACTCTATATATACAAGGCAATTCTGATCTTGTTTTCATCCTTGTTTTATAGTACTGGAATAAGAATAGGCTAGCTAGAACAGATGAAACATGGAATACATAATCTACTATAATTCTGAAGAATATGTAGCAATTTTTAGTGGTGTGAAATTGTTGTTATTTGGCATTACTTATTTGTTGGTTTCTTGAATTGAATCACAATGTTCATAGCAGAAATAAATCACTTACAAATTACAACATACCTTATAAACTAGATGGAGAAGAAAATTACAGAGAGAGAGAGAGAGAGAGAGAGAGTGCAGAATGAATTAATGGAGAATGCTGTTTTGCATCATCTGAATTAATATAATATTCTTTCTATAAGTAAAATATGTGACGGGCCTAAAATATATTGCTTGTTTTTAAAAATTTTAGGGCCCAATTCTTCGTTGGCCCATACATAAGTCCATCACTTGATGGATCTGCTTCAACCAAACCCATTGCCATTCTTAATTTCTCATATTAGCAATCTCTCTCTCTCTCTCTCTCTCTCTCTCTCTCTCTCTCTCTCTAAATCTTATATTAGCAATCTCTATTATTACTAGAACAATTAAAAAATTAATAATTTTATGTTTTGTCCACTAGTTCATATTTTAAGTCTTTTCATATAATATAATTAATTTAATTTAATTAAAAATTATTGGTATTTTGAAATTTACTTGGGACTCTTATTTCAAAATCTAACAATTCAACTACATTATAACTAATATACTTTTTTTTCTCTTCTGTAAATACCCCACTTGAATCTCTGAATCTCCAATATAAATTCTTTTTTTTTCCTTTTGCATGGGTTCTCTCTCTCTCTCTCTCTCTCTCTCTCTCTCTCAACCCCACATCCCACTGGTAGCTGATCATGAACAAGAATGACCTAACAATCATTGGGAACAGCATCATCAAAACCATATCCAATATCCCACCAAAAACAAAAGAAAAAAGAAAATTCTTGTTGCCTTTTATGTGTTTCAATCCTCTTTTTGACTACTGAGTGACTCATCAGCCTTCCCTACATGAGGTTTATTAACTATTTTTTTCTTTCTCATTTTATTTCAACTTTTTATCTATAAAAATCCATAGTAATAATGGGAATATGATGATTTGATTTGTGGGATCCAAGGCATTCATCATGATTTATATATATATATGAGAGAGAGAGAGAGAGAGAGAGAGAGAGAGATTGGTAATAATTTGATGATGGGAGGAGTTAGAGATCCAAGGCATGATCCCTTACTTTCATGCAAAAAAGAATAAGTTACAATTAGAAAGAAAAGAAAAAAGCTTTATGAAAGCATTAGATGGTGACCATATTTAAAAGAGCCATTTCTACCTTTTCTTTTCCTAAAGAAACACTGCAAAAGATCATTGTGTTGAAACTTTGTCTCCATTCCAACATTCTCTCCTTTTGTCACACACACTAAAGCATTCATATATACATGTGTATATATATGTGTGTATATATAGAATAAACTTGTCTTGGCTAATATTGTACTATCAAGAATTACAAAAAGTTGAATTGCCTTACAAAAGTATCTGCATAATGCTCACTTTGGACATATATTTATCCTTGGAAAAACACATTTAGTGCCCCTTTTGCTTTTTTCTCTCCTTTGGGATTTTTCCCTAGCTAGTATGTATACATACAGAGAGAGAGAGAGAGAGAGAGAGAGAGAGAGAGAGAGAGAGAGAGAGAGAGAGAGAATCATTAATTTCTTGATTATAGTTGAAGATCTTGCTTTCCTTTGAACGGCAACTTGTGATAATAATTTAATCATAGCCACAAAAGATGATAATTCAATCATTGTTTTTGGACCAATTAATAAATATTTAGGCACACATCTCACATGCACCTTTTTTAGAATTTCTAAACATTAATTAATTATTGCAGATAAATTAATTTATAGTATAGTAAACATACAAGAGGAGTGAATGAAAGTCAAATTAAAGGTTTTGCAAATGATGCATTCATTATGCATCATTATATATGTGATAGTAAGATAAAGACTATTTCAAATTTATTTAATATATTGTGGCAATATAACATTAATCCTTTTCTTTTATGATTATCTCATACATAGTTTATAATTAATAATGTGAAATTACCATATATTATTCAGACCATTTTAATTTATATCATATGTATCACAAGAGTTGAGAGTTTTAATGGAACATTCGAGCAATTGTTTAATTGAAATTCACAATAGTAAATGCATGATAATGTACAGGTTTATATATATATATATATATATATATATATGAATTCGAAATTCATCCTATCATTTTTTTAAATTCCGATTTTAACAATTTGAGTGGAGTTGAAATATATACATTTCAAATCTTGCTTAAATCACTAATCAATCCAAACCTATTCTAGAGTTTTTTTTTTTTTTTCAAATAATAATATTTCTTGAATTTTCATATAACCAAACTGAATATATATAATTAGGATATATGAAAACTAACAAATACTGCTGATCATTAGTTAAAACATAGTTACAATATCATTTCTCAATGTTCTTTAAATGTAACTAAAATTGATTTTAACCTAAAAATCAAACATATATAGCAGAGAACTATTAGGACATAGATAGAAAATATTGGTGTGATAATTTATTTCAGCACCAATCATATGCTACCTCCGTCCCAAAATAAATGTCGTTTTAGCAAGTAAAATTTATTCTAAAATAATTGTCGTTTTTGGATTTCAATGCATGTTTATATGCAATATACTATAGACCACCTCTATTTACTTCTCCCAAATTAAATGTTGTTAAGAAAGGAAAGAGAAAAAGACTTCTCATAAATTAAACTTAAATAGAGGTAGATCAGACTTTTAATCATATTCCTTAATTTATTTATAAAAGATTAAAACGACATTTATTTTGGGACGTAGTATTTAATCTGACGATACAAATGATCAAAATTCATAGTATTTCATTAATCCCATAATGGGATCAAAGCTCGAGGTGGTGTCTGCTGTTGAGTGTTGACAAAGACAAGCACCAATCATCAGAAAGCTTCTAATAAAGGGGCACTAATAATTCCTGAAAGTTAGGGTTTGAGATTACTAATCCAAATTAAATTTTTTTGATTAATTAAGTGTTGTTTAATTTCAAGAATTAATTAATCACACTCATGAAAAGATTGATACTGATATTTTGCCACATTAATAATTAACACATTACATACCATATCTTAAAGAATCCATGTTGCTATAAAAATATAAATAATATGATTAATAGTTTTAATCTTCCTCATATATAATTCAATTTAAGTAGAGCTTAATTATCGGGGTTTTCAAATTCAATAAGGAATGTAATTAATTAATATAACCACCCAAAAAAATTACAACGTACGGTGATTAAAACTAGTATTTTTAATCCAAAAATACAATAATATTGTAACTAATTGATATTCACAAAAACTTTATGCATCAGGTGCATGGATCTAGGATCCATGCACCTGACCCGACTGCGCGTGTACGCGCTTCCACGTGCGTCCCACGCGCCCTCACGCTCTCCCACGCGACTGGGCGGATTCGCTCAAATTCGTTCGTTAAGAATACCTTTTAGTTATGTTAAGGATACATTTCAGTTAATACCTTTGAAATCCTGATTCCAGGTTACATACCACGTTATATTAAGAATACATTTTAGTTATGTTAAGCATACCTTTAGGTTATGTTAAGGATACCTTTAGCTATGTTAAGGATACTTTTTGATTATATTAAGCATACCTTTAGGTTATGTTAAGAATACCTTTAGGTAATGTTAAGGATCCTTTGAAATCCTGTTTCCGGGTTACATACCACGTTATGTTAAGAATACCTTTTAGTTATGTTAAACATACTTTTAGGTTATGTTAAAGATATCTTTAGTTATGTTAAGAATACCTTTTGATTATATTAAACATACTTTTAATTAGGTTATGTTAAAAATACATTTAGGTGATGTTAAAGATACCTTTTGAAATCGTGATTCTAGGTTCCTTTGAAATCCTAATTTGATACCCTTAAAATTCGCTCCAGGTCACATACATTTACGTTATATTAAGGATACCTTTAGGTTATGTTAAGGATATTTTTATGTTATATTAGAGATACCTTTGTGTACAAAATGTGTAACACAACTACCTTATGGATAAGGTATCTCTAATATAACATAAAAGTATCCTTAACATAACCTAAAGATATGTCTGACGTAAAGTAAATGTATGAAATTTGGGCATAAAGGTATCCTTAACATAACCTAAAGGTATCCCTAAACATTACCTAAATGTATTCTTAACATAACCTAAAGGTATGTCTAACTTAACGTAAATGTATGAAATCTGGGCATAAATGTATCCTTAACGTAACCTAAAGGTATTCTTACACATTACATAAAGGTATTCTTAACATAACTAAAAGTCGTGACTAAAATTGAAAAAAAGTTAGCGCAAAAAAAAAAAAAAGCGGGTTGGATTACCCGGATCCGACCCGGTTGCATGGATCTATGGATCTAAGATCCATGCACCTGATGCACAAGAGACTTACTCATTGATAATAGGTTATTGAAAAATGAGGATATATATATCAACATTTTTATCTATTTAGATTTCCTTCTGAATCTTTTCACCCAAAAAAAAAAAACGAAAGAAGAAAAGGGAAAAGTTTGAGGGCCACTATCATGCTTTTGTGTTTTAATTTTTCAAGAAAGTATTGTGGTTTTCATCATTTGAACTATCATATCCTTTAAATCCTTGGTTCAAAATTCGATATATATTTTTTTCTTTATGTTTAATTGACTCCAAAGTAAAGAACCTCTTTAGTCCTTGTGATTCAAAAATGGAATTCCAGCTCTTATTTCGATATTGCTATCATCTAATTTAAAACAAATCTTTTCCAAGAAATCTTAATCTTTTTAGTCCCAGAATAAATGTTATGTTACCCTTTAATTTAAGGAAAATCAAAGCAACTTCTACTTTAATATTTTTCTTTAGCTTCATAATTTTTTAAAGAAAAGCTTTACCACAAGTCCACAATTATATAATATGGTTCTTGCACTTCAATTTGTGAAATTAAAATTCAATTTCTGAGTTTTAATTTCATCTTGAAAAACATCCAATTTAATACTATGCAACACGAGATATTATACCAAATATAATAGGAGATTTAGACTCTTTTCTAAATTCATGGGTTGAATTGAAACACTATCATAATTAGTTAGACAAAATATTTTGTGTAATTGGATCCATGCATCCGGGTTGACCCACCCCACGCGCCCCTGACTCGTGTTTTCACACGCTCCCATGCGCATGAAGGTAACACTATCATAACATGAAGGTAACATTAACATAACATGAAGGTATGATTAACATTGTTTTTTACCTTCATGTTATGTTAGTGTTACCTTCATGTTATTTTAATTCAGTGGTTTTAAACTAAGGGTATGAAATCTGGAAATGAGGTAACGCTAACATAACACGAATATAACACCAACATAACATGAAGGTAACGACCAAAACATGCGAAAAAGTAAAGAGGCACGCGGCCCGGTTGCACGGATCTCAGATCCGTGCAACTGGTGTACAAGAAAACAACTCAGTTAGTTATTACTTTAACCAGAGAAAATTGTTTCTATAATTTTTTTAATTAATTAATTTAGACAAGGGTTATTTTATCTTCACAAAAAAAAAAAAAAGTAAATGATGCAAAATTTTGTTCATGCAAATTCAGAAGTATAATATTAGTACATCAACAAAAAAATACATAATCAAACTAGTATTATACAATTGGTTCTACAAGTTTGAAGTTTCATCACTTCTCTTTGGTGCATAGAACCTTCTGCATCTATATAGTTAAACTTTGACTTCTTTACCCTCACCCAATTTCAAAGATCAAACTACTCTACTTAGCTAGTCAAAACATGAACTAACAAATACAACACATCAATTTTTGAGAGAGAGAGAGAGAGAGAGAGAGAGAGAGAGAGAGATTACAATAGGTATATGTTAAATTTTCTCTCATGCACACCTAATTTACAACACTTGAAGAATTAACTTTGAAAACTACCAACTTGTCAACTAAATCCAAAATCCCAACCCCAGAATCTGAATTAATCCCATCATCATCGTTTTCTGTTGCAATGTTCAAATCCAATACTCCACCATTTTCTCTCTCTTCTTTCTCACTCTTCCCTGCACAAGACCTCATGAAGTTCTCACAGCTGAAAACAACAATGGCGTCCTTGAGAGGAACAACCTCACCATCACCATCTCTCACACTTCCATCTTTGATCGCTCGTTCGAAAGATTTCAGACATGGATAATCGATCTGATCAACATCTTCGACGTAGAACACCCTACTCGGATCACATCGAACAGCATCCAAGAACCTGTCGAAAACACTGCCACCATGCTCGTTTCTTGATCTCTTGTTAGTGCTGTTAATGCAGCTAACTTCTTCTGCTGAATCGAAGCTGCTGATTCCGATGGGGACAAAGCTTTCATGAGAGCCAAACACGGCCTTAGCAATCTCCTTTGCAATGATCTCTTTGCCATCATAATCAGCTCCCAAGAAGAACAGCCAGCTCTCTTCTCTCTGATCTCCTTCTTTCGATCTGCATTTAAGGATCGTTGTAATGATCTCGGGGATTATATGTCTCTGCCATGGAACTTTCTTCTCCAATGCATCAGTAAGAATCTCCAGATTACGAGGGAACTCCATTACTTGTTCACTAGAAGAAGCTGAGTTAGGGCTTGAATTAGGGTTTGACAGGAGCTCAGGCTTGGAAACTTCTCCTTTGTTCTCGTGTTCGAAGATCGAGTTGAGAAGGCTGATTTTGTGGAGCTTGGATTTGTTGTCATCGTTTGAAGACACAGAGGTGGATGAAGAAGGAGATGATGAGGATATGTTGAACACTTTTTCAAGAAAATGTGGCTTTCTATGAACAGAAGTGCAGATTGAGTTCCATTTCTTGCAAAGATCTTTTATCTTGTCTGATGATTCCTGCAATCAGTATAATTATTGCACACCAAGAAAAGCATCAGATTCTATTTGTTTATAATACTACTCAAAAAGAAAAAAGGGATTTTCAAAAAAGTGGAAATCTAACCTGATTAGCATTAATCACTTCTTTTCTATTCTCATCCTTGTACTGTTGAAGCCATGACGGCAATCTTGAGCTTGAGCTGCTAGAAATCAACTCCTTTTCACCATTGATGATAGCTTCTGCTTCTTTCTTGAAATTCTCTGAGCAATCTGAGCAGCAAATAAGCTGCTTCTTTATGATCCCAAACAACCCTGCATTATAATCATCCACCACCTCCTTCTTCACTTGATCTTCATGCATGCCACTATACACAACACATGAAAGAAAGGTCGTTAATAAAACTAAAGAGATTAAGCTAAACATGCATCAAACTTATTGAAAGATTAATTTACCATGTGATCAAGGCTGAGAGTGAGAGCCAAGCTGGTGGAAACAGGAATGGTGAGAGGGTTAAGGCTCCAAAGAGTCTCCAAAGAAGGCCTTCCAATCTTGCATTTTGCATAGCCTTGAAAAGTTGCAAACCCCATTATCCAGAGCCTTTTGTTCTCTGCATTGTTGCCACATATTAATCTGCTGAGCTCCATTATCATGTACTCCACAGCGCAGAAGAAGAGGCTTCTTTGCTCTCCAAATTTGGACCAAAAATCCGAAACCCAATCGAGATCTCCCAAGTATAGAACCACTCCTTTGCTGACATAGGATTTCACAAGGGACCTCAGCTCTCCTAGCTTCACTTCAAATTCCTCCTTGGAGACGTTGTTGAGAGTGAAGAGCGGCACACTTATGAACTGCACTGATTTCATATCAGGTGGGACCTCTTTCTTGTCGAATTTCTCGATCACTCCTCTGATTATAGTCTCGTTGGTTGAGCCACACTCACCCAGCACCACAATGTTGCTGCTTTTCTTGCTCATCATGGCCTCTAAAACGCTCACCACATCCTTCTTAATGTTCTTCTTCACAGCCGCTTTAGTGCTTGATGGTCTGAAGTGGGCTGAGATCATGGGCGTGATGACATTGTTCTTGACTTGGGTGCTGGAGAAGCCAGCCTCTCTCATGACCCTACTAACACTAGGGTCATCAAGAATGGAGATGAGGAGCTGGTGGATGTCGACCTTGAGGGCCAAGATGGGCTGCTGCTGGCTCTCGATGGAGCCGCGGCGCTGGTGGGCCTGAGCCCTCTTGAAGGCTGCAACGAGGGCGTTGGAGAGAGAAGGGAGGTGGTGAGAGTGGGGAGAAGTAGGGAGGCGATTGAGGGCGACATTGAAGCAGAGGTCGAGGGCCTTGCATTGGAGGGGATGAGAGTGGGATTGGAGACAAGCCATTTTGAGCAGAGCTGTGGGAGATGAAGAAGCATTCAGCATCGCACTTGCTACATGGAGAGGGGTCACCTGAGAATGCCCTCTTCTTCTACCAAGGTTTACTGCTTGCTTGACTATGGCGGCTGCTTCTACTGTCAGAGAATGATGAACACTGTAACCTCCACTTCTCATCTTTCACAAGATAGATAGATAGATGTTCTAGTGTTGATCTAATTGCAACTATATTGATTATTTATGATGAGGGGTATATATATATATATGGTCGACTTGAGTTTGTACCTTTCTTGTTATTTTGGTTTTGTGTTAAAGTTTTCTTCACAAAAATAACTTCAAATTGTGTAAAAAGTGGATGCCATGTGAGGCAAAGCTAACTTGTCTCTATGCCCTTTTTTCTTGTAAAGGATAAAGGTTGTTTGATGAATATATATCAAGTTAGACTGCTTGTAATTAATATCTTTTTTGTGGAAAGTAATCACATATTTATAGGGAGGATTTACAAACTACTCATTTTCATGACCCAACGAATTTATCTATCCATTTTTTAAGAAATAATTTTTTTACTCAATTTGGGCAGTGAAATCTCCATAATAGCCCTCAATTTTAGTTATATTTACATAAGAAAATAGTCCAGGAAACTCTACTCGTGTCCAGAAAACTCTAGTCATGTCCAGGAAACTTGACTCGAGTCAACTTTTCAGATAAGTTGAATATGTCATGAACACGAATATAATATCGTGTTCACGAAATGCAGCAAGGTTCAACATATCGTGGACACGGAATATAATATCGTGTTCACGAAATGCAGAAAGATTCACATGTTGTGAACACGGAAAGTAATATCGTGTTCACGATATGCAGAAAGGTTCACATGTCGTGAACACGGAAAGTAATATCGTGTTCACGATATGCAGAAAGGTTCAACATGTCATGAACACGAAATATAATATCGTGTTCACGATATGTTGATATGTTGATATATGATATATTGATATCAGAGGTATTTCCAATTTATGTAATATAAACTTAAGTTGATTGCATTATTGACATTTTCGGCCTCAAAATAGGTAAAAAAAAAAAGTAAATTCTTATAAAAATGGACAAACAAGTTCCTTGACATATCAAATTGGGCAAACGGAGGTATTTGCAGTACTTATTTATATATATATATATTTTTTCCATATAATTAATACAAGGCCACTTGTAATATTTTTCATCCATTATAAGTAAATATGTACACACAATTAACCCTTAAAATATGACCAATTAAGAATTATAATACCAATTTTTTCAATGTGAGTGGCTCACTAGTAGCCACTATTAGAAAGCAAGTGACTTAAGAATGACATTTTCTTGCTCATATAATATTGGAGTAATAATTATGGGTCATTCTATAGTAAATTAGGTGTATTAATACATCAAACTCTCCCTTTATTTTCTACCATCAGATCTGAGATTATTAAGGTCAAAGTCAACAATGTTCTCGGATCTAATGGCTGGAAATGATGGAGAGTACTACAGAACCACCCATAATTATATATCAAGATTGAATATAGGTAGTATTTTAGTTGTTATGTGAAGCACAACTTTGCCAAAAAGAGGAGAAAAAAAAAAGGTAGTTAGAAGAGGGTGAAAAGAGAGAAGACTGTGTGTCTGTTTGAAGGAATTGGGAAGTGTGTTTAATTTGTGTGTTGTTGCCTTGGTGAGGCCACCCTAATGATCAATATCTTTCTTAAAGACACCAGAGAATATTATAGCTTTTTCTACATTGATTGATCGAATAAAGGATTTAAAAGGTTCAATCTTCTTTCTTTTCTTTCTCTCTTTTTTTTAAATGTTAGATGTTGCAATGATGAATTTGCATGAAATCCATGAAAGAATAAGGTTAGTAACAACGCCCCCATCTTATACTCGTTTCAAATGTCTTTTAAAGGTACACAATACGTGTTTTTAATCTATAAATATGTGTTTTAAAGTATGTTTTTCTTTACAAGTATGAACATGAGTTCTATAAGTATGCATTATTCTATAGTTGTCGTTCGATGCGACAGTTGCAAATTAAGAAAATTGGGATTAAATACTTCGATTTTTATGTGTGATATTGGAAGTTAATTAAAGGTTGTGAAAAAAAAATAGTTTTGATATGCTTTTACATTAAAAAAACAACATGGAATGGAAATAGTTAATTGTATTGTGAAATTTTCATATGAAAAGATAAAAAAGAAAAAGAAAGGGATCGTGTGGGCCCAAATTGGGGCCCATTTGTCGATTCTACGTTGCTCTATTACTGGGTTTTCTGGCCTAATCCAATTTTTTTTTTTTTCTTTTTTTGATTGAACTTCAATTTCGAACCAATGTTCGAATTCTTGGTTACGTCAAAAAACACACTTGTATCATCGACACCCGCAAAAACTCATATGAGACGGTCTCACGGATAGTTTTCGTGAGACGGATTCTTATTACCCATGAATTGAATCCATATCCACAAACTTTCATATGAATTTTTAAATGTGGGTTATGGGTTGACCCGTCTCACACAAAACTTACTCTATCGACACCACTTTATCATAGTTTCTAAATTCTCATCAATTAATTTGTGCCAATTAGGTAATTAATTATAATGAAATATAGTTTTTTCCACCTCAGATTATTTGTCGCAGTATAGTGAGTAAAATCATACTAAAAGAAAGTGGATATGAATAATCATAATGGATCTATCAGATAGACGTCAAGTGGTTGATATTATTCCTCTGACGTCAAAATTTCATATTTGAGAAGGTAAGTCTATAAATTGTAACATGCTAGAAAGAGGAAATGAAAATTGGGTTCAGGTAAGAGTAAAACAAGAAAGATTTCACATTTTTTGACTGGAAAATATGTGGTTGTGGTTATGAAAGTTTTTAAAATCAATTTCGCAAATGCTCTTGTGCACCAGGTGCACGGATTTGGATTGGTGCAATTGGGGTGAATTTGGATTGGTGCAATTGGGGTGACCCGACCTGGATCCGCGCACCTGAGTTTTTCCTTTTTTTTTTTCGCTTTAGACTGTTACCTTTATGTTGTAAGGATGTGACATTTATGTTATATAAGTGTGACCTTTATATATAAATGTTATGACCTTTATGTTCAGTAACTTAGGAAAAATGAAGATTTTCAGGTTTTTTCGCTTCAAATTGAGACATTTATGTTGTATTGTTGTGACATTTATGTACAATTCTTGTGACCTTTATGTACAAATATTATAACATTTATGATCCATAACTTTGAAAAAAATGGAAGTTTTCAAAATTTAGCGTATTTTAAGGATGGAAATAGGTGCAACTAATATTACATAAAGTAAATATGTACAAATTTTGCTAAAATTCTTCCTTTTTTTTCTAAGTTTGAGAATATAAAGGTCTTTACATTTATACATAAAAGTCACACTTATATAACATAAATGTCACACTCATATAACATAAATGTAACAGTTTGAAGAGAAAAAATAATATTCAAAAAATAAAAAGAGCATGGATCCGGATCGACCTGAATCCGATTCGAATTATATGTGCACCAGTTGCACAGGAGACTAACTCAATCAATTTAGTTGTTGAAGATAATTTCTACATATTAATACTTTTATAATAGAAAAATAAAAATCGATTGGTTTTCCAATTGACCTTTGGTCAATCGAAATTTCAGTTGGATGTAACAGAATGAAGAAATGGTTAAATTACGAAATGAGTTTTTAGGCATCACACACACAAACACACACCTGCGCGTGTTCTTCATACTCTCTCTCTCTCTCTCTCTCTCTCTCTCTCTCTCTCTCTCCGAATGAGTTATTTTCTTCGTAATTACTCTGCTCCAATATACTGGACCGCCTTTTCAAACTCTCTCCCTCGTTACAATCCCTTCCACTTTCGAATCAGGTTTTCTCTCTTTGTTTCCAGATTAATTCTCTTTTGCATTTCTCTAATTTCATGATTTGACGCATAGTTTATTGCAATCACATTATCTATTGAATGTGTGTGTGGATTGAACATTGCTGGCTATGGTGCAGAAGCTACTGCAAGAATGGGAACAATGGAGGTGAAATTTTGGAGCATGTTGCGTTTGATGGTGCTCAAGTAATGGTGGGTGATCCTCAATTGCTTCGCAGCAAAATATCCTCTATTCGATCCGATGGCCCTTCGAAACTGCAGGTTTTGTTGTGTTTATTTAACTTTTAGTGTCTATTTTTGGCTGAAATTGTTCTTATGAGCTTTTGTAGCTTGGATTAAATACTGAAGTTCACAAATTTCTGTGATTGTGGATAGGGGGACTTATCTCAATGCACTGTTTGTAATCAAATTGAACTCTATATGATGACTTACAGCCATAGTAAGTGGAATAGAAATTCATGAGAAAATGTCCCACAAAGTCATGCGAAGGATGAACATTTTACATAAAAATCATCTACTAACACTGATGGAGAAACCGAAAATCAAATTTTTTTAAGGTTTTGAAAGGCAGCAGTATGAAATTATATATTCACACTTGTTTTTTTGGTGCTTGTTATCTTGGGCATGGTGTTTCTGTAGTATTCAGTCACGTTTTCTCTGTGACATGCAATCCAAATGTTTATTAATCTAGTTTGGCCATTTATGCTTGTCACTTCAAAATTCCAGGTTATTGCAGATTTTGATGGTACACTAACAAAGTATAAGATCGATGGCCAGCGTGGAAATAGTATGTTATATTCACCACTACATTTTGGATATATTCATTGTTTCATGTTTGTTTCTGATTGTGCTATCTTACTGCCAAATTCAACCACTAAAGGGAAAGGCTTTAGAAACCCTATTTTTGCTTGTCAAAACTAATTGTTTGCAAGTATTAAAATTGCAGGCAGTCATGCCCTCGTGCAACAGGGGAATCCTGAATATAACCTGAAGAGGCAGAAATTATATGAGTATTACCACCCATTAGAAATTGATCCAACAATCCCTCTTGATGAGAGAGCAAAACTTATGGAAGAGTGGTATGCAAATTGACCGATCATTCCTAAACTGATTATCAACTTGTATAGCTGAAGATAGAAGTTCATCATGTATATACTTGTTATTAGTCAGAATGTCTGAAATTTTCCTACTGCTTTTGCAGTAGTTGAAATGGTTTAGTATATACATGCAGGTCGGCGAAAACACATGCTCTTCTTATTGAGGGTGGACTGAATTATGATGCTATTAAGAGCTCCGTCGCTAAATCGAGGATCATTTTCAGAGATGGGGTCACCGAACTCTTTGAACTGTTGGAGGTAGATATCATCACTAGTCCCGGAACCTATTAAATTTTTATTGTAAGATGTTTATGCAGATCTACATTACACATCATTGTTAATATATCTTAAGCAATTCAAGTTTTGTGCAACATCACAATAGCCTTAAAAACGTCTACAATTGGAATGTTTATGTCTGATACAGTTTAGTGTTTGCAGAGAAGTAATATTCCCATCCTTATATTTTCTGCTGGCCTTGCAGATATTATTGAAGAGGTTAGCTCTCTAAAAGTTTCTTTTACTTGTATTAGTGAGACTACATGAACTGAAAAAAGTGGGCCAGATTTTGTGCATTTGACGCTGATTTTTTATGCCTTCTTTACCAGGTGTTGAGGCAGAAGCTTCATAGATCATTTAAGAATGTTAAAGTTGTATCCAACCGAATGGTTTTTGACCAGAATGGGAAACTTGTATCATTTAAAGGTGAAGTTTTTCTAGGCTAATCAGTTAAATTGTTTGTTTGCTATGCATCTCTTTTGATCACCATGATGAAAAATCATTGTTTTGTCTGCTAGTAACTTGTATGTCAAGACCATCAGTTTTAGTCTCAAACATCTACTGTGCAGTTTGCACTGTCTTTACATTTAAACCCTTTTCTGATTTGCTGGAAAACAAGAAAAGGTAAGGAAGTTTTTAATACTCTTCATTTGCTGGATACTACTCGAGAGCTGTCTGCTTTTCTGGGGATGAGACAAATGGCATTTATGTGAAAATTGTCATTCTAGGCTAACCACACTTCTTTTCATGTTTCTTGACTTTTACTGTTTCAGCAGAGCTTTATTGATGGCTCAAAAGTTTGATTCTTGTGCATTTTTCCTTTAAGACATTAAAAATAAAATCATTATATGTATTATTCTTTGTAACAGGGAAAATTATTCATGTATTGAATAAGAATGAGCATGCAATTGACATGGCTGGACCAGTACATGGCCAGCTAGGTCATGATGGAGATTTGACAGATGATGTATCCTCTGTGAAATTGAGAACTAATGTGCTACTTCTGGGGGATCACATTGGAGATCTTGGAATGTCTGATGGTTTGAACTACAGTACAAGAATATCAGTGGGATTCCTGTAAGTTCTAAATAAGTCAACAGAATTGTGATGTATTGCTGCATCTAGTCCGACGGGCATGCAGATGTAACTGATTCCTAAATTTTTGCTAGATAACTGGAATGCTATAATCTTTGCTTAAAGATGAAATCACTAACTAAGTCTTGAATTCTTAAGTTACTACATCACATTTGATGTTGAACTTATTTGGTTTGCCATTTAGTCGATACATAATAGTGAGGTTCTCCATGCCAGTATCTACTTTCAATTAAGCATTACGAAAAAAAAAAAAAATTAACCACAACCAACCTAATTGAAGTATGAACTGGGAAGTGGCCTACCTATTGAAGTATGAACTGGGAAACGAGTGTCATACTGTGATGCATTCATGAATATCATTAGTTGTCTCACCTTATGGAACTCTTATTTTGCAGGAATGACAACATTGAGAGTTCCAGTGATATCTATCGTGATGCCTATGATGTTGTGTACATGGTCAGTACAATGCTTCATCACTTTTATATAGGATTTCATAGTTACCTTTTAGCTGTGTACAAAGCTATCTCTCTCTCTCTCTCTCTCGAATTGGATTTCACATATTTCTAACTGCAGATGCTGGAAAAATTGGAGTAGAAAGAGTAGATAAGCTATTCTATGTTTGAATGTGGATATCTTTAATGTGTAATACACGACTTTGATGTATTTTAATACAGAACGATACGTCCATGTGGGGAGTTGTTAAGCTTGCCTCTCAGCTTTGTTCAGATGTTGATAACCATTGATCCCTTATTTTTCAAGTGGAACTACACTACACTAGCATTGCAGAGCAACAGTGATGCCAAATTTTGATAGAGTGAGTTCTTTGCTCATTCAATTATTTCATGTGTTTCAATGATCAAAGTTATTTGGAAAGAGCCACTGATTTTACATGTGATTTTTGATGCAGCTCTTGGCTTCAACCTCAACACCCAATTACTTATTTGCTTTATGATTCGTGAGATCGTTGATAGAAATCATATCCACACACCAATTACCAACTCTTTAGGAGTTTTGGAGGATCAAATCCTTCTTTTACATACTCTGATTTTCATTATACTATCATTAGCTTGTTAATCAATATTATACTTCTTTTCACGACAAAGTACTTATTTGAGTTTAAAGACAAGATGTTACGATCTTGATTTCAATGTTTTGTTCCATTTAGCTAGGGATGTAACTGAGCCGAACAGTACTGGGCTCGAGTTCGGCTCGTTTGATAATATTCGGGCTCGAGTTCAGCTCGTTTAATAATATTCGGGCTCGAGTTCGGTTCGAACCTTAGGAATGGAGCTCGAGCTCGGCTCGTTTGAAAAATATTGGGCTCGAGTTTGGTTCGAGTTCGGCTCGGATAAGGCTCGTTAATAGAACAAACGAGCCCAGTTCGAGTTCGGCTCGATAAAAGCTCGAAAGGGTTCGGTTACAAGCTCGAATTCGAGCTTGATTGTTCGAGCTCGAGTTCGGCTTGAGTTTGGGCTTGAAAGCTCGTTAACACTAATTTTGGCCTTCATTTCAAGATTTACTAGAAAATAAATAGTACACATACAAATTTCACAATTCAATAATGACATACAAAAATAATTAAAATAGTCAAATTTCAAGTTGACATAATATTCTAAACATTAAACTTCTCGATCTTTGCTCCTTAACGACAAATACATATGAGACAGATCAGAAAAGTCAATTGTCACCTACAATGTTCAAAACAATAAATTATGAAAATTAGAGATGTTAACAACTAAAAAAAAAAATGAATAATTTTATGTTTAAGTTATAAATTTTAGATATTTTGTTATATTTCTAACTTATAAATATATAATTTATTTTTGTTAATAAGTTGAATAATATAATTAATAAGTTCGTTGATGTTTGTTTGCTAAAGTTAACAATATATAACCAATTATCTACTTAGTTTGTTCGTGAATTAAATAAACCAAACACAAAAATTTGAGAGTTACGTTTAAATATATATATATATATATATGCGTGTGTGTACACGTATATATCTGTGTATATTTCAAATCCTATAATATTGAAGAATCTAAACTCTAATTAATATTTCTATTTTTAATTATCTTAAAATCTTAATTTTAAAATTTAAAAAATGCTAATTGTGCAGATATTGATAATTAATACATATTTTATTTTTAGTTATATACATATTTATAGGTTATAGTTATGTATATGCTCCAAATATCATATATAAATATTTAAAATATCATAAATGGAAAATCCAATATTAAGATATCTAAACTTTAATTTATATAATATTTAAAGCATTATATCTTTTATATAAAGATAATATATCATCACTACATTGTATCATTAATATCAAAATTTTAAAGATATTCAAATGACAATACAATTAACATATTAGAAATAAGTAATTTGTATTGAATTTTAATTAGTTAATATGTTTATAAAATGAATATGTTTAATTTAATCCTATAATATTTGTGTTAAGAATTTTTTAATTTATATATTTATTTAAATTTTAAAATTTAATACTATTATAAAATATATAAATAAACTAGCCCACAAACACTAAACAAATATGCTAACGAACTCATCACGAACCTAACGAATATGTTTGCGAGCTTTCGAATCAAACATGTCCAGGCTCGAGTTCGGCTCGTTAAGTATTCGAGCTCGAAATTCGGGCTCGAGTTCAGCTCGTTAAGCTTAACAAACGATCTCGAACGAATATTTATCGAGCCGAGACACGAATAGTTCGCGAACTGGCTTGGTTCGTTTACATCCCTACATTTAGCCATCATATTTTTATTTCGGTGTGTAATAAAAGAGGCAAAAGTTGAAAATAAAATAGGAAAAAGGTTTAGGAGTCAAAAAAATGTAATTTCAGAGGTCTTCTTGGAATTGCTGCGCAGCTTCTTTTCAAGTTATATTAACATACTGAGATGGGAATAAACTATAAAGATTATTGTTTTTTACACCAGTTTCATGAATCTAAATCCATGAATTGGGCGCCCGCGGGTTGGGTCGATCCTGAAACGACCTGAATCCATGCTTAGTTTTTTTTCTTTAATTTATACGATAGCTTTTATGTTATATGAGTATAAAATTTCTATACAAATATCATAACTTTTAAGTTAATATACTTAAATCTTTTCAATATAAAATGGAAAAATAATACAGATGAAAACCTATACGTGATAATAATTTAAATTTTATATTATATTTATATAACATTTATGTATAACTATTATAACTGTTGAAAAAATATAAAAGTTATATTACTATTATATAAAAATTAAATTATAATAATGTAAAGGTTATATTACTACAACATAAAAGTTTAAATTGTAGTATAAGTTTATAATACTCTATAAAATGTTAAACAATCAAAATATAAATGTTATGCGAACTTAACTAAAAGGTTATATGCACTTGACTAAAAGGTCATGAAAATATAATTAAAAGATCAAACGAAATAACTAAGGCATGTTTGCTTTGCATGATTAGGTGGGTTAAGAGCTTTTTAATTAGGCTATACTAATGTTTGGTTTGAGGGTTGGAAACCCTTATTAAACTTGAGCCCAGTTTTATTTTTTGGATTCACCAAAATAGGTGGATTTAATATTAACTCAATAGTATTAATGATGTGAAATGTCAATTGTACCCTTTGTTATTCATATTTTGCCCTTTCAATCCTTTCATGGTTTACTAGCAAATTCCAGCGTATAATTTAGAGAAAACATTATTTTTCGTCCTCTAAGTTTGGCATTTTTCAATTTTAATCTATCAAATTTCGAGAATCCAATTTCAATACTGTAACTTCATTTCTTTTCCGATTTGAGTCCGATTTTCACCGGAGGCTGACGTGGCAATCGGAATCTGCTCACGTGGATCGAAACCTTAATCCCCAATTTTTTTGGAGTGACGTGGATGAGCCACATGACCGCCACATCATTAATAAAATTCGATTAAAAAAAATACACCTCCTTCTCCACAGCCCCCTCCTGCAACTCCAGCCCCCTGCAACTCCAGCCACCCCCCCCCCGCGCAACTCCAGCCCCCGCCACCCTCGGTGTCATATTCGTCATTTCACTGGAAATCGGCCATTGACACCCTCCAATCGGACTCAAATCAGAAAAAAAAAAAAAAAGTGAGGTTAAGGTACTGAAATTGGATTCTCGTAACTTGGTGGATCAAAATTGGAAAACACGAAAATTAGAGGGCGAAAAATGATGTTTTCTCTGTAATTTAATTAATTTGGTAAATAATCTGATGAATTGTTTTGTAATTTTTCTAAAGATAATTTACATAAAAATATATTTAGATTTAGGCAATAGATTGATGAGCTTCAATTTTGATTTAAGAATAAAAAGACTTCGTAAATAACAGATGTCATTATATATGTGTCGTTTATTAAAATAACAACTTAGCACTATTATCATTGAATTGTTATTGATTGTTGATTGAAATATATATAAATATAAAACATATGGATGTAGGTTCAAATCAAAATAGAAAAAAAAATACATAATTAAAAAGGTTGAAAAATCAAAGCCTTCTTGATCATACATGCAATGGATTCTATTTGAAATTTATAATTAGTTATAACAATTAAACAAAAATTGAGGTATTTTGGTCAATTCCATATAAACCCACCACGAACATTCAATCAAAACAAAATTTTGACACATGACTTCAAAAAAACAGCACAACACTCAAACCAAACACAATATTAACCCGTAATATTAAACCATACATTAACATTCAAAACAAACATATCAAATATTTAATCCAATTTAACATGCATAGTGTAAACTCATAATAACCCAACTAACTTAACTAGCCCAATAACGAACCAAACGTGCCTTAAAAGGTTAGGACTTTGAATTAAGGTTTGAGTGCGCATGGAGACGCGTTTTGGTTGTGAAAACCACCTTTCGAATCTTATGACTCATGCATATATATATGGTCTATAGAAATAATTGTGAACCATAAAATATATTTATTTAATTATTCCTCAAGTAACAAAGAGAAAAGGTTAAATATAAATATATAGGTATATTAATTTATGATAATTTTTAGAAAACTAGTTTTGTTAAAACTACTTAGAGCCAAACTATACACACCCCACACATTACTAAACACACTCCATTAAAATAATAAAAAATAAAAATATTTACATAAAGACCAATCTACCCTTATTGTTTATTTTTTAATAAAAATATAAACAATACATTTCATACACATCCACACTCTATAACTATTATACACACCCATATTACATCCATCTTCTTCACTTCACCAACTAAAAAATTCCTACTCCATTAAGACATCTTCAAAAAAAAAATTGTAAACTTACACACTTAGTCAAAATCATCAGAAAATGAAGAAAGAACACGAGATATGGTTTGTGGAAGTTGTAAATTTTCTCATTACTGATTTATTTTCTTGTAAAAATCGTTGAAAATCGCAAAATCGCGACAAATGCCAATACAGGCCGAACGCATTGAAGAGTGTTCGGCTATTGCCGAACACTGTAAAGAGCGTTCGGCATACCGCCGAACAGTGTGAATAGAGTTCGACCTATTGCCGAACACTGTGAAGGGCATTCGGCGAATCAGGGCCGAACATTACCTGATTTGCAAACTCGAGCTTGATGCAATTTTCAACTTCTTAGCCCATTAAATCCACAAACCAACAACCTAAACATGGTTTATTTGTCATTTTCATATAATTTCACTCACATTGTGACATATTAATCATATGAAAAATGTTTTTAAAAAAATTCAATTACACTTGGAGCTTCATGTTGTTCGTTAGGGTTCATAGTAAATTTCGATTGTGATTGATAGAATTCATCAAACATTGTTCGATCCTACACCGTACAAACTAAAAAAATTGGATGATACAAGCTTGAGATTTGGTAGGGATGATGAATTGGGGGAAGAAACTAGGGTTTTTCAATTGATGTGGAAGAGGGAAGGATGTTGGGGATGTGTAAAATAATAAAATTGTTTTTATTGTTATTTTATTTGGTGAAGGTTATAAATGTTAAGTTATGGGGTATGTTTAGAAATTATAGAAAGAATTTGATTTAATTATGAGTGTCTTTAGTAATTGGGGTGTGTTTAGTAATGAATGGGGTGTGTATAGTTCAAGGATGAAAATATCCCGATATATCTCCGATATATCCCCGATATTTCCGTTTTTTCAAGTGACCGAAACAAAAACGGGCTGTCACGATATATCTCCGATATTTTCATTTTTTGATAAAAAAATAAATGAAAAATCAATAATTATTAGCTAAATGTCGGTAAAAATTGGTATCGATTTCAATATCAGTGGCTTCAGGTAAAAATTATAAGAAAATTCATGAATATCAAGGAAATATCGGTAAATATCGCTGAAATATCGATGAATATTGGGAAAATATCGCTAAATATCGATAAATATCGGGAAATATCGGCAATATATCGGTAAATATCGAAAAAATATATGTACCGATATTTCCACCGAAACCGATATATCCATCGATATTTCCGTAAAATCAAGATACCGATATATCAATCGAAACTGATATATTTTCATGCTTGGTATAGTTTGACCATAAAACCTATGACATGAAATTGTTTCCTATTTCTTTCCTTTCTCCTACTGTACTTTACCTGCGAAAATCTCTCTCTCTCTCTCTCTCTCTCTCTCAGAGGATGAATCGAAGGGGCTTTTCCTTGGCTCAATTTCGACATTCTTCCATCAATTCCTCTCAATCTGCTAATTTCTCTCACTCCTTAATTCGGTATTTCAGTGAGAAATTTGATGCTAGTCGCGATTCCCGTGAGAAAAAGTATGTTGATCTGAGAAATATTAATGGGTTGAATGATGCACTCAAAGTGTATGATAAAATGTCTAAAATGAGGCCTCTCCCATCTGTCAAAGTATTTAATGGATTGCTCTCTTCTGTACTTAATTTGAAAGAGTATGATGCTACCATTTCCCTTTTCAAAGATTTCTGCAATTCAGGCATTCCAAATAATGAGTACACCTTGAATATTGTTATGAACAGTTATTGTCTTTATAACAAGGTCAATTATGGGTTTTCTGTTCTTGCTTGTTTCTTCAAGAGTGGTTGTCTTCCTGATGTTGTCACCTTCAGCACGTTATTAAAGGGCTTGTTTCGAGAGGAGAGGATTTCTGAAGCTCTAGAATTGTTGCAGAAGATGGTGAGAGAAAGGCTTTGTGAAGTAAATGTGGTTACTTATGGGACTGTGATTGACGGACTTTGCAAGGCTGGTAACATTGCAACGGCCACCAAACTGCTAAGATCAATGGAAAACGGGAGATGTAAGCCTGACCTACACATCTATACCATGCTTATTGATGCTTTGTGCAAATATAGAATGACAGACTCTGCTTTGAAGCTCTTTAATGAATTGTCTGAAAGAGGCATCATCATTCCTAATGTTGTCACCTACAGTACTCTGATTTGTGGCTTGTCTAGCATTAGTGAGTGGAAACAAGTTGAGACATTATTGAAGGAGATGATAGATTGCAAAATCTATCCTGATGTCATCACATACAATGCTATTATTGATGCCTATTGTAAGGAAGGATTGGTGCGTGAAGCAGAAAAAGTTATCAACATCATGATACAACAAAATGTGGTTCCTAATGTTGTCACCTATAGTACTCTGATTTGTGGCTTGTCTAGCATTAGTGAGTGGAAACAAGTTGAGATATTATTGAAGGAGATGATAGATTGCAAAATCTATCCTAATGTCATCACATACAATGCTATTATTGATGCCTATTGTAAGAAAGGATTGGTGCGTGAAGCAGAAAAAGTTATCAACATCATGATACAACAAAATGTGGTTCCTGATGTTGTCACCTACAGTACTCTGATTTGTGGCTTGTCTAGCATTAGTGAGTGGAAACAAGTTGAGATATTATTGAAGGAGATGATAGATTGCAAAATCTATCCTAATGTCATCACATACAATGCTATTATTGATGCCTATTGTAAGGAAGGATTGGTGCGTGAAGCAGAAAAAGTTATCAACATCATGATACAACAAAATGTGGTTCCTAATGTAGTCACCTACAATGCATTGATGGTTGCGTATTGCCTTCAAGGACGAATAGATAAAGCTAGGGATGTTTTTGAACTAATGGGTAGCAAGAATATTGCTCCTGATAACTATAGCTATTCCATTTTGATTAATGGATATTGTAAGAAAATGAGGATAGACGATGCCATTCATCTTTTTCGTGAGATGCCACGTAAAGGGCTGAAACCGGATTTGCCTACCTTTAACTCCATGTTGCAGGGATTGTTTCATGTTGGCAGATGTTCTGCTGCACTAGAGCTTTTTGAAGAGTTGCAAGGTGTTGGGTTAAAACCGGATTTTTATACATATTGTAACCTGCTGAATGGATTGTGCAAGAATGGGCATGTTGAACAAGCATTAAAGTTGTTGGATGCATTGGAGCACAAAGAAGAACAGCTTCATATAGCTTACTTAAACATTGTCATGAATGGATTCTGCAAAGTTAAAAAACTTGACGTGGCTAAAGCTATTTTTCATGGTCTCCCTTCCAAAGGATTGGAACCGGATGTAGTAACATGCAATATCTTGATCGATGGATGTTGCCAAAAAGGGGAAACGGAGGAAGCTAAACGTCTTTTATTGAAAATGAAAGAGGTGAATATGCTACCAGATGCAGTCACCTACAATGTCATAGTCCAAGGATTTCTGAGGAGTGGTGAATATAATGAAGCAGCAACATTATTTGAGGAAATGAATGCTAAAGGATTCATCCCAAATGCATCCACACTTGAGTTGATGATTGAGTTAATTGGGACAAAGGAAGAAACAGCAGCATTAGTTGAGGAAATGAATGCTGAAGGATCCATCTCAAATGCATCCACACTTGAGTTGATGCTTAAGTTAAGGGACAAAGAAACATAATCCAATTATCTTGGAAATATTGTTTCAATTGTTAGCTCCAACTGCTTTGAAGCAGAAATGATATTCATGGCTCTGTCACTGTGTATTAGCTTCTGAAATTTGCATCATTTGCATGCACGATTCAATACTGAATTATAAAAATGGCAAATGTAATTTACCATTTTTAGTTCATCATCATCTTCATTGAAGCTCTGTGTCTTGCTCCGAATTAGGGGTGAATTCGCGAACACCTTCATGTGACAATGTAATTTACATTAAACTCATTTACTTTTCTTAGAAAAGTGGTTATTTACACTACACTAGCATTGCAGAGCAACAGTGCTGTCAAATTTCGATAGAGTGAGTTCTTTGCTCATTCATTTATTCATGTGTTTCAATGACCAAGATCATGCTGAAAGAGCCACTGATTTTACTTCATGTGATTCTTGATGCAGCTCTTGGCTTCAACCTCAACACCCAGTTATGTATTTCCTTTATGATTCGCGCGATCGTTGATAGAGAACATATCATACACCAATTATCAACTCTTTAGCAGTTTTGGAGGATCAAATCATTCATTCACATACTCCGATTATCATTATTCTATCAGTAGCTTGTAAATCAATATTATGTTTTTTTTTTCCACGACAAAGTATTTATTTGAATTTAAAGATAAGATGTTACGTTCTTGATTTCAATGTTTTGTTTTTTTACTTTGCTGTGTAATGAAGAGGCCAAAGTTGAAATAAAATAGGATAAAGGTTTAGGAGGCATAAAAATGTGATTTCAGAGGTCTTCTTGCAATTGCTGCTCAGCTTCTTTTTCAAGTTATATTAACATATGAGATGAAACAAACTATAAAATAGATTTATTTAATTAATCCTCAATTAACAAAGAGAAAAGGTTAAATATAAATATATAAGTTTAGGCAAAAACTTGCGTACCTTCAGTGCATCGTACCCCAAATATGTTATTAGTTTGGTATTAGTTATATACTCATAAGGTATTATTGGTGTATTTATAAGGTATTAGTAGTATATCTCTGAAGGTATTAGTGGTATACTCATAAGGTATTAGTTGCATATTCATAAGGTATTACGTGTATAACTGAAATATATGTTTTAGTGAAAGTATTATTCAAGATATTACTTATTACATGTTAAGGTACTAATCATATTACTTAAAGGTATTACAATATAGGTTTGGGGGCACGGTGTCCCAGGGTACGCCAGACCTACTCATAAGTTTATTAATTTATGATACTTTAGAAAAGAGAAGCACTTGTGTGCCCTTGGGGCACGGATCCAAGATCCGAGTCCCCAACCCGACCCGCTAATCTAACCCTATTCCTTTTCTTTTCTTGCCCTAGCGTTGTTGCGCCTCTTCTTCTTTGATTCTCATCTGTCCAACCCTTCCTCCTCTTCCTCCTCCTAATATTCTTCTCCTCTTCATCTTTACATCACTACAACAATACATCGTCTTCTTCTACTTTCGATCTTTACCGTCATGGATTATGTGCTTCTAACTATTTGCTTCTCGTTTTATTTTTCTTTTTTATTTCGTTTTCCTTTCTTCTTTCTTTGTGCATCTTTCTCTTCTTCTTCCTTCCTTGTGGCACCAATTCTTTCTCCTTCTCTACGACGATTATTTCTTCTTCTCTGCAGATCTGGGTTTAAATACATGATTTGTATTTGGTTTTGCAAATTAGAAATGAACTGACTTGGTGAAGTGGTGGAGAAAAGGAGAAATTTTGATTTGATGGATTGAATTTTGGGGAAATTGGAGCATAATACCTTAAATTATAAGCAGTAATACCTTAAAACTTAAACATTAATATCTTACCAAATAATACCTGGATATACTCTGAGCATTAATACTTCAAAGTATCAATATCTCAAAGGTAAATATGCAATATCTCAAACGTGCATATGTAGTACCAAATAATATCTGGGTATACTCTTAGCATTAATATCTCAAAGGTACATATGTAATACCTCAAAGTATAAATATGTAATACCATATAGATAAAAATGTAATACCTTAACCATATTTTATGTAATACTGTAAGAATAAATACGTAATTCCTTAAAATATAGGTAGTAATACCTTAAAGCTGAACATGTAATATTTTACACTCAAATATGTAATACCTAAATACTTCAAAGGTAAATATGTAATACTTTAAAGATGCATATGTAATACATTATACTTTAAGCTTAATACTTTAAAAATAAATGTGTAATACCTTAACAGTATCACGTAATACCTGAAGAGTGTTGCTCACGTGAATTCCTTTGAGCTCCTTGAGGAAGGTGTCCCGAGAATGTATAAAATATCTATCATTAAATGGAATTTGATGTGCACGGGAGCACATCAGCTTATGTGTGAACACACGTGGAGGCCCGTGAAAGTAACCCACCCATCGGATCGAGTCGGGGCACGGATCATAGATCCGTACCCGAGCGCGGCAGACAAGTTTTTGCCTTTGTTAAAACTTATGACATGAGATTGACTAGTTGCCTGTTTCTTTCCTTTCTCCTCCTTTGCTTTGCCTGCGAAAATCTAAATCTCTTCTCTCTCTAAAATGATGAATCGAAGGGGCTTTTCCTTGGCGCAATTTTTACCTTCTTCCATCAGTTCCTCTCAATCTGGTAATTTCTCTCACTCCTTACTTCGGTATTTCAGTGAGAAATCTGATGCTAATCGCAATTCCCGTGAGAAAAGTTATCTGGATTTTGGAAGTATTAGTGGGTTGAATGATGCGCTCATTCTGTTTGATAAAATGACCAAAATGAGGCCTCTCCCCTCTGTCAAATTATTTTCTCGATTACTCTCTTCTGTGCTTAATTTGAAAGAGTATGATGCTACCATTTCCCTTTTCAAAGATTTCTGCAATTCAGGCATTCCAATTAATGAGTACACCTTGAGTATTGTTATGAACAGTTATTGTCTTAATAACAAGGTCGATTCTGGGTTCTCGGTTCTTGCTTGTTTCTTCAAGCGTGGTTGTCTTCCTGATGTTGTCACCTTCAGCACATTATTAAAGGGCTTGTTTCGAGAGAAGAGGATTTCTGAAGCCCTCGAATTGTTCCAGAAGATGGTGACAGAAAGGCTTTGTGAAGTAAATGTGGTTACTTTTGGGACTGTGATTGACGGGCTTTGCAAGGCTGGTAATACCGCAATGGCCACAAAACTGCTCGGAGCAATGGAAAAGGGGGGATGTAAGCCTGACCCACAAATCTATAACATGCTTATTGATGCTTTGTGCAAATATAGAATGACAGACTCTGCTTTGAAGCTCTTTAATGAAATGTCTGAAAAAGACATCATGCCTGATGTTTTCACCTACAACACTTTGATTAGTGGCTTGTCCAATATTTGTCAGTGGAGACAAGTTGAGATATTATTGAAAGAGATGATAGCTAGCAAAATATATCCTAATGTAACCACATTCAACATCGTTATCGATTCCTATTGTAAGGAGAGGTTGGTGGATGAAGCTGAAAAGGTCCTTGATATTATGATGCAACAAAATGTGGTTCCCAACGTAGTCACCTACAATACGTTGATGGATGGGCAGTGTCTTCGGGGACAAGTAGATAAAGCTAGTACTCTTTTTTATTCTATGGCTAGTAAGAATATCGCCCCTAATATCAACAGCTATAACATTTTAATCCATGGATATTGCAAGAACAAGAAAATGGATGATGCCATTCATCTTTTCTCTGAGATGCCACACAAGGGACTGAAACCAGATTTGGCAACATGGAACATTATGTTGCAGGGATTATTTCTTTGTGGCAGATGTTCTGCTGCACTAGAGCTTTATGATGAGTTGCAAGTTGTTGGGCTAAAACCAGATTTTTTTACTTATTGTAACATGTTGAATGGATTGTGTGATAGAAGTTCATCATGTATATACTTGTTATTAGTCAGAATGTCTGAAATTTTCCTACTGCTTTTGCAGTAGTTGAAGTGGTTTAGTATATACATGCAGGTCGGCGAAAACACATGCTCTTCTTATTGAGGGTGGACTGAATTATGATGCTATTAAGAGCTCCGTCGCTAAATCGAGGATCATTTTCAGAGATGGGGTCACCGAACTCTTTGAACTGTTGGAGGTAGATATCATCACTAGTCCCGGAACCTATTAAATTTTTATTGTAAGATGTTTATGCAGATCTACATTACATATGATTGTTAATATATCTTAAGCAATTCAAGTTTTGTGCAACATCACTATAGCCTTAAAAACGTCTACAATTGGAATGTTTATGTCTGATACAGTTTAGTGTTTGCAGAGAAGTAATATTCCCATCCTTATATTTTCTGCTGGCCTTGCAGATATTATTGAAGAGGTTAGCTCTCTAAAAGTTTCTTTTACTTGTATTAGTGAGACTACATGAACTGAAAAAAGTGGGCCAGATTTTGTGCATTTGACGCTGATTTTTTATGCCTTCTTTACCAGGTGTTGAGGCAGAAGCTTCATAGATCATTTAAGAATGTTAAAGTTGTATCCAACCGAATGGCTTTTGACCAGAATGGGAAACTTGTATCATTTAAAGGTGAAGTTTTTCTAGGCTAATCAGTTAAATTGTTTGTTTGCTATGCATCTCTTTTGATCACCATGATGAAAAATCATTGTTTTGTCTGCTAGTAACTTGTATGTCAAGACCATCAGTTTTAGTCTCAAACATCTACTGTGCAGTTTGCACTGGTCTTTATATTTAAACCCTTTTCTGATTTGCTGGAAAAAAAGTAAAGGTAAGGAAGTTTTTTAATACTCTTCATTTGCTGGATACCACTCGAGAGCTGTCTGCTTTTCTGGGGATGAGACAAATGGCATTTATGTGAAAATTGTCATTCTAGGCTAACCACACTTCTTTTCATGTTTCTTGACTTTTACTGTTTCAGCAAAGCTTTATTGATGGCTCAAAAGTTTGATTCTTGTGCATTTTTCCTTTAAGACATTAAAAATAAAATCATTATGTGTATTATTCTTTGTAACAGGGAAAATTATTCATGTATTGAATAAGAATGAGCATGCAATTGACATGGCTGGACCGGTACATGGCCAGCTAGGTCATGATGGAGATTTGACAGATGATGTATCCTCTGTGAAATTGAGAACTAATGTGCTACTTCTGGGGGATCACATTGGAGATCTTGGAATGTCTGATGGTTTGAACTACAGTACAAGAATATCAGTGGGATTCCTGTAAGTTCTAAATAAGTCAACAGAATTGTGATGTATTGCTGCATCTAGTCCGACGGGCATGCAGATGTTACTGATTCCTAAATTTTTGCTAGATAACTGGAATGCTATAATCTTTGCTTAAAGATGAAATCACTAACTAAGTCTTGAATTCTTAAGTTACTACATCACATTTGATGTTGAACTTATTTGGTTTGCCATTTAGTCGATACTTTACTTAATAGTGAGGTTCTCCATGCCAGTATCTACTTTCAATTAAGCATTACGAAAAAAAAAAAATTAACTACAACCAACCTAATTGAAGTATGAACTGGGAAGTGGCCTACCTATTGAAGTATGAACTGGGAAACGAGTGTCATACTGTGATGCATTCATGAATATCATTAGTTGTCTCACCTTATGGAACTCTTATTTTGCAGGAATGACAACATTGAGAGTTCCAGTGATATCTATCGTGATGCCTATGATGTTGTGTACATGGTCAGTACAATGCTTCATCACTTTTATATAGGATTTCATAGTTACCTTTTAGCTGTGTACAAAGCTATCTCTCTCTCTCTCTCTCGAATTGGATTTCACATATTTCTAACTGCAGATGCTGGAAAAATTGGAGTAGAAAGAGTAGATAAGCTATTCTATGTTTGAATGTGGATATCTTTAATGTGTAATACACGACTTTGATGTATTTTAATACAGAACGATACGTCCATGTGGGGAGTTGTTAAGCTTGCCTCTCAGCTTTGTTCAGATGTTGATAACCATTGATCCCTTATTTCCCAAGTGGAACTACACTAGACTAGCATTGCAGAGCAACAGTGATGCCAAATTTTGATAGAGTGAGTTCTTTGCTCATTCAATTATTTCATGTGTTTCAACTTTCAATGATCAAAGTTATTTGGAAAGAGCCACTGATTTTACATGTGATTTTTGATGTGCTTCAACCTCAACACCCAATTACTTATTTGCTTTATGATTCGTGAGATCGTTGATAGAAATCATATCCACACACCAATTACCAACTCTTTAGGAGTTTTGGAGGATCAAATCCTTCTTTTACATACTCTGATTTTCATTTTACTATCATTAGCTTGTTAATCAATATTATACTTCTTTTCACGACAGAGTACTTATTTGAGTTTAAAGACAAGATGTTACGATCTTGATTTCAATGTTTTGTTCCATTTAGCTAGGGATGTAACTGAGCCGAACAGTACTAGGCTCGAGTTCGGCTCGTTTGATAATATTCGGGCTCGAGTTCAGTTCGTTCGATAATATTCGGGCTCGAGTTCGGTTCGAACCTTAGGAATGGAGCTCGAGCTCGGCTCGTTTGAAAAATATTGGGCTCGAGTTTGGTTCGAGTTCGGCTCGGATAAGGCTCGTTAATAGAACAAACGAGCCCAGTTCGAGTTCGGTTCAATAAAAGCTCGAAAGGGTTCGGTTACAAGCTCGAATTCGAGCTTGATTGTTCGAGCTCGAGTTTGGGCTTGAAAGCTCGTTAACACTAATTTTGGCCTTCATTTCAAGATTTACTAGAAAATAAACATAGTACACATACAAATTTCACAATTCAATAATGACATACAAAAATAATTAAAATAGTCAAATTTCAAGTTGACATAATATTCTAAACATTAAACTTCTTGATCTTTGCTCCTTGACGACAAATACATATGAGACAGATCAGAAAAGTCAATTGTCACCTACAATGTTCAAAACAATAAATTATGAAAATTAGAGATGTTTACAACTAAAAAAAAAACATAAAATGAATAATTTTATGTTTAAGTTATAAATTTTAGATATTATGTTATATTTCTAACTTATAAATATATAATTTATTTTTGTTAATAAGTTGAATAATATAATTAATAAGTTCGTTGATGTTTGTTTGTTAAAGTTAACAATATATAACCAATTATCTACTTAGTTTGTTCGTGAATTAAATAAACCAAACACAAAAATTCGAGAGTTACGTTTAAATATATATATATATATATGCGTGTGTGTACACGTATATATCTGTGTATATTTCAAATCCTATAATATTGAAGAAAAACTCTAATTAATATTTCTATTTTTAATTATCTTAAAATCTTAATTTTAAAATTTAAAAATGCTAATTGTGCAGATATTGATAATTAATACATATTTTATTTTTAGTTATATACATATTTATAGGTTATAGTTATGTATATGCTCCAAATATCATATATAAATATTTAAAATATCATAAATCGAAAATCCAATATTAAGATATCTGAACTTTAATTTATATAAATATTTAAAGCATTATATCTTTTATATAAAGATAATATATCATCACTACATTGTATCATTAATATCAAAATTTTAAAGATATTCAAATGACAATACAATTAATATATTAGAACTAAGTAATTTGTATTGAATTTTAATTAGTTAATATGTTTATAAAATGAATATGTTTAATTTAATCCTATAATATTTGTGTTAAGAATTTTTTAATTTATATATTTATTTAAAATTTAAAATTTAATACTATTATAAAATATATAAATAAACTAGCCCACAAACACTAAACAAATATGCTAACGAACTCTTCACGAACCTAACGAATATGTTTGCGAGCTTTCGAATCAAACATGTCAAGGCTCGAGTTCGGCTCGTTAAGTATTCGAGCTCGAAATTCGGGCTCGAGTTCAGCTCGTTAAGCTTAACAAACGATCTCGAACGAATATTTATCGAACCGAGACACGAATAGTTCGCGAACGACTTGGTTCGTTTACATCCCTACATTTAGCCATCATATTTTTATTTCGGTGTGTAATAAAAGAGGCAAAAGTTGAAAATAAAATAGGAAAAAGGTTTAGGAGTCAAAAAAATGTAATTTCAGAGGTCTTCTTGGAATTGCTGCGCAGCTTCTTTTCAAGTTATATTAACATACGAGATGGGAATAAACTACAAAGATTATTGTTTTTTACACCAGTTTCATGGATCTAAATCCATGAATTGGGCGCCCGCGGGTTGGGTCGATCCTGAAACGACCTGAATCCATGCTTAGTTTTTTTTCTTTAATTTATACGATAGCTTTTATGTGATATGAGTATAAAATTTCTATACAAATATCATAACTTTTAAGTTAATATACTTAAACCTTTTCAATATAAAATGGAAAAATAATATAGATGAAAACCTATACGTGATAATAATTTAAATTTTATGTTATATTGATATAACATTTATGTATAACTATTATAACTGTTGAAAAAATATAAAAGTTATATTACTATCATATAAAAATTAAATTATAATAATGTAAAGGTTATATTACTACGAGTAAGTCTCTTGTACATCAGGTGCATGGATCTTAGATCCATGCACCCGGGTCGGATCCGAGTAATCCGACCCGCTTCTTTTTTTTTTTTTTGGCGCTAGCTTGTTTTTCAATTTTAGTCATGACTTTTAGTTATGTGTAAGAATACCTTTATGTAATGTGTAAGAATACCTTTAGGTTACGTTAAGGATACCATTATGCCCAAATTTCATACATTTACGTTAAGTTAGACATACCTTTAGGTTATGTTAAGAATACCTTTAGGTAATGTATAGAGATACCTTTAGGTTATGTTAAGGATACATTTATGCCCAAATTTCATACATTTAATTTACGTCAGGCATACCTTTATGTTATGTTAAGGATACTTTTATGTTATGTTAGAGATACCTTATCCATAAGGTAGTTGTGTTACACATTTTGCATACAAAGGTATCTCTAACATAACATAAAAGTATTCTTAACATAACCTAAAGGTATCCTTAATATAATGTAAATGTATGTGATCTAGAATGAATTCTAAGGGTATCAAATCAGGATTTCAAAGGAACCTAGAATCACGATTTCAAAGGTATCTTTAACATCACCTAAAGGTATTCTTAACATAACCTAAAAGTATGCTTAATATAATCAAAAGGTATTCTTAAAATAATTAAAGGTATCCTTAACATAACCTAAAGGTATGCTTAACATAACTAAAAGGTATTCTTAACCTAACATGGTATGTAACCTGGAATCACGATTTCAAAGGTATCCTTAACATCACCTAAAGGTATTCTTAACATAACCTAAAGGTATACTTAATATAACCAAAAGGTATTCTTAACATAACTAAAGGTATCCTTAACATAACCTAAAGGTATGCTTAACACAACTAAAAGGTATTCTTAACATAACGTGGCATGTAACCTGGAATCAGGATTTCAAAGGTATTCTTAACATAACTGAAATGTATCCTTACCATAACTTAAAGGTATCCTTAACATAACTGAAAGGTATCCCTGAAAGGTATCCTTATTATAACTTAAAGGTATCCTTAACATAACTGAAAGGTATCCTTAACGTAACCTAAAGGTGCGCATCCGCCCAGGCGCGTGGGAGCGCGTCAGACGCGCGTGGAAGCGCGTACACGCGCGGGTCGGGTCGGGTGCATGGATCTAGGATCCATGCACCTGATGCATAAAAGTTTTTGTCTATTACTACAACATAAAAGTTTAAATTGTAGTATAAGTTTATAATACTCTATAAAATGTTAAACAATCAAAATATAAATGTTATGCGAACTTAACTAAAAGGTTATATGCACTTGACTAAAAGGTCATGAAAATATAATTAAAAGATCAAACGAAATAACTAAGGGCATGTTTGCTTTGCATGATTAGGTGGGTTAAGAGCTTTTTAATTAGGCTATACTAATGTTTGGTTTGAGGGTTGGAAACCCTTATTAAACTTGAGCCCAGTTTTATTTTTTGGATTCACCAAAATAGGTGGATTTAATATTAACTCAATAGTATTAATGATGTGAAATGTCAATTGTACCCTTTGTTATTCATATTTTGCCCTTTCAATCCTTTCATGGTTTACTAGCAAATTCCAGCGTATAATTTAGAGAAAACATTATTTTTCGTCCTCTAAGTTTGGCGTTTTCCAATTTTAATCCATCAAATTTCGAGAATCCAATTTCAATACTGTAACTTCATTTCTTTTCCGATTTGAGTCCAATTTTCACCGGAGGCTGACGTGGCAATCGGAATCTGCTCACGTGGATCGAAACCCTAATCCCCAATTTTTTTGGAGTGACGTGGATGAGCCACATGACCGTCACGTCATTAATAAAATTCGATTAAAAAAAATACACCTCCTTCTCCACAGCCCCCTCCTGCAACTTCAGCCCCCCTGCAACTCCACCCACCAGCGACCCACACCCCCCCCCCCCCCCCGCACAACTCAAGCCCCCGTCACCCTCGGTGTCATAGTCGTCATTTCACTGGAAATCGGCCATTGACACCCTCCAATCGGACTCAAATCGGGGGAAAAAAAAAGTGAGGTTAAGGTACTGAAATTGGATTCTCGTAACTTGGTGGATCAAAATTGGAAAATACCAAAATTAGAGGGCGAAAAATGATGTTTTCTCTGTAATTTAATTAATTTGGTAAATAATCTGATGAATTGTTTTGTAATTTTTCTAAAGATAATTTACATAAAAATATATTTAGATTTAGGCAATAGATTGATGAGCTTCAATTTTGATTTAAGAATAAAAAGACTTCGTAAATAACAGATGTCATTATATATGTGTCGTTTATTAAAATAACAACTTAGCACTATTATCATTGAATTGTTATTGATTGTTGATTGAAATATATTTAAATATAAAACATATGGATGTAGGTTCAAATCAAAATAGAAAAAAAATACATAATTAAAAAGGTTGAAAAATCAAAACCTTCTTGATCATACATGCAATGGTTTCTATTTGAAATTTATAATTAGTTATAACATTAAACAAAAATTGAGGTATTTTGGTCAATTCCATATAAACCCACCCCGAACATTCAATCAAAACAAAATTTTGACACATGACTTCAAAAAAATAGCACAACACTCAAACCAAACACAATATTAACCCGTAATATTAAACCATACATTTAACATTCAAACCAAACATATCAAATATTTAATCCAATCTAACATGCATAGTGTAAACTCATAATAACCCAACTAACTTAACTAGCCCAATAACGAACCAAACGTGCCTTAAAAGGTTAGGACTTTAAATTAAGGTTTGAGTGCGCATGGAGACGTGTTTTGGTTGTGAAAACCACCTTTCGAATCTTATGACTCATGCATATATATATATGGTCTATAGAAATAATTGTGAACCATAAAATATATTTATTTAATTATTCCTCAAGTAACAAAGAGAAAAGGTTAAATATAAATATATAGGTATATTAATTTATGATAATTTTTAGAAAACTAGTTTTGTTAAAACTACTTAGAGCCAAACTATACACACCCCACACATTACTAAACACACTCCATTAAAATAATAAAAAATAAAAATATTTACATAAAGACCAATCTACCCTTATTATTTATTTTTTAATAAAAATATAAACAATACATTTTATACACATCCACACTCTATAACTATTATACACACCCATATTACATCCATCTTCTTCACTTCACCAACTAAAAAATTCCTACTCCATTAAGACATCTTCAAAAAAAAATTGTAAACTTAGTCAAAATCATCAGAAAATGAAGAAAGAACACGAGATATGGAGTGTGGAAGTTGTAAATTTTCTCATTACTGATTTATTTTCTTGTAAAAATCGCAAAATCGCGACAAATGCCAATACAGGCCGAACGCATTGAAGAGTGTTCGGCCAGTACTGGCCGAACGTATTGAAGAGTGTTCGGCTATTGCCGAACACTGTAAAGAGCGTTCGGCATACCGCCGAACAGTGTGAATAGAGTTCGACCTATTGCTGAACACTGTGAAAGACGTTCGGCTAATCAGGGCCGAACATTACCTGATTTGCAAACTCGAGCTTGATGCAATTTTTAACTTCTTAGCCCATTAAATCCACAAACCAACAACCTAAACATGGTTTATATGTCATTTTCATATAATTTCACTCACATTGTGACATATTAATCATATGAAAAATGTTTTTAAAAAAATTCAATTACACTTGGAGCTTCATGTTGTTCGTTAGGGTTCATAGTAAATTTCGATTATGATTGATAGAATTCATCAAACATTGTTCGATCCTACACCGTACAAACTAAAAAAATTGGATGATACAAGCTTGAGATTTGGTAGGGATGATGAATTGGGGGAAGAAACTAGGGTTTTTCAATTGATGTGGAAGAGGGAAGGATGTTGGGGATGTGTAAAATAATAAAATTGTTTTTATTGTTATTTTATTTGGTGAAGGTTATAAATGTTAAGTTATGGGGTATGTTTAGAAATTATAGGAAGAATTTGATTTAATTATGAGTGTCTTTAGTAATTGAGGTGTGTTTAGTAATGAATGGGGTGTGTATAGTTCAAGGATGAAAATATCCCGATATATCTCTGATATATCCCCGATATTTCCGTTTTTTCAAGTGACCGAAACAAAAACGGGCTGTCACGATATATCTCCGATATTTTCATTTTTTGATAAAAAAAATAAAGAGTTAGTCTCCTGTGCAACTGGTGTATGTATAATTCGGGTCGGGTCCGGGTCGACCCGGATCCGCGCACTTTTATTTATTTTATTTTTTTTGAATTTTATTTTTTCACTTCAGGTTGTTACCTTTATGTTATATGCATGTGACCTTTATGTTATATAAGTGTGACCTTTATGTATAAATGTAATGACCTTTATATACTCTAACTTAGAAAAAAATGAAGAATTTTAACAAAATTTGTACATATTTACGTTTATGAAATATTAGCTGCACATATATCCATCCTTAAAATGCACTGAATTTTGAAAATTTCAATTTTTTTCAAAGTTATGGATTATAAAGGTCATAATATTTGTACATAAAGGTTACAAGAACTGTACATAAAGGTTACAACAATACAATATAAAGGTCTTAATCTGAAGCGAAAAAACCTGAAAATCTTCATTTTTTTCCGAAGTTACTGAACATAAAGGTCATAACATTTATACATAAAGGTCACACTTATATAACGTAAATGTCACATCTTTACAACATAAAGGTAACAGTCTGAAGCGAAAAAAAAAAAGAAAATCCAGGTGCGCGGATCCGGGTCGGGTCGCCCCAGTTGCACCAATCCAGATCCGTGCACCTGGTGCACAGCAGCATTTGCCAAAAATAAATGAAAAATCAATAATTATTAGCTAAATGTCGGTAAAAATTGGTATCGATTTCAATATCAGTGGCTTCAGGTAAAAATTATAAGAAAATTCATGAATATCAAGGAAATATCGGTAAATATCGATGAATATTGGGAAAATATCGGTAAATATCGATAAATATCGGCAATATATCGGTAAATATCGAAAAAATATATGTACCGATATTTCCACCGAAACCGATATATCCATCGATATTTCCGTAAAATCAAGGTACCGATATATCAATCGAAACCGATATTTTCATCCTTGGACTATAGTTTGACCATAAAACCTATGACATGAAATTGTTTCCTATTTCTTTCCTTTCTCCTACTGTACTTTACCTGCGAAAATCTCTCTCTCTCTCTCTCTCTCTCTCTCTCTCTCAGGATGAATCGAAGGGGCTTTTCCTTGGCTCAATTTCGACATTCTTCCATCAATTCCTCTCAATCTGCTAATTTCTCTCACTCCTTAATTCGGTATTTCAGTGAGAAATTTGATGCTAGTCGCGATTCCCGTGAGAAAAAGTATGTTGATCTGAGAAATATTAATGGGTTGAATGATGCACTCAAAGTGTATGATAAAATGTCTAAAATGAGGCCTCTCCCATCTGTCAAAGTATTTAATGGATTGCTCTCTTCTGTACTTAATTTGAAAGAGTATGACGCTACCATTTCCCTTTTCAAAGATTTCTGCAATTCAGTTCCAATTAATGAGTACACCTTGAATATTGTTATGAACAGTTATTGTCTTTATAACAAGGTCAATTATGGGTTTTCTGTTCTTGCTTGTTTCTTCAAGAGTGGTTGTCTTCCTGATGTTGTCACCTTCAGCACGTTATTAAAGGGCTTGTTTCGAGAGGAGAGGATTTCTGAAGCTCTAGAATTGTTCCAGAAGATGGTGAGAGAAAGGCTTTGTGAAGTAAATGTGGTTACTTATGGGACTGTGATTGACGGACTTTGCAAGGCTGGTAACATTGCAACGGCCACCAAACTGCTAAGATCAATGGAAAACGGGAGATGTAAGCCTGACCTACACATCTATACCATGCTTATTGATGCTTTGTGCAAATATAGAATGACAGACTCTGCTTTGAAGCTCTTTAATGAATTGTCTGAAAGAGGCATCATCATTCCTAATGTTGTCACCTACAGTACTCTGATTTGTGGCTTGTCTAGCATTAGTGAGTGGAAACAAGTTGAGACATTATTGAAGGAGATGATAGATTGCAAAATCTATCCTGATGTCATCACATACAATGCTATTATTGATGCCTATTGTAAGAAAGGATTGGTGCGTGAAGCAGAAAAAGTTATCAACATCATGATACAACAAAATGTGGTTCCTAATGTTGTCACCTACAGTACTCTGATTTGTGGCTTGTCTAGCATTAGTGAGTGGAAACAAGTTGAGATATTATTGAAGGAGATGATAGATTGCAAAATCTATCCTGATGTCATCACATACAATGCTATTATTGATGCCTATTGTAAGAAAGGATTGGTGCGTGAAGCAGAAAAAGTTATCAACATCATGATACAACAAAATGTGGTTCCTGATGTTGTCACCTACAGTACTCTGATTTGTGGCTTGTCTAGCATTAGTGAGTGGAAACAAGTTGAGATATTATTGAAGGAGATGATAGATTGCAAAATCTATCCTGATGTCTTCACATACAATGCTATTATTGATGCCTATTGTAAGAAAGGATTGGTGCGTGAAGCAGAAAAAGTTATCAACATCATGATACAACAAAATGTGGTTCCTAATGTAGTCACCTACAGTGCATTGATGGTTGCGTATTGCCTTCAAGGACGAATAGATAAAGCTAGGGATGTTTTTGAACTAATGGGTAGCAAGAATATTGCTCCTAATAATTATAGCTATTCCATTTTGATTAATGGATATTGTAAGAAAATGAGGATAGACGATGCCATTCATCTTTTTCGTGAGATGCCACGTAAAGGGCTGAAACCGGATTTGCCTACCTTTAACTCCATGTTGCAGGGATTGTTTCATGTTGGCAGATGTTCTGCTGCACTAGAGCTTTTTGAAGAGTTGCAAGGTGTTGGGTTAAAACCGGATTTTTATACATATTGTAACCTGCTGAATGGATTGTGCAAGAATGGGCATGTTGAACAAGCATTAAAGTTGTTGGATGCATTGGAGCACAAAGAAGAACAGCTTCATATAGCTTACTTAAACATTGTCATGAATGGATTCTGCAAAGTTAAAAAACTTGACGTGGCTAAAGCTATTTTTCATGGTCTCCCTTCCAAAGGATTGGAACCGGATGTAGTAACATGCAATATCTTGATCGATGGATGTTGCCAAAAAGGGGAAACGGAGGAAGCTAAACGTCTTTTATTGAAAATGAAAGAGGTGAATATGCTACCAGATGCAGTCACCTACAATGTCATAGTCCAAGGATTTCTGAGGAGTGGTGAATATAATGAAGCAGCAACATTATTTGAGGAAATGAATGCTAAAGGATTCATCCCAAATGCATCCACACTTGAGTTGATGATTGAGTTAATTGGGACAAAGGAAGAAACAGCAGCATTAGTTGAGGAAATGAATGCTGAAGGATCCATCTCAAATGCATCCACACTTGAGTTGATGCTTAAGTTAAGGGACAAAGAAACATAATCCAATTATCTTGGAAATATTGTTTCAATTGTTAGCTCCAACTGCTTTGAAGCAGAAATGATATTCATGGCTGTCACTGTGTATTAGCTTCTGAAATTTGCATCATTTGCATGCACGATTCAATACTGAATTATAAAAATGGCATATGTAATTTACCATTTTTAGTTCATCATCATCTTCATTGAAGCTCTGTGTCTTACTCGGAATTAGGGGTGAATTCGCAAACACCTTCATGTGACAATGTAATTTACATTAAACTCATTTACATTTCTTAGAAAAGTGGTTATTTACACTACACTAGCATTGCAGAGCAACAGTGCTGTCAAATTTCGATAGAGTGAGTTCTTTGCTCATTCATTTATTCATGTGTTTCAATGACCAAGATCATGTTGAAAGAGCCACTGATTTTACTTCATGTGATTCTTGATGCAGCTCTTGGCTTCAACCTCAACACCCAGTTATGTATTTCCTTTATGATTCGCGCGATCGTTGATAGAGAACATATCATACACCAATTATCAACTCTTTAGCAGTTTTGGAGGATCAAATCATTCATTCACATACTCCGATTATCATTATTCTATCAGTAGCTTGTAAATCAATATTATGCTTTTTTTTTGTCCACGACAAAGTATTTATTTGAATTTAAAGACAAGATGTTACGTTCTTGATTTCAATGTTTTGTTTTTTTACTTTGCTGTGTAATGAAGAGGCCAAAGTTGAAATAAAATAGGATAAAGGTTTAGGAGGCATAAAAATGTGATTTCAGAGGTCTTCTTGCAATTGCTGCTCAGCTTCTTTTTCAAGTTATATTAACATATGAGATGAAACAAACTATAAAATAGATTTATTTAATTAATCCTCAATTAACAAAGAGAAAAGGTTAAATATAAATATATAAGTTTAGGCAAAAACTTGCGTACCTTCGGTGCACCGTACCCCAAATGTGTTATTTGTTTGGTATTACTTATATACTCATAAGGTATTATTGGTGTATTCATAAGGTATTAGTAGTATATCTCTGAAGGTATTAGTGGTATACTCATAAGGTATTAGTTGCATATTCATAAGGTATACGTGTATAACTGAAATATATGTTTTAGTGAAAGTATTATTCAAGATATTACTTGTTACATGTTAAGATATTAATCATATTACTTAAGGGTATTACAATATAGGTTTGGGGGCACGGTGTCCCAAGGTACGCCAGACCTACTCATAAGTTTATTAATTTATGATACTTTAGAAAAGAGAAGCACTTGTGTGCCCTTGGGGCACGGATCCAAGATCCGAGTCCCCAACCCGACCTGCTAATCTGGGTTTAAATACATGATTTGTATTTGGTTTTGCAAATTAGAAATGAACTGACTTGGTGAAGTGGTGGAGAAAAGGAGAAATTTTGATTTGATGGATTGAATTTTGGGGAAATTGGAGCATAGTACCTTAAATTATAAGCAGTAATACCTTAAAACTTAAACATTAATATCTTACCAAATAATACCTGGATATACTCTGAGCATTAATACTTCAAAATATCAATATCTCAAAGGTAAATATGCAATATCTCAAACGTGCATATGTAGTACCAAATAATATCTGGGTATACTCTTAGCATTAATATCTCAAAGGTACATATGTAATACCTCAAAGTATAAATATGTAATACCATATAGATAAAAATGTAATACCTTAACCATATTTTATGTAATACTGTAAGAATAAATACGTAATTCCTTAAAATATAGGTAGTAATACCTTAAAGCTGAACATGTAATATTTTACACTCAAATATGTAATACCTAAATACTTCAAAGGTAAATATGTAATACTTTAAAGATGCATATGTAATACATTATACTTTAAGCTTAATACTTTAAAAATAAATGTGTAATACCTTAACAGTATCACGTAATACCTGAAGAGTGTTGCTCACGTGAATTCCTTTGAGCTCCTGGAGGAAGGTGTCCCGGGAATGTATATAATTTCTATCATTAAATGGAATCTGATGTGCATAGGAGCACACCAGCTTAAGTGTGAACACACGTGGAGGCCCGTGAAAACGACCCACCCATCGGATCGAGTCGGGGCCACGGATCATAGATCCGTACCCGAGCGCGGCAGACAAGTTTTTGCCTTTGTTAAAACTTATGACATGAGATTGACTAGTTGCCTGTTTCTTTCCTTTCTCCTCCTTTGCTTTGCCTGCGAAAATCTAAATCTCTTCTCTCTCTAAAATGATGAATCGAAGGGGCTTTTCCTTGGCGCAATTTTTACCTTCTTCCATCAGTTCCTCTCAATCTGGTAATTTCTCTCACTCCTTACTTCGGTATTTCAGTGAGAAATCTGATGCTAATCGCAATTCCCGTGAGAAAAGTTATCTGGATTTTGGAAGTATTAGTGGGTTGAATGATGCGCTCATTCTGTTTGATAAAATGACCAAAATGAGGCCTCTCCCCTCTGTCAAATTATTTTCTCGATTACTCTCTTCTGTGCTTAATTTGAAAGAGTATGATGCTACCATTTCCCTTTTCAAAGATTTCTGCAATTCAGGCATTCCAATTAATGAGTACACCTTGAGTATTGTTATGAACAGTTATTGTCTTAATAACAAGGTCGATTCTGGGTTCTCGGTTCTTGCTTGTTTCTTCAAGCGTGGTTGTCTTCCTGATGTTGTCACCTTCAGCACATTATTAAAGGGCTTGTTTCGAGAGAAGAGGATTTCTGAAGCCCTCGAATTGTTCCAGAAGATGGTGACAGAAAGGCTTTGTGAAGTAAATGTGGTTACTTTTGGGACTGTGATTGACGGGCTTTGCAAGGCTGGTAATACCGCAATGGCCACAAAACTGCTCGGAGCAATGGAAAAGGGGGGATGTAAGCCTGACCCACAAATCTATAACATGCTTATTGATGCTTTGTGCAAATATAGAATGACAGACTCTGCTTTGAAGCTCTTTAATGAAATGTCTGAAAAAGACATCATGCCTGATGTTTTCACCTACAACACTTTGATTAGTGGCTTGTCCAATATTTGTCAGTGGAGACAAGTTGAGATATTATTGAAAGAGATGATAGCTAGCAAAATATATCCTAATGTAACCACATTCAACATCGTTATCGATTCCTATTGTAAGGAGAGGTTGGTGGATGAAGCTGAAAAGGTCCTTGATATTATGATGCAACAAAATGTGGTTCCCAACGTAGTCACCTACAATACGTTGATGGATGGGCAGTGTCTTCGGGGACAAGTAGATAAAGCTAGTACTCTTTTTTATTCTATGGCTAGTAAGAATATCGCCCCTAATATCAACAGCTATAACATTTTAATCCATGGATATTGCAAGAACAAGAAAATGGATGATGCCATTCATCTTTTCTCTGAGATGCCACACAAGGGGCTGAAACCAGATTTGGCAACATGGAACATTATGTTGCAGGGATTATTTCTTTGTGGCAGATGTTCTGCTGCACTAGAGCTTTATGATGAGTTGCAAGTTGTTGGGCTAAAACCAGATTTTTTTACTTATTGTAACATGTTGAATGGATTGTGTGAGAATGGGCAAGTCGAACAAGCATTATTGTTGTTGGATGCATTGGAGCAGAAAGGAGAACAGCTTCGTATCAATTACTTCAGCATAATCATGACTGGATTCTGCCAAGGTGGAAAACTTGACATGGCTAAAACTATCTTTGATGGTCTCCCTTCCAAAGGATTGGAACCTGATGTAGTAACCTACACCATCTTGATCCATGGATGTTAAACAATCAAAATATAAATGTTATGCGAACTTAACTAAAAGGTTATATGCACTTGATTAAAAGGTCATGAAAATATAATTAAAAGATTAAACGAAATAACTAAGGGCATGTTTGCTTTGCATGATTAGGTGGGTTAAGAGCTTTTTAATTAGGCTATACTACTGTTTGGTTTGAGGGTTGGAAACCCTTATTAAACTTGAGCCCAGTTTTATTTTTTGGATTCGGGGTGGAATGGTGGGTTTATTAAACCCACCAAAATAGGTGGATTTAATATTAACTCAATAGTATTAATGATGTGAAATGTCAATTGTACCCTTTGTTATTCATATTTTGCCCTTTCAATCCTTTCATGGTTTACTAGCAAATTCCAGCGTATAATTTAGAGAAAACATTATTTTTCGTCCTCTAAGTTTGGCGTTTTCCAATTTTAATCCATCAAATTTCGAGAATCCAATTTCAATACTGTAACTTCATTTCTTTTCCGATTTGAGTCCGATTTTCACCGGAGGCTGACGTGGCAATCGGAATCTGCTGATGTGGATCGAAACCCTAATCCCCAATTTTTTTGGAGTGACGTGGATGAGCCACATGACCGCCACGTCATTAATAAAATTCGATTAAAAAAAATACACCTCCTTCTCCACAACCCCCTCCTGCAACTTCAGCCCCCCTGCAACTCCAGCCACCAGCGACCCACCCCCCTCCCCCGCGCAACTCCAGCCCCCGCCACCCTCTGTGTCATAGTCGTCATTTCACTGGAAATCGGCCATTGACACCCTCCAATCGGACTCAAATCGGGGAAAAAAAAAAGTGAGGTTAAGGTACTGAAATTGGATTCTCGTAACTTGGTGGATCAAAATTGGAAAATACCAAAATTAGAGGGCGAAAAATGATGTTTTCTCTGTAATTTAATTAATTTGGTAAATAATCTGATGAATTGTTTTGTAATTTTTCTAAAGATAATTTACATAAAAATATATTTAGATTTAGGCAATAGATTGATGAGCTTCAATTTTGATTTAAGAATAAAAAGACTTCGTAAATAACAGATATCATTATATATGTGTCGTTTATTAAAATAACAACTTAGCACTATTATCATTGAATTATATTGATTGTTGATTGAAATATATATAAATATAAAACATATGGATGTAGGTTCAAATCAAAATAGAAAAAAAAAATACATAGTTAAAAAGGTTGAAAAATCAAAGCCTTCTTGATCATACATGCAATGGTTTCTATTTGAAATTTATAATTAGTTATAACATTAAACAAAAATTGAGGTATTTTGGTCAATTCCATATAAACCCACCCCGAACATTCAATCAAAACAAAATTTTGACACATGACTTAAAAAAAAATATCACAACACTCAAACCAAACACAATATTAACCCGTAATATTAAACCATACATTTAACATTCAAACCAAACATATCAAATATTTAATCCAATTTAACATGCATAGTGTAAACTCATAATAACCCAACTAACTTAACTAGCCCAATAACGAACCAAACGTGCGTTAAAAGGTTAGGACTTTGAATTAAGGTTTGAGTGCGCATGGAGACGCGTTTTGGTTGTGAAAACCACCTTTCGAATCTTATGAATCATGCATATATATATATATGGTCTATAGAAATAATTGTGAACCATAAAATATATTTATTTAATTATTCCTCAAGTAACAAAGAGAAAAGGTTAAATATAAATATATAGGTATATTAATTTATGATAATTTTTAGAAAACTAGTTTTGTTAAAACTACTTAGAGCCAAACTATACACACCCCACACATTACTAAACACACTCCATTAAAATAATAAAAAATAAAAATATTTACATAAAGACCAATCTACCCTTATTATTTATTTTTTAATAAAAAAATAAACAATACATTTCATACACATCCACACTCTATAACTATTATACACACCCATATTACATCCATCTTCTTCACTTCACCAACTAAAAAATTCCTACTCCATTAAGACATCTTAAAAAAAAAATTTGTAAACTTACACACTTAGTCAAAATCATCAGAAAATGTAGAAAGAACACGAGATATGGTTTGTGGAAGTTGTAAATTTTCTCATTACTGATTTATTTTCTTGTAAAAATCGTTGAAAATCACAAAATCGCGACAAATGCCAATACAGGCCAAACGCATTGAAGGGTGTTCGGTCAGTACTGGTCGAACGTATTGAAGAGTGTTCGGCAATAGAGCGTTCGGCATACCACCGAACAGTGTGAATAGAGTTCGACCTATTGCCGAACACTGTGAAGGGTGTTCGGCGAATCAGGGCCGAACATAACTTGATTTGCAAACTCGAGCTTGATGCAATTTTCAACTTCTTAGCCCATTAAATCCACAAACCAACAACCTAAACATGGTTTATATGTCATTTTCATATAATTTCACTCACATTGTGACATATTAATCATATGAAAAATGTTTTTAAAAAAATTCAATTACACTTGGAGCTTCATGTTGTTCGTTAGGGTTCATAGTAAATTTCGATTGTGATTGATAGAATTCATCAAACATTGCTCGATCCTACACCGTACAAACTAAAAAAATTGAATGATACAAGCGTGAGATTTGGTAGGGATGATGAATTGGGGGAAGAAACTAGGGTTTTTCAATTGATGTGGAAGAGGGAAGGATGTTGGGGATGTGTAAAATAATAAAATTGTTTTTATTGTTATTTTATTTGGTGAAGGTTATAAATGTTAAGTTATGGGGTATGTTTAGAAATTATAGGAAGAATTTGATTTAATTATGAGTGTCTTTAGTAATTGGGGTGTGTTTAGTAATGAATGGGGTGTGTATAGTTCAAGGATGAAAATATCCCGATATATCTCCGATATATCCCCGATATTTCCGTTTTTTCAAGTGACCAAAACAAAAACGGGCTGTCACGATATATCTCCGATATTTTCATTTTTTGATAAAAAAATAAATGAAAATTCAATAATTATTAGCTAAATGTCGGTAAAAATTGGTATCGATTTTAATATCAGTGGCTTCAGGTAAAAATTATAAGAAAATTCATGAATATCAAGGAAATATCGGTAAATATCGCTGAAATATCGATGAATATTGGGAAAATATCGGTAAATATCGATAAATATCGGGAAATATCGGCAATATATCGGTAAATATCGAAAAAATATATGTACCGATATTTCCACCGAAACCGATATATCCATCGATATTTCCGTAAAATCAAGGTACCGATATATCAATCGAAACTGATATATTTTCATGCTTGGTATAGTTTGACCATAAAACCTATGACATGAAATTGTTTCCTATTTCTTTCCTTTCTCCTACTGTACTTTACCTGCGAAAATCTCTCTCTCTCTCTCTCTCTCTCTCTCTCTCAGAGGATGAATCGAAGGGGCTTTTCCTTGGCTCAATTTCGACATTCTTCCATCAATTCCTCTCAATCTGCTAATTTCTCTCACTCCTTAATTCGGTATTTCAGTGAGAAATTTGATGCTAGTCGCGATTCCCGTGAGAAAAAGTATGTTGATCTGAGAAATATTAATGGGTTGAATGATGCACTCAAAGTGTATGATAAAATGTCTAAAATGAGGCCTCTCCCATCTGTCAAAGTATTTAATGGATTGCTCTCTTCTGTACTTAATTTGAAAGAGTATGATGCTACCATTTCCCTTTTCAAAGATTTCTGCAATTCAGGCATTCCAATTAATGAGTACACCTTGAATATTGTTATGAACAGTTATTGTCTTTATAACAAGGTCAATTATGGGTTTTCTGTTCTTGCTTGTTTCTTCAAGAGTGGTTGTCTTCCTAATGTTGTCACCTTCAGCACGTTATTAAAGGGCTTGTTTCGAGAGGAGAGGATTTCTGAAGCTCTAGAATTGTTCCAGAAGATGGTGAGAGAAAGGCTTTGTGAAGTAAATGTGGTTACTTATGGGACTGTGATTGACGGACTTTGCAAGGCTGGTAACATTGCAACGGCCACCAAACTGCTAAGATCAATGGAAAACGGGAGATGTAAGCCTAACCTACCCATCTATAACATGCTTATTGATGCTTTGTGCAAATATAGAATGACAGACTCTGCTTTGAAGCTCTTTAATGAATTGTCTGAAAGACGCATCATCATTCCTAATGTTGTCACCTACAATTCTCTGATCTGTGGCTTATCTAGTATTGGTGAGTGGAAACAAGTTGAGACATTATTGAAGGAGATGATAGATTGCAAAATCTATCCTGATGTCATCACATACAATGCTATTATTGATGCCTATTGTAAGAAAGGATTGGTGCGTGAAGCAGAAAAAGTTATCAACATCATGATACAACAAAATGTGGTTCCTGATGTTGTCACCTACAGTACTCTGATTTGTGGCTTGTCTAGCATTAGTGAGTGGAAACAAGTTGAGATATTATTGAAGGAGATGATAGATTGCAAAATCTATCCTGATGTCTTCACATACAATGCTATTATTGATGCCTATTGTAAGAAAGGATTGGTGCGTGAAGCAGAAAAAGTTATCAACATCATGATACAACAAAATGTGGTTCCTAATGTTGTCACCTACAATACTCTGATTTGTGGCTTGTCTAGCATTAGTGAGTGGAAACAAGTTGAGATATTATTGAAGGAGATGATAGATTGCAAAATCTATCCTGATGTCATCACATACAATGCTATTATTGATGCCTATTGTAAGAAAGGATTGGTGCGTGAAGCAGAAAAAGTTATCAACATCATGATACAACAAAATGTGGTTCCTGATGTTGTCACCTACAGTACTCTGATTTGTGGCTTGTCTAGCATTAGTGAGTGGAAACAAGTTGAGATATTATTGAAGGAGATGATAGATTGCAAAATCTATCCTAATGTCATCACATACAATGCTATTATTGATGCCTATTGTAAGGAAGGATTGGTGCGTGAAGCAGAAAAAGTTATCAACATCATGATACAACAAAATGTGGTTCCTAATGTAGTCACCTACAATGCATTGATGGTTGCGTATTGCCTTCAAGAACGAATAGATAAAGCTAGGGATGTTTTTGAACTAATGGGTAGCAAGAATATTGCTCCTAATAATTATAGCTATTCCATTTTGATTAATGGATATTGTAAGAAAATGAGGATAGACGATGCCATTCATCTTTTTCGTGAGATGCCACGTAAAGGGCTGAAACCGGATTTGCCTACCTTTAACTCCATGTTGCAGGGATTGTTTCATGTTGGCAGATGTTCTGCTGCACTAGAGCTTTTTGAAGAGTTGCAAGGTGTTGGGTTAAAACCGGATTTTTATACATATTGTAACCTGCTGAATGGATTGTGCAAGAATGGGCATGTTGAACAAGCATTAAAGTTGTTGGATGCATTGGAGCACAAAGAAGAACAGCTTCATATAGCTTACTTAAACATTGTCATGAATGGATTCTGCAAAGTTAAAAAACTTGACGTGGCTAAAGCTATTTTTCATGGTCTCCCTTCCAAAGGATTGGAACCGGATGTAGTAACCTACACTATCTTGATCGATGGATGTTGCCAAAAAGGGGAAACGGAGGAAGCTAAACGTCTTTTATTGAAAATGAAAGAGGTGAATATGCTACCAGATGCAGTCACCTACAATGTCATAGTCCAAGGATTTCTGAGGAGTGGTGAATATAATGAAGCAGCAACATTATTTGAGGAAATGAATGCTAAAGGATTCATCCCAAATGCATCCACACTTGAGTTGATGATTGAGTTAATTGGGACAAAGGAAGAAACAGCAGCATTAGTTGAGGAAATGAATGCTGAAGGATCCATCTCAAATGCATCCACACTTGAGTTGATGCTTAAGTTAAGGGACAAAGAAACATAATCCAATTATCTTGGAAATATTGTTTCAATTGTTAGCTCCAACTGCTTTGAAGCAGAAATGATATTCATGGCTGTCACTGTGTATTAGCTTCTGAAATTTGCATCATTTGCATGCACGATTCAATACTGAATTATAAAAATGGCATATGTAATTTACCATTTTTAGTTCATCATCATCTTCATTGAAGCTCTGTGTCTTACTCGGAATTAGGGGTGAATTCGCAAACACCTTCATGTGACAATGTAATTTACATTAAACTCATTTACATTTCTTAGAAAAGTGGTTATTTACACTACACTAGCATTGCAGAGCAACAGTGCTGTCAAATTTCGATAGAGTGAGTTCTTTGCTCATTCATTTATTCATGTGTTTCAATGACCAAGATCATGTTGAAAGAGCCACTGATTTTACTTCATGTGATTCTTGATGCAGCTCTTGGCTTCAACCTCAACACCCAGTTATGTATTTCCTTTATGATTCGCGCGATCGTTGATAGAGATCATATCATACACCAATTATCAACTCTTTAGCAGTTTTGGAGGATCAAATCATTCATTCACATACTCCGATTATCATTATTCTATCAGTAGCTTGTAAATCAATATTATGCTCTCTTTTTTCCACGACGAAGTATTTATTTGAATTTAAAGACAAGATGTTACGTTCTTGATTTCAATGTTTTGTTTTTTTACTTTGCTGTGTAATGAAGAGGCCAAAGTTGAAATAAAATAGGATAAAGGTTTAGGAGGCATAAAAATGTGATTTCAGAGGTCTTCTTGCAATTGCTGCTCAGCTTCTTTTTCAAGTTATATTAACATATGAGATGAAACAAACTATAAAATAGATTTATTTAATTAATCCTCAATTAACAAAGAGAAAAGGTTAAATATAAATATATAAGTGTAGGCAAAAACTTGCGTACCTTCGGTGCACTGTACCCCAAATGTGTTATTAGTTTGGTATTAGTTATATACTCATAAGGTATTATTGGTGTATTTATAAGGTATTAGTAGTATATCTCTGAAGGTATTAGTGGTATACTCATAAGGTATTAGTTGCATATTCATAAGGTATTACGTGTATAACTGAAATATATGTTTTAGTGAAAGTATTATTCAAGATATTACTTATTACATGTTAAGGTACTAATCATATTACTTAAAGGTATTACAATATAGGTTTGGGGGCACGGTGTCCCAGGGTACGCCAGACCTACTCATAAGTTTATTAATTTATGATACTTTAGAAAAGAGAAGCACTTGTGTGCCCTTGGGGCACGGATCCAAGATCCGAGTCCCCAACCCGACCCGCTAATCTAACCCTATTCCTTTTCTTTTCTTGCCCTAGCGTTGTTGCGCCTCTTCTTCTTTGATTCTCATCTGTCCAACCCTTCCTCCTCTTCCTCCTCCTCCTAATATTCTTCTCCTCTTCATCTTTACATCACTACAACAATACATCGTCTTCTTCTACTTTCGATCTTTACCGTCATGGATTATGTGCTTCTAACTATTTGCTTCTCGTTTTATTTTTCTTTTTTATTTCGTTTTCCTTTCTTCTTTCTTTGTGCATCTTTCTCTTCTTCTTCCTTCCTTGTGGCGCCGATTCTTTCTCCTTCTCTACGACGATTATTTCTTCTTCTCTGCAGATCTGGGTTTAAATACATGATTTGTATTTGGTTTTGCAAATTAGAAATGAACTGACTTAGTGAAGTGGTGGAGAAAAGGAGAAATTTTGATTTGGTGGATTGAATTTTGGGGAAATTGGAGCATAGTACCTTAAATTATAAGCAGTAATACCTTAAAACTTAAACATTAATATCTTACCAAATAATACCTGGATATACTCTGAGCATTAATACTTCAAAATATCAATATCTCAAAGGTAAATATGCAATATCTCAAACGTGCATATGTAGTACCAAATAATATCTGGGTATACTCTTAGCATTAATATCTCAAAGGTACATATGTAATACCTCAAAGTATAAATATGTAATACCATATAGATAAAAATGTAATACCTTAACCATATTTTATGTAATACTGTAAGAATAAATACGTAATATCTTAAAATATAAGTAGTAATACCTTAAAGCTGAACATGTAATATTTTACACTCAAATATGTAATACCTAAATACTTCAAAGGTAAATATGTAATACTTTAAAGATACATATGTAATACATTATACTTTAAGCTTAATACTTTAAAAATAAATGTGTAATACCTTAACAGTATCACGTAATATCTGAAGAGTGTTGCTCACGTGAATTCCTTTGAGCTCCTGGGGGAAGGTGTCCCGGGAATGTATATAATATCTATCATTAAATGGAATTTGATGTGCACGGGAGCACACCAACTTAAGTGTGAACACACGTGGAGGCCCGTGAAAACGACCCACCCATCGGATCGGGTCGGGGGAGCGCGGCAGACAAGTTTTTGCCTTTGTTAAAACTTATGACATGAGATTGACTAGTTGCCTGTTTCTTTCCTTTCTCCTCCTTTGCTTTGCCTGCGAAAATCTAAATCTCTTCTCTCTCTAAAATGATGAATCGAAGGGGCTTTTCCATGGCGCAATTTTTACCTTCTTCCATCAGTTCCTCTCAATCTGGTAATTTCTCTCACTCCTTACTTCGGTATTTCAGTGAGAAATCTGATGTTAATCGCAATTCCCGTGAGAAAAGTTATCTGGATTTTGGAAGTATTAGTGGGTTGAATGATGCGCTCATTCTGTTTGATAAAATGACCAAAATGAGGCCTCTCCCCTCTGTCAAAATATTTTCTCGATTACTCTCTTCTGTGCTTAATTTGAAAGAGTATGATGCTACCATTTCCCTTTTCAAAGATTTCTGCAATTCAGGCATTCCAATTAATGAGTACACCTTGAGTATTGTTATGAACAGTTATTGTCTTAATAACAAGGTCGATTCTGGGTTCTCGGTTCTTGCTTGTTTCTTCAAGCGTGGTTGTCTTCCTGATGTTGTCACCTTCAGCACATTATTAAAGGGCTTGTTTCGAGAGAAGAGGATTTCTGAAGCCCTCGAATTGTTCCAGAAGATGGTGACAGAAAGGCTTTGTGAAGTAAATGTGGTTACTTTTGGGACTGTGATTGACGGGCTTTGCAAGGCTGGTAATACCGCAATGGCCACAAAACTGCTCGGAGCAATGGAAAAGGGGGGATGTAAGCCTGACCCACAAATCTATAACATGCTTATTGATGCTTTGTGCAAATATAGAATGACAGACTCTGCTTTGAAGCTCTTTAATGAAATGTCTGAAAAAGACATCATGCCTGATGTTTTCACCTACAACACTTTGATTAGTGGCTTGTCCAATATTTGTCAGTGGAGACAAGTTGAGATATTATTGAAAGAGATGATAGCTAGCAAAATATATCCTAATGTAACCACATTCAACATTGTTATCGATTCCTATTGTAAGGAGAGGTTGGTGGATGAAGCTGAAAAGGTCCTTGATATTATGATGCAACAAAATGTGGTTCCCAATGTAGTCACCTACAATACGTTGATGGATGGGCAGTGTCTTCGGGGACAAGTAGATAAAGCTAGTACTCTTTTTTATTCTATGGCTAGTAAGAATATCGCCCCTAATATCAACAGCTATAACATTTTAATCCATGGATATTGCAAGAACAAGAAAATGGATGATGCCATTCATCTTTTCTCTGAGATGCCACACAAGGGGCTGAAACCAGATTTGGCAACATGGAACATTATGTTGCAGGGATTATTTCTTTGTGGCAGATGTTCTGCTGCACTAGAGCTTTATGATGAGTTGCAAGTTGTTGGGCTAAAACCAGATTTTTTTACTTATTGTAACATGTTGAATGGATTGTGTGAGAATGGGCAAGTCGAACAAGCATTATTGTTGTTGGATGCATTGGAGCAGAAAGGAGAACAGCTTCGTATCAATTACTTCAGCATAATCATGACTGGATTCTGCCAAGGTGGAAAACTTGACATGGCTAAAGCTATCTTTGATGGTCTCCCTTCCAAAGGATTGGAACCTGATGTAGTAACCTACACTATCTTGATCCATGGATGTTGCCAAAATGGGCAAATGGAGGAAGCTAAACATCTTTTATCGAAAATGAGACAAGTGAATTTGCTCCCAGATGCAGTCACTTACAATGTTATAGTCCAAGGATTTTTGAGGAGTGGCGAATACAATGATGCAGTAACATTATTTGAGGAAATGAATGCTAAAGGATCCATCCCAAATGCATCCACACTTGAGTTGATGATTGAGTTAATTGGGACAAAGGAAGAAACAGCAGCATTAGTTGAGGAAATGAATGCTGAAGGATCCATCTCAAATGCATCCACACTTGAGTTGATGCTTAAGTTAAGGGACAAAGCAAAGGAACATAATCCAATTATCTTGGAAATGTTTCAATTGTTAGCTCCAACTGCTTTGAAGCAGAAATGATATTCATTGCTCTGTCACTGTGTATTAGCTTCTGAAATTTGCATCAATTGTAAATTTGTAACGTATAAGCAAATCTTGATTTTGAAATTCTCATTACTTCCTGCCAAGAAGCCTAATGAGTTGAAGCTGTCCATCAAATTTCACATGTATGGTATGGTGATAAAAGTTTAGGTACTGAATTATAAAAGTGGCAAATGTAATTAACCTTTTTAGTTCATCAACATCTTCATTTAAGCTCTGAGTCCTCTCTGAATTAGGGGTGAATTCACAAACACCTTCATGTGACAATGTAATTTACATTAAACTCATTTACATTTCTTAGAAAATTGGTTATTTATCAGTTAAGTCAAAAGGTGTAACCTAAAGCCAGAACTACAACAGTATAGCTTAGGTTACAATTTGCACACTTCACCCTTTGATGTTGATAACAGAAAAAACAGAGAACACTCAAAGGGGGATTTTGATCATCTCTATAATTTCTCAGCTTCAATTTCTTCCAATGGCAAGGTTTCCTCTGTATCATCATCTACTGCTTCTGCTACTCGAAACTCCATCTGTGGATGCAAGCATTTGGTGTAATGAAACTCGATTTGCAGGCGATGATGAAGAGGTGTTGATGCTATCAATCCCTTTTTCAGATCAACTTGCAACTCTCTAATGGGAATCGCAGCTAAGAAGCTCTTGATATACTCTTTGCATGACTCTTTGCCTGTGCAGACAATGCTCGATTCTTCCACGTTCTTTCTTGGAGCATCATTACTGGCAACCTCTTCCTTAGTCTTATCATCAGACTTCTGAGTCTCGTTAGCAATTCGATGAATGATGGACTCTGCATCAAATTTCAAGATAAAAGCTTGGTTGCAGCCCTCATAGAGCCTCTCACCCAAAGTGTCAATGATGTAGTACGCATCTTGTTCAACCTTCAACACAAAGAAGTGATCGTTCCAGCTTATGATGTAGACGAGAGGGTCACTGGAGGGAGGTATCTCCAAGGAGGATCGACAAATCTCATCCCAGATGTTGTCAAATGACATTGCACCTTGTAGGAAATCAAATCCTTTGGACTCTTCTAATCCATCTGGATGGAAAAATCCGACAAAAGATTTCTCAGGGACAACAGAGAGGGGACGAACTTTAGCATTAAGCACTGTCTCCAGGTCAAAATGCTTGTCTGGAAATTGTTCCTTATAGGTGTCATTTTCACAAAGATTTCTCCACTCGAGTGAGCCTTCACGAATCAGGCTATCAAGTTGGGACTTGATTGGCATCTCGTTGTTGTTGGATTGGAACCAATCAGCAATCACAGCAACGAGAGCTGTACATGCGCTTTCACCAGCTGCACGTTCACTCCTTTGGTCAATTGAAGCAAAGAAAACTTGTGTTTTCAAATTCATGTGCCCATCACGGCTTGTTATCTCCTTTTGTTCCCAGATACCAACGGCAAAATTATCGTCTCCAAACGCACTTGGTCCTTCTGAAACTGTATTCTCTCCTTTTTCCTAAACAAATATGAAGAAGAATGGATTAAATCTCTACTGTTCAAACTTGATCATGAAAAGCAAAACAAGTCAGCAAAAAATAAGTTAATCATGGATAAAAATGTACCCTTAGAGAGGATTCATCTGAAGAACTAAGCTGTCGACGATCAAAATCAATATCATCTCCACCTTCCTCTCCGTAATATTTTTTCAGTAATGGTTCTCCTTTGACTTTAGGTGATCTGAAGCTTAACTTTCTTTTCCTCCATGGAAGAAGACTACGTTTTGAGTTCTGCTGCGTTGTATGATCAGGAATCGATGACACCTTTAAATGATGAGTATAATATATCCAACCCTCGTCCTCACTACTGCTTGTATTCAAATGACTCAACGCCCCAGCATGGTTTGCATAGGCCAGAGTTCCATAACTGAACGATTTCCTACCACGAGAATCCTTATTTACTTCCTCAGAGTCCCCTTCATCTGAGTCGTCCTGTGAATCTGAGTCGAGTGGGTAATTGTAATCAACGTCCTCACTTCTGTCTGAGCTCCTCCCATCACTGCCTTCATCGTCTTGACCTGCCCTTTTAGCTCTTAGGGCAGATAACCCCTTAAAGATATTCACTCTTCTAGGGCTCATCTTAGCAGTCGGATCTTCTTCTTTTTCGGTTGAAAACATTTCTCCATAACATGGAGATCGTGGAAACAACAAAATGGGTCTTGGCAATGGGTCAGATTGTTCATCAACATTTTTTAATTCTAGAAGAATGATCGATAGCTGCATTATAAATGAACTAGGTATTAACAAAGTATTCATGGAAGCAAAAGAGATAGAAGAACAACAGTAAGATCTGAGCAAGTTCGCTTACATCAAGTGAACTAGTACAGTCAACTGTGAGCCCAGGTATAACGAGAGGAATGCTAACTTCCTTGTGTTGTTTTTCAGCTGTAGATACAAAATCTGCTAGGTTTAACGATGCAGGGGAAACTTGCTTCAAACCCTGTGATGTCATAATCAGAGAGAAACAGTTTTCATAGTTGTAGCAGATGGGATTGCAACCACAATTTCCGATAATCACTAATCAGACAGGCAACATGTTTATCGGAGAAATTATACAGACAATAAGGAGGCTTCTATCATCCATAGAAATCCTCTGTACCAAATCATCTTATACTCGTATCATGTACTTCTCAAACAGCACATTGTATAAGATACACAGATTTGCCACAAAAAGTCCACTCTGGGAAAAAGAATGATGTGTGCTTCGGCCACTTAGAAACGAAGACAGTAATTGAACATGCTATAAAACTCATAGATAAACAGTTTTCAAGAGCCATTTCCAGAAGGGACACAGTGTTCACGCATACAGAAGGTAACAATCCAAAGATGACTATGCTCTAATTCCAAATGCAAGAGTTAGGCTAAGCTAACATGTTACATATGGAGCTTAAAAGTTATGAGATATTAGTATCAACGATTTTGTTATCAAAATCCCCAAATTTGCAGTATGGAAAAAAGAGAACTTATTATCTAAATAAACAGCATACCTTTCTAAGGAGCTCATAAGCTATTCTAAGTAAAGCAGAAAAGTGATATATCTAAAGCCACAATAGAAAGATGATCAGAAGACATTGACCTATATCAAATTTTCCCTAAATATCATACACAATCTCTGAAATTTGAACTCATTCATCCCTCAAAAAGATGTAAATATGAGAAAGAAATTCACCACAAAATTTGACTTCAAATAGTGATCAAGAACGTCATCAAATAAAAAAGTAGCAGCAGGAATTGAGAACTCACATTGAAAACTGCAAAAGAAACTTCCCAGGGTTGAAAAGAGGCGTCCTTGTAAGGTGAAAAGCTGCAAGAACATCGAAATTCCTCATCCCATCGAACAACTCCATCGCCACCCAACAACTCCTCCTTCGTGAAATTCCTTCTTACGCTCTTCCTTAAAGAGCCCAAAGAGATTCCCTTAGAGCCTTTCCACTTGATCTCAACTGAAAATCTTGAAGAATCGTGGAGATCGGGGGACACGACCACGTCTCTGAGCTGATGAATAGTGATTTTGGCCTCAAATTTCTTCGATGCAAGTGGTGGCCATGGCCTCCACTTCATCATCTTCACCACCATTCTCTCCCTTTCTTATCAACCTTCTGATAATCCCTTCCACCGCGTCAAAATTGCAGAGAGTTACTGAATAATTAAATCGAAGCAATATTTGAACGTTTAGTCTACAGATGAGAGAGACAGAGAGAGATGGAAGAAGATCTTATGCGCACAAACCCTTCGATATTATATATATATATATATGTAGAGAGAGAAAGAGGAGAGAGAGAGAGAGAGAGAGAGAGAGAGAGAGAGAGAGAGAGAGGCCGGCGTGAAAGATACACATAAGAAACAACGCTATTCCAATTTTCCAGAATGGAATATTTTACTCTTAATTCTGGTCAAAATAAATTAGGTCAATGTCACTATTCATTTATTATTATATTCATTCATATCAAATTAAATGAAGAAATATTATTATTATTATTATTATACTAATAATTAGCAATGATATTGGCTTCAATTTTTGCACAGAATCTCTTCCAATTTAATGCCTTCACGCTTTTGAAGAAGCACAAATACTCATATACAACCGTCTCACATGCAACGGCACTCGCGCACGGTCGATCGTGCCCCAGGACACGACCATGCGCGACTGCAGTGTATAAGTATGTCTTTTTCAATAATAAGTATGTGATTTTTCACTGTGATTTTTTTTTCTCGCCCACGCCGTGCCCTGGGACAGACCGTGCCTCGCGTGAAACTAAGAGCAATCTGTGGCGCACGGTCGTGTCTTGGGACACGGTCGAGATAAGTATGTGATTTTTGTCTATAAGTATGTCTTTTTGTGCTATAAGTATGTGTTCCCGCGCACGGTCGACCGTGTCCCAACGCACGACCGTGCGCGAGTGCCGTCGCACATGAGACGGCCTCACATGAGTCCAGCTCTTGAAGAAGAATATAATAATAATGATATTTCAACACGCAGCTTTATTGTCTTCCAATCTTTTCTTCAATTAATCCCCCAATTTTCACATTCACTTTGATATAACCTAACAAATACACGAGGGTTTTTTTTCTTAATTATCAATAATAATAAGTTGAAATATACAATAATGGTATATATTAATTGTTAATTCAAAGTGGATAAAGTCTTGTATACACATGAACAATACTCAATTCTGTTATATGTAAATACTAATTTTATGTTCCATAGCAATTAATTAATTAATTAATTATTATACCAGGTTAAATATTTCTTTAATTATATATAGACTTTTAAGAAAAGAATTAAAACAAAAACAAGGATATGATTTATTATCTTCTTGGAAATCACAATAAAAACATTTTGCAAGTTGTCTGAAAATTGAATTTTCCTATGCTCTGTTTTTTCTTCTCTTTAATTAGCCATTAATATCTTTGTTTCCTATGGACTCTCTCTTTTTTTTCTTTTCTTTTTTCTCCATAGCGAATGTTATTTTCTCTGAGTTACACGTGTGTGCCCCAGGGGCATGGTGCCCCAAATTAATCATCATATAGTGTTAAATATATACTCTATAGGTATCATGTATATACTCTTCAGGTATCACATGTATACTCTTATATACACGAGTATCAAGCACGTGTGTCGCACGTGGAGGATGAAAGTCAAAGCTTAGAAAGAAAAAAAATCAAATAATCGTAATAATAAATGATAAAAATTTTAGTTGATTGTGTTCTTTGTGTATTGACTCTAATTATGTGTTTTCGTTCTTGATGCGCACCTTACTCTTTCTTTATCTAGATTGTGATTAAATATATATTTTTTCCTATTATTTTTATAGAAGATAAATGACTTACTATGTGATCGCGATTTTCTAGTTCGAATCTTTATTCCTCTTTTTGAGTTTGAATAATGACAGTTTCATTTTCCCTTATTAGTACACATTTATGTTCGACCCATCTATGATGAAATTTTCTTTGTTCCATTCATTTACACAACTTATGATCGTTGACAAAATATATGGTGTTTGATATTTGGGTTATGTATAACTTCTTAATCTTGTTTTGGTATCTCATTTCACATTTCAAGGTTTATCTTTTTCAAAACCTATCATTTTGTAGTAAATCGTTATCTACAAATATCATGATATAATCTAATATAAAATTATTAAATACATTTCTAAATAAGATTCTAATGTAAAATTATTAAATAATAAAATTATTAAGTTATAAATTAAAATAAATATTAGAAATTCTAATAAAAATATTAAATTACTATTAAAAACTTAAATAATAATCTTTTATAAGATTTATATAATCTATATTAAATTAGAGTCCTACTTATAATAGAATTCTATATATTTTGATTTAGAATTCTAATGTAAAAAATTTAAATATGGAAATCCTAAATTACTATTATAACCTTAAATAGTAATCTTTAGTAAGGATATATTAGACAATCCACATTTTGTAAGAAACATCCATATTTTATATAGGTAATAGATAGATATGATACCTGAAGAGTATATTTATAACACCAGGAAACATATATAACACATATAGGGTATATATATAACATCTGAAGAACATATATAACATCTAAATCTGTGCCCCTATGTACCCCAGGGATATATAAGTTTTTGTCATTAAAAATATCTTTATATATATATATATATATATATATATAAATAAAAAGACCAAGAGTGTCACATGGAAGTTGGAACTCATACAAAACTTGGACAATTAATTCTCACATTTAAATTGTCTCATTAATATTGATGTCTTTTAGATATATGTAAAGATTATTATATACATGTAAGTGAAAATTTAAAATATCAAAATTATTGATAATTTTTTCAATATAAACTATAAAAAAAGAATTTGTGCCATAATGAACCAATTTTTCAAATGTGACAATTTATCATTTTATACAAGGTAAGGTTTAATCTCGTTTATTGGAAATATATAACAATATTGACATAATATATTTTTAAAATTATGTAATATGTATACAACATTATATTTAAATAGTAATAATATATTAATTAAAACTATATATATATATATATATATATATATAAGAAATAATAAAAATTCCATAACACTCATACAAAGCTTGAACAATTAATTTCATGTTAAATTTTTTTTTTTAAATAAATTGTCTTATTAATATAGATGTCTTTTAAATGTATATATATAAAGATAACTATATATATCTAAGTAAAACAAATTAAAGTATCAAAATTATTGATAATTTTTTCAATATAATTAACCTATAACAAAAATAATTTGTGCCATAATGAACCAATATTTTCAAATGTGATAATTTGTCATTTTATACACCTACGGGGTAATCTTTCTTATTGGAAATAAAATATTTAAAAATCATGTAATATGTACACAACATTACATTTAAATAGTAAATAATATATTAATCAAAACTAGATTATATCTCAATATGAACTTAGTATTTAAATAATCACAAATGTTTTTTTCTATATTATTTTGTATTTCAGTTATCTAAATTTAAACTATTTAAATCCGTGTATTACACAGGGTCTTATACTACTTAACTTTAATAACAAAAAACAGTAAACATATTTTTACTTGGATTGTTGGACTCAAGGATTTTGAGAATAAACAAGTAAAGAATAATTTATTATTCATTATATGATGATGGGATCAAAAGATTGTTTATAGATAAAGTAGAACATGTGTCACATGCATATCTTTAATTCAATATGAGCCACTTAATTACACTTATTATGAGCACTGAGACCTCAAATTACTCAATTATCAAAGTTGGACTAAAATTCAAATAAGATTGAAAATAGTAAATTCAGCTTAATTTACTCATTCACTCACTCACATTTCTACTAATATTTATGGCTCACTAATTAAAATAATTGTAAAGATATAATAAGGGTTTCTTGTTCATGATAGCAATCGGTTCATTGAAACTTAATTACTTTTTTATTAAGTACTAATTGTAGTACAGTAAATGAGCAATTATTAATTACGTTTAATTATAATTAAAAGTACATATCGTTAATATAAAAAAATGGCATTCAATAGATTCTAAAATTTAGACAATTGTATGCACATAGTAACTAATCTAATTTCAAATACTACTAAAAAATAACAAAATACTTGTAAAATGAAAAAGATTTTTAAAAAGAATCATATGTATCACTCAAATGTGATCAATAGTCAATTCTCGGACGACCGGTTTGAGTTACAAGTTCGGTCTGGTTTTGCTTAGATTCAATTGGCTAACTATATAACAAATTTCTAAATTTGATTTTCCTCAAAAATAAAAATTATATAAACTCCAAGTTTTATTTATATGTTCTTGATCAATTTTAAGATATGTCTAATCAAAGTACATAATCAAAAGGCAAATGAAAAGAAGAACATTATGTGGTGCAAAATGAGTATGAGGCCACCATTGGTGACAACATAATTAGTAAAGATGAAATGAAATGCCACCATATATATATATATATATATATATATATATATATATGTGTGTGTGTGTGTGTGTCCCTATATATACAAATTGGTAACCATAGCCTTTTAGGTTTTTTCTTCTAAGTCTAAAGAGTAATTATTATATATTAGTATTTATTTGGTAATACTGTATTGATCTTTCATATTTCGTAGTGCCATAAAAAAATTGAATGAGATTGTCACAATCATCACATTTTGTGGGTTTCAATTTCATTCATTTCATTTCGTTTTATTATTAAATTAAAACAAACAATCTATGATTCAGAATCCGTCTCATGAATCTCATATGAAAGTGTATCTTTAACACATTCATTGTGCTCGTGGAAGTTCACTTCTATCCTACAAAACTAATTTTACATATTTGGAAAAAATGAAATAATAATAATAATTAGAATAATAACAATAACAATAATGGTAATAATACTAATATATTGTTTTTGTTATGATTATTATTTTAATCTCATTGGGGTTCATCTGAGTAAACATCTTCAATCTGGCATTAAATAAGATCATAATGTTTCTTTCCATTTTTCTAACATCGATTAAAAGAAATATAAAGTAAAGAAAAATATGTGATTGGTTGAAAATAAATAAGGGGCAAAATCGTCAAACATAATTCATACAATCCAACCCTAATTATTGGGTGTGACGACGTCGTTCTCAGATGAGGACAGTTATCAAACATCTGGCGTACAGTGAAGTTAAGTTGATGCTTAATTTGGTTAATTAATCACATTTTCATGGGCCCCACAATCCTTAATCTCATAATTATTATCATAAACGTCTTAATTTGTCTTTCTCAGAATATCACAATTATTCTTTTTCTTATCTTCAAAGCTACATCCTAATTTTGCAATTAAGTTCCAATATTTCTAGAAAAACTATTTCACATTGCTTCAAAAAATAAATAAGAACTACTCCCTCCGTCCTAGTTAATTTAGCCTACTTGCAGTGTAATTTGCACTGCAAGTAGGCAGATTTAACTGGGACGAAGGTAGTATTTCACAGACATTAAAAGTGAGTTATATCAGCAAATTGGTATATCATATAAAATCATCATTTATAAATTTAGAAGAGTGATTAATGTCATATATGTTTGTCACCTCCAATTTTTAGCATAATAACAAATAACAATAATATTAATTAATATTATAAAGCTTCATAAAATAAAATTGTTTTTCTAATATCAAAGTTAAAAAATTGTAATATCCAAAGACCTAATAATTGCATCAAGAAAAGAAAAAAACACACACAAATGCACATACATTAGGTGCACTTTGAGAGCAAGAAATAAGAGCCACATGTAAAGATTAATGAATTGTAAATTGGTACCACTAATTATATACTATATATATATGCAAATATCAAACCGACCACACATTCAACAAAAGTTTTCCCACTTTATACCCTCTCTCTATTTATTATAACTTTTATTAGTATCATACATTAATCTTTCTTTTTGTTTTTCCTCATGTTAGTTAGGTTACATGCATGAATGTTAAGACAAACAATTCCTAAATATTAGTACATTATTATGGTTTTGTTGCTAAAATTTGTCCCTTTTTGTCTAGATAAGTTCACTACCATCTAAACTTTGTTGACTATATAGTTGGTAGATCCAACTCAAGGTTGTATTATCATATTCTTAAACCTATTCTTGGTACTAATTAAATCAATCCACTTTGTAATTATTTAAATTGAGTGCTTTCATGAAGGTTATCTGTTAAAAAAATATTAAAACATGGGGTTTAGTAAAACAAGATAAACGTAGCTTAGTGAAATAAAACTTGCCATGATCATAGTAAAACACAATTAATGTATAAGATTCTAGTGAATTATGTCATAAAAATTAAAAGGGGCAAAAAGAAATTATTTCTTGATTTTCCCTACTATTGATGGCACATAACATGCAATGGTAACACAATATCTATATGTATATTTTACACTAGAAAAACAAAAGAAATGAATTAGACATGTCTCACAGTGCACGAATTTGTAGATCGATAATGCGACGTCTACACAGCAACAATAATAATGTAAAACATCTGTGAAACGAAACCCTACAATTCACAATGCAAACTCATTTTACAAAACAATATTAACTATTTTGTATATGACTTGATTCATTTGATTGAATGAAATTCATAAAACAGTTTTGTAGTGAATATATGAATGTTCTTCACTTTTGAAGACTATTGTGTTAGAAAAACAAGAATAGTGGCTCCCATGATTCATGCCATCAATGTCCATTGGTGAGGTTGAAAGGACCTCAAAATGAGCCTTTTTGACTTAAATAAATTGACCACTCTATTATTCTCTAATTGGCTCACATTTTCTTCCACTTATTCCCCTTTTATTTCTATTTATTTGGGCCACACAATGTCTTATAGTTGACATTATTCTTGAAATGACTTTTGCATCTTTTTCTTAATTAAGAAGTGGAAGCACACACAAACCATATATTTATATATATATAATATGCATTCATACGCAATTTCAACACCCTAACATATCACAATATTAGATTTTCCACACACACACAAAAAGAGAAAAAAAAAAAAAAAAGATGATACATTGAACTCAAATAATGAAGTCAAAGATTAAGTATGAAATTATGATAAACATATCAGCAGCATTGATCACACCCATATTGTTTCTTCTTTTTAAGTAATTTTTCACTGCTTTTATTTTCTGGTAAGTGATTGATTAAGTCAGCGGCCTAATCAGTTTATGTAAAACCTAATTCTTTATTTGTTACCCCCATAATATAGTAATACGAAATGTTGATTATTATAAGAAAGCAGAGATGGCACTTGTTAATATATTTAAACATATGATGGGAATATAATATTATATATATATATATATATCAATTGCAAACGAAAGGGGTTAAATGCAAAAAACAACATAAACTATTGATTTTTTTCAGTTCCCACTTATCGAATTGCAACCTGAACTACTAAATAATTTATTAAATTGCAAATTTTGAACAATTTCCGATAAAAACTGTGAACATGTGACCACACATTGAAAACATAAGGATATTCTTATAATCTTGTAATTTAAGATGATCCTCATATAAAATCAACATGGGTGCTAAGAAAATGGTTCAAAAGTTGCAATTTGATAAATTTTTAGTAGTTTAGGTTGCAACTTGATAAATTTTAATAGTTTAGGTTGCAATTTGATAAGAAAAAAAGCTTAGGTTGAAAACTGAAAAAAAAAAAAATCAATAGTTTGGTGTGTTCTTTTGCATTTAACCCCAATGGAAAATGCAAAGTGATTAAACTCCAACAAAAACTATGTACACAAAGTTTATATGAAATTGTCTCATAAATATAATTTTATGAGATAGAACCTCACTGAGCATTAATCAAATTTATTTTCACAATTAATTTTTATGTTATATGTTGTGGACTTTGAATTGATCCATCTCGTAAAATCAGACTCAGTGTCTTCAAATCTTCAAAACTTTCCTTTCTTGTGGTGAAGGCTATGGATTATTACTGTTCATTGTTTCATCATTTTGATTTTACAAACTGAAGCTATAAATAATCATAAACTTTCTTTAGGGATAACAAAGATATGATGATAACCTCTACTTGACCCATTTTAGGCTTTTATTAATGTTTCACTTTAGATTATATAATTATTCAAAACCGATTAGATTAGCATATACGTGAATCAAATTTTTCCTTTTGGAACCGAGCGAGGAGTCAAGTTTCGATGACTGTATTATGTTTGGAATTGAATTTTATAGAGAAAAATAACATTACAAACCCAATTATTTTTTGAGTATATATTGTGTGAGAGTTTGAGTTTACATGGATCAGTAAAACAGGTCTATATATACAATGTGGTTAATACATTCAATGTGGTCAATATCGATCTCACATGGGATCATAAAAAGTTTCATCTCATGTGGGACTAATCCCATATAAGTTTTTACGTTTTTGCATCACTAGAATTTAGTACGATTGGAGTTTACTTCCCATTATTCTTCCCAAAGAAACAGTCATATATTTGACATAAAACTCATATGTGATGAACTTATAGATAGTTTATATAAGACGGATCCTATTTTACCCATAAATTTGAATTTTTATATGAACTGCTTAGTGTGGTTTATGAATTTACTCGTCCCTACAAGACAATCTCATATGAGTCCTATTTTTCTATGAGAATCTCATATAACTCTTATTCCATGTTTAGTTATTATTGATAGTTTTTTTTTAAAACAACTTTAAAGTCAAGAAAATGGGTTGCATTTTGTAGGTAGGTCCATGGTGAATTGGTGATCAACCAAAAAAAAAAAGGGGCCATGAAAGGTGAAAAAGAAACAGGCCAGGTCCATTTATAGTTATTATATGTTTTTGGGGCCAATTCCTATTTATATATTTCCTTTTATGTTCATTATTACTCCCTTCGTCCCGGTCGAAGTTGCCTACTTTGACCTGGACACAGAGCTTAAGAAAACGCAGTTGACTCTTACTTTTTACTTACTTTTTGATTTAAAAAATGTTTTTTATATTTTTTGCTTTATAATTTCTTTGTCATTTATAGGCTGACAAATTGGATTGAGACAAATCAAAATGACAAGTAGGCAACTTCGACCCGACGGAGGGAGTATTATATATTATTTCCTTTAATTAGAACATGAGGCATGGAGTAGACAAGATCTTATTATTCAACATGATAAAGGCCATGGCCCCTGCTAGTCTATCAAAGCTGAATTTATTGTCCAGAAACATAGCCTTTAATATATCAAACCACTTGCCTCATATGTATATACACCACACTACAACTCTACTTATGTATTCATCCTCATCTAGTTATTCAATAATACTTTGAGTAGCCTTCAAATTACTCTCAAATTAACTAGCTTTCATCTGGAATGCTTACAATCTGAGTTGAGAATCGAAGAATTTTCACGAAACACACAATTACTTACATAATAGTCTTTCCACGATTAAATACGTATTCATTTTCATACCAGAGGGTAGAGACAGATACCTTGAAACCCGAAAAGAAGAAAATGTAGAAGAGAAACTACCCAAGCCTAGTTTAGAGATAAAACTTAAAAGAAGCAGCTTACCCCCATTTTATATTTCTTTGAATTATCTGTGAGGAGAAGGATCTTGCATTGTTGAATGTGTAGAGAGTCGATGAGAATGCTGCTAAGCCTGCAAAGTGCCTTGGTTGCTCTCATTGATAAAAGTGCCAACTGTTTTGAAATATCTCATGAGATTGCGGTGATCTTTCACATAAAGCCAGGCTTGTAGAAATGGAAATAGGCCCTCGTTTATCCCGCGCTCTTCTATATAACCATGGAGAGCATCTCGAACCTTTTCATCAACATCTCTGCCACATATTAGTTGAGACACTGAAGTTAAGATGCAAATATGCATATGATGAGCCTCATTGAAGTTGTATTAAAGAATTTACATGGAACTAGATTAGCTAACTACGAGAAACATGGCCCAGCCAAAAAAACCAACTATTAACAAAAATCGCCAATAACACTTAGTTGGGATAGCTACCAAACAACGCCTCTCTTCAAAGCAATAATCAATGTCAACAAACATCAAGTCCAGCATTTACAATCCAACAACTGATACTAAAAGCCAAAAACATAATTTTATCCATATAAATTCAGACAGTGAGATGCAAGTCAATGATGGTGCAGCTGGGTTTACATAGAGAGGCCATGTTGAAGAGAATTCCGAAGAAATATAACAAATTTTTAACTAACTATTGTCTTGACAAGGCACCTTTGTCATCTAACTTCGAAGAGCTGAAAGGTACAAAAATCTCATTTGAGTGATGGAATGCCACCCTACATTTGATTGCCAACATTAAGGTAGCCATAGCATGGTTTGGACTTTGGAGTTAGTGATGCCACATCACTGCTTTAGTGTAGAAGGAAATTATGCTGCCTCCAGCCAACAACAATCATTTTCTTAAGGAAAAAGTTATTTATGCCACAGCAAACCACCAGGTACATTGCTTGACAAAAATGATAATAAAATCAAGAATTGACAACAAATTCAATAATAGTTCGACAACGCAGAGCTATATAAGCAATATACTATATTCAGATGCAAGTTTGAGTTCTGTAAGATGCAGGGCAACAAATAAAGCCTCCTTAGATAAACACAAAATTGTAAGCAGAAAATTTTCACTTACTCAAAGACTGGGCCATTGTATTTAGTTGGAACCGCAAGGAACCCTGAATTCTCTGCTTTTGGTCTCAGTGAAACAGAATGAATTCCTAGAGCATCTGGATACAACCCACAAAGAAAATGCAAGGACTCTTGCTGCCCCGGCTTAGAAACATCAACATGAAGAAACAACTGATTGATGTCATTGCCATAGTCCTCTGCAGAACCTCCTGGAATAATGTCGACCATTCTCATTACTGATATATGTATCACCTCATCTTGAAATGTCCGCTTCAGAACAGGACCCCCAGTGTCAAGTGCCCCCTTTACAACTGTGTACGGAGAGGGGGGACTAATTTTCTGAATAACATAGGATAAGCTCATAGAATAAGTACGCAACAGAAAATTTACAAAAAAATCATCTCAAGTATCTCATAAAGAAGAGTAACAGGTATCTCATAAGAAAGTAACGAAAGCTAGATGATGTCAATACAAAAAACTCCCACCAATTTGTGAGGAATTCACTACACATAATACTACCCAGCATCACGAAAATATTATATATTGTGTTGCAAAAGTTCGAGATTCAGGACCTTTTACAAGCATCAAGATTGTCTACTTTTACACTGCAAGTAACAAAGTTTCCATACATTTAAAAAACTTATCCTAAAGCTTTCGTGGAGATTAACTATCACGATTAACTATTGCATTCTAGCAAGAAACTTGGTACAATAAGCAATACAATACCCAGCATTTGATATTAATCACCTGGAATCTGAACTCGAGCTGCTATATACAAGAAAATTAGGTATTCTTGGATTAAATTTGAGATAATGAATTGAGAATGGAAGGGCTTGGAATTAAAACCATAAACAGCCCTAACCAAAGTTTCATTTACAGTTGAAATTGTTATGCGAGTATTAAGAAATAAATAGAAACAAAAAATGTGGATGGAGAGAAAGTCCTGACCGGAGGTGGAGTCATCTTGGAGGCTTCGACGTAATGATCCTTGAGGGAGCGGAGGATCATGGAGTTGACGGTGTAGAAGGCGGTGGACGATGACCGAGAAACTAACGTGCGCCACGGCTGTGACATCACTGAGCCACCGGCGCATACTAGAGACTTCCTCCACATTGTTTTGTGTTTCTTCGAGGTTTTGCTGTCTTCTCCACACCAGCCTTCCTTTTCAATGAGGTTTTCAAGGGTTTTAGGCTACGTCGTCGTTTAATACACCCCCCCTATTTATTTACACTAATATACGTGATAGACCTCTGAATTAAATTTCGAGTTTCATGCCCAAAATATCCAATTTCATATAAGGGAGTACAATTCTACCCAACACTATAATATTTGTACCCTATATACCCAAAACTTTAAAATATTATCCCCAAATATCCAAAAAAACATTTGTACAGAGTGTCCGGAATTAAAAATACTGATATAATATATATATATATATATATATATTGATTTATATTGATTGGAACTAATATAATTGATTGGCCCCACACCTACCCCATTCATTTCTCTCTCTCGTTTGAAAGGTTAACGAAATTAACTAACAAAAAAAACTACAGAATTTCGTTAACCCCTAAACTTTAAGGGGTTAACGAAATAAACCCTATGTTAACGAAACTCCAAGGGTTAAATTCATTAACCCCTTAAAGTTTAGGGTTAACGAATTTGATTTTTTTTTTCGTTAATTTCTATTTTCTAATTCGGTAATTAATTTGTTTTTTTTAATTTGTGCCCTAATTTTTTAATTAGTTAGCAATCGTTAGCTATAATTTTTAAATTCGTTAGCTCTAATTGTTAAACTAAACTCAAGGAGTTAACGAAATAAGGATAGTAGAGGTTAACGAAATATATTATTATAGTTAACGAAATAGGCCTAAAATTTTAGATAATTAGCTGCTCAAAGAATTAAAAAATTAAATTAAAAAAATGAGTTAACGAAATAGTCAACAAAATAGGCCTAAAGAATTAATGAAGGTTAACGAATTAAAGAATTTGTGCATGGTTAACGAATTTAATGAAGGTTAACGAATTAAAGAATTTGTGCATGGTTAACGAGTTTAATGAAGGTTAACGAATTAAAGAATCTGTGCATGGTTAATGAATTTAATTCATTTGTGTTAATTTAATTCTTTAGTCCTATTTCGTTAACTATTTCGGCCACTATTTCGTTATTTATTTTTTTTTTAATTCATTCTTAAATTCGTTATTTAATTTTTAATTCGGTAGTGAATTTTTAATTCATTAGTTAATTATTTTAAGTCGTTAGTTAGTTATTTTAATTTGTTAGTTAAGTTTTTTAATTCGTTAGAAAAGAAAAAAGCACAAAGTAACGAAATTAAGAATTCACTAATTAGCGAAAAAAATTAACAAAGTTAAAAAGCATGCTCAATTAATTAATGAATTAACGAAATAGATTAAAAAAAATTTGAAGATCTCTTAATGAGATAAATTAAAAGAAATAATGCATTAATGAAATAAATAGAAATAAATAGAAAAAAGGATTAACGAAAGGGGAGCGATTAACGAAATAATTAAAAAAAGAATAGAAATAATTAAAAAAGGCAAGACTTAACTTCGTTAAGCGCAAAATATTAACTAAAACTTTAAAAAAAGAATAGAAATGATTAAAAAAAGGCAAAAGACTTAACGAAATATCATTCTATTTAACGAAATAATTAAATAAATTTAAACACTTAACGAAATAAATTAAAAAATGCAAAAATTAAGGGGAATTAACGAATTAAATTCGTTAACATTTATGGCACAAAAATTCGTTAACATTTATGGCACAAAAATTCGTTAATCCAATTAAATTAAGGGGATTAACGAAAAAAACACTCCAAATTCGTTTGTTAACCCTTATACAAATTCGTTAAAGGGTTAACAAAAAAAAAAAGGTTCAAATTCGTTAACCCCTTTATGAAAATTTTCTTTAATTTCGTTAACCCCTTAAATTTGAGGGGTTAACGAAATTCCAAAATTTTTTCTTTAATTTCGTTAACCCCTTAAATTTAAATTTAGTTAAGCCATACTTTTAAATTAGTCAATTTAGTTTATGAATTTTGTGGAATGAATTCAATTGTAAATTTTGAATATTAAAACTAAGACAAATTTTTTCTTCTAATTGTCTTATTATTCACATGTTTTAAAAATAAAAGTAAGCGCATGTAAAAAAAAAGTAAAAGAAAAGATTCTTACATCTCTGCAAAACAAAGTACATATATGACTTGAAAGTCAAAAATGGGTATTTGGGGATAATAGTTTATATTGATGGGTAGATGGAGATAAAAATTTATATTCATGGGTATTAAAGTGAATTAGTTATATCTAAATGGGTAATTCTGGGTATTTTCTCTTTAATTTATACCTCGAGAATTAAATTTCTAGTGATATCGTTGCACGAATTATTTTAAGTGAAACAGATGAAACCCCAATCCATACTCCAAAACTGACGAGGGAAAATGACTAGTACGCAGTTTGGAAGACTATGGCAACGTTGTTCAGTTTTGGATTATATGTTACACACACAACTATATTATTACACAATTACGACCAGGCTTAATCAAGTCACCTTTTACCACTGCTACTTGTACAGTTCAATGCTTCTCCACACAACACACACTGTTCAAAAATGGAGACTATTTTTCTATCAAAATTTTGCTAAATATAAAAAAAGAAAAAAAAAAGACAGCAGAGAATACATTTCAAGTATCAAGAGTTTATATTAATGGAACTCAAAGCTGACTCGACTCTTAACCAATTGGGCCTTCAATTCATGTTGCTTCCTATTCGATATCTTCACTTCTTTCTGTTCTTGCTTCTATTGATTTTCACTATCTTCCGACCCGACTTATCGCTCACCCCACTGCCCAACGAGAAGCTGCCACCTGCACTGAACTCCAGACTGCCTGCTGCCTGAAACGGAGATGGGTTCTGCGACGCTACTTGATTCTGTTGGCCACTGAACATGAAGGGACTCGTCGGAGATGGCACAGTTGATCCAAACACGAAGCCTGAGGGAGACTGGGAGACGGCTGGTTGACCAAATACTGGGACAGGCGTAGATGACGGTGCTGGATCCTCTGCCATTGTGTCTTCTGCATTCATCTGGTCATTATTCCCCGGAGAGGCAGCAAAACCACCACTAAATATTGGGGAAGCTGACGCTGAGGCAGCAGCAAATGGAAAGATGGGGTTTGATGTGGATGGTGCAGCAAAGGTCAATCCAGTAGATGAGGAACTGAAAGCAGCAGAATTCGAACTAGGCCAGCTGGATCCGAAGGTGGCTGACGGGGCACTGCTTGAGCTAACTGAGTTGAATGTGGGAGTGGAAGCTGATGAACTCCCACCAAAATTAAATATACCTGAGGTGCCACTGCTGAAAGAGGAACCAGTATTGACTACTGATGCAGGAGACGAACAGGTACCACCGAAATTGAACATTGAGGGAGCGGTACCACTGCTTGAACCAACTGTCCAGGTTGAAGCAGAGGAAGAACTCAAGCCAAAGCTGAATATGCCAGCAGGAGAAGGACTAGTGCTAAAGCTAGGAGCAGATCCTTCTGAAACGGTAGTTGAGCTTGTGGCTGACGGGGCACTGCTTGAGCTAACTGAGTTGAATGTGGGAGTGGAAGCTGATGAACTCCCACCAAAATTAAATATACCTGAGGTGCCACTGCTGAAAGAGGAACCAGTATTGACTACTGATGCAGTAGACGAACAGGTACCACCGAAATTGAACATTGAGGGAGCGGTACCACTGCTTGAACCAACTGTCCAGGTTGAAGCAGAGGAAGAACTCAAGCCAAAGCTGAATATGCCAGCAGGAGAAGGACTAGTGCTAAAGCTAGGAGCAGATCCTTCTGAAACGGTAGTTGAGCTTGTGGCTAACGGGGCACTGCTTGAGCTAACTGAGTTGAATGTGGGAGTGGAAGCTGATGAACTCCCACCAAAATTAAATATACCTGAGGTGCCACTGCTGAAAGAGGAACCAGTATTGACTACTGATGCAGTAGACGAACAGGTACCACCGAAATTGAACATTGAGGGAGCGGTACCACTGCTTGAACCAACTGTCCAGGTTGAAGCAGAGGAAGAACTCAAGCCAAAGCTGAATATGCCAGCAGGAGAAGGACTAGTGCTAAAGCTAGGAGCAGATCCTTCTGAAACGGTAGTTGAGCTTGTGGCTGACGGGGCACTGCTTGAGCTAACTGAGTTGAATGTGGGAGTGGAAGCTGATGAACTCCCACCAAAATTAAATATACCTGAGGTGCCACTGCTGAAAGAGGAACCAGTATTGACTACTGATGCAGTAGACGAACAGGTACCACCGAAATTGAACATTGAGGGAGCGGTACCACTGCTTGAACCAACTGTCCAGGTTGAAGCAGAGGAAGAACTCAAGCCAAAGCTGAATATGCCAGCAGGAGAAGGACTAGTGCTAAAGCTAGGAGCAGATCCTTCTGAAACGGTAGTTGAACTTGCACCGAATTTGAATAAACTTGATGTTGATCCACTAACAGGGACAAGAGAGCTGGGACCCGAGGAGGAAGTAGAAGTAAAACCAAATGTTGGACTGGCTGTGGATCCAAGAGGACTAGCAGTCAAGTTGGCTGCTGGTATTGATGAAGATGAAAATAGCAGATTGGAAGAGGCTTGTGAGACATTTTCAACACCAGAGACTTGAGATTTACTGGCACTAGCAAAGAGTGAATCTTGAAGATTATTTCCAGTGGAAAAATTGACAGAAGAACCAAGCCCAAAATTGCTACTTCCAGAGCTTGATGCTGCAAAAGCTGCAACGGTGGAAGGAGAACTATTTGAGCCACCAGAACTTGGATTTAACTCACTGGTTGTTCTCTGAACTGCAACTTGTGAAATGCCAGGTGTTGGTGCAGCTGAAACTGCATTTGATGAGACTACAGAGGAACCGAAATTGAAAGTAGGTGCAGCTAAACTTGAAGGCTTCGTATCCAATCCGAAAATGCTGCCACTAGAGGTGGCTGGGGTGCTGGAAATGCTCGCAGAAGAGCTAAACAAGGGAACACTGCCTGTGGATATCTGATTTGTATCTCTAGAAGAAGCTGCAGGAAATGAACTTGGCGAAAAGCTTGGAAAAAGTGACCCATTTGATGATGCTGAAGAAACATCATCACATCTTCCATTTATATCTCCTGGCTTTGGAAGTTTTAGATGAAAACCGTTTTCTGACTCAGGAGCTTTCACTTCAGAGCCAATTGATACAGAAATATCGTCCCGCCTGCACATGCAGTTAAAATTTGCAATTCAAGATAATCGCAAAAGACAATAACTGATGGGAAGCTTACACAGTGACTAACCTGCTGGAGCTTCCGGGTTCAGGCTCTGCCCTTTCGAGAGGTTTTGCTGGCAAGGAAGGAAACTTATCAACAACTTTATAGCTAAAGTTAAACAAAGGAGTAGAATTATTTGCTTCCGTTGTTTTGTCAGATACAGCAACTGATGAAGTAAAATCTTCTGATTGTTTAGCTGCCATTGTTTCTTCTGATGCTGGAACAGCATTGAGACTTGTTCTTTCTCCAACTTTGATAGAACCTGGACTATGTTCACTTGTTCTCCTAAAGATATCCAATGGTGACTTATCTTCTGACTCAATTGCAGTCTGTCCTAATTTAAATTCTCCAGCAGGTGCACGACTACTGTTTGACAGAGGGAGCTCCTCCGATCCTTTCTTCTCAAACATAGATCTAGATACAAGCCCATTACACAGTACATCATCCTGCTCCAACGAATCCTAGAAAAGACAGAAAAAATCCATCATTGATACATGGATAGAAAGCAAAAAACAGCAGTATTTGAAATTGTGTCTGGGAAGATGATGGTAGATAGATGCACATTGAAGGTATGGTAAAAAGGCACTGAGATTAAAATCACTTTACCTCTTCTGCACTCATCCTGAAAGCTCTCTTCTTTTGAGGAGGTTGAGAAGATCCATTCCTTACAACAAAATCAGAAGTTCCAATGCTAGGAGTAGAAGCTTTCAAGGATAAAGCAGAATCATTGTACAATACAGAATTCCATGTGCTGGAAGGACCAACAGATGCTTTAGGGTCATTCGTTTCTGCTTTACCTTGTTAGTTAAGTTTTTTAATTCGTTAGAAAAGAAAAAAGCACAAAGTAACGAAATTAAGAATTCACTAATTAGCGAAAAAAATTAACAAAGTTAAAAAGAATGCTCAATTAATTAATGAATTAACGAAATAGATTAAAAAAAATTTTGAAGATCTCTTAATGAAATAAATTAAAAGAAATAATGCATTAATGAAATAAATAGAAAGAAATAGAAAAAAGGATTAACGAAAGGGGAGGGATTAACGAAATAATTAAAAAAAGAATAGAAATAATTAAAAAAGGCAAGACTTAACTTCGTTAAGCGCAAAATATTAACTAAAACTTTAAAAAAAGAATAGAAATGATTAAAAAAGGCAAAAGACTTAACGAAATATCATTCTATTTAACGAAATAATTAAATAAATTTAAACACTTAACGAAATAAATTAAAAAATGCAAAAATTAAGGGGAATTAACGAATTAAATTCGTTAACATTTATGGCACAAAAATTCGTTAACATTTATGGCACAAAAATTCGTTAACCCAATTAAATTAAGGGGATTAACGAAAAAAACACTCCAAATTCGTTTGTTAACCCTTTATACAAATTCGTTAAAGGGTTAACAAAAAAAAAAGGTTCAAATTCGTTAACCCCTTTATGAAAATTTTCTTTAATTTCGTTAACCCCTTAAATTTGAGGGGTTAACGAAATTCCAAAATTTTTTCTTTAATTTCGTTAACCCCTTAATTTAAGGGGTTAACGAAATTAAAGAAAATTTTCTGGAATTTCGTTAACCCCTTAAATTTAAATTTAGTTAAGCCATACTTTTAAATTAGTCAATTTAGTTTATGAATTAGTTTATGAATTTTGTGGAATGAATTCAATTATAAATTTTGAATATTAAAACTAAGGCAAATTTTTTCTTCTAATTGTCTTATTATTCACATGTTTTTAAAAATAAAAGTAAGCGCATGTAAAAAAAAATAAAAGAAAAGATTCTTACATCTCTGCAAAACAAAGTACATATATGACTTGAAAGTCAAAAATGGGTATTTGGGGATAATAGTTTATATTGATGGGTAGATGGAGATAAAAATTTATATTCATGGGTATTAAAGTGAATTAGTTATATCTAAATGGGTAATTCGGGGTATTTTCTCTTAAATTTATACCTCAAGAATTAAATTTCTAGTGATATCGTTTCACGAATTATTTTAAGTGAAACAGATGAAACCCCAATCCATACTCCAAAACTGACGAGGGAAAATGACTAGTACGCAGTTTGGAAGACTATGGCAACGTTGTTCAGTTTTGGATTATATGTTACACACACAAGTACATTATTACACAATTACGACCAGGCTTAATCAAGTCACCTTTTACCACTGCTACTTGTACAGTTCAATGCTTCTCCACACAACACACACTGTTCAAAAATGGAGACTATTTTTCTATCAAAAAATTTGCTAAATATAAAAAAAGAAAGAAAAAAAAGACAGCAGAGAATACATTTCAAGTATCAAGAGTTTATATTAATGGAAATCAAAGCTGACTCGACTCTTAACCAATTGGGCCTTCAATTCATGTTGCTTCCTATTCGATATCTTCACTTCTTTCTGTTCTTGCTTCTATTGATTTTCACTATCTTCCGACCCGACTTATCGCTCACCCCAGTACTGCCCAACGAGAAGTTGCCACCTGCACTGAACTCCAGACTGCCTGCTGCCTGAAACGGAGATGGGTTCTGCGACGCTACTTGATTCTGTTGGCCACTGAACATGAAGGGACTCGTCGGAGATGGCACAGTTGATCCAAACACGAAGCCTGAGGGAGACTGGGAGACGGCAGGTTGACCAAATACTGGGACAGGCGTAGATGACGGTGCTGGATCCTCTGCCATTGTGTCTTCTGCATTCATCTGGTCATTATTCCCCGGAGAGGCAGCAAAACAACCACTAAATATTGGGGAAGCTGACGCTGAGGCAGCAGCAAATGGAAAGATGGGGTTTGATGTGGATGGTGCAGCAAAGGTCAATCCAGTAGATGAGGAACTGAAAGCAGCAGAATTCGAACTAGGCCAGCTGGATCCGAAGGTGGCTGACGGGGCACTGCTTGAGCTAACTGAGTTGAATGTGGGAGTGGAAGCTGATGAACTCCCACCAAAATTAAATATACCTGAGGTGCCACTGCTGAAAGAGGAACCAGTATTGACTACTGATGCAGGAGACGAACAGGTACCACCGAAATTGAACATTGAGGGAGCGGTACCACTGCTTGAACCAACTGTCGCGGTTGAAGCAGAGGAAGAACTCAAGCCAAACCTGAATATGCCAGCAGGAGAAGGACTAGTGCTAAAGCTAGGAGCAGATCCTTCTGAAACGGTAGTTGAGCTTGCAACGAATTTGAATAAACTTGATGTTGATCCACTAACAGGGACAAGAGAGCTGGGACCCGAGGAGGAAGTAGAAGTAAAACCAAATGTTGGACTGGCTGTGGATCCAAGAGGACTGGCAGTCAAGTTGGCTGCTGGTATTGATGAAGATGAAAATAGCAGATTGGAAGAGGCTTGTGAGACATTTTCAACACCAGAGACTTGAGATTTACTGGCACTAGCAAAGAGTGAATCTTGAAGATTATTTCCAGTGGAAAAATTGACAGAAGAACCAAGCCCAAAATTGCTACTTCCAGAGCTTGATGCTGCAAAAGCTGCAACGGTGGAAGGAGAACTATTTGAGCCACCAGAACTTGGATTTAACTCACTGGTTGTTCTCTGAACTGCAACTTGTGAAATGCCAGGTGTTGGTGCAGCTGAAACTGCATTTGATGAGACTACAGAGGAACCGAAATTGAAAGTAGGTGCAGCTAAACTTAAAGGCTTCGTATCCAATCCGAAAATGCTGCCACTAGAGGTGGCTGGGGTGCTGGAAATGCTCGCAGAAGAGCTAAACAAGGGAACACTGCCTGTGGATATCTGATTTGTATCTCTAGAAGAAGCTGCAGGAAATGAACTTGGCGAAAAGCTTGGAAAAAGTGACCCATTTGATGATGCTGAAGAAACATCATCACATCTTCCATTTATATCTCCTGGCTTTGGAAGTTTTAGATGAAAACCGTTTTCTGACTCAGGAGCTTTCACTTCAGAGCCAATTGATACAGAAATATCGTCCCGCCTGCACATGCAGTTAAAATTTGCAATTCAAGATAATCGCAAAAGACAATAACTGATGGGAAGCTTACACGGTGACTAACCTGCTGGAGCTTCCGGGTTCAGGTTCTGCCCTTTCGAGAGGTTTTGCTGGCAAGGAAGGAAACTTATCAACAACTTTATAGCTAAAGTTAAACAAAGGAGTAGAATTATTTGCTTCCGTTGTTTTGTCAGATACAGCAACTGATGAAGTAAAATCTTTTGATTGTTTAGCTGCCATTGTTTCTTCTGATGCTGGAACAGCATTGAGACTTGTTCTTTCTCCAACTTTGATAGAACCTGGACTATGTTCACTTGTTCTCCTAAAGATATCCAATGGTGACTTATCTTCTGACTCAATTGCAGTCTGTCCTATTTTAAATTCTCCAGCAGGTGCACGACTACTGTTTGACAGAGGGAGCTCCTCCGATCCTTTCTTCTCATACATAGATCTAGATACAAGCCCATTACACAGTACATCATCCTGCTCCAACGAATCCTAGAACAGACAGAAAAAATCCATCATTGATACATGGATAGAAAGCAAAAACAGCAGTATTTGAAATTGTGTCTGGGAAGATGATGGTAGATAGATGCACATTGAAGGTATGGTAAAAAGGCACTGAGATTAAAATCACTTTACCTCTTCTGCACTCATCCTGAAAGCTCTCTTCTTTTGAGGAGGTTGAGAAGATCCATTCTTTACAACAAAATCAGAAGTTCCAATGCTAGGAGTAGAAGCTTTCAAGGATAAAGCAGAATCATTGTACAATACAGAATTCCATGTGCTGGAAGGACCAACAGATGCTTTAGGGTCATTCGTTTCTGCTTTACCTTGCTTCTGTAGAGAAGAATCACGGGCATCAGGTAGCAAGGTACTGGTCTTATCCCCAAACTTGTGATCATCCTGGACATCAAGCAGCAACTTGGACGAACCGACATCCTCCATGCTCCTAGGAACCTGTCTAGAAAGAATACTTGGTGTCGACTTCAAAGGTGATTTCTGCCATGCCGCTACTAACCTGGACTCCGATGGTTTTTCCTTTGGGCTCAACTTTTCAAGGTTCTGCAATATTCTGGCTGCAACCTCACTTGACTTGGAAGGAACACGAGCATAACTGGTGCTTGGGACACTTTCGTTCTCATTTTCTCCAATATTTTTCAAGGCCTTATTCCTTAGTTCACCAATCAATTCAGGCTTCTGCTTTGATTGGGAGCCAATTCCCACTCTATGAGCAGTATGCTGGAATCTAGGAGCCAATAAATTGGATTTCTGTCTGATCCTCCTCATAGGACCAACAGAGCCACCTTCATCATCTAACGCTGAACTCCTGCGCTTTAAGGTCTGATATATAGAATATTTGAAATATCAGAACAGCTGAAGGTGCCATAAAGGAAAAGCAAGAATCTAATTTTCAAAATTCCAAAATGTTACAATTCACATATATACCAGTGGCTGGGATAAAAGGTCTTCATTGTACTCCACAGAACGGGATAATGTAGATGTTGATGGCCCAGCATAACCATTACTGTTGATTCCACTTCCCTGGAATTCACCAAAATATGAAGAATAAGTAAATCAACTGAAACTAAATACACGGATCTACAGATTGATATAATATAAATGAACCTTGAGAATGGAGGTTGGATGAACTCTGGAATACGGAGTACGAGCCATGTTGTAAATAGCCGATCTGCTTCTAGATCTTGGGGTTACAAAACCATTTTCTGGGGCACCAAGGCTGACAGATGTATTCTTAGTAGATGACATGATTGGTGATTTTGAAGCAAACGCCATGCTAGTGAACAACCCTGCATCTTCTTTACCAAGTTGACTGCGCATTCCCAGCACCGACGGCGAGACCTTTGAAGGCCTACTTCCCATGTAAGCTTTTGCAAGTTCAGCAGGAGAAGCAATGTCATCCTCAAGGACCTGGCAATATTTTTATCAGCAAAGTCAAAACTCATTCAGCTCTTGAAACATGAACTCAGATACAAGAACCCAGTTAAAATAGAGATAGTCTGTGTTTCAGTGAATAAACATGTGCAATATGAGTCTAATTTACCTTTGAATTGTGAGCAGGAGTTGATACAATGGCAGTAGATCTAATCGACCCATTTATGTTCCCTTCTGAGAGACCACTTGCAAATTGTTGCTGCATACAAAAATCTGAAGCATTTTCTTCTTTCTTTTGACTCACATCCTCAAGAGAAGCTTCTACAGCTCGTGATTGAAGTAGTTCTGTCAGATGGACAATCTCAGATCTGCATAAAGTAAATTCTCCTCGTGATAAATCAACCTAAACAATGTGGGCACTCAAAGCATGTAATAATTGATTAATTTGGAAAAAAAGAGAATTTCTAAAAAGCAAGAAACCAAATTATGTGTTCACAAACATATTTTAGCAACAGTTAGAAAATACAGCGGTATGTCATGTTTTAGACATTGAAGTTACATGCCAGATGTAAAAGATTGTGTTATCAACATGCCAACATTACATATTAATACATACCAATAAAATAATATTTTCCAATTGATCAATGAAGCAGCTCATGTCAGATTAACTAAATATAAGGGCAAAATCTGAAGGAATTCAATTAGATAACTACAGTACAAATTTAGCATTTTATTGGATCCACAAAAGAAATGCAAATGCAAAGTTCAAGCAAGAAGCTCCAACTAGAGACAGCAGCTACAGATCATAGGAGGTTCATTAATGATTATGGACATACACCATACAAGCACGCACATCATTACTGCAAACAGCAGCTTACCAGCAGATAGCACAATGAAAATTTCACAATAAATTATCTTCAAATAGAAAGCACCCCTACACTTCAAAGTTCAAATACTCAAATCACATGGGATGGTTTTTTATTAAGACTTACCTAGTGAAGGTTTTTTGCTTCAACAATTGCTCAAGTTCAACAACCACAGTGCTGCTAGAACTGTTTGTCGGCTGGCTGCAGTCATTTGCTCTAGGCTCAGGCACATCATCCTGAGCATTCAACTAATCAAGCAGAAAATATTATTCTATTCTTGCAAATTGAAGAAATAACATTTATTTTCAATAAAAGAAGACAAACAATATGTATTGGAAATGGCACATACAGCTATACTGATAAGGTACAGATTGACATGATATGACATGCCTCTTAAGAGATCTTTCATTGATCAGTTTCTGGTGACATTAAAAATCATATAAGTTAGTGCAATCTCGTTAACCTAGACTTCCAGCAGTACTGCATCATTAGAACCTCACCAGAAGACAATTTTCTTAGAAAGAAAAATCTGAAATTCTAGGCTGTACTCTACAAACTAAAAAAAAAACAAAACAAATAATGCTTCTACATCTCATGGATTATACCAGTAGTCCATTAAATAAAGTTAGGGAAAGCCGCAATCTGCCTCAGGTTGATACGCGTAATAAAGATGAAATCAATCACTCAACTGTGAGATGAGATTTTATAAATGCTATCAAATGTTCATTGCAGATTGGTACACCAAACACCATAATTACTATGCTAGCTCTCCCGAAACAAATATACTTTTGCTATTTTAAGACAAATCATTTTAAAGATTTCAAAATAAACTTCAGTTCATAAAGCCTAGCACTGGTATCAGCAAAATATTAAATTAAATGGCCAGAAAGAATCTTTCATAATATTCTTTCCAGCATTGTAGATATAGAAAATTGGAAATCAAGCAACAGTGCCTACCCAGGCAGTCGATTATTTTTTTTACAATGGAAGTGAGAAAGGTGGTTGAGGGAAGGGGACTTGTGCCTTAATTGCTAACCAAAAAAAAAAAAATTCTTTGACCCTGTATGAGCGGGAAAAAAAAAAACGACGTCGTTTTGTTTATAAGGATAACTTAAAAAAAAATTCGAATCGTTTAGTTGCCAACTTGCCCAACCAGTCGGCGCCAAGATCAACCTGGAAGATTTTATGCCTAGCTCAAATGATATTCACATCACAAACCGGCTAGCGTGCAGTATCTGCATCACTGGTTCCTTCCATTTTCCACAATGAATAATCAATGCAAATGTCCTTTCTGGTAAATCTGGGATATTTTATTCACTTTGCCCCACAACCAGCACAACCAACAAAAAAAACATGTTTGATCCAACGGTACTAAATCATAACCCAATATATTTATGGAAAATAGCATATATAAAAAAATGCTAATCCAAAAGGCCCATATTTCTTTAAACCTTAAAAAAATCCTTCCTAAAATCCACACCCTCAGCGATTTTCCAAATTTATCCATTCATATTTACAGAGTAACCATTAATGGGCCTACACATGTAAAGGTAAGTAAATCGATATGTAGACAGATACTTGGTACTCATTAGTGTAGAAAATTGAAGGAATAGAAATAAAAACAAATCCACATAATATAATCTTAAACCAAAGGAATGCATATGATTAAACTTACATTGAGACCACCTGCCCCTTGATCCACATGACTCACATCAGCAATTACCTCTGTTTAAACCATCCAAAATAGATGTCATAATACAACCCAGAAAATAAGTCAAGAGTGTGACAGTGGTGGAACATCACGCCTCAAATCACCCAGTGCTCAAACAAATGTTATAGCAGCAAGGAACGCGTGAAAGCTAAAACAGTAAATACTAGATTTTGGTACAAATGCAGTCAATTCTTTACTTAAAACTTCAAATACAAAAACATAAAGAGCATCATCCTCCCATGAAAATGCAAGTCAAGATTCAGCTTCAGACCTAACGACAATTTCACAATAACAAAACAGAGGAATGTCAAAGGAAGACAGTCCCACAAGATACTAAAAGTCCCAATAAAACAGTTGAGAGCAAACATATCAAACTAAATAAATAAATCAAAGCCAAATTTGAAAAGAAATAATATCAATTCTCCCAAATATGCCGTCCAGTGAACCAAATAACAAAATTTACCCGGAATCAAGTTCAAGAGTAGTGCAAAAAATTAAAAAAATTAACCAAATGTGTAGGTATAACAAGAACATAAAAGAACGACTCACCTAAACCCGAAAGCCTAACTAATTAAACCAAAATAATATATCTTTCAGTTTGAAGGAAAAGCGAATAACCTGGTGGCTGCGGAGACGGAGGTGCAGGGAGACGCCTGCGAAGGACGGAAGCAAAAAAGCGGTCCGCCCCATAGGAAATGAGCTTAGAGGCGGGTTCCACGACCAATTTCGTCAACCAGCTGCTACTATTGCTGTCGTTGGTGGTGTTGCTTCCATGAAGAGCGGTTGGGGGCCGATCGTACGGCGTCGTTTGCCTTCGCAAGGGCTTCTTTCGGAACTTCCCTCCGGCTCCCCCACCACCGTAGGGAAGGGAGGTGGCGTTGGCGGTTGCTCCGGCTTCTTGCGCTGACGACATTCTGGTTCGATTTTGAAAGTTCGCTCCTAGAGAGAGAGAGGAAGAGAGAGAAGGGGGGAAAGGCGAAAGCTAGGGTTTTTATTTTGCGCAGGGGACACAGAAAGCGATACTCACTGATTTTTAAACAATATATATATTTGGCACCGAATAAGTCAGTTATATATTTTTTATTTTTTATTAATTACTAATTTACTTTTTCAAGGGGAAAAAAATAAAAAAACTTTTCGTAGAAATTAAAAACCGCGATTTTTTTGTGGTATTAATTTGATCCATATATTTTTTTATAGTAAAATTTAGATGTAAATAAAATGTGGAACAAATTTGATGGACATGCAATAGGGCTTGTCTAATTTAAATTTTTGCATTGTTATATTTGTGAAACTATTTCAAAATGGAGTGACACTTATGTGTCCAGGGGCACGGTGCCCCAAATTAATTATCATATTGGTGTTAAATACATACTCTACAGGTATCGTGTATATATTTTTCAGGTATCACATGTATACTCTTATATAAATATGATACCTATAGAGTATATGTATAACACCAAAAAACATAACACTTATAGAGTATATATATAACACCTAAAGAGCACGTGTATAACACCTAGATCTGTGTCCTTATGTGCCCCAGGGGTATATAAGTTTTTGCCTTCAAAATGTTGTGAGATTAGTTGGCTTCAGTTTATATAGAAATAGTATTTAATTACTTATCTTTAACTTAACTAACTAATAGGCAAAAACTTATATGCCCCTCGAGCACATAGGGGCATAGATCTAGGTGTTATATACATACTTTTTAGATGTTATAAATATACTCTATAGGTGTTATGTTTCTTGGTGTTATAAATATACTCTACAGATATTATATGTATATAAGAATATATATTTAACACTACATGATGATTAATTTTGGGGCACCGTGCCCCCAGGGCACACAAGTGTTACTCTAACTAATAATATATTTTACTCAAGTGTTCCAACTCAAAAGTACATTTTTATTTAAAATTTGATATAACATGAGAATGTCTATTAGTAGGTTTTTTTTGTTGTTTATGATTTTGCAATGCAAATTTTTGTTTATTTTATAAACATTTTAAAATAGGAGTATGGAGGAATGCAAATTTTTGTTTATTTTATAAACATTTTAAAATAGGAGTATGGAGGAAATTAATAAATTAAACACAAATCTATCAATGATTTGGTCACTATAAATAATCATATTTTAAACCCTTCAATTTGAGGGGCTTCTCAATTTATTATTGGTATGTTTTTTCTTTTCATTAACTGCAACTGATTTTTTTTAAATGTTTAATTTGCTTTATTAAGCATCTTAGTATTATTTATTCTGTTTTGTCAAGACGATAAGCTTTCGAGCTGAATTTTGGTTAAACTAAACACAATCCAAAAATGTAAACATTTGACCCGAATACTGGAAACATAATCATATAATTTATGCACAAAAACTCATGTGAGACGGTCTCACGGATAGTTTCCGTGAGACGGATTCTTATTACCCATGAATTGAACTCACATGCACATATTTCCATATGAATTGCTAAATGTGGGTTATGGGTTGACCCGTCTCACGAAAAAAGATTCGTGAGACGGTCTTACACAAGACCTACTCTAATTTATGGTGACACTTGTCTAAATTCGGCATATCTGTTCATGTTTTTATAGGAAAATAGTTCAAAAGTAGTGACACGTCTCTATTGCTTTAAGTAATTCAGGTTATAATCTGATAAAAAAACAAAGTTGAAGCTAGAAAATGAAAAAAGTGAATAGTTCGTTTTTGGAATTTAACCCATCATATTTTGATATGAGTAATTTGAAGCAATCTTTGTATTGAAAAACAATTCCATCGAACAAGTTCAAATATACACTTCACATTTAACTATTTCATCCATCGTCGTCAATAATATATTTTCACTTGAACTGAAGTAACAATCTCGAAATACAAACATCAGATCGGACAAATTTGCAATACCTATATGCATTTGTCACTTCAAACAAAATTGTTTTTCGCGCGAAAATATCTTATAAGATGTTTTAAAGCTCGAGAAAATCAATCAAACATCCTCTAAACGGTTCCAATGGAGACGTATTAAAAATTCTTTTAATATTTTTGTCGCCTATATTAACATACCTTCATAGCAACCATCTTCATCTTCTTCATGGCTAGCTAGATCTTCACCTGCTATTAGAAACTCAGCTGATTTCCAAGATCACCATTGAAGCAAGAAGACCATGACAAGAAAAGGTCAGATCACCATTTCACAATGAAAGAAAAAGTTGGATTTTTCTGTCGTCTTCACGCAGTATACAAGAAAACTAACTGAGGAAGAAAGGAACAATGGAAATTTAAAAGAGGGTTTGTTGAAATCCAAGAATCCAGTACGAGCCAAGAACCCGTCTTTTTTTCCCCCAAAGAGAAAAGAATGAAGTAAGGGAGTCTTTGAAACTTATGTAGGTTTTAGTGCTTCTCTAAAATTTATGCTGAAGCTTTTCTCCAAACCTCTCTTAACACCACCAGCCAAAGGATTTCCCTTTTGCATCATTGTCACAAACTCGTTGTAATCTATGCGTCCATCCTGCAAAAGAGTTATAGACCAAGTCATAAATTTAGGTTGTAAAACTTGATCTTAAACCAAATCTCATGAGAGAAGTTCTACTTTATCTTAGCTTCTTTACTTTTGTTCTTCTTTAACCATTTTGGACAGTCATAACCAAAGTTTTGATGGTATGTATTGGTACAATATAGGTGGTACAACCTGAGTTTTAGAAGTTACGGGCGAGAAGGGTCAAATCGTCAATTTTTGGCTAACGATGAATGACCTGTAAGTTGTGGCTAAAAAAGAAATTTTTTGTTCTAGAAGTGCTAAATAAAACGACCATAAATTTAGTCGTGGAAGAGAGAGGAGGGTGGAGAGAGAGCTCACGTTGTCTTGGTCGACTTCTTGGATCATTTCTTCGAGTTGAGAATCATCAAAACCAAACTCCAGACAAGCTTGTTGAAGCTCATCATGGGTTATGTAGCCACTTCCATCTTTATCAAAGTATGAGAAAGCAGCAAATAGATGGTCCTGTTTCTCAATTTTGTTCAGATGCAACGTTGCAGCTATAAACTCTCCATAGTCTATCGTTCCACTGTTATCAACATCAGCCTGTACTTTCACAAGACAACTCCATTATTCAAAAGACTCTCACTTCCCCATTCTGCAAGACACATAAACTCAAACGAGAGAGAGAGAGAGAGAGTATTACTGCTTGCATTAGATCGTAAATCTCAGACTCATTTAGGTTAGCACCGACTTTCTTAAGCCCAGCTTTAAGCTCTTCAAAAGTGATTTGGCCGCTATTATCAGCATCTATCATCCTAAACATTTCTTTTAATCCCGCAATTTCATCTTCAGACAGGGTCTCTGCAATTACCTACAGAAAAATGTATTTTCTATCAAAAAGAAACCAAACATAGACAGATAACCAGAATAATTATAAGATCATGTGTAGGGATTGAGAAGCTCTGGACTAACTCTAAGAGCCATTTTCTTGAGCCTATTCATAGCGGAAAATTGTTTCATGCGACTTAAAACTGCAGAGTCGAGGGGCTTGTCGGGTGCCACACCATCAACTTGAACCCAAGGATGGCCTGTCGGACATCCAATGTTCATATTAGCAAGAATTTGGCAATTAATAATAGTTACCGTATACAGATATTCATGCAAAGCAACATTCAACTAAACTAATTGTGCGCAAACACCTCAAGGAGTAAAAATTAATTTTCCTTGATAGATTATTTTGAAGAACAGAAAGGTAAAAAAATCCAAACCTAATTGTCAATTTTCTTAAATTTTTTTAAATTTATGAATGCTGAGATTGTAACTCAGTTATCTCCGTATCTTACTCTACCAAACAAATTTACTGTAGTTTCATTTAATCGAGTATTTAAATCCTAATTTCAGATTTGGTAATGCAATTGTTTATGAGTGGTCCTACGTCAAGCTATATATGGTACTTAAATCATAATATAGAGACATAACCCTTTTTCTTGTTTAGAGATTAAGGTATCCAAGGTAATAAAGAATAAACCTTTCGTCAAAAAAATTTGGCTCCAACTGACTCAGGATAATCAACCGTATAATGATCTAAACCAACTTTATAAGTACTTACATAGGACTTCATGAGCAGTTAACCGCCGTTTAGGATCTCGAATGAGCATTTTCCTAACCAAATCTTTTGCATCTTCAGATATGCTAGGCCAGGGGTCAGATGTGAAGTCAAGATCACCATGCAAGACTTGTTCAAATATTCCTTGCTCAGATTCTGAAATAATTAAAAAACTTATACATAAATACAGCTTTTTCTTCTTTGCAAAGTTGACGAGATATATTGCAATCGATTACGAGATTGATGGTTCTCACCAGCCCAGAAGGGAGGAACTCCACTGAGCAAAATGTAGACAATCACTCCAGCACTCCAAACATCAGCTTCAGGGCCGTACCGCTTCTTAAGAACTTCAGGTGCAACGTAGTATGGACTGCCTACAACGTCGTGAAACTTTTCCCCTGAAAATTAGAAAAGTCATGGAGCTAAATTAGGGATAAGGAAATAAAACCAATTTTTTTCTAAGAAGTGTTATTTTCTTCTTCTAAAGAAGTCATTTATACTGTTTAATACCTACATTTTATTCAAGAAAAAAAAAAACGACGACTCTTCTAAGTTGTACAAGACTCTTGTTCGAGAAGTCAAAGCAGTTTGATACATCATTTGCATCGATATGAAAACCAAAGTTACACATTAATCAGGAAAACTAATTAGATGGTACTTGTATCACATTCAAAATGTCACAGAAAGTCCTAACAAGGAATGTTTTACATTACCCAGTGTAACATATCTTATTCCTAAGAGAAGCCCCATGTCTCTTGAATCTTAAAATGCAGATCCATCATGGAATGAAAACAAAAGACTGTTTTAATATTTTTCTCCAGTATTAAATTGTTGGGTTATATAGACCATAAAACTAAGCAAATGGAGGCAATTATAGGTGAGATGTGTGAGGAGTCAAATGTAGAAACTATAACTAGAACATCGATTATCAGATCCAACGAACATCCATCGATCAATTTTATATAGCATTATCTTCATGAAAGATACACAGGGTTCAAGGCAAAAAGAATATTGTATAACCATACCAACATATAATAGTGGATATCTAAAACTTTTAAGTCTAGTTTCACCTAAAACTTGCTTAATCACATACCTGGCTTGAAGAATATGGACAACCCAAAATCTATTGTCTTAAGAAGTGATTCCTCTGTTTGATCAGTGAATAGGAAATTCTCGGGCTTAAGATCACGATGCATGACACTCAAAGAATGACAAGCTTCCACCACTCCGACAATTGTTCTAGTAAGACTAGCCGCCTTCCTTTCAGTATAATGACCACGCTGTATTATCCTATCAAAAAGCTCACCACCAGCGCACAACTCCATGACAACATGAACTGCAACGGCATCCTCATAAGCGCCCTTAATGGATATAACATTTGGATGCCCAGCCAAATGGTGCATTATCTGAATCTCCCTCCTAACATCTTCAACATCCTCATCCGTCAATAGCTTCCTCTTAGCAATCGACTTGCAAGCATACTGAGTTCCCGTTGCCTTTTCCACACACAAGAATGTCGTCCCAAACTGCCCTTGTCCTAATTTCTTCCCCATACTAAAGAACTCCTTCAAGTTCCCAGTTTTCCTTTGTAACACAGAATCAGTCCTAAGCCCTGCACTAGTGTTCCTCTTCATGGGCTTCTTAGTGTTCGTCGATTGCTCCTGTTTCGGTTGAGCCTCTTTAGGTTCTGGTTTCGGCATTGTCACTTGCTCTGGTGGTGTGCTTTGGACCGGCATGGTTGGCTCATCTTCGAGTGGAGTCTCCTCCTTAACATTCTCTCCATTGACTGAAGAAGAAGTGGTTTCCGGCAATGGGGTTCGCCACATGGCAGCAGAAACCGATTGAAAAATACTGGTTTTGGTTATGCCCGGCCCAACACAAGTATTCCCCATTTCTACTATTGCAAATCCTACCAAATTTCTTGATCAAATTCACCAATAAAGCTTAATTCTACCACTTAAATCCTATGCCAAAGTGAGAACCGAGATCTACCTGAATATCAAGAACAAAACAAGGGTCAAGATCTCCCCCCTTTCACTTCAAATGCAAATAAACACATTCAAAATTATGCAACTAAACAATTGAAACATGCTATTCAATTGTCACAGATCTTGAATCAGCCCAAATAAGAACAACACACACTTCATTCAAACAACTAGAATTACACAGCAATAACCTAAACTCTCAACCACAATCAAACTACAAGAAGGACAAAAAAGAAGCACACTGAAAGAACATCGAACCTCGGAAAAGTCAAAGGAACCCCCTGTCCAAACTCTGCTAAAAAGAACAACGAGAAAAAACCCATCAAGAAAACTACAAAGTAGCTATCCTATTTTTCTCCGAAAGATAAAACCCTCAAATCACGGGTCAAAGAATACCAAAAGGCTGCTTTTAGCTTTCACAGAGAAAAAGGAAAAAAAGGTGAGATCTTGGTGAGGAATTATAAATACCAGGATTCATTCATCCACACCCCACTTCAAATAATGCGAAGTGATCCATATCCATAAATGGGCTTTCGACTAAATTAATAAAAAAATCAAGGGAACAACTAGCACTGATGAGTGCAAGAATTAACTTGCGAGTATCTGTGTGTATCTATAGAGACAACTTCGCGCAAGAAACGCGTTTTTTGTATCTTTCTCATTAGTTGGCGGTTTTGCTCTAAAATGTCAACTTCCTTCAAACTATGACCCAATTTGGTTTGTTTGGTTGAGTTCAACTTCAAACTGTAGGTGATTTGCCATAAAATTGCGCCTCAATCCTAGGTTTTTAGATTATGATGTTCATAATTTTTCTTGCTTTATAACTGTATGGTTAGTTTCCTTCTTACTACGAGTTTAATATGGTAATACCTTTAACCATGTGAAATTGATTGTGTTTGAGATTGTTGTATTAGAGATATTATGAATGTTTTGTCGGTTAATAAATTAGATAATATATAAAAGATTTTGTTTTGAATTATTGATTATGTTTGATTATATCCATATGATTATGAATTGTCGTTAATACATGTGATAAGGTATTCATCTATCCTCATGGACAGTTATATCACAAGGTTTAGTGATATAATATCGAGCTCTTTTTATATCATGAGCTTATTTCAAGGGCGGATGCACAAGGGAACAAGAGGTCCAGGTGCACCCCGTGAAACAAAAAAATTATATATTCACTACTTTACCCGTAACTAATCACATAATTACAATATTGTCATTGTAGATAAATTTATTGCAAAAGTCTTCCCCCATATTTCTTTATCTCCTCTCTCCGGCTTCTTCTCGTGCGTGCTGCCTACTCCCATCTTTAGGTTAGTTTTTTTTTTCTTCTCTTTTATATTATATATAATTATACTTATTAAGGTTTTGATATCATATTCATATTCATTTGATGGCTACTATTAGTTGGTTAATGTGATTTTATTTGTTTATTTGTGCATTTTCATAAATGTGTATGAAATATATTGATTTTATGATATTTGTGTTGTGATTTCAACGAGTTTGTGATGTGTTTTTACAAATTTCTGATGATAGTGTGGTGGATCGCTTCAAAAAAATGAAGACTCGAAGGATCAAATTGTAGTTTGTAATTATAATTTTTAGTTGAATGGTTCGTAATATGTATTTGCATATTTTAGTCAAACAACTTTTACGCATAATGTTTCTCTGTTATATATTTATTTATTTGTTCCTACCCCCATCATCCAAATCCTGGATCCACCACTGACTTTTATTTTTCAACCAAATAAGTTATCTTGTTATGAATTTAAATATTAATAAAACTCAAATTTGTCAGTGGTATCTACTTTTTTTTCATCAAACTTATATTAATAAAAAATGTTGAAAAAATAATAATTGGTATATGCACGTAATATGAAATTTTTAGCTAATTTAATTATTTCTTAAAATATATAGTGTATGTTTTTTTTAAATATATATGGTAAGGTTGATTTCTCAAGTTATATTTGAAAAAATATTAATAAATAAAAAATATTACCTAAATGTTGATACAATATATTGCAATATAAGTCAACTATTAAACTTAAATATCATATGATATATTTTGAATTTGATCACCTTATAATCATTTTTAATAAATAATATATATATATATATATTACAACGTGTATTATTTTTATAATGAATTTTAAAATATTATAATTTAAAATCTCATGTCGGACTTTTTATGAAGTAAAACATTTTTAGTCGTGGTCAATTATATGTTTTTGTTTTAGAAGTAAAAATTTTGATGTATAAAAAATATGGTGAGACCGTGAGTGATAAGAACACCATAATTTGTAAATAAAAAAAGGTTCCAAATTGTAATTTGTAAGATTTTTTTTTATTTTAGTTATTTTTTTCCTTATAAATTTATATTAATAGTTTTAATATAGACATTTTCAATCACTTTCAACATTTTATAAAAATTAAAAAAAATGTAACAAAATTTATTATATACCGGTTCTAAACAAAGTTTTTAGATGTTATTAAATTACATTACCAATACCAATATTGAATAAGATATATTACTCAATTTCATTCAATTCCTATATTTTATATGTATTTAAACATATTATTATATATAAAATTCTATTTACATTGTATTTATATAAAAATGTTTATTTTAAAATTTATATCCGTGCATCGCATGGTTAAATACTAGTTAATAAAATAATGTAATGTAGGTTTTTTTAATTCAATCTCCAATAATGCATCTTCTAGTTTAGAACTAAAAAGAGAAGAGGCCCATATTAACAGTTCAATAGACATAAATCTGACGGCCCATTATGCATTACAGGGCTCTTGACGGCCCATTATGCATTACAGGGCTCTTTATTTAATGGGCCTAATAATAGAAGTAGCTAATTATTTTAGACGTATTTAATAAAAAATATCTTAGAATTACAGAAGATTTGAAAAGAAAAAAAATGAAGAACACACCACATAAACATCGAGATTTTGCTCAAATTATCCCTAAATTTATATATAGATTGATATTTCCCAGTTAACGATTTCATTCTCAAAATCCTTGTTCATCAGTCTGAGAGGCGAAAAGAGAGATTTCGGACATGAAGATCGTTCGTAGAGACCTTGCGCGCAACGGTCCTGGAAGTGTTAAGGTTAATTTCTTGTTTATTTTTGTCTCAAGAATGATTGAAAGATTCAATGGACACGAATATCAGATTTTATTTGATCGTTTATATGTTCAATTGATGGGTTTTGCTGCAGATGATTCCAGATGAAGCAGATGATTTATGGATGGCTTATAATTTGATAGCAGAGGGTGATTCGATCATGGCTGTCACTGTCAGGTGGTTATTGATGTTAGGTTTATTGTTGGTGGTTTGAAATTTGGGTTTTATTATGTTGATTTATTTTTCTCGTCTTCAACTGGACTTGTGGTTGTTGTACAATGGATTGGCTAGTTATTAGTTGTGTTTGCTGTTATAGACTTCAGGGTTTTTTCACCTCATGTAATCGGTTTTGCTCGTTTTCGTTCTTGTGTCGAAAGTTTCCTTTTAGAACCTGAATTGCTTGTCATAGTAGTTGGCTGTATAAATTTAGTCATAGCTGGATTTAGTTAGGAAATAAGGCTATATCTTGTCGTACTCAATTCAGGCCAAGGTTGTTTTTCTGTTATTGAATTGGGAAATCTCCTACTTGATATATGCTAAATGGTTTTGTCTTGTGATTCTTGTAGCATTTCTTGAGATTTTGAAATCAATGATGTATTTCATCTCCAGGAAGGTTATGAGAGAAGCTGCTTCGGGAGGAAGAGATGCAGAAAGAGTGAAACTGAAATTAGAAATCAAAGTTGAGGTAAATCTGATATTGGAACTTCGTGCTACTTAATATTCATAAGTTGCAGCTCTTTTCTTTGGAATCAAAATTGAAAAACTAAAAAGCTTGATTTGGTGTACTGTATTTTTACCCATCATTTCTTGCTCATGTTCGGAAATCTGGAATTAATTAACCATACAGTTGTGTCTTTTAGACATCTCATATATCATCTGCTCGCAATATCTATAAGGTCATTTATGATGTACAAGATGCATATTTGTCAGTGTTTAAATATGCATGCTAAAACCAATTATTGTTAATGTGGTCTAGTTTGATTAAGGTCAGCAAAGATTAATAAAACCTGAATGTCCCTTAAAACCCTGTTTTTGGAATCACAAGCAGGTCTTTAAAGAAAAAAAATTGTATTCAAGTTGCAGGATTACTTTTCAGTCTAATTTAAAAAGTGGATCACTTTTTGGACATTATAGTAATGAAAGAACAGTTTGCATGGATTTCATATTTGAAGTTCTGTACTGAAGATCTCGATAGATCATTTGACCAGTGAAAGTAAAATCAATAATAGTTGAAGAACTTCATACATGTTTTATAATAGTTGAAGCACTTCATCAACCTGTCTACTGGAAGAAGATTGACCAAGAATCTGTTTAAAATATCAGGCTGTCGAGTATGATAAAGAAGGATCTGTCTTGCGTATACGTGGAAAAAATGTTTTGGAGAATGAACATGTCAAGGTTGGTTGCTTGAGCCTTCAAATCTTAACTACCTCATATCCTTGGCCCTCCAACAAAAGTACAGAGTTTTACTGTTGCAGATAGGGGCATTTCACACTCTAGAGCTCGAGCTCCACCGGCCTTTTGTATTGAGGAAGGTAATTGTTTTAAGCTTAGACATATGTCCGCTCTCAATCTCATTTATTGTGATTTGCATTTGTAAGTCCTAGACAGGCTTACCTGAAGGTGTTTATGTAAATTCCCTTTTTTTTCTTTTTGTAAAAATGACTTGAATTTGTGAAACATCCCAAGTCAAGAAGTTATGTTGCTTATTAGTTACTGACTGGAGTCAGAGAGAGGCATGTTCTTGAGTTCTCCAAGTACATACTAATTGAAAACCTGCAGAATATAAACCAACAGGCAGTATTAAGTGTTATATTCAGTTAGATTGAAGAAAAAAATCCAATCAAGCAAAACAACAAAAATGAATTTTGGAAGGGGGAAGGCTTAACTCTAGGCCTGATAGATGTGCTCTTGTTTAGGATGTGATTGTGATTATATCTTATGTTTTCTATTATGCTTAATTAATGGTTGTATACTCAATTCTGGTCACTGAAAAGTTAGGCTGCATAAATATTTACTATTCTAATTTAAGAGTTTGCATCTTTTTCAGGAATTGTGGGACTCAATGGCATTAGATGTTCTACATCAGGCATCTGGTACACTCCCATTACTCTCTCCCCTTGGTTCTAAATAGTTCGGACTGAGGTACTAAGTATACTTGTACAAACATACAAAAAAAAAATCTCTCATTCTTTCTTAATGTACTCAGAATAATTGATTTAGAGTAAGAAAAAAAAAGGGATGATTTGAGTACATTAAGAGAGAGAAAGAAATTATAAAAATCTTGATTATAAAAATATCTATATATATATATATATTAATATCCATGTTAGGTATCTATATCAATAAGTTACAATCTTAGATTGATATCAGTAAGTTGCAACATTTGATAAAGGTGTTGATATATTTCAATTATGAATTTTAATAAATATATGATATTTAAAAAACCAAAAAAGAATTAATAATAAGGAATGTTATGAAATATTCTTTTTTAGTGCAAAATCATAGGTGGCTATTACATAAAAATGAGCTCAGATGTGCTAATTGTGACACATTATTTTGATAGATCCAAAAGCGAGTGCTGACCTGGCTATTGTTCTGATGCAAGAAGGTCTGGCTCATATTTTACTTGTTGGCAAGAGGTAATTCTATCTATCTAGTTATGATATATTTTCAAGGAAGTTATTTATAGTACCAAAATTTTATCAGATGTGAATCTCTTTTAATTTAATTAAATAACTGTTTTTTTTTTTTACTCATTATTACTATACTATTATTGTTATTAATGCTTCCCCTGTAAGACACTGATTTTAGTTTCTATGTGATGTAGAATCTTTATAGTATTTTTTGGCTTCCAACCTTACTTAACTGGAGAGTCTTTTAACTCTGAATTGTGTATCTCTGATTGCTAATGCAGTAAACTTGGTCTGTTTGTCCTTTTATATCATGATATAAGTTCCATAAGTTGATTTGCTAAAGCTCTGTAGATTTTAATAGTTATAATCTTGATTATATTACTTCTATCTGCAGGAAATGGGTTGCATGACTTTTTCCGTTTTTGCTTTGATGAGAGCTTGTTTATTCATGATAATGAATTGATCATATTTTCTATACGTTGAGGCACATGGCACCCTTTAACTTTGCATTATGATCCTATTAGGCTGTTTCCAGAAAATTGCGAGTGTCATACAATACAATACAAAAGTCTTAGTTGCAGAGATAAATAAAACCATCCTTAATATTTAAAAGAAGACTTGTGTTGGATATTTAAATTTGGTATTTCAATTTATATTGTTGTCATTCAAATCTTATATTCAGTGGTGGTTTATGACAGCATGACAATCACTTGTGCTCGTGTAGAGGCTTCAATACCACGAAAGCATGGGCCTGCAATTGCAGGATATGATAAAGTATGCTTATCTTCTCAAGTTTTCCTCTGTTATGCTTGTCTGATTATATTACTTCTCTACGAATATGTAATTGAAGTCCTTACTGATATTCTTGTTTTGCAGGCCTTGAACAAGTTTTTCGAGAATGTCTTACAGGTGAACTCAGCTTAATCTGTTTCATGTGCTTGTTGTTTTGTTTGTAATTTGATTCCAGATCAGACTAATATGTGCTTTCTGTTTTAGGCCTTTATCAAACATGTTAATTTCAACGTTGTTCGCTGTGCCGTGATTGCAAGTCCTGGCTTTACTAAGGTCCTTGTCCTTTATTTGATCTCATGTAGCTTATCTCAGATACTTCTCATATGTGACAGAATTTTTAAAGATCTATTGTCATAAATATTCAGGACCAATTTCATCGGCACTTATTGTTAGAAGCAGAGAGAAGGCAGCTTAGATCTGTCATTGAGAATAAGTCCCGCATAATTCTTGTGCATACTACCTCTGGATACAAGTATGACCCACTCTCTGTCCTCTCCCTTCTTTGCTGTTTAACTTGTAGCCTTTTCTGAAATGATTGTGGTTGGGAAGTTCTAATCTGGTTGGTTTCACAAAATTAAGCTGTTATATTATTTTTGGACAGCAAAATTGAATTCAAGAATCACTGTACTTCAACTGCAGAAACACATGTGTTAATGAACACAATCACAAACATGCTCTATGATAATTCTGTCTTTGAAAATTGTTGCAGGCATAGCCTGAGAGAGGTTTTGGAGGCTCCAAATGTTATGAATATAATCAAAGATACAAAAGCCGCACTTGAGGTAGTACTGCGCCCTATTCACTTTATATTAGCTGCCTATTTTATTTTTTATCTTACATATCCGAGAATATCAACTTTGCATCTTCGGTTGTATTTACCTTTCATTTCTTAATGCAGGTCCAAGCGCTCAAGGATTTCTTTGCCATGCTTTCAAATGTCAGTTCTACCCTTACACCTTTGTTTTCAGATCATTAGTATTTGTTCTAATAAGATAGATGTATATAAGTTTCAACTCACAGAAAGTATTTTGCATATCTGACTGAATGGTTTGCATTTGATTTAAGGATCCGGATCGTGCATGTTATGGGCCAAAGCATGTTGAGGTTGCTCATGAGCGAATGGCCATCCAGACGCTCCTCATAACTGATGAGCTTTTCAGGTTAGTGGTCTCCTAACTCTGATGTTCAATAGCATTTTCATTCATAAAGTTCTGATTTTAAAATATTCGAACAAAAATCATTCATTAGATTTCTTACAAGTAAATACTGTACTTAAAATCAGTAAACAAGATTCAAGATTTTGCATGTTCTAGAAAATTCAACCACATAAACATATTTCAGTTGTGAGATTCCATCATCATATCCATTTATCAGACAATTAATTTGTTTCTCAGGAGCTCGGACATTGCAACGAGGAAAAGGTATGTTAATTTAGTTGACTCAGTTAAGGCATCAGGCGGCAGTGTACATATCTTCTCATCTATGCACGCTTCAGGAGAACGTAAGTACTCATAGTTCTTGAACCCTTCATCTCTTATGTGTACGTCTTGAAAGGCCCTTTTTTCATTTGTTTCGTGCTTTAATGGAGAATTTTTCATGTGACGAACAGAACTGACGCAGCTGACTGGTATTGCTGCGATTCTGCGTTTTCCATTGCCTGATCTGGATGACATAGAAATGTAGTACTAGTTGGATTGGAAGATGATCAACTCTTCTTGAGAGTGTGTGTTGTATATTTAAGTTTTGTTTCTGGGTTTTATATTTAACTTTTATAAACAAAAGGTTCAGATTAACAGGGATTTAGATAGCAAGTATAAAATTCATTGCACCTCTATTAATTATTGAATACATCTTTTATTAATTTATTGAAAAAAATGCTATTGTTCACACAAAATTTAAAAAGATGAAATGTGAGTAAAATAGTTTTATTCTTTTCATTATTGATTATCTGTGCAACCATTATGAAATTAAAGTCTTTTCTTTAGTGGAGCTGGTAGCTGGTCAAAAGAGTAAAAAAAATACAAACAAACCACAAAAATTTCCTTTAATTATTGCCACTAGTATACATGTTCATACATATAGATAGATACACAAAACCTATATATATATAAAACACAAAATATCTTCTGAAACAACTCCATTTACCTAATGTTCCCAACCCTCATTCTTGTTGCCTGCATTTTACTCTATTGTTAAGGTGCTGAATTCTACCAAATATGCCTGAAATGTACAAAATGGATATGTTGTCAGGTTCAACTTCAATACACCATAGATAGAAATGTGAAATGACATAAGCTTGAAGGAGGTAATAATCACTATTCACCACATATTTACACCTGCATTCACACATGTGATGTATCCATATAAGTTGTAAATATGTACAAACTTTGATGAGAATTTATGATGTACAAAGCATCATAATAGAGGAAGGACAAGAAATGCAAGATTAAGTATTTGGAAGCAAGCATATAGAGGAGTAGAATGATTAGATATGAAGCTTTCACCTTATCTTCAAAACGGATGCTCGGGTTATTTTTCGTTGCATGTGGTGAACTTGGAATCTTGTCCGAAGGCCCCTAGCATTCGGCATGCTACTTCGAGTAATTTACCTGGAGTAGGACACAAGATGACATGCTATTTAATATGTATACTTGCACGATAAAAGCATATATATGTTAAAGGGAATTTCAAGAATCTTGAACAGCTAGAGTTGCAAAGGTGTTGATTTAGCTTCAGATCCATCAGTTAAATTAACCAACTTGGATACCAACACATGTTAATCTAACTCACTTTTGGATCTCAGAATGGAAATTGCAATATATAAATCAAGTCAATCAGTATGATATGGTTAATTTGGTTTGGTCAATATTAATGAGCCAATTCTTTATTTTCAGCCGACAAGTGATGCAGATTTACATTCATTCTTTCATAAATTTCAGAGTTCAAAACATCAAGTGTTGTTTTCATAATTCATCTCAAAGATCAGCTTAAACAATTTAGCAAATCACTCCACTTCTTGAAAAACTTGCATAGTGTTGAGAGAATTTGAGTTTTGTTAACACAACAAGAAATCATTCCACATTCTTACAACCCGTTTTCGATCTCCTATTCAATGTCTTCAATGCCCGTTACATGAATATTGATGATGTCATTTTATACGACATGTTTTGTTACCACATGTCCTTATTGTTATAATCGTCATCCCTTGTTAATACTCCAAACTCCCAACCAAAAGCTTACCTCATTCATCCACATAAACAATCAACACATTAGTAATGAATTTCATCATAGACAGCTGCCATGGCGATGCATAGACACACACAAAATTAAGCATATATGGACAATTTTGACCTCACCCAACGCCACCCACACCGACAGCCTCCACCGCCACCACGCCGGAAAACACCAACAACAGCATAACTAATCCATGAAAAAAGAAACTTAAAAAGATAAAAGTGACGTACCTCTTCTAGGCAATGTAACAACCTTAGCAGTTTGATCGGCGTTTCTTAGCCTTTTCTTCTTCTCCTCCGGTGCCGGCGGCAGCAGCACTCCGTCAATGCCCTGCACCGAAATCCTGCCGTCGGTGTAAATATCCGGGTCGAACAAATAACCCGAATTCTCACCTTCCCCAAATCTCACCGACCCATCGGCCTCCTTCGCGACGAGCTTGTGCGGCAGATGCAGAGTGTCATACGACACCGTTCCGAACCTCCTCACCGCATTGTACATACTCTCTTCCGTCTGATACTCCGGCACAATGTGATAGTACACGATTCGCTCCGGCGCTCCGGGCTCGCTCAGCTGATCCGTGCTCAGCTTTGCCATGGCTTCATCGTTCGGCGCCAAAACCGTCAAAACGTAACCCTCGCTGATCAATTTCCCCATTTCCGTTGCTAAGTTTGTTAAATTGACTAAAATGTCGGCCATCTCGTTGTACCCGCCGTAGAGGAGGAGAGTGTGGATGAAATCAGTGACCTGTTTCTCGCCGTTGAAATGGTGGTGAGCTCCGCCGGGTCCCGGCGCCGGCGCAGGAGCCAAAGAAGGCCCCGGCGCCATGGCTTCGTAAATTGAGAATCTCGGAGCTCCACCTAATGGGGCTGAAGTTACCTTCTTCTTCGAAAGTTTGCTCGTTCTAGAGTCGATTTCCGGCGCTCCTTCTGGTTTAACCGCAGCAATGGACACCAAATTCCGCCGATTATTGAATTCACGTTCGACGGATTTGGGGACGATCACTCTCCCTACGCCGTGGATGATTCCGTCGGGTCGAACGACGGAGTTGAAACGCACAATCTTCACACCCCCGACATACTTAACATCGGAGGTGACATTGCCTGAGAACTCGAGGTGATCGCGAGAGAGCGCAGCGTACCTAGCTGAGCGAGTGGGCTCAGTAGGCCAGTTTCCGGCGGATAGTTTAACGGGGAGGATGTGGTGGAGGAGGAGAGTCTGTAAGGACTTGATGTTGCCAGGTTCGAGGAGGAATCGCTTGAACTCGGGGTTGAGATCGCGCTCGAGAGCTTCATTGTCGGGTGCGAAGATGGTGAGGTCGTGCTTGATTACTGCTTCTTCGAGTGTTTGCAGTAGAAGGGCTTTCTCTACGAGCTCAGAGAGTTCAGTGTAGTGGGAGTCCAGGAGTGCGATTAGGATTGAGTTGGAGTTTATGGATTTTGGATTTTCCGGCAATGTGGCGTGGAGGTGGGTGGCGGCGAGAAGGAGGAGGAAGAAGGACGGCAGCCGGAGTGAGTTGGCGGCCATTGGAGGGAAAGAGTGGAGCTAAAAAGAAGTGTGTACAAAATGTCTGTGAAATAATGTGTATTATATATACTATTTATAGGCCTGTAAGCAGCTCACAACACCCACGGATCCGACTCGACCCGTCCCAAAACTGACCGTTTTCGGGGACCCGACAATGTACTGACCGTTTCCGGGGACCCGACAATGTACTGTTATAATATCACAAAAATGATAATTTTCATGAGATGATCAATTTTTATCCACTTATACAACTAATTTTCATAAATTTATATGTGAAATGTGAGAAGTAAATTGTAGATTGGCCCGTCGGGCCAATCATAAAATGATCCGTAAGACGATAGGATTAAAGTTTTGAATTATTACTAATTAGAAAATTAAAAAATTATAGAACGATATTCCCTTTTAACTAAAAGTGAATTGATAATTTTTTTATATAAAGTTTGAAATTCATTTTGGTCGGTGAATTTTGAATTTAATGCATTTTATGGTAGATGTCTACCATATGTACGATCACAATTTATCTGCTTGCCGTAAAGTACATCAAATTTAAAGTTAATATGATAAATTGAAATATCTTGAAGTCTATTAAAAAAGACGTAATTGCAAAAAAGATCACCACTTTTTAAGGAATTGCAATTTTTATCTTCATTTTTCAATAATTGCAAAAAAAAATCACAACTTTTGTTTACCGTTGCAATTTAAACCACTTTTGAATATTTCGGTACTGGTGGTCTAAATTGTAACGGTGAACAGAGATTGTGATTATTTTTAATGCAATTATTGAAAAGTGGGGATAAATTTGCAATTCCTTAAAAAGTGGTGAATTTTTTTGCAACAAAAAATTTGGTCAAATCATAGTTAGATGGGAAAAAATATTTATAATCCAAAATATTGTCTATTTGTTAACCTATGAAATAATTATGTGTGCTTAGTTTTCTTTGGTTTAAGTGATGGTTTAAACAATAGCATGTGCACAAATCATTATAGTAATAATGTTTCAACTAAATTTACTTAAATCTAAAATTTCTATATTAAGTTCACCAAATTTACACACTAAATTGTACCAAATCCAGTTTTATGGTAATTGGTGGATTGTTTGGTTTATAACATAATTTAGTGAGTAAAATTATATATACAACTGAGTAGTGTTACTTTTAAAATGGTTAATATGAACATTTCTTATTAATTTACACTACTCTATTGGTTATCACATGCATTTGTTATATAGTACTATTTCGTCAAATTTTATGTGCTGCACGAACCTAAGATCCAATGAATTTGGATCGACTCGATCTAGAGCACACAATCATGTGTCCTCGTGCATTTGGTGGGTTGGACACATATTAATGTATGTTATGTAAGTCATATCTTTTAAGGTTTTCGTTGTATCTAAACTTTTTTTTTTCAAGCTTTTATATATTAATACATTCTAGTAGTCTGTTTTTAGTTATATTAATTGTAGATTTATATATTACATAAAGGTATGACTACGTTGTAAAGTGAGTCGGATTAATTTCATAAAGAATATTATGTTAAATCCCTAAATTTAAGATACGAATTATTAATAGAGATACTTTGGGAAGAAAATCACATATAAGTTTGAAAACCACGCCTAATTTTGAAACATATAATTTAGACACTTAATTTCAAAACTGAAATTATTATTAGTCCATAAAACAATTATCAATGTTTCCACAACTGTGTTCAATTAATTATTTGTAAATTTCAAAAAAAAAAAAACCTTCTTGTCCATAAATTGTTTCATTAGCTATGATTCATTTTAAAAAATACATATTGAAACTCTATAATTGACATGATTTTAAAGTAATGTTCTTTTTCTTTCTTAAACGATACATATCTTATCCAACGCCTGATATTATGTTTGAAGTTGTTATTAACGAAGTCAGAAATCTCATCAAGAACCTAACTAACTTTTGACTAATCCGTCACATTAATATAGGAAAGCACATACCCTAGAAGTTAAAACACCTTTCAAACGATTTTTAGAGTTAAAGAAGATTTCGATCTAAATTTACGAAGATTGAAGATGTAGTTGTCAGATGTATTAAGTGTATTGATGAATAGAACACATCAATATAAATATTGAGAAAATCATGAACATCTGAATAAATCCTTCCATTAAATGATCTAAATTAAATTAATCAGGAATGATGATTAATAAGCTTGGAAATCAATAAAACAGTGTAAGATGACCATATGATACTTGTATATATTCTTTTATATTTGATACATTAAAATTATAATTTTACCCTTAGCCCTTTACAATATGCATATATAAAGCTTGTGTTGATGTGTATAAACATGAACTAAAGTTTTTATTTATTTATTTTATGCAATCGAAATGGTCGATCAATTTTAATTGGATCATTCTTTTAAGGGTAATATCAACTCACTTGGGCTTTGAAATAAGACTTATTTCTATTGACATTAAAAATAAAACTTAATCATAACCACACTTTTTTAATTGTATGAAATGTGGATATAAATGTATGTCTAACATAACCTAAATATTATGACTAAAATTAAAAAAAAAATCAAACACCGAACAAAAAAAAAATGATAAGTTGCAAAAATGTCACACTTTAAGGTCATATTTTCCCATGTTTGGATGTCGATTAATCCTTAGATGTTTGTTTTGATTAAGTCTTATATGTTGCAGATATGAGAAGGAGTTAATTGATGCAATTGACCATTTGGAATGATTTTTGAAGATGTTGATTAGGAACCTCAAGGAAATGGGCAGAAGAGCGAATTTTCCATAAGGCATGATCACGTCATAACTGTTGGTAGAAATCCTGAAGTGAAGAAAAGATATAGAAGCGAGCTCCTCTGCTAAGGCGTGGGCACGCCTAAGGACCTGGACGGAAAAACTTAACTTTTGCGCCCAAATCTCACCTCTCACATTCAAACCTAACTTCCTCCTATATTTTAGGAATCTATTATCCCCAATAACTTATTTTAGACACCCTTTTTGTATTTTAATTAATTATCTTTGGCAGTTTTTGAGGGGAAGGGAAAAAAAAAAACATTTCTCAGGGAGAATTCTTTGTTTTTATCTGCGTATTATTATGGATTGCTAAATCGTTTATCTAGCCGGATAATTGGAGGCATGGTTCAATGCAATATGTGAGATTTAACTAGTTTTTCTACTCTTTCATTTGTTCATCATTTGTATAATCCTTGTGCTCGATTATATTGTTTGGCGGATTGTTTAACTTGATCACTTAATAAATTTGTGAAAATTATATGTGCCAATTAGATCGTTAAATACGTAATTGTTTCTAATATTTGTGGCAAGTAGCATAATTGATCGCACCCACTTTCGATTATTACTATAAGGGATACGCAACCTAGTCTAAATGAACCTACATGTGTGTTTGTTGGCTAAAATTGGGTCTTTCTAGATTGAATGCAGTCGGTAAATTAAATCCTACGATGGTATCTAGGGTTGTTTATTTGGCTAGGGAAATAATTAGAGATGATATCCTATTTATCGACTAATTATGGAAAGATTAGGTTGTTAGGTGGTACCAACAACTATAACCAATTTGGTGTTAAAGTGAAAGAGTCATCCTTGCATTCTAGAGCATATGAGTTGAACCATTTCGAAGATTATCTCGGCTAGATATCTTATTTCATTAAATCACTTCATTTTTAATTTGCTACAGAATTAGTTTAAGAGCAAAATTCTATCCCCCATCTTTGTTGTATAATTTGCACTAAGTTAATCTGTTTTATCGGTCTCTGTGGATACGATCCTACTTACCACTATCGCAAGTAGTATTTTAGTAGGTATTATTATTTACTGGTTTCGACACCCAAAAAAAAAAGGGGGGGGGGCCAGACAGTCCAAATACATCTCAGGTGCATGAATCTGACAGGACGCGGATGAGTTATTCTCGTAAAGCCCAAATAAAGAATTCGAATATAGGATGATTGTATGCAAAAAATTATGACTGTATACAGGGCCCATTAAGAGTGGGCCGTGCAGAAGGTCCATGTGATGCTTAAGCTCAAGCATGTATTTATTATTCTTAATTTAGTTATTATTTTGTGTAACATTTATGTTTATAAAATAAATAAAATTGAACATTTAAATAATTTAATAACTACACCTTTCAAACGATACACCCATTATGAATATCTTGGTCAAATTTTTGCTACACTTTCTGGTGAAGATAAATTCATATTGATCTACACACATTTGAACACACCATTAATAGATTGGTGAGAGTTAATTATTATTTGATTAACTTGATGTACTAACTATATTCATTTAACTATAATGTATGATTTAATTTAGAATATACTTGTATTTTGCACCAACATACTTATTCTAATAAGTGGTGAATCTCTTAATTTGAATAAAATATAAAATCCAAGTCCTCTCGTGTATAACTCAAATAAAATAACATATGAATGTTTATTATTTTAAGAGTAAGTTTTATATGATAACGTCTCATGAACTTTTTATGTGAGACATGTCAATCCATAATCATGTTTCAAAATCCATATATAAATTTGTGGAAATGAGTCAGGTTAACGAGTAGAAAGAACTCGTCTCACGGAAACTATTCATGAGACCGTTCCACGCAAATTTTTTGTAATGTTTTAATCTTATCTATGACAATTGATATCGATATATTTTTATTGAAAGGAAAAAAAAAGGTTAATTTCTAAGTAAAATACTTATGTACATTAGTTGTATGTATCTTAATTTATGTATTTGAGTGTATACAATCAAAGTCCATGTATTTCCCCTCTTCAATTCCCAATGAACAACGTGATCTTAACCTATGATTTGTTCAATTTGGTCGATCTAATACTTAGTTAATGTTTTTTTTATTGATTTATGTTTATTTTATGTTATATTAGTGTGACATTTATTAAATATTAGTATGCCCTTTATTTACAAATATCATAACGTTTATGTAATTTTGTAACCAACAAAAAAATCAATTTTAATCCAATTTGTTAGTCAATATACCTTTACTAGTATAAAACCGTGAAATACACAGGATTAAAAAAATTGAATTAAATTAAGTAATTTAGAAATAAAATTAATTATTAATTATATAAGAAAATATATTGATGTTGCATTTGTTTTTTTAATTTGAATGATATCTAACTATAATTCTAAAAGAACATAGTTATTTTTTTTCTCTATTATTTAGAAAGTCAAAATATTTTTGTATCAATTTTTTTTTATGAATTGATATAAAATTAAAGTCAAATATTTTCAAATAAATTTCATATATTATTTTAAAACACATATTCGATAAAACTATATAATTTTAATAATTAATTAGTTTGAAAACGTCCGAATAATTTATTTACAATCAACCCACATTTATTTTATTTTTCATTATCTATTGATTTATATCTTATTCCAAACTTTTTAAATTAATAAAATTTTAAATTTATAAAACATTTTCATAGTATGTGTTACTTTAATGAACTTACTTAAAATTTATATTATTTACTAATGTATATTATCAATATTAATCTTGATAGGATTATCATAGAAGCGGGTCACAACGAAGTTTCGATCACTTGCAAATGACGAAATTACCCTTCCAAACTGAACACCCCAATACTTGATTCCTCCACGCCCCCAAAGCGTATATTTTCGTCTCTGGATCGATCAGTTGCACTTATATTTACTCACAACCCATTCTTCTCAATTTCTACCCACACCACTCACAAATTCTCTTTCATTTCTGTATTTTCTCTCAAGAATCGATCGCGGCGGCGCCAAATCAGTCTCCATGACTCTGCTAACCCATCCCCCAACCGACGTAAGTTTTCTTTTTCTTGGTTTTTTCGATGTTTGTAGACTGAGCACGCATTTCTGCGTGGGTTCTGTGCGTAGAACAAACCCTTTTGCGTGATTGACTTAGTAAATGGGATTGTTTATTGGCTGAGTTTTCTTCCACTTGAGTGGTTAAAATTCAGTAGCTGGATTAGCTTTCTCTGCGATCTTTTTAGGGTGGAATGAGGTTTGCGTTGATTTGGGTTGTGGGGTCTGGATATTGATGTGGAATGTTCTGTTTATTGAATTGAGTTGGTTGAATTTAGGGTTTGGATTGGGGGATTGTGCAGCATGAAGTGAGTTTTCTTTTTTGGATCCATTTTTTACGACATTCGGCTTCTGTATCTTTCTATAGCAGGCAGAAGACGAGGAGATGCTTGTGCCGCATGCTGATTATGCCCCAGAAGGCCCTCAACCCATGGAAGGTATTGTGGTCTCTTCACAAGTTTAGAAAACTAATTTTGTTGCCTTTTCAGCCATGTTCTGTAGTTGCTCTTTGATCTTTGAATCAATGAGTATTAGGTGTTTTTTAGGTGCAGGTATATCTATTCCATAATGCATTGGTTCTTTGGGCTTTGTGATTTTGGCTGGATTTTTCTTTGTTTAGTTCCTTTTATTTTCTCCTCATGGGGTTTCATTACCTCTGCATCATGTAGTTGCTCCTGCTGAAACGACAAATACTGTGGATGCTCAAGCAGTCGATGAGCCACCATCGGCACGATTTGCTTGGACGATTGAGAATTTTTCAAAGTTGAATGTCAAGAAACTGTATTCTGAATCTTTCGCTGTTGGAGGATACAAATGGTATTCTTCGTTTTGCTTTTCCTCATATTTGTCTCATCAGGATTTTTTGCACTGTGTTGAAGCTGATGCGAACTACTTTTGTCGGTCAGGCGAGTGCTTATATTTCCAAAAGGGAATAATGTTGATCATTTGTCGATGTACCTGGATGTTGCAGAGTCTTCAAATTTGCCTTATGGTTGGAGCAGATATGCACAATTTAGTTTGTCTGTGGTGAATCAAGTTCATAGCAAATTCACTGTAAGGAAAGGTGAGGTTTATTCGAATTTCGAAACTGATTATTATCCAGGATATACTGTTTATTAGTTTGTAATAATAAGTTGCCATGACAAAAGGAGTTCTCCAAGTTTCTTTGCACTTCTTTAGTTTCGCTTGTTGAAGCTCATTGTCTAAATTCTGTAGGAAAGGATCAGTATTTTTTATTCATGCTTGACAAATTGTGCATTCAAACATTAAGTTATATATGAAATACTCTCAGATTCTAAGTGGTGCAATGCAAGTGAAATTTTAATAAGTGGTTATTTAATTGCCGAAACATTGATTTAAATAGTTCTGTGTGCCAATAAGTGCCACGTTAAAAGGAATAGCAAACATGAAAATGAGTTCGTCATCACCATGCTGGTATTGATATATTTACCACACGCAAAAGTGTTTCATCTTTTAGCATATCTCCTCTGCATTCAGTTTTTTTTTTTTTTTGGGTTAAATATAATATTTGAATACTTCATATCGTACGTACTTCTGCATTTTCCCCTTGCATTATATGATCTAGTAGACCATATGCATAAAAAGAATATGAATTGTCATGAGCATTGACGATCCATTTAGTTGGATATCCAATCACTTGTGACTTATTAAAGAGTTATATAATGGATCTTGCTTAATGTAAGTACTTTAGAAGGGGGAAAGCTAAAGTGGGTTGGATGTCATTGATTTTTCTCTATAATTTGAGATCATGCTCGATGGTTATTTTAGTTGGGATTCCGTTAGTCTTTGAAGGAACAACCACTGTTGGAAAGGATAAACAGGCTGACTTAAATGATATTCACATGGAGGAACTGGAACTAAACTATATAGATGAACATTGATCCGTGGGCTTCTCTTATGGTATATTGCTTACGACACTGTGTAATTATGTCTGTGTAACACTTTGAAACCCATATGCTGCACATTGACTTTAGCTGTTACAGTAGAGCAACAAGAAACTAACTTCTGTTGTGGATCTTCCCATGTTGCTAAATATGATTAACATGTATTGGAGAGTTCCAAATGGCCAGTTATACAGTTTGCAGAGCACCTTTATGTTCTTATCATCAGTCAGTATATTGATATGTAGAGATTTTACGAATTCTTTTGAAACAACAAAAAACCATAGAAACCCATTTTTCATACAGGAGATTCATGTGATCGCCACCCTTTGTGGATCACTGTGGATCATAATCTCTTTTTTGTAGTAGATGTCAGAACTACCTTGACGACTCTCTCGTCTTCTCTTCTTTTTGAATAATAGTTCATTAGAGCTGAAACAAGCCATTATCAAGGGTTCTGCTGCAATTTGTAAAGAACAACCATGCTCAGTTCAGTTTTCTTACACTGCCGGTCTTTATCTATTATTAAGGAGAGAGACTGCAATGCTTGGTCAGGGTATGAACAGCAGTTGTTTTGGTTGCCATCGAGTTACCTAGAATGGAATATTTATCCCTTAATATTTTATTAGTGAAGTTATCATTTAAAGGAATTGTGGACAGAAAGCACTGCAGAAGTTTAACATCTGCCTTGTTGGCTCCCTTTTGCGTGGTTGAATATATAAATTTAGTTAATTACTGGAAACTTGTCATCTGATGATGCTAATTTGGATCAAGAGTGCATTCATATCTGTTATTGATCCTTGGTTTTCCCATATTCTTTTCCTTTCTACAAATTTATCTGGTAGTACATATAGTATGACCTAAAAGATTGTTGCCTTATCTTGTATGTCTTCAGAATTAGCAGCACAAACAAATCATTTTGCTGCCAAACCCTCTGAATGATTATGGACTCAAATTTTTACATATTAGATGATTCTAGTTTTATAGAAGGAAAGATATGTGAAGATTTATTACATCTTTCTTTTCTATTTTATTCTGTAAGTGTAGCTCTGAATTTATAAGTTATCAGTCAATAGGCCTGGTCTTGTATTTATTGTTTATTGTTCTTTTAAATTTTTTCTTAATGAAGTTGACAGTCTCTGTTTCTTTTATATAACATCCTATCTCAGTGATCTGGTTAGATGACGCTTTTACTAAAACCTTCTGTTGTCTTTGCTATGAATAGCATCCTTTTACCTATATCTGTTATGGTAATCTACATGCATATCCTGTAGGAAATTAGCTGCCAGATTTTTCAATCCATTAGTGAAAGAAATTAGCATATGGTTTGCAGTCCTTGTCTTCATTAATGATATGCTTCACATATATGTTTTTTTGGCTATTGGAAAGTGTTTCTAGTGTATCAGTTTCAGTTATTTACTTTCCTTTTTTGTTTATGTACCTGTCCAAAACAAATGGGCGCATGTGCATATGAACTAGGGCAGACATATGTGCTACATTGGGGTGTGTGTTTTCTGGAAAGGAGGTGTCTGTTGCCTTTTCTTCTGAATTATATGGGGTTTATTCCCTTATGAAATACTTGCTCATCATAAGCTGGTAAATAAAAGTGATTGCCAATGGGATTCAGTGCAATCCTCACCAGGAACCATAACTTGGGAGATGCCACCACTGTCTTTGGCCGCCTCACCTTTAGCCAATATGGCTATCATCTTTTGTCTGGTTTGTCCAGTTCCTCTAACCGATTTCGTTGCTGCTTTGATTCCTTCCACAACGAGTTAATGCTCGTCTGTAATTTCATTCAACTCTCCATTTGTGTGTTAGTCATGAATTCTTTCATGGTGTTGGAATCCAGTAGGTCGGACCAATTTGTTTGAGTAAAGAGGAGCAAATAAAATAAAGGATAAAAAGATTCATATGATTGAAAGAAAAGGGGTACACCAATAATTTTTCCCTTCAGCCAAAGTTTCCAGCCAAAGCCTGATTGATGGTTAACTCTTGTCTGTCTTCTACAATGTCTACTCCGTTATTTATACACATTGTTCCATAACATCACACCTAATTACTCCATTAAATGTTCACATTATTCCATATTTTCAACCCTTGAAAAACAAAGAAGAATTACTAGAATTATGCAAAGCCATCAATGAAGCTAAGTGCTATCAGCTTTCCTTCTATGAGTGTGAACCAAACTGGTTGGAGCTTGATTGCCTCTATCATTATATGAGTGACAATTGAAGATAATTGGTAACAACTGTTTCTGCTACCTTGAGAATATAGGTTTTGTTTGTTTAGATGTTTGTTTTAGGCCTTCCTTGTGAAAATCCGAATAAGAAATCAAGTAAGCCTAATTTTGTTCATTGAGCACCCCCAGATGGATAATATCTTGTTATGAAATTTGATTATCTATATCATTTTCTATGCACTTTGAATGTTTTGGGAAATACACTGAACTGAGGAAAATTATGATTTTCTGTAGCATAGCACACAAGAAGGTTTTGTTTTGAAACGGGAAATGGGCCAGAAATGTGTACCCAAATTCATTCATAATCTGCGGAAATTAATATTTTCTGTAGCTACTTGCTGCTTGATGAGGACAATGTGTGACATAACAATTTTTATTGCTTCATTGCTTCATGATTGGTATGTATTGAGAAAACATTTTGTTCTGCTTCTTTGCTAGTCATATATTTCGTTACAAAACAATCCACATTAGCAAATTTATCAATTTAATTCAGTTTAAGTGGTTTAATTGATGTTCTTGGCTTGTTGATCTGTACTTCCCACTTGCTTTTGGGGGCCTAATTAGGTTCTCATATCCTAGCATTTCTGGGTTGGATGATGTTTTCAATAAACTAATTCTGCAGATACACAACACCAGTTCAATTCTAGAGAAAGTGACTGGGGATTCACTTCATTCATGCCTCTCAGTGAACTTTATGACCCTGGTCGAGGTTATCTCGTGAATGATACATGTATAGTTGAGGCCGACGTTGCTGTTCGTAGAGTTGTTGATTACTGGTCACATGACTCCAAGAAAGAGACAGGTTATGTGGGGCTGAAGAATCAAGGTGCTACTTGTTATATGAATTCTCTCCTCCAGACGTTATACCATATTCCTTATTTCAGAAAGGTTTGTTCATAAGTCTAATGCTGTCTCTTCTTTGACTATATGTACAAAAAGACCTAATTTGGGATCCTGCTGCAGGCTGTATATCACATGCCGACCACAGAGAATGATAATCCTTCTGGAAGCATCCCTTTGGCTCTACAGAGTTTGTTCTATAAGTTGCAGTACAGTGATACAAGTGTTGCAACTAAGGAGTTGACGAAGTCATTTGGTTGGGATACATATGATTCTTTTATGCAGCATGACGTTCAAGAACTGAACAGGGTTCTCTGTGAAAAACTTGAAGACAAAATGAAAGTAATATGTCAAAAACCATGAGCTTTTTGTTTCACTTAATATATAGAAAGAGAGTGAAGATCTTTATACCCATGTACTGCTGAAGAGTCAGATGCTCATTTTTCTATTCATTGTTTTTCCAGGGAACTGTAGTTGAGGGCACAATACAGCAGTTATTTGAGGGGCACCATATGAATTACATAGAATGCATAAATGTGGACTATAAGTCAACAAGAAAAGAATCTTTCTATGGTATTTCCTTAGACTCAACTTGAGTGACTTGAAGTTGCTATAGGTTTCATCTAATGTTACTTACGTATGTGCCAGATCTGCAGCTTGATGTCAAAGGCTGTAAAGATATCTATGCTTCTTTTGACAAATATGTGGAAGTGGAACGTCTTGAGGGTGACAACAAGTATCATGCTGAGCAATATGGATTGCAGGTTGGCTGTCTTCTAGTTTCTTCATCTCCTCTCTATTTCAGAGGATGTTGGGCAAATATTGCAGTCAGAGCATTTGGAACTTGGTTATTTCAGTGGACATACTTATGAAGAGCTAATTACCCTTATTATTGGCCGAGAAATAACAAAGAAAGAGAGGAATTGACAAACGAATAAGAGAAAATAGAGTAGTGCCAATAGAATAACTTGAAAATATGTCAGAAGCTCATATGTGTGTTTTATCAAATGCAATTTTTGCCGTTGTTTTCATTTCTCCCTCCCTCATCTCTCTCTCACACACACGTACTGAGTGGGTTCTTGTATTAGAGATTCTTCACAATTTCAAAATATTCTATGGTTTCTTCTTCCATTTTGGTAAATATCCTAAAATTTAAATTAGCTTCTGGAATTATTCCCTTTTTGGGTGTGGGGTTAGTTGGATAATAGTGTTGTAAATTATTCAAACAAATGTTAAGTACCTTCTTATTTTGGTGATTTTTCCGTTTCCTGTCTAAGGTAACTGCTTACTTTTCAGGATGCTAAGAAGGGTGTCCTTTTCATTGACTTCCCTCCTGTTCTTCAGCTTCAGTTAAAAAGATTTGAATATGATTTTGTTCGTGATACTATGGTCAAGGTAAGTGGTCAGTTAGAACCCCCTTTTTTCTGGGCTTGGCTGTAGACTTGTGTATCTAAGCAGACACTATCATGTTCTGATTGTAATAGTCTTGTATCACAGCACGTGGACGATGGACATAGTGACTCGGATTTCTGTTCTTTCTCTCACAACATACCAGCTGATAGTTCAATGCTTTTTACCATTGAAAAAGATGATTAACTTGCAGTTGTTTTCCATGATAATTATCGGTTCAACTTTCTGTACACATTTTCATCGCTTTTCTAGCAAACCAGTATTTACCAATGTTGTCGTAAAATGGAACACAACATATTATGACAGACTGAAAGTATTGTTTCTAATTTCTGAATTTTTCTATTGATCATAAAATTTAAAATTGCGATTGGTCTGGATTACCAACACTATTCTGAAAGCTGTGACTTGTTCAATGTGTGATCAGGTTTCATAAAATTAGAGTTTTTTACTATTTACCTTTATATGTCTTTTGAGCCTATGTTGATGGATTAGTCTATGATCTGGAACCTAATTATTTTTGTTCCTATAGTTCTCTGCTGCTCACAGTTCCAATACAATTCCAACTCTGAATAAAATCATGCGTTCACCATCTGCTGGATCAACCCTTATGTGAATGATAACTCGTTTAGTGCCTTTATGAAGTGACATGATTGTATAATCAATTTCAGCACTAGCTAACTTGCTGTATTCTTGTATGAGTGTATTAGACACTCATTGCTATTTCTCTTTTCAATCATGGTTGAATGAAGAAGTTTTTTGATTTCAAAATGAGGATCTAGGCCCAAGAATACTAGAAAAATACTGTTCTGCGGAATGTGTCCAAATTTTATGAATTAAATCCTTTCTTGGTTAGCATATTAAAACTTGACCAGACTTTGTGGTTTCACTATTTGCCTTAGAAATTGTTACTTTTCTATTTCATATCCATTGTGAACTGTCAGACAATAAACTATTTTACATCTATATGTGATCAAGCAGATTAATGATCGGTATGAGTTCCCTTTGCAACTTGATCTTGATAGAGAGAACAGAAAGTATTTAGCTCCTGAGGCAGATACGGGCGTCCGCAACTTGTACACTCTTCATAGGTATTCTCATTTGTGTACCACGTATTTCAATTAGATGCTCTTTCTAGTCATGCTTCTGTCTGATAACTCATATCTACACATCAATGTTTTTTTATTGAGTTTCTTCACCTGCTTTTTTCAATGTTTCAAAGTTGGTGAATTCCTTCATGTTGATGATGGCTTGAGATGGTTATTAAGTATTCTGTTTTCATTTGTTCCTCCCAATTTGATGTTCCATCATATGTCTGCTTGAGAACTAAATGTAGAGATTAATGTGCAATGCTCCTAATACTAGATTTGTTTCTTGGTTTGCAGTGTCCTGGTTCACAGTGGTGGAGTGCATGGTGGGCATTATTATGCTTATATTAGGCCAACACTTTCTGATCAGTGGTGTGCACTATATTATGGGTTCTATATCGTCTTTCCTTTTCCCCCCTTTTCTATTGAGATGTTATGTGTCTGCATGCATCGTAAACAATTGTACTTTCTGAAATACGTTATTTTATCTGTTGACCGGAGCTATATTGTTTTTGGAAGGATTATGGTACTAGTGTGCTTGGGAATATTGTTTGCCTCTGCTTCATTGATAGCAATTTGGTTTTGCTGTTTTGTTGACTTCCAGAAAAGTTTTTTTTGAATTCTTCATTTCCTCCTTTTATCTCCCTAATTTTGGGTCATGTATGATGCATTCATTTGAAACCTGATGCCAGATATCATGTTACTGGTTTGGAAGAATATGTGCTTATCATTATAAATTGTGGATTCTGTTGTTATATTTCAGTTATACACCTCTACTGTGTTTCTGCTCTAGGTTCAAATACGATGATGAACGTGTGACCAAGGAAGACATGAAGAGGGCACTAGAAGAGCAATACGGTGGTGAAGAAGAGGTAGTTGTTCCTGTTTGGTAGTGAAATTGCTTGGGCATTTGATGTTGTTTTTTCTACCTTGTTGTATTGTAGTTAATCTGATTTCATAATTTCCTCTTTGGTGCCACAGTTACCACAGACAAACCCTGGTTTCAACAACTCACCATTCAAGTTTACCAAATATTCTAATGCATACATGCTTGTTTATATACGTGAAAGCGACATGGAGAAAATAATTTGTAATGTGGATGAGAAGGACATAGCAGAACATTTAAGGGTAAGATTAATACATTCTTACTCTTAATCGTGTTCATTGCTTATTCCACTGGGTCCGTCTACAGATACGGCTGAAGAAAGAGCAGGAGGAAAAGGAGCTAAAGAGAAAGGAAAAGGCTGAGGCTCATCTCTACACAATTATCAAGGTTTTCAACTTTTTAGTTGTTCCTTTTCTTTGTTTGTTTCCACTTGGTTTTACATGGAAGATTGTTTTCTATTCAAATTTGGTATAGGTTGCTCGGGATGAGGACCTAGTTCAACAGATTGGAAAGGATGTATATTTTGATCTTGTGGATCATGACAAAGTTCGCCAATTTCGCATTCAGAAGCAGCTATCTTTTAATACTTTTAAGGTATCTTTACGTAGTCTTGTAATTGTTGGACACGATTCAAGAATAACCTATGCTATTATGGAAGGGGATCAATGAGCATGATGATTTATCACAACTTTGTTGGGATGTTACTGCCAATTGACCTTAGGTTTCAATCTGCTGTATTTATGTTAATATGAAGACTAATTAGTAACTGATGTTGCTTAACTGAGTACTTAGTTTCATTATTTTAGGAAGTGAAACTTAGATAAATGTAATATATGTGAGGGGCAAAGGCCCCCTCCTCTATAAATATGTATCGACGTGTTAGTTAACATTGGTGTTTTTGAGGTACTGATGTTGGCGAAGAGGTCATCATGTGAGATTGTGCTTAAGGTTTTACAAAAATGGTCTTATGGGCCTTTTGAAAAGTAAATGTTTTGTGCAACTTGATTTCCACATTCGAGAAACTGATAGGAATCATGACAGAGAACATCCACTTCGTCTTATCTCGAAATCTTGGCCAGATAAAATCCATCTGAAACCTGTCTTTTTGCGAACCTAACACCATAAAATCTGGTGGATGCTACTAACTTAGCTCCTGAAATTGAAAGTTCCATTTGTTAATTGTTAACAAGATGTATGGTCTCTATTGGAATCATACTTGAAAGGTTGATTGGTTGAACTTGATTAGCTTCACTGAGAGGTGAGGGGTTTGGTGGTGTTGAGAACTTGATATAATGAGCCAAACCTTATTCCATTATCACGTCAATTCTCAGGAAGAAGTTGCTAAGGAGTTTGGAATACCAGTGCAATTTCAACGCTTCTGGTTATGGGCAAAGCGTCAAAATCATACGTACCGCCCAAATCGTCCACTTACACCTCAAGAGGAAGCTCAATCTGTAAGTGCTTTTTATTTACATTTTGGTCTGTCCGCCTTAGTTTGATCTTCTAGAGTTATAAAGACTAAGTCAACACTGCTGTTGGAAACTGAACAGCACGTTGAATTTTCTTTCTTGTAGATTTTGGATTTTTCTGATTTGGCATCTTTAATTTTTTCTCTGTTGTCTATTAGTGATTGCTCTCTTGCACACTTTTATGTTAGCATTATTTCCTCAGGTAGGTCAATTAAGAGAAGTATCTAACAAAACAAATAATGCGGAGCTAAAATTGTTTCTGGAAGTAGCTCTTAGGCCTGGTAATATGCGCAGCACTTACTCTTTTTTCCTCTTATTTTTGCTGATGCTAAATGATTTTCTTTGCTCCTTGTCTTGTTTTATGTCTTTAATAACTCATACAGGATATGCAGCCTCTTCCTCCACCAGAGAAGACTAAGGAGGATATTCTTTTGTTTTTCAAACTTTATGACCCAATCAAAGAAGAACTTAGGTGTGGCTTATTTCATATTAATCATGCTGTTATCCCTGACATTGGCAAATCAGAATATGTCATGTCACGTCTGATTGTTGTGCACTGTATTTTCATTGTAAACTTCTTACACTGTTAATGCACCAGACTGATCCAGCTCTTGTTAATTGGTTAGAATAGGAATCAGCCCACCTGACATAATATTTGGTGTTTGCCTAGCCTTCTCTATTCATTTCCCGAATGTTTCAAAATAAATAGCTACATACTATGTTTTATTGTGAAATACATCCACGTGGCAGTTTTAGGTCACCCTGTTGTCTCTTCAGCTGAATTACATGTACTTATAGACTCTTATCCTTGGTGATAGACATGCTGGACGGTTATTTGTAAAAAGCAGTGGCAAGCCGATGGATATATTGGAAAAGCTTAATGAAATGGCTGGCTTTGCCCCCGATGAAGAAATTGAACTGTTTGAGGTGAAGCCTTCTCTTTCCTGTTTTGTTTTAAGTTCATACTATTACAAATCTTTAAGCTCCAAAGCCTTACGTTAAACTTACTTTTGTGTCTATGTGCAGGAAATTAAGTTTGAACCTAACGTTATGTGTGAACACATTGACAAGAAGCTTAGCTTTCGCCAGAGTCAGGTTTATTAATTTTAAACCTGTGTCAATTTCAGAACTTTTGAATGAAATTGTTCAATCTCTTCTATTATTGCATCACAAATTTTTGATGATCCATATCTGATATGACTGTTCTCTTTTGCACTTACATTGTCCTCAGCTTGAGGATGGGGACATAATTTGCTTCCAAAAATCCCCTCAAGGTCCGGGAAGTGAAGAATGCCGCTACCCTATTGTCCCTGCATTTTTGGATTATGTGCATAATCGCCAGGTATACCATTAATGGTTTAACCATATGATTTTTACTAATTTTCAGTGTGTTGAATCAGAATTGGGTCCCCTTAATTCTTTTTTTTCCCTTCATTTTTAATCTTATTATTTTAATTTTTTGATGTCTCCCACCTGTCTTAAAAAATAATTTAGAATTATGTTGTGTGGTATTTTATCATTTACCCCTTGCGAGTGTGTTGAACCAAGTGATGTTAAAAAGATGTTAATCAGAAATTTTTTTGGTGAATTAGTTGAGAAATGTGGATTACCAGCCCAAAATTCCTGACCTTTTTCTTTGGGGAAGCGGGATTTTAATTATTTGTTTCTGCTTACATGTTTGGCAGTCCAGTCTTATCCTAATTTTAATGTGAACTTTGAAAGAGAGAGAAGTCTTTTATTACTTTGACTCTGACTATTCCTTTTATAATTCTTAAAAACCGCTGATTCAAATTTCAGATAGGGTAGGTACTAGGTCCAGAATTGAGGTCGGGGGGAAGATATTAATGTGAATTGATTTGTTAAAAGTATGACTAACTCATTTGTTTCCTTGCTCAGTCATCAGCTTCCGACCAAGGTATAGCTGAGTTTGTATTTCAAGTCCCTGATTCATTGCATTATTTCCAATAGAACACTAGCTGATGCGATTTTATCTTATGAATTTAAAGTTTAACATCAAGGTGGGAAAGACTGGAAGGGATAATTAGGTTAATCTGACCAATGCAACAATAAAAATGCTGAAATAAGTTTCTAGCTATGATTTGTTATTCATGCTGTTTATAGTTTGTTACTTAAATTAACTATTCATATTCTTAACTTGTATGATGGTTCATAGGTGGTCCGATTTCGTTCACTGGAGAAGCCCAAGGAAGATGAATTTTGTCTGGAATTGTATGGATTTTGATTCATAAATGTTGAAGCTCTTGTTATCTTCTTGTGGTTGAGCTATCCCATTTGTCTGTTTTTAATGATCATCATCTTAAAATTTTTCAGGTCGAAGCTGAATAACTATGATGAAGTTGTTGAAAGTGTTGCCCGGAATCTTGGCTTGGACGATCCATCTAAAATAAGGCTTACATCTCATAATTGTTATTCACTGCAGCCAAAGCCTCAATCTATTAAGTACCGAGGAGCAGAACGGCTTACTGACATGCTTGTTCACTATAATCAGGTAATTTATGATCTAATGCCACACTGGAGCTTTGCTGATTTCTATATTTAGATTGTTTGTCTTTTGACACTTTTCCTTGGTCTATTATAGATTTCGGATATATTATACTATGAAGTGCTGGATATGCCTTTACCTGAACTGCAAGGACTGAAAACTCTAAAAGTTGCTTTCCATCATGCTACCAAAGATGAAGTAAGTTTGATGAGGATCTATTTTGTACAGCTTTTTATTATTATTATTTTTTAATTTTTTTGTTTACAGACGCGATCTGCTTGTTTATGTATCATATTCACCAGGATCATTAAACAGTTTCTCAACAATTTTTAGGTTGTTATTCACACTATGAGATTACCGAAACAGAGTACTGTGGGAGATGTTATTAATGATCTCAAGAGTAAGGTGAGTCTGGCGAATTTTCTGCATCAACTTATATATTTGGGCAGAGTGAAAGAATAAAAATAGAAAATAAAGATAAGAAATTTTCTGAAGGAAATACTTGATATATTTTTATTCAATGAAACAAATTTTGTTCTGTTATCCATCGGAAAGAGAGAAAATTCATTGTATAGGTGAAGTTTGATGTGCTATCAGTAGTTTTTGATGGAATAGTATTATAATTTTCTTTATAAACATCTTATTTGTACATATACTATACTAACTGTTTTGCAACTAGTCATGTTTCAGGAATATTCCTTGTTTAGATTTATGGTGTAATGAATCCCACATCCTTATTTGTACATATACTATACTAGCTGTTTTGCAACTAGTCATGTTTCGGAAATATTCCTTGTTTAGATTTATGGTATAATGAATTCCACATCTATTGTATGGCAGGTTGAGTTGTCTCATCCAGATGCAGAACTGAGATTGCTGGAGGTTTTCTATCATAAGATATACAAGGTTCTACAAATTTTATCAACTTCTTTTGTGTAAAACTATAATTTTCAGTTAGTAGCATTAGATTTATTTGACATTTGTGCTGGTGAACTTCGTGCCATATTCCATACAAAATTGTTACATGACTATCTTCTTGAACCTGATTTTGTTAAATAATAGAAGAATTTCATCTCCATTATTATTTTCTACCTCCAAATGCTTAAAGGTCATATTTAATATATATTATTGATCTGGAGATATAGTTTTACATAGCTGTCGAATTTCTCTTACCTGCATTGGTCCCCACAATTCTCTTCTATGTCTCTGTATAAGAGGGTGTTTGGCTAAGCTTATAAGCTCCTTAAAAGAGTTTATAAGATGTTAAGTGCTTATAAGCTCCTCAAAAGTGTTTGGCTAACTTTTAAAAATAAAGATCTTATGAGCTTATAAGATGTAAGGAGCCTATAAGCTATTTTTTGAAAAGTTGGGAAATCCCAACTTATTTCTAAAATAAGAGCTTATTTTTCAAAACACCTTCAAATTTAATCATTGAAATTACACAAATGCCATTATTAACAACTTATAAGCTTATTTTTCAAAACACCTTCAAATTTAATCATTGAAATTACACAAATGCCATTATTAACAACTTATAAGCTCCACCATCTTATTTACCCAAACACTTCAACAACTTATATTAAACTTAAATTAAACATCTTATAAGCTCTAAAAACATCTTATAAGATATGATAGCTTATAAGCTCTAAAAATAAGCACACCCCTAAGTCTTCTTCTTGCTGTATTTTCATGCTGGTACGTGTTTGGATGATAGACATTTCTGAGACTAATACATGTAAAGGAATCTTTTTGATCAATGATGTTAACCATATGGCTGATACTCGCTGCACCCTTCCTTCAGAAAATGAATAAGCAATATCTGGAACTTGCCATTTTCTGCTGAATCACATTCACTTACCTTGTATTATTGCGCTCTTATCATTCATTCTGTGCATACTTGGAATTTCCCATGGGATATCTTGGAGCCTTGATGCAATTCCTTTGCCAAATTATCTTTTTTTGCCCTTATCCGCAGATTTTCCCACTGCAAGAAAAGATTGAGAACATAAATGATCAATACTGGACATTACGCGCAGAGGAGGTATGTGTACTATTTTGAAAGAACCTTTTCCATAAAACACAAAAAAACTTTTGTTCTTTTCCCTTGCATTTCAGTACACTGTAATTTTTGCTTCTTCACTTTCCTCCCTGATAACAGACACACACACACACACAAAAGAACTAAAAGTAAAAAACAATTAGAAAAGATAAAAGTGCACACATTTGTTTGATTTCATTGAAACCTACCATTCGTTGAGGATAATCTGTTTGCCAAAAGATAATCTATTTAGAATTCCACAAAATTAGAAGTCTTTTCTTGACTTGTAGAATTTTTGCTTCTTCACTTTCCTCCCTGATAACACAGACAGACACACACACACACAAAAGAACTAAAAGTAAAAAACAATTAGAAAAGATAAAAGTGCACACATTTGTTTGATTTCATTGAAACCTACCATTCATTGAGGATAATCTGTTTGCCAAAAAATAATCTATTTAGAATTCCACAAAATTAGAAGTCTTTTCTTGACTTGGAGAAGCAGAAAGAGGGGGTGCAATTGGAGAGAGTGATGAGGTGAGGGATGGTGGTGGCAACACAGCTGAGGAAAAGGAAAGGGGAGGAGGGAGAAAGAGACAGTTGGGTAAAGTGAAATAATAAAATATAAGGGGTATAAAGTGATGCAAAAGGAGAATATGAAGAGGGTAAAATGATATAACTCAATGAGAGTTGGGTTAAAGTAGAGTCAACTTCTTTTGAAAGTATAACCAGTAATTTGAATTGCCAAAATTACATAAAATTGTGATGTAGTATTTTAATTTTGCTAATATTGCAATTGCTATTAGCTAGCCTTTACCTTCTATTCTTGTTTTTCCATCATATTTGAGCTTACACTCTGAACGTTGCAGTCACAATTTTCATCCCTTTCTGGAAATTTGTATGTAAAGAACCAAACCCTGTTGGTTTTCTCAGTAATTTATGATTTTCCCAGGATTATACTGATATATTGATAGATTCATGCTATCCTCTCCCATTATAGGGGTTACTTCAATCTAGTTTAGAATTGATGGTACCATATTTCCATATTTGTGATGAACTATCATTTCCCAATATTGTATCTTGAATTTTGATTATTTATTTAGATTCATATAAATGGCCATATAATTTACAAGTCCAAGTGGTTCATCGAATTGGGTTGTTTAAAATGATAAACTTGATTTCTTGAATGAACATGACTGTTTGAATTTAGTGTTGGTCCTACATATAATCATTTTTCTTTACTGCAGATTCCTGAAGAGGAGAAAAACATTGGTCCTCATGATCGCTTGATTCATGTGTACCATTTTATGAAAGACACTGCTCAAAATCAAGCTGTAAGTTTAGTTCTAACTTCTATTAAAGGACGAACTCAGCCCACTTGAAAATTTAGTAGTTATACATGCATGTTTGCATAACAGTATCGTGTTTGTTTCTTTAATTCAAATTGGCATTCAAGTAGCTCTCTGTATCTATCTCCCTGCAGCAAGTTCACAATTTTGGGGATCCCTTTTTCTTGGTCATTCATGAAAATGAGACTTTGTCTGAGGTTAAAACACGCATACAAAAGAAATTGCATGTACCAGATGAGGAGTTCTCCAAGGTTTGTTGATTTCTTTTTTAAGTTGCTATTCTAATAAAATAGAGCTGTTCAATGGAGACTTGTGCCCAGTTGAATGCTTTTTGTTGCTGCAAACTTCTGAATGTTTTGTCTTCTTCTAGTGGAAGTTTGCATTTTTGTCTTTGGGTCGGCCGGAATATCTTCAAGATTCGGACATTGTATCCTCTCGTTTTCAGGTATGTCCCACTCCCTTACTCTAACCTCTTCCTCCTATATTTATACCTTAAATATCCTATGTGGTTGATTATCTTTGCTCTATGTTCCAGAGAAAGGATGTTTATGGTGCTTGGGAACAGTACCTTGGGTTAGAGCATGCTGATAATGCTCCAAAACGGTCATATGCAGCCAACCAGGCAAGTGCACATGTGAAACTATTTAAGAGTATAATGATGGTATTCTTAATTCTGAAATGATATTAGTAAGAATTGGTATCAAATTTGCTTTCTTCCTATATATCAATGGAATCGTGGAAGTGTGGTGACCTTCCTTGCTAATTGAATAAGCTAGTTGTTCATTATTTCATTTTAAATTTGCTTCAATTTTGCTGATGTGGTGCTATTTAAGTGGCTAAGATCTCCAAATTTATGGGTCACGTTCTAGACAAGTCAATTTGCGTCGGGTTTTATAAAATTTGGATATAAAAAAGACTAAAAATGGGCAATTTTTGGAGTTACAATACCAAAATTGGTGCTCTCAACTTAGCAGAACTATTTTCAGATGACATTTATTTAACAAGACTGAAATTGATTCTTCACGAAGAAATTCATTCATCACGATATTGTCAGAATATTCTTAATTGTCAGCTGTATCATAACATTAAGCACATTATTTTTGGCCTCATCATGCACCTCAATTGACAGAATCCACTTGAAGTCCTTTGATAATTGTCAACCTACATATTCAACTCTTGAATCAAAGACCCACCAGTTCTGTTCTTCAGATTAAACCTGACAGAAAATCTAAGTTGCTCCCATGTCTCTTGCTGACTCATAAATCAGCAGGCCTTAGAGGAGATTTCCAGTATTTGGTTTGTGGGGACATTTTGCAGATTATTGTAATGGGGTACGACCCACCTGGCAGTGGACGTGATGAGCAAGTCAGAGCTCTAGTTTGTTGTTATTCAGGGCTAAGGATTTGGTGGTGAAAGGTTTAGTGCCCTGCTGACATAAAGAGTGGGAGATAGGGAGGGCAGTGGAGTTGCTACCTTGTGCAGGAGCTGCACCTGATGGTGTTCATCCAATGGGAGAGCGTGTGGTTTTGCCCCCTTTAATGGGTTAAGGATTAATGTTAAATTCTAATGGAATGATAATATTAAAGAATCAAATACATCTAAGCCGTTGGTTGGTTAATTGAAATTGATGGGCACTCTTTGATCAATATGAGTTTTGCAATGGGTTGGGCTTATCTCACTATATTAGGAAGCAATAAGTGTGAAGCACCAAATTTAACGGTATAGAAAACATTGTGTCAACTGTGTAGCACCTTAGCAACTTTTTTTCAGCATTTGCTCCAAATTAACTTTTTAATGAAATATTTTCTTGCAGTCTCTTGTAATGCCATCAATTTGGTGCTGTTACTTTGTATTAGCCACCCTTTGTGATGATGGATGTTCCGTGCTTATTAGTTTTTTGTTGCTGTTGCAGAACCGGCATACTTTTGAGAAACCTGTCAGAATCTACAATTAGTACATATTCAAGAACTTTGCATTCAACTTGTAAGATCCAGCAGCATGGTTTGTGAGCAGTAAATTTTGAAGCAACAGTTGAAGCTGAGTTGATCAAAGTCTATGAGAAGCAGTTTGGTGAATTTGTTGTCTTACTGGACATGGCATGAAGCGTTCAGAGACATGATCTTGGCCGTACTTATATTTCTAAATCCATAAAGGTTATACTGAGTTTGAGAGATGATGGGTATATTGTAACTAGAAATGCACAAGATTTTGGGTGGGGATGTATAGAGGGTATAGCTGTGTTTTGACTTGTCATTTTTCGCCCTTCGCTTTCTGTTTTGTTGGTTCTACATTCTCATGGGTTGAATTGAAACTTAGGTGAATGATTGATATGTACAATGTTTGAATGGAAGTGTTAAGAGACAGGATTATTGTTTAAGTCACTCAACTGCCTCTGGAGTGGCGCTTCTTCCCTCAACCAATTTTAGGACCTCTTTCTTCATGTATTAACTCTCCATCTTTTTTTCACTACCAGATTTACTTCAATTTTGTTCTAATTTCTAAGTCTCTCTCTCTCTCTCATTTATTACTCTTTGTTGATGAAATTGAGGTGGACGAAAGGTTTTTTTTTTTGAAAGAAAAGATGAGTAACCTTATTTTTACATCGAACAGCTTTTCTTGCATAGATAATTCTTCAAAACCTCTGATAATCTGTCCAGATATCATTGTAATTTAAGTGAAATTTCTCATTTTGTGGTGGTTAATGCTTGTTCACCACACACACATCAATGATGACATGAATGAATTACACTTCGAATTTTTTCTAATCATGAATGAAGAAAGAGGGAATTTGATAGCTCAGTAACTATATAAAGATAACTTCAGTTAACCCAACAATAGAAGACTCAGAAAGTTTCCCTATGATTTGAGAAATACAATTCAATCCCTTAAAAAATTGGAACTAGTGAACAATCAAACCCTTCAAGACTTCAATATTATTGATGCAGCAAACATGCTTGGAGTATTTTTGAGCTTTCTTCGAGTGGAGTTGCCACCTACAGTTTTCCAAGGATCAAGTAAATCAAATAACTTCTCAGCTGCAGAAACCTGTTTCTCACGAAGACTCTCGTCATGCATCAAGTCCCTGCAAATCCGGATTCAAACAAGAACGATGTGAATTTGCTCAATAGCAAAAAGCAAACTGGAAATCATATGCATCTTTCATGAACTTCTACTGTGAGAAAATAATGCTCATTGTTAGTAGATGAAGTGGTACTAACACGAGCAGTGGCGCCAGTCGTGAAGGAGTGCATGCTTCAAATAGAGCTTCAGGAATTATAGCTGAATCCAGAACAATATTTGGAAGTGAGATGTAGGGTACTTTAGCTTTGTAGTGAACGAACCATTCAGTTAGGAGATGAGCTCGATATGCAACGACACAGGGTAATCGTGCAAGCTGCAACTCCACTGCAACAGTCCCTGATGTACATAATGCTAATCTACTTGCCTGCATCCACATTAGTTTTCTCTTGAATTACAAAACATTATCTGCTAACAAGCTAATACATGAACGAAAGCTTCAAATGCCATCCTAAAATCATCAATTTTCGTATAGGTCCAGATGGTGCATATTGTTCAAGTATAGTCCAAAAGCAAACTCATTTAGTAAGCAAATAACTTATAACTGTGCCTAAAACTATTTCAACATCAAATGTGGACCAAAAAAAAAAAAAAACATAACTGGCTTGGATAACTATCCTTCGTATATTGTACTATTCAGTCTTTTTACATCTTAAGTTTCAAGTCAGTCTTTTGTTACACTGTATGTTTCAGAAATGAAATTAATAGATTCATTGCTTCTATTTTAGTCATGTGAATCGAATACTGTGATGCCTTACACTGAAAGAATTGTATTTTATGCTTTGTGATCCACCTGGAACCAATACAGCAGATACAGGCCAATCACGAACAGCATTGCTGATATACTCTTCCACATGCTTATTAGGTGCCACATGGATAACTGCTGTCAAATCTGAGATTACATCTTTGAGTGTCTCCATAGTGCTTGCAAATATTGGAAGCATTCGTGTAACCTCTTGTAATCGACTTCCAGGAAGCACGGAAATGACATTGGATGCTTCACATCCAAAAGTACATTGTTAATGCAGGAGAAAGTGCTCACTTAAAACAATATAACTTCTGTTTCAACTGGTTTGAAAATTAATGAATTAACTGATCAGATGAGAAAGATTAAGAATCTTACAAAACTAGAAAAGACTGATGGATTCTCATGCTAGATTATACAATCAGTCAACGACACTCTCACCTATTTAACCTATATTATGCATATCATCGTTATTTCAAAGACACTCTCACCTATTTTATCACTTATGTGCATATCTTTGTTATTTCAGAGTTAACAATTCCTTTTCAGTTGAATTATCATAGTTAACATGAGATGAAAGGCTTCAACTGAGGATAACATTCTAATTATCTTGATACAAAGAAGTTAGGATACCAATGACAGATCAGTTATTTCAGACAAGAAATTACTTCATCTTACCAGAAGTTATCCCATGTTCCTTCCTAAATTTCTCTCCATCACCATGAACCTTCCACTCCTCGTCTATGTATTCATTAACCTGCACAACAAAACCTCAAAAACATCAAACTATGATGAGGATATAGATCAAACTTCTATTAAATATTCTATTCATTCTAAAATAGTAAAATTAGAGCTGCCCTTTGACTAACGATGGAATTTTAGAGAGCAATAGAAAAAAATACTTTACGGAATGAACCCTTTTCGGGACATCACAAGGAGAGGTGGAGGAACAACAATTGGGTGGAGGCTAACTTCTCCTATTCTCGTGTCATGTATGCCATCGTAGTATACTAACAGAACATTTTAACTGAAAAGGCTTACAGATATTTAAAGCTTATACAGATGAGCTCACCTTTAGCTCCAAAACATCTTCTAATGTAGGATGGCCCACAAATGTTGCATCTAATCCATTTGATCTACACACTTCTGCCTCGAACGGAAGGATACAAAATACGTGATCCACAAACTCTGAAAGCCCTGTAAGTCTTGATTCACCTCCTCTCCATGCCCAGAAAGATGGTGCTACATAGTGAAAGTGTTGAGGACTATCTATTCTGTCTGGACCATATCTAGCTGCAAAAAGCATTTCCCCACGTTCCTACACATTTTTTTTTCTCTGAATAAGAGAAGACAAAACCTTCAAGTACACAGACCAATTAAAGGAAAATCACCTCGCAAATGCTTCAGAAAACGAAAGGAGAACCCTTTTGAGTCCACGGTTAGCACAACATGTGGCCGAAAATTAAGAGCTGATTCAGTTGTCTCTTTCAATCTGACCTGAAAAATAAGCAATGCAGACCATATTTACAATGATTCAACACTAACTCACTAAGTATTAGCTAAAACATTTGAATACTAACAAAATTGCATCAAAAGTAAAAAACTTCATCATCATTGATTGGTGAAATCGAAGTACTCTGGTATATCTCATTGCTCACCCTGAAAGTACTAAGATGTGGCAATAACTCCCAGATGCCCATGACCGCGATGTCCTCCATCGGAAACAAAGAATTCAGTCCTTGCTGTGACATCATCAACCTAAAGTAACAACAAACAAACTGAAGTATCATAAATTTGTCTTTCTTCATAGCAAATATCTTCACCTTAAGCATAAACTGTATAGATACTGCAATAATTACAACTAAGAGATGAAGAAAGCCTTGAATCAACCACTTAAGCAGAAAACATTTCAAAAACATAGAAATAGTTTATACTATACGCCTATAAACTAGCAGCAGTAATAGGAAAAATTCACCAAAATCATGAAACAACAAAGCAAATAGTATGAGTAATTCACAAGAATAAATGACTTAGGGTAAAATCAAAGTTACCCTCCCACACCAGCAAAACGAACAGGAAAAGGAGAAAGGTTTTTGATAGAGTTCATAAAGCGCGAGGCGATAACGTCACCAGAAACCTCCCCAGCAAGAATAAACACTCGGAGTTCCCCATCTTTGGAAGCCAAATCTCTCACAGTTTCTCTCTCTAAAACTGAGAATGGCCTCTTCACCACCCGCAAGAAACTCGCAACCATGCCATTCTTCACAGATTTCAGAATCATGGTGGCAGTGAGAAAGAAGCATAAATTATTGAGTAAAAACCAAAGGATAAATTCAAGAAAGTGTGGCCAACAGAGATGCTGGCAGTGTGCTCTCTCTCTCTCTCTCTCTCTCTCTCTTCAATCTCCACTTTGTCTTCCTTAAGCCTTGTTCTTTCACAAATACTCATAATGCAACCGTCTCATGTGTGACGGCACTCGCGCACGGTTGACTATGTCCAAGACACAATCATGCGTGACTGCAGTATATAAGTATGTCTTTTTCAATAATAAGTATATGATTTTTCACTATAAGTATGTGATTTTTTTTCTCGCCCACGACCGTGCCCTGGGACAGACCGTGCCTCGCGTGAAAACTAAGAGCAATCTGTGGCGCACGGTCATGTCCTGGGACACGGTTGAGATAAGTATGTGATTTTTGTCTATAAGTATGTCTTTTTATGCTATAAGTATGTGTTCCTGCGCACGGTCAACCGTGTCCTGGGACACGTCCCAGTGCACGACCGTGCGCGAGTACCGTCGCACATGAGACGGTCTCACAGGAGTCCAGCTCTCTTTCTTTTTAACAAATCGATCAGCAAATGGACATTTAATGGATAATTTAAAATTAAGGCGTAATTGTAAAAAAAAAAAATTTTTAAAGTTTCAAATTTATCCACACTTTTCAATAATTGTAAAAAAAATCACAACATTTGTTCATTATTGCAATTTAGACCACTTTTGAATTTTTCGGCAACCGGAGTCTACATGTCCGACAAACATGACACGTCACATGCCACGCCACGTCATTTCCAATAAAAAATGATTTAAAAATCAAATTGAAAAATAAAATCATTACCTTTCCTAAAGTTGCAATTTAATCACAATCTTTCAAAAATTAGTAAAAAAAAGCACATACTTCATTTTGCAATTTGTTGCAAAAATTAACAAAGGTTGTGATTTTTTTTGCAATAATTGAAAAGTGATGATAAATTTGCAATTTTTTAAAAAGTTGTGATTTTTTTTTTTTTTGCAATTACGCCTAAAATTTAAATACGTGAAATTGTGTGAAACCCGACTAGCTCGGTTCGAATACGGTGGCCGACCACGTAGAAATATTTCGATTTGAATAAATGGATGAAGAATTTATAATTAATTACGTTTTTGGTATTCAAAATTTATCCATTTTTCATTCGTGAATTAGATCATCTATTTCAATATGATGTTTATTTTATATTGCATTATTTTCAATAGATGATAAGTGTAAATTGATAATGTGATCTTTTACACTTAACGTGCACGGTTATGGAATAGAGAATTCGGATTGTTTCATTTCAGGTACTTCCATTAGACATCTTTTGTTAAGTTTGAAATTTAATGCAAATTAAGGATCCCTAATTTTTATGTGCAAGTTTCAGTGGGTGTGAATCGTATCATCTTTTGTCATTTTGTGGTGCTTTGGTAATAGACAAGAGAAAATCATGTGTGGGAGAGGTGAGTGTCGAAGGAAGCAAATGGGCCCGCAATTTCAACCTTGTTCCATCAATTCCTTTCAATCTGGTAATTTTCAGGCACAAATTCTGTTGCAAATCGCAATGGGTTGATGATGCTCTCATTGTGTTTGATGAAATGTCTAGAAAGAGGCCTCTCTCTGATCCCGTGTGTCAAATGCTTTACTGGATTAATCTCGCGTGTATGATGCTGCCATTTCCCTTTTCAAAGAGTTGTGCAATTTGGGGATTCCAATTAATGAGTAGTGTTGCTATCAACAGTTGTAAAAGAGTTGATTGTGGGTTTTGGGTTCTTGGTTGGTTCTTCAAGCGCGGTTATGTTCCTAATACAGTCGGTTTTTCAAGAAAACAGGATAGGATTTCTGAAGGTCAAGAATTGTTTTAGAAGATCTAGTTACTTATGGGACAGTGGTTGATGGACTTTGCAAGGCTGCAGGCCAAGATTCTCAAAGCAACAAACACATCTATAGCATGGTTATTGCTTTGTGCAAAAATATGGGTCTGTTGAACAAGCATTCTTCTTTCATATCAACATTGTCATGAATGGATTCTGCAAATGTTGAAATGGCTCAAGCTATTTTTGATGATCTCCCGTCTAAAGGACATACACTATCTTGATCAACGAATGTTGCCAAAATCGGCAAATGGAGGAAGCTAAACATCTTCTATATATGGAGAATGAATGAAACAGGAGAATTTGGTACCAAATGCAGTCCAAGGATTTCTGAATGAATGCTAAAGGATTCATCCCAGATGCGACGACACTTGAGTTGATGCTTGATGTTGAAGAGGTCGCTTCTCGATCCTGTTAAAATGAAGAGGAAAATGTAGATGATGGATCTGCTTTCTCAACTTTCATCTCTTGCAATTTGTTTATCCAGTTCGATTGTAGTGAGAGGCTGATGTGGAATCGAGTTTTTTTTCAAAGTTATTTCAATCTAGCTTGACACTCATTGTGAATATATTGCAAATTAACTCACAATAACTCCAACGTAATATATTCTTATTGATCAATCATCAGATCTCATTACACACAAAATATAACACAAAATCTGCTACAATTCCCATCAAATCATTTCTTTGAAGAATCATTTTCAAGAAGATCTTGGGTGCAAGAACTCCTACATCTCTTTATTAGTCCCTACAAACATTTTCTTTCCCAGAAAAAAAAAACAGTACACAAACAAACAAATTCACTTGAATATTGATGTATTGAACATCCAATTAATACTTATAGATTGCATCATCATGATCTCAAACACGGGGAGTTTTTATGCCTGAGAATCGAGAGCAAGAATGGTGCTGAGGTTCATAGGGTTCATATACTGGACCGAGCCCGTTAGGATTTGCCTAACGATGATCCTGTTAGCCTTCTCCGATGGATGGAAAGGATCCCAGAACGCGTAAAGATCTCTGTTCGGGCACAAGTTCGACAATGGTGTGCAAAGCCCGAGCCCGTTGTACGGGCCTTGCCCACAGCATGCTATCTTTGAAGTAATAAATCCTGCATGTAACAGAATACATAATATAATGATGATGTCATATTGTACACGTGATCATGGAACAAAGAGTTTTGACATTTAATTACCAAATGCTCGCGGGTTGCTGATGAAATCATTGTGAGTTTGTCGTGTGTTAACTGCAATGAAGACATTGCTGCCTATCTCGGAGTTGAGGTTCAGTATCATCTGAACGAGCTGCGGGTTGAAAAGGGCCGCAGCTCGTTGGAGCTCAGCCGAGCATTCCCCGTTTCTGCTTCTCTGGGCTAGCTCGGCTGGGACACAACCAAGGGGCCCGGTCCCCGTCACTAAAACCCTTCTAGCGCCCAAATCATAAAGCCTCTGCAATCACAATGATAATATGTCAGAGAAAATAACAATAACAACAACAACAGAGATAATGAAATGATTGTACGTACCCTCAAAATGTTATGATATTCGGAGATGATGTAACGAACATAGTCAGGGAGGGAGAATTGACGAGACCTAGCCGAAAACGGGACCAAATAGTAGTTGTTAACAAAGTCATTGCCTCCCAATGTAATGAGGACTAATGCTTGGTTCACTAATCTCTTGGTTTCCCCAGCCCCAATCAATGAACCAACTCTTTGTTGGTATTGTTGAAAGTATTCCAATTGTTGGTATATTCTTATTATGTTCACCTGCCAATATTATTACTTGGTGATTTGCACAAGAAAAAATGAACACACAAGATTAAAACATAATAAACTATAGTATTCTATGGATGTTCTGTTATACTTTGTCGAAAAATGTTATACTGATGAAATAAAATACGAGAATGAAAAAGTAATTACGAATTGGATTCCAGTGTCGTTGAGAATTCCAATGCCAGCAGAAGCAAAGTTGGCTCCAACCAATAGTCTTTGGCCATTTAGAAGTGGGCTCAAGTATGGCAAAGGTGATTCCCTTCCACCAATGCTCTCACCTTCAATCACAAATCAATTTTTTAGCAATAATTATATATATCTATTACCTATATAAAAGTATGGATATTTCTTACAAAATATGAATTTCCTAATATATCCTTATAAAAGATTTTATTTAAGGTTATAATTGTAATTTGTGATTTTTATATTTAAATAATTTTACATTAGAATTCTAAATTAAAATCATATAAAATTCTATTATAAGTAGGACTCTATTATATAAGGACTTTAATTTATTAGATTTTTTTAAATTTAATATAGATTGTATATCCTTATAAAAAAAATTATTTAAGTCTATTAATCGTAATATAATATTTTTAATTAAAAAAATGCATCATCTGCATGCAACGCATGTGCTGATACTCGTAGTTTCAAAATCACTATATCTATAACTGTAGTGTTCGAGTAGATACTGTTACTTTCTCTCGAACCATATATAGTAACAATATTTTATACTATTTGAATTAGTTATTTCTCTTGAGATAATAAACATGTTACATGTATTTATAAATTAAAATCAAATTAATTGATTTGAATGGGAGTTGAGTGTCATTGTCAGTGTCTCCAACTTCAACTTATCTTCATGTTCAACCAATCTAGATCAGTACCATACTCGTAATTAAATTCGTGAGTTGCTTTCAAAATAAATTAAAAATCCTGCACATGCATTTGTAATATTATGAGGATCGGAGTGTTCTCCAAAAAATATGTCTTCTAAAATGTTTATATTTTTGGCAAAGTTTATATTTTAACTTTGAAAAGAATTTTTATATCATTCGCAAAATGAGAAGTGTTAGAGATCATAAACTGCTTTTTGATATCTTATATATTCTCAAAATAAGATATAACATTTTATAACTCTAAAAAACAAAACAAATTAGAAAATATATTAGGTTAACATTTACTCTATCAACGATTAGATTGCAAATAAGCATGTACATTTTAGTGATCATATTAAGAAATATGAACCTAAATTAATCTCCTATATATGTCATGCATGCATTCATGATGTCCAATTAACTATGATTAACTAAATGTTTGATCGATCATAGTGTTAATATATATGTCACAATCACAAATGTCAAAAAGATCAAAACTTAACTGATGAGATCGGGAATGTTAAGGCCATTGGAGAAACGACCGGTTGGCCTATGGGTCGGATAGTCAAGGCCATAGGGAGGAGCATCAGCACGAGCAGTAGTAGCCAGATAGTTGTTGTTGCCACTATCAACGAGCGAATCTCCAAACACGAAGAACGCTCTACCCTCAACGCGTAATGTTGCCAGAAAGAAGGCCAAAAGAACACAATGAAGAGTGGCAACACTTGATATGGTAGCCATTGGAGGGTAATTTGCAAGAAATAGTTAAACTTTCTAAACCCTTTTGAGAAAACACCACACAATTGAACTACTTTTGGATACTAAATGAGTGCTCATTTTGGTTGTATATATACAGAGAAATGTGTGATATATTCATTTGTACCAAAGATTGAGGCTCTTGGAATTAATATAGGGAAGCTGATGATAATATATGGTTGTAAATTAAGGGAGAAAAGGACCACAACTTTTTTTGAACTACAGCAAAGCAAATGTGAATGATAATCAATTTTATTCAATTAATTGGGCAGTTGCATGGCAGGTTAAATACGAAAAAATTGATCATCAGAATAAAATTTAATTACCTAAGTTGAAATATGTGTGTGTATATATATATATATAGACTAATTAATTTCCTTTTATTTCAATTGTGTTTAGATTGTGTTTCAATTGCAAATCATATGACGATATAATTTGGACTAATATGGATTTGAATTCAATGATTTCATGATCAGCTGAGTTTAATCTGAATAATTTTAGTAAATTTGAAAAACCATCGTTTCAAATCACACAATTCAAATACAATCTTAAATTTCTTGATATGTAACTCATCATTGTGTGTGTATAATATCAAGATTTGTTATTCAAATAATTGATACTATGAATCAATCTAGCTATGTTGTTTATAAGCCTTTGTCTAGCTAAAGGGCACCAAAAGATTTTTTAATTAAATGTTGACAATGAGAATTCAAAATTTATTTAATTACAAGAATGCTAGAGTATTATATTTGGAAGCAAGCACATCTAGCTAGTTATTGTTTCAAGGTCTACTCCATTTTCTTGATTAAATTGAATGAAGAAGCTTGCTAAATCAAAAATAAAAAAATATTTCAGAGAGAAATAGATACCAAATTAAAAAGGGTTCAAACTAAAATGCATATTTGCAAGGAAAGTCATCATCTTTCTCAAAATCCTAATTTAACCCAATTCTCTTAAATTTGGCAATAATTAACAAAATAAATATTAAATCATGACAATTCAATTCAAATTGTTAATGCATTTTTCAGTAATCTAATACGTGTATCTTGAAAAATAATCAGAAAAACTACTTCATTTGCCATAGGTCACGTTGGTTATCCAAAAATATATGTTTTTTTGAGTTTATCTCCAGTTAATAAAATACGATAATGAATCATTTCCAAATACGTTTCATTTCCGAAATTATATCTTGTATTTTTATTCGTGTAACGGGGTTTCACTTAGATTTGTAACTAATTTGTTCAATGCTAAGTAATGCAATGTATGATACAAAAAATTTCATATTACATGATTATTTTTTCACCCAAACATTTATCATCAATGCACATGGTTCATAGCTAGGGGACCCAATCATATTTGCTTGGTTGCATTCGAGGTTGATCGACCTAGGGTTGGAAAGACGTAAGAGCTTATAAACATGTGGTGTTTCATATGGTAGACTTAACAAAGATTCTTGATCGGTTCGAGATGGAAATGGAGATCGAAATAAGGTTAATGTGAATGGTGCCATGCATGCCCTATTAGCTCATTTCTATAGTTCATGGCTTATCTTATTGGCATGGGACATCTAGGTCTAGATATGAACACTCGATCAAATGTGTGTTTTGAAAATCCCAAAGTAGATAGCTAAGTCAATTTACTCATATAGGCCTTGTGCATGTAAATTAGACAAAGACTTTATATGTCCTATATGGGATTGACTTTTATATAGTGTTACATTAAAATTGGTGCAGAAAGTAAAAAAAGAAAGATAGAAGGGCATGTGAGCAAAATAAATGAAGCTCAACAATATCAACAACTAGTCAACTACTCACATTAGTTTTTGTACGAATCATAACAAAGTTAGTTTGCAGGCACCATCTCAAGTACAACTACATTGAATTTTGCACTCTTTAGATTTTTTGTCACTATTTATTTTATGAGTGAAAATAACTCTGATGCAGCAGAAGCATGATGTTATAACGTAAATTCGTTGATTCTAAGAATACCAGAAAATATGTTAAGGGAAATAACCCAATTTTAAATTCAACATTTAACTCCGCAAAATAATAAACATAACACCTATTTATACTATTTTTATGGAATCTTAAAAGATGAAATAAAATCAAACATAAAGATACTAATAACAATTTAAATTTATATCAAATATATCTATTCTTTATTCTCCATCAAACTCTAATGCAAAATTTTATTTATATCCATAGCATATGCCAAGTGAAAATGAATTATGGGGTTGAATCAGTGTTTTACAAGATCATCTCGTCTAATTTTGGTCTCAGTTTAATACCCCATTTTAAAATAAAATCAACTGATTCCAACAAGAAACTTACTTAGGGTTTCACCCCGATGAGCTATAATCTGCTGCCCACCAACCATCTAGAACATCGATTGAGACAAATATATATATATATATATATATATAGAACAAATGGACATTTATTATATATATATATATATATTAAGAATTGAACCAAAAAAAGGATATTGAAATTGAGTGTTTATGTTTAGAAGATAGAAATGAGTTCTCAAGAATTGAGAATAAAAGGTCGACAGTGTAAATGATGTGTTGCCTACTAATTTGGCTATTAGTTGTTTAAATTAGTAGGTAGATTTATTATTAGATAATTAATAAGTGCAATCATGACTCGAATAAATCCAAGAAAGCAACTTTAGTTGTTACTTTATGTTAGTGAAATCTCATTAATTAGGGTTGCATTTCAGGTGGCCGAGTACCAAAAACAAAATCAAGAAAAAGAAGATACTTAAAATATATAGTAAGGCAAAAACTTTTATGCACCGTGTACGGATCTGGGATTCGTACAACCAGGTCGTCCCGTTCACGCGTCCAAAATGCACCTCCCACGCGCCCAAAACTGCGCCTGCACGTGCTCCACGCGCTGAACACTTGTGCTGAAGCTCATCCAAAATTCACTCCAATAGACCAATCTTTGTGTATAGTTAAACCAACTTTGTGTATAGTTAGACTAACCATGTGTAGGTAGGTCTAACTATATACAAAAGTATGCCTAACATATATAAAGGTATGTTTAACTATATGCAAAAGTATGTCTAACACAACATAAAAGTATGTCTAACATAACGTAGTGGTATGTGCCAAAATTCAAAAATTAAGCCAAAAAAAGACAAGGCATGAAATCTGGGCAGAACTGGTATGTTTAACATAGCTTAAAGGTATGTCTAACATATCGTAAAGATATGTCTAACATAACCTATTGGTATGTGATTTTTTTCAAAAATCATGTGCGAAAAAAAAAGAAAAAAAAAATGTACAGTCCCCGACTAGGATCCGACCCGGGTGCATGGATATGCACCTGATTCACAAGAGACCTACTCATATAGTAATACTATTGTCTAATCACCCTTTTCCAAGAACCTGTATTTTCAGGCAATAAATAATTATATTACACTTTGGGCAAAGACATTGAAATCAATGAAAACATTCAATGGTCTTTACACTTTGATAGAGAGTTGTCGTATGAATACCGAAATTATTGTTTTTAACTATACCCTAGAACAGCTAGAACTTAAGATCAAAAAGTGGTACTAGAACATGAGGACATAGATCTCATTTTTTCTCGTGACGAGACGAGTCAATTCATAACTCTAGAATCCACGGAGCCAAAATTGAATTGTAAAAATGGGTTGAGATGAAGATATTGAGACTTCATGACATGAAATTATATCTATAAAATGATCTTATGTAAAAAAACATGAGGATTTCCAATAACCATAACATGAATTACAGCTTATCCATCACTCTTATAACAGGAGATATATCGTAGATGCAATAGCTAAACATTCTACTAATACCTATTAATCTTATAGCCGGAATGGAATGCCATATACCGGTTTTATGGATATATGATTTTTTGAAGGAATATCAGTACTCCAAAAATGTGATCCTAAAACAAGTTGTGCTACGCGAACTACATTTACAACTAGAAAGTCGGAGCAGAAACCTCCATGAGATGATCAAGTAGTTATGTGACATTGCAATAAATACACCTATTCAGTGCGTGGTAGCAAAAAGCTGAAGCCTGAGTTCTCACCCATTAGAGGAGGAGGTTCAATGTCGGAGATGTCTATCTGTTCCATTGACTTTGATATTTCGTCTACTGAAAATGGTATGCTGCAATGAACCATCACTAACTGATCAGAGTTGCCTCAGATGTAGGCAGGAAATTACGAGTGGGAGACAATTCAAGAAATATGGAAGTATACAAGCAATTAATTCTTTTTTCAATCATTGAAAACAAAGCACTGATAATGTCTAGTATCTCAGCTCTTCTATCTATTTTCAATTTCACGAGAATTCATAATAGAACTGTTGAGCAAGAAATGGGTTGCGTGCATTAACCATTCAACTATCTCAGAGACAAAATTGGAAAAAATATGCTCCCATTGAAATTAACTAATTGGAGGGTTATGAATTGATTCGTAGAATTGGCTGAACTATTCTTATCTTAACTTTTTGCACATGTTAATAGAAAAGAACTTCTGTCATTATACACATGTAGATATACGACTAAAGAAATGAACAATCTTGATAGAAAGAGAATAAAAAGAATCTTTATCTTGCACTAGTTTCACCAAACTACAGTCTGATGCATGTTCAAACCTCTCATAGTTACTAATAGATTATTCTTGTTCATTCGCCTTTGAAAGTCTAGTATAAAAGCCACCACTCCATATATGAAATCGTTATCTCCCATTTATAAATTCCTTACCGTAAACTCATACGACCTAAATTGAGAACATTGAGATAACATATACCTTCTAGAGTGGTGTAGTACTTTTAATCATGGGGAGTATCAAAACTTGTTGCATCAAGTTATTAACCTCAACTGATTCAACTACTCTTTATAGAAGTACTTGCACCTCAATTCAATAACTATGTTCTCTCCATCTTTTACTGTGTTGATTTATAAGGCTACTCTGCCTTAAATAGCATTTCTGTTGATTTTTTTTTTTCCCTAATGGGAAGTATACACAGAAATCATGCATACTACGAACACCATATATGTGGTGCTAACCTGGAATCATCATCCAACAGAAAGGAACTGCTTACTGCGTTATTTGAATCTTCAGTCATCAACACTCTCATATTGGAAATCACCTGAATGAGAATACCATAAATTTGTTTGATTACAAGATGTACCTTTATGCTGGTAATTTCTGGAAAAGATGACTGAACCTAGTTTTCGGTATTGGCATCAATAGAAACTTACATCCGAAGATACACTATGTGTACCATATTTGTCGTCCCAGTACATTGTACTGATCCGATATAACTGCTGGATGCTCAGCACCTATTCAAAAGAAAAAAGAAAATGTTGGAAAGACGGGGTAAATAAAATCATCAAAATTTTGCAACAGATTTTCAACTCACTGGGCAAAGGTCATGACTTATTTCATCCAATGTTTTCTTTGGCTTTTGATGAACAACCTGGACAGAGAAAATTTTATGAAGGAAACTGATAGGCAAAAGTATTTATGCTTATCAAGAATGGAAAATGAAATGCATTACCAGAAATCCAATGGCTTGTCGAATATGCTTGAGCTCGTCCCAAGCTGAACCTGCATACTGCAATATTTCTAATGGTTTTAATCTAGTGGAAATTGCCACACTGAAAAATCAACTAGAAGAAACTCGAAAGTACCTCATCAGTTGCTGTGCAACACCAATTTTCCAATTCAGCAAGTCCAGCTTTAACATATTCCCCATTACTAAATGAGCAACATTCTCGTCTTAATAGGAGGCTGCAGCCATGAACATTAAAAAAGAACGTTAAACTTTATATACGCACTCAAAAACTTTTAGAGAAAGGCAAACAAGTATTGAACCTGTTAAATAATTGAACATTGATGAAAGAGAATATCTGCGTGAACACCTTGCGGACTAGGAAAGGTGGTACCTATTGTGAATGAAAAAGATAATCAAGTGAGACTACATAATAATAATGGTGCTTTAAAGCGCCAAGATAATATGTCAGATAAGATCCTCAAGGAACACATGAAAAAACCTGCCCATTTCGAATTCTATAAAACATCCAGATTAAGCAAGGAGAGATAATAGAAAGAAAAATAAGAATTGCAGGTTTTACTGACATGATTAGCTTTCAAGGTATTCAAAAAATGCCCAAGGCTCTTCACGATTCCCTGCCAGTGAGCAATCAAAGCTTGCTGGGCTGCTGTATTTGCAACTGAACGTGATGATCCCTTAACTAAGCTTGCTCTAGAAGTTCTTGGTGCCTGAAAAGGGATATATGCAAGGTGTGACATGAGATCACAGAACAAGTTTTTGATTTCTTCTAGAAATAAAAGTGGCATCAGACAAAGCGGTAAATGGCCAGTTTTAATACCTGGATACACAAACCAAGCAATGGAGATATTTCCTTCTTTAAATTATCTCGTATCATTCCGTAGATTTTCTCAACATATGCTGTAAGTTGCTGCTTGAACAGCAAAGCAGGGTATTTGGCTTCTACTTGGCGTAAGGTCTCTACTCCACCGGAATGGCCATTTGCAAAGGAAAGATTAGACCCTGGAGCTCCTCGGAAGCTCTGGAAAAAGAGAAATACGTAATAAAAATAAGAAAACAGTAAAAAGATTCTGATGAAAAGACTCTTTCCAAGATGCAATTTGAACATTTTCCCTGTCACTAAAAAAGAAAGATAATAATCCTTACATGTGACATTGACATCCTGCCAAATAAAGTAGCTGAGGATGACCGACGACGTAGAGGAGCTATTCCAGCTGCACCACTTGCTTTCAGGGTACGCTGGAGGAGCAATAGTAGAGTAGAAGCATTTGACAACCAATAAGACAACATGTCATTGTTGTCCTGGATTTTCTGCAAAAGGAGAAAGTTGAGTATTTGAAAATTCCAACATTTAATAAAAAACAAAGCAACAACAAAGTTTTTTATATTAAGTACCTCAATAGCATGCCCTATAGTCTGAATGATACGGTCAAAGACACTTGTCCGCTCAACCTCAAATGATCTCCATTGCAGCAGACACTTATAGATGATGCAAGCAGCTATTGGCCTGTTTCCAGCAAAGCCCAAGTGCTGTGAAATACAACGAATGAGCAACTCCTGATTTTCCTGCTGTTTCTCATTAAGTGATTTCTGAGGTTTGTCATCAGCTTCAGAAAATGATGGACTGTGCAGATCCTGAAAATTCAATTTGTGCACATAATGGGTTAAGCAATTGTCAGGAAGAAACATTTGAAACTGAACATTTAATTATGGGATGTTGATTACCACATGCATCTTAACTTCTGCAACCCCAAATGCATGGTTACTATCATTCCTCTGCAATTTGCAAATGCCATTAGTTTCATAAGATGCCAAAGTTAAAGTTCTCTAGTAAACCACAATGTAGTCATGCATATACCTGGAGGATTGATCTAGAGCGTCCAGAAAGAAATTTATTTGGTGCTATTGATACAGCCTGTTGACGAAGAACTTTGTTCTCTGACTCTATATTACTGAGCTTCTCTTCAAGCCTAAAAAGATATATAAATTGATTGCGTCAGATGGAATAGACAAAGATTTGAGACATTTGCAAATATAATTTTACTTAGAGATAGTTTCTTACAATAGCAATTAACCTCCTAACCTTTTCTAAAGTGCATTTTAGGTTCCACTGTCTTGCTATAAGAAAAGAGGTTGAAGAACTGTGAATAATATTATTCGTGCTAACTGTGAATCAACAGTTGAACAACATGACCAGTTTATACTAGCTCCATCTTAATGAACTAAACGTGACACCTCATCAACATGTATTCAAATAAGACCTTTTTTTAGCTGATGATCTGTCTATTGAATAGCATCATTGATGAGAGACACATATATGAGTTGCCTGTGAGCAACAAATATATCTCCTTTGCAAAGAAGAATGTTCCAATTGCTGTACTTGGGTTGAGAAACACAGGAAGGTTGGCATTGTGATAGGAAAATCTAAGGCTTCAGGATAGGTAGGTTTCATAGGCTTTTATGGAAATTTAAAACAGCTTTGGAAGAAAATGCGGAGACAAAGGGAAAGGTGCAGCAGGCAACTGTAGAGGATTTCACTAATACTGTGCAGCGTCTACCATAATCATTTAGTATTTGATAGACAATGTCTATCTTCAGAGCAGTCAAATCCACGGACAAACACAAATATACTCATTTGCCATTTTTTATTACCTGTGCAACGAGTCCTGTAAGTGATGAACTTTTTTTTCTGATTCTTCTAATTTTACACGTCTCTCTTCACTACATTCTTGTGCTTCGGCATACTTCTTCCGCAAGTCTTCAGAAGTTTCCTTTTCACTTTGTAAAGAAGCCTGGACAAAAAACAATGGTATTCCAAAAAAACTCAGATGGGGAAAAAGCAGTGTTACTGAAATAATGCTTTTAGCTGATTATAACATATCCCAACTCAGATTAGCATGATCCATCCACATAGCGAGTTTTGAAGCCCAAACAAGCAATCTACAGCTAATTAATTGAAGTTGATTCTCAAACATGACATAGACTAGTCTCGATAAGAATTGGTCTGCATATATGTAGTTCAGCAATACATTTTCCTTGTTTTCAGAGTCATTCCAGGTTTATTTGTGCATACCGACAAAGAGTATCCACTTGATCAACGGACCCGATAAAAATAGTTGATTCACTTTTCAATTTCATAATTTAATAAATATGGAGCTTGAAATTCAAAAATCATTAGCCTAGATATGACCCGTATGAAATCTAGGATTATGCTTAATGCAACAGAGCACAGCGTAACTACATGACATCAATTTTATCATCATAATTTTCTGGTCAATCGCAGGAAGAGTTCAATAATTAGGGCCAGATGGAAATAGGAACAACTACATATTGGTGATGGATTTGAACCTGGTAGAGATTGTCTCTTAAATTATATAAAGCATGAAACACTACCACTTGATACGAAAACCTTAGCATATTGATTGGGTTAAAGAGTATATTATACTCTCCAGTCCCCACCTGTCTCAAAGGACAGTCCGTAAAGGACACAACTAAGATAGTGAGAACCCCAAAACTCTAGGATGCCTTAGGGAATCAATCTTCAAAGGAAAATGAGTACTTGGTCGAAAGGAACATATAATTGACTAATAGACAGTTAATGCTGAGTATTCTAAAGATTGAACGTAAGGGACATTCAGTTATATACACCTACCTCTTGAGTTAAAAATTACCAAGTCTCGAATTATTTGTCTTTCACTGAAGACCCTTGATATATTGAACACAAAGAACATCCAAACAAGAGAATGTCAATTCTTTCAAGTACATTTTTTATGTTTTTGTCTAAATAATTTATCTATACATATTCCCAAGGAGGTAAAATATCCTGGGTTTTCCTAGTGCCTGCCCCTGATGAAGATGTTTATGAAGTGACTCTCATGTGCTTCAGTGCCAACAGCTTTTTAATATATTGAGGTTTGAACTGAAATGAGAGTAGTCGAATGTAGACTTGAGCAACTGGTGAGAATATGATTGCTTTAGGTGCCTATGAGCAATTACTGCATCCAGTTCTTATGTTGAATGATACACAGGAGTAGCACATAGAACACAGACTGAGTTGAGAGATGGTTTGAAGAATTGAACAAGAGAGGTGTAAGATAGAAGAAAAATCACAAATATAAAAAGTATGAAATGATAACGGAAGCCATGCACTAAATTACACATGATTGCTTGAGCTTTTAGATCAAGTTAGACTTTTTCAATCTGTTCCAAGTGTCTCTTCATAAATATCATGCGGAGGAGCATGGTTGATTTGTTATTTAGCAATCTAGTAATCTCAAAATTGTTCACTTTCTAATATCATGCTTTAAGAATTTGTTAAGATTCTGGCTAAGGACACATGCATGTTATGGTGGTTATCATAATCAATTAACAAAACCTTCATACGGCTGTATAACATTGTAGTGCCTTACCTTTAAATTATCAACTTCTTCCTTTAAAGATTCAATTTTCTTAGTATCTTCAATATAAACTGGAGTTTCCTGGATAACAGGAGGTGCTTCTTGAATTGCTTTTTTGCAAGCTTCCCGCTCCCTTAAAACAGTAGCATTCATTTCTTCAACTTTCTTCTGCATCTCTTCCATCGAATTTTGCAGCTTCACTATCTCTTGAGCTTTTGATTCTTCCAAGTCAACCTAGAATATGAGATCCATGGCATGACATAAACATTGCATATCATTTTATTTGCATGCCATAAAATGAACCAAACTAAGTAACACATCATGATGCAAACAAAAAGTAGATGTTTCCAGAGATAATTCCTTTCCCAGCATATCATACCCTTAAACGTTTTTCAAGCTGCAAGCGCCATGTAAGTTCCTCTAGCTGTTTTTCAAGTTTATCTTTAGCCTCTTTGAGTGCACCTGTTTCCCTTGCAGCCTACAGAGAATGTAGTTGGTGCTGTATAAGTTTGAAAGCAACAATATAGTATAACAAAAGCCAGTTTCTCCAACCAGCCTCATCTACATAATCTAGTAGTATGTTGGCAACATATATCTCATTCTGAAATTTCCAGAAAACCATAAATTCTTCTTCCAATTACTATTTAAGAAACATTTACTGCTTCAGTTTGCATTTTTGAACCTCACATTATAAGTTTCCATCCACAAAGAAGCAGTCTCAACAATATATCATGCCTTGATATACAACAAAAAAAGGATTACTATTTCAATAAAGATATGATATGAATTGAAGCAAACCATCTTAAGCTTCCGCAGTTCTTTTCTAGCTATTTTTCCTCTCAATTGACATTGTGCAACTATCGTTCCCCTCTTTAGCTTCCTATAGTATGATGCAGCTTTATGGCAGCGCCACCGTGTCTGCGAAAGGTTTAGCAGTGAGTAGAAAGCTTCAAGGAATGCAAATAATTTGTTCTGACATAAAAACTCAGAAACTTGTTACCTGAATAATAGTGGCGGCTTTAGTTTGCCTCCTAAACCTAAATTTATTACGAGCATCCATGCTGCATAAACCTGCTTGTATAACTAGAACAGACATCCGAAGTGTGTTATATGCTTTTCTAGCTTGGTGTCTGCGTATGTTCCGCTGAACTTTCACTGCAGCTGCTTCCCTTTTCACGGTCTCATAATGTTTGCATGCTAGTCTACCTAAATGAGTACAACAGCATAAAAAAGTGCAGATGAACTAGGCACAAGCAAGAAAGAAAGCAACAGTGAGGCGATTCCAGAACATCAATGTACCTTTTTGGATAGATCAATTACAAACTAATTATAACAGATTTTTTCAACTATGGAACGTGTTGCAAGGATCCTAATAATTATGAGAGGCCCACCTCTGCAAAAGGATTGCAAATATATCGCAGCCTCTTTCACTGCTATAAAATGTCTACGAGCAATATGAGTTCGTCTGCGCCGTTGTATGATTTTTGCTGCACTACTAAGAACTTCTGCTCGACGAGCATCCAATTCAGCCATCTGACCAGCTCTTAGGAAGACCTTCGTTTTGCCTAACTGTAAAGTCATAAAAAAAGTTCATTTACATAAGTACATGAAACACAAGAAACAATAACACATTCTGATCTAGTTGCCAAAATCTAGAATAAGTAGGCTAGCTAGTGCATCTGATTTCAGGCATGCATTATTTTACTTAAATACAGAAGTTGCCAGTAAGCAATAATGAAATTGTAGTCTGTTCATTTCACGAAGCATATACAAGATTAGTTAACTGAAACTAGACAAGCATACTCTTGATATAGTATGTTTAAAAATGAATTGCAGGTAAACATAGGTTGTGGTTAGGCAGTCTAAAAAGGATTAAGTATAATGCCCTACCCTACAAAATGGATGAAGTATCAATTTCTTTATGAGATTACAGGACCCCCAACCCCTCACCCCTTCTTTGAGTTTGATACTTCTATCAAATTTCCCCAATAGCTAGGATATTAGAAACAAAGTGATAATATTATCAAATAATATTAATCTTTTTCTCACTTTGCCTTCCATAACATTTTAAAATAGGATGACGTTGGGAAAATGATTGTTTTTTAATATCAATTGTGAGAGAGAGAGAGAGAGATGATAATTCAGTAACTTTTTAGTAGGAAGTCAATCCTTATTATCTTTCTCAAAAAGGATTCAGTATATACCTTCACAAACAAAAAATACAAGCAACAAAAAATAAATTAATAAAACAACTACAGTATTTTTAAAGTAATACCTGGAAACCTTTTAACCCTTTCTTTTCCAAAATCCTCTTGCATGCCAACTTTTCTTCATAACTGCACGTGAGGAAGGATTTTGACCTTAAGCTACCACCAGTATGAGAGAAGTAATGAAACAATAACATTCCACCTCCCGACACAGAACAAGCTTAAATTTATCGTACTAACTGATAAGCAGCAAAGGTACCAGAATAAATGAACAATGGTAAATATGAGATTGGGTACACATGAGAGCCTTGACTTCATTTCAATCTCATATAAGTTCTGACCTTCCTTCCAAAAATTCTGGCGCGAGAAGCCCAAATCTGTTCAAGAATTCAAAGTAAGGACGGCGAGTAGGATATCCAGCACAGCTGATCCTGATTGCCTCTAAGACACCCTGAATCAACATGTAGCGACAAATAAACAAATGTCCTTAAAGCAAACAAATGTATTGCATCCAATAAGATTAAAAGAACCAAACGTTTATATATAACACTGCAAAGATCAAAAGAACCTACACCACAACGTAGCTGCTGCATGATGTTCTGATTTTCAAATATAGCTGGTTTAAGAAGATTATTCGGCTTAACACATCTAATGTAGTGAGGTTCAGTAGCATTTAGAGTTTCCATCAGTTGTTGTAGTTGCAACTGCATGGTAAGATAACGAATGTAAACATCAGGTTCTAGCATGTGTTAGTTTACCAAAGCATAAAGATGATTAAACTAGATATATCATACACTTGCATTTTACAACTTCATCCTTTATATATGCTTCGGGGATTGTCATATACACTTATGATTGGTCAGAGAAAAATTTAGGGGGGAAATATCCATCTAAAATTAAAGTTCAAGCCCATTAACCTTAAAACGTGAACCAATAGAAGAAAACTTAGAAGATTTTGAGGTCTCCTCAGCTATTGGAGGGAAAAGCCCCGCTACAAAATGACATTTGGAAGCACTTAACAGATCTTGATGTTCAGCAACCACATAGTCTTTATTTTTGTCCAAGAAATGATCAGATTGGTATAGAACCTGAAATTAATTAAATATGAAAATTGAAAATCTAGGTATCAATCATATAAATAAGGTGTGTGAAAGTAGTTTTAACATTACGTGCCTCCCCAGCATAATGTGCAATATTAAAATCTGTACGGGATAATTTTGGTTTGATGAAGCGCTTATGATTCTTGAATGTCTGATAGAGCTTATTACAGAACGTCTCATGTGTTGATTTTGGGAACATACTGCAAAGTGCAAATAGAAAGAAGTTAGATTGGAGAAACAAACTCATAAGTGACCATAAGTTGAATAAAATTGTTCCAATAATGTAATGAAAACAATTGGAAAAGAGAATTAATTTAAAAGTTTGGTTAATATGGAGACATAATTTGGAAAGTCATATAACAGGAATATCCTTAGTTGATAATAATGGAAAAGGTTAAAATATGTAGAAGAGGAGCCATTTACCATGCTTCATCAAGAAGAGCAATAATGCCACCTGGTTTCTGCAAAAAAAAAAAAAAATTACTATAAGTTCTACACAAATGCAAAACCAAATAAATAAAAATAAACAATTGCATAAAAATATGATGTCACATGAAGTAGATTGCATGTCCAGCCTAGTTCTCAAGAAACAGAAAAATGAATATTATGAAAGATGAAATACCACATTGGATACAATATAATAATACCTTTACTGAAGAGAAATAATATAAGTGAAATGTTTTATATTAGCAGCTCAATATTAACAATGTCAATACTATTCCTCAGGGAAGTACCTTCTCAATAAGATCTAAAACATCTTGGTTGTCAACAAACTCAATGTAGCTCCAATCTATTTCCTCTTTGGTGTATTCTTCTTGTTCCATTTTAAACACATGCTGCAAGCAAATAATGGAGACTTAGCAGGTTAATAAAAACATGATATTCATACATCCAGCTTGATGTTAATATTACCTGGTTAAAATGTTGCTGTAGCTTCTCATTTGTAAAGTTGATGCAGAACTGTTCAAAACTGCAGGATATTATATGTTTTAATTACAAGAGAACAGTGTAGAGCATTTCCCACTTTGGAAACTACAACTATCTTAGGCCGTTATACTAGGAGATAACAAGCAAGTAAGATCCTCTATTCCACTTTGGTCTTTCATCTAATGTTCCAAAATAACCGCCACACACCAAGTGTAAAGATGACATCACTAATTAACCCATGGCATGAACTAAAAACAATGAAACAAAAGATGAAACACCAAATTGGAATAGAGGATCTAGTTCGGTTAACAAGAGGGCAGGGGATGGTAATCAGATAAATTTGCTACCTGTTATGTTTAAAGCTTTCAAAACCATAAATATCAAGGACCCCGATCAGGGATTTTGAATTTTTATCTTGCCCAATTGAGCTGTTGATCTTATTCACCAACCTGTATACAAATTACCACATACAGCATAGAAAAGATTAACCATTTGAATCAAGTTGATCAGATATCAGTATGATTAATTAGACAAGCGTTGAAAAGCTAAGTTGAATACCAGTCAAACAGTCTAGAATATAATGTCTTAGCAAGCCCATCCCTACTAACTGCGGCACTGAGAGGATCAAGACTTCTCTTGATAACTTCTTCGGGAGTAACCATCACACGTTTACACAACGCATCTTCCAATGCCACAGGATCGCACCTAAAACAAAGAATAGTGAAACCACCAGAAGCAATATGCAAGGATTTAATTTGGACAAGTCAGAAGCTTATATACATTAAAAGTTCTGCAGTTGTTTCTAGATGGAACTTCGATTTTTTATCTTTTGGGATTGATGAATCAATTTCCTTTCCCTTTCCAAAATCAATATTGCCAAGATGAAGAACAGCAGCAACAACCCTGAAAATTGCTTCCTAACACCAATAGAAAGGCATCATGAGTGAGAGAGAGAGAGAGAGAGAGAGAGAGAGAGAGACTGTGGATTCTCTTTATCTGGAGATTATGGGCATACATGACCTTGTGCATACCTGCTCTGATTTACTTATTCCAACAATATCCATTGCTCGTCTAGTGGCAAGGTAATCATGGGCGTCACTTACACCAGTCAGTTCAAAACATTTTGATTGGTTAAGGTAGTGAAATGACTTGGGATGTTCTAATTTGTACTTGTCAATTTCCTGGAAGGAGAAAGAATGCAATCACAAGGTATAAACACCTCTTGAGGAATGATTATGAAGGGAATCATTAGCAAGAGAATTCATCAGTAACAACACAACTAAACTACCTCTTTTGGTGCTGCACATAGGAGGTAAAAGCAGTGGTAGTTGCGCTCAGGATCAGAAACTTGGCAAACACGAGATCTTTCAAGAAGGTAAGTTCTGATAGCTGCTCCCGATATTCTCCCATGTTTGTCAAACTGAATCTCAACAAATTTACCAAAACGGCTGCAGTTTACCATGTGTAGTAAGATCAAATGTTACACATCAGTTGACATTTGGCAACTTAACATCATCAATGATTGTGTAAAATTAGTGAATTATCTTCTTAGAAACATGATTCTTCTTTGCCAATTGATTTGCAAAGACATTCTTATACTCCAGAGGTTGAGTATCTATATTATGAGAAAAGAAAACCACAAGACTTAACTGCAGAAGTATTAAAGAGCTTCACCTGGAATTGTTATTTCTAACAGTTTTAGCATTGCCAAATGCTTCAAGAACAGGGTTCGACTGCATTCAAAAAATAGTATAGAACATCCATGAGAGTTAATCATATAACTAGAAAAACACAAGTTACAAAAGGTAATACTATTGAAATGACTATGTAGGAAACTAGCTTTATCATGAATCATACTTCAAGGACTTGTTGTTCAACAGTGCGTCCTTCTGTAGCTGCCCGGCCTCCCAAAAAGGCTAGGTACCGCATAAGCATTTTTGTGGTCTCAGTTTTACCTGCTCCACTTTCTCCACTGACCAGAATAGAGTTGCTCTTTCCTTCATTTATCATTGCCCTATTTCCAGTAAAAACATTGAGATAGTTAACCACACATTCATACCATTGCATCATCTGTTAACCCTAACAATAAATCATTTTAACCTGTACGCAACATCAGCAACTGCAAAGACGTGAGGGCTTAGTTCTCCGAAAGGAGCTCCCTTGTATTGTTGCATCATATGCTGATTGTATAGATGAGGCAATTTTTGAAAAGGATTTATAGCTATCAGAATATTTCCAGTGTACGTCTGCAACATACTCAAACAGCAGATACATATACCCCTAATTAGACCACAATAAAAATCGACAAATAAATAAAATAAATGACTGCAAAAAGCAGAACAAACTGAGGAAACATACATAAATTTCATTGAGTTCATATCTAGTTCTCAGATTGTCCAGCACTCCAGGCTCATGCAGGTAAGACAACTTTGTCATGTCATCAACACCTCCAGGAGGCGCTTCCATGTCTTTAGGATAAAGTTTCGATAATTTGGTAACAACCTGTAATAATAAATGAGGAAAATCCTTATCAAGGAATCTAATCTTGAAACTGAACTATGTTTCAAAATTCATGTCACCACATTTCACATCATGAGAATCTTATACTGTGATATCTCTGCAGCTTATTGCTAAAATTCAATAGAAAACTGCATGTACATGACGGGGAGGAGCTAGAAATGTTACATGCACAAATAGATCAACACTTGTAACATAAGAGAATATGAGTCTCTTAAGGACGTGCAGCCTAGTAAAGATCAGCTGTTTAGAGAGGTCTGTTTGAATAAAATTCCAGCCTAATAAAGATCAGCTGCTAGAGGTCTGTTTGAATAAAATTCCTAAAATTATAATCTGCACAAATGGATTGCATAATTTAACAAGAAACCATTATCCAGTTCTATCTATACACAGGAGCACATTAATTAAGTTCATGAATTAGTAAAGTTGATTCCCAATTTATTTGATTTTTCAGTATCCAAGAATGAAGCATGGAACAGCAGACAATTGAACTTATAGTAGCTAACTGAAAGTAATAGAAAAAGTCAATGCTAACCTAAGAGGTAACTCATGATTGAATATTGGCTATTATGACCAATGTTGGAATCAATGTGCATATTTGATGGAAAGTTCAACGTGGAATGGTAGATGAATTTTGTTATGAGTTGTAGCGATAAATAATTCCTTACATGTTGTACCATAACCAAAACACAGAAGAAACATTGAGCAATTAAAATTGTAACCATGTATTTTAAAAATACCTTCTTCCCATCATTCCTCTGGATCTCAGCATCTTTGCCACTAATTTTGATCACCTGCCCGTCAACCCAAGCCAATGCAGGATCCTCAATCCAGACATGAGACCCCACAATTATGTTCACTGGAGTGCCCTGTTAAAAGTTGAAGATAACATTTTGGTAACAAGGTGTTTTATAAATATAATGATAAATTATCAACAGACGAGATTATGTAAAATAAATAGATCATAATAAAATATCAACCACGATATATTCTAAATTTAATAGGTACATACCTCTAGACCATCAAATCACTATCTCTACATCAATTTTTTCAGCTATTCAAATGGCAATTGCTTGAATCGGGTTACTATAATACTGTAAATGGCCTAGTTTATCTAATTATCTCTTCTCTCAGAAACACATAAATGTTGCGCTGATTTAAACATACTTCAGCATATTTAGCATTTCACCGTTCACCGTGGATAAACCAGAGTTGTCGATGCTCAATGAAGTCAACAAGAGTTTATGCATGTGATATTGACCTTCTCCAATGAATGGAGAATCTGTATTTTCAACCAATTGATAGACCATAGATGGGTAGTTAAAGTAAAGTGGAGAGGGGAAAAAATGACTTATTGATTGAGTGACAAGTCGAAACTTTGAATGGGCTTAGTCAGTTATAGGATAACCAGTTTGTTTAAAAGAATGTAATGGGAATGTGGAACGAATAAAATGTTTTCAGAAGAAAAGGGAAAGTTACGGAATTTGAATTCAGGAAGTAACCAATAATATGTTACTACAAGCCATTAGAACATATGTAGGGACCTTTGGGATATCTTGTGCTTCTCAGCCTTACATGGTTTCAAAACAATAAAAGTTATCTTCAAAGATGTATATGTATCTTACCGTTTCCCTTATTCTAGCTAAAACATACTAAAAGAACAAAAGATTCACTAACTCACTGAATTTGCACTGGATTCCTAACAATTGTGTTATCCTCTACTATCTGGATCAAGTATCTCTTACACTTTGTATCATAGTTAACTTCTCCAAGGAGTTTGGCTGCAATGAACTCATCGGCAAAGGCATTGATAGATTTCAATAACGTGGAGCTTTGAGTTCGATAATAGTCTTTGTGCTGCTTTAATCTAAATTACATGTATGTTAATTCAGATGACAAATTTACTACTTCTGCATTACTGTTTCACACCGGACATTCTCAAGCAGCATTATGTTCAAGTAGAACAATCCAATCAACACACTAATTCAATTAAACCATGCATATCAAACAAATAGCAATATTAGTAGAACACACATTAATATGAAATTTCACCAGGGCAAAAGAATGACTGAGGGAGATTCATCCATTTCTGGAAATTAAATTCCCAGTTTCGAAATTAAGCTGAAATTGACGATTGAATCATAACAGGACGAGATACGTTAAACTCCACTACAATTTACAGTAATTCAGACCCGAATCCGAGCAATTCTGCACAAATCGACCGACAACAATGAATGAAGGTGAGATGGCGTACCATTTAAAAATCCCAAAATCTTCAATTCCACGTTCCGATCAGCTCCCTTCTCATCCAAAATCAGAACCCCGAGACGCCTGAATTGTGTGCATGCACTGGAGTGAAGAACAACATAGCGTAAAAAATGCGGGTTTCTGAGAACTTGGGTTGTGAAAAAAGGGAAAGAAATTGAAAAGCCAGCTTGCAGATGCAGAAAATATTGAGTAATTAATCCTCCGATTGATTCTGAAATTTCTGTTTTGGGGTTCTCTCTCTCTTCCTCTTTCTCTCTCATTCTCTCTCTCACTCTCCATAGGTTTTGCATGGCAGCGTCCCTGCAACTTCGGATCTTATTTTCTCTCACTCTTTGTCGGGAATTCGTGGTCAATATACCATCCTCTTTCCCTTTTCTCCTCCCTTTTTTTTTTTATATTTTATATTTTATATTATATAATATAATTAATTATTTATTTATGAATATAATTTCAATTTTCTCAAAAATGTAATACACTTTCTTTTATATAAATCAGTTGGAAATATAGAGCAATTCTTGTGAATTGAATTCTGGACAGATATTAATAAACCAACCAAACTTGTATAGCGGATAAAAACAATGCATTGTATTATTGAGACGGATGGAAAAGAAATGTCGATGAATTTATCAAAAATACATAATTGACGAACTTTAATTTTGAGTTACGATAATGAAACTAGATACTAACACATTGCTCAAATTAGACTTGAATAAATTCATAAAAACTTATGTGAGATTGATCACTTTCATCGATAAATCAAACCGATTTTCATAAATTTATTTGTGAATTGTAAAGTGTGGCTTGTGCATTGGCTCATTTCACTTAAAATTGATTCGTCTCATATAAAACCCACACGTACACATTAATGTGATAATTGATGAAACTCGGAGGCTAACAAGTAATCTTGAAAGCAACTAATACACTAATGCTCACAAATGCAAATATAATATCTACATTATATAGAGGTCAATTACTAGTCATTTTAGCTTCTACAATATTTGGAGTTTGAGCAATTATTTGATCAATAAATAAAATTGTAAATATATAGTCATTGAGGTCCTTTAGACTCGCTTGAATAAGTTTAAGCAAGTCAAATTTGAGTTAGTCAAACTCAACATAAGTTTGTGACGATAGAAAACAAGTCAAATTGAGTTGGTCAAAACTCCATATAATTTGTTTAAGAGTGACACTTGTGTGCCCCGGGAGCACGATATCCCAAACTTAACCTATTATATGATGTTATATATATACTCTACATAGTATCATATGTATACTCTTTAGGTATCATATATTTGCTCTTATATACATATAATACCTGTAGAATATATGTATAACACCAAGAAACATAACACCTATAGAGTATATATATAACACCTAAAGAGCATGTGTATTAACACATAAATTTGCGCCTCTATGTACCCAAAGATATATAAATTTTATCATTTGTTTAAACTCATTATCCACATGGATAATATCAAAAGTAGAAAAAAAAATCCATTGATGTTTTTTGTACACAATTCTTGGGTTTGAATTATCTGGTGCTCATTAAAATATAATAAAAAAATGTTCTCTATCCAAATATTATTATGAAGAAAAATATTTGTTAACCACTTTATCCTCTTTGAACACAAATACTCATCCATTGCTAAAAACCAATACTTTTAAAAAGCTTTGAAATTTATAAATATTGACCATGAAAATTGAATTAATAGCATAATTTCTCAAGTGAATGTGATTTTACCTAATACTTCCCCAAATTATACCCCACTGAAAACCACACAAATAATTGGAAATTTCTGAATTCCATATTAAGAAAAAATAATTTGCTAGATTAGATATGATAACAAGAAAAGCTTGGCTTTTCACTGATATTTCATATCGTATTTTATTTCATCCATGCCTCATTAGATTTTTTTTCACGAAAACTTACGTGAGACATTCTTTTTTTACCCATAAATCAAATTAATTTCCATTAATATATACATACGTAAATTGTGAAATATTCACATAACATACTCACGAGACGGTTTCATGTACCCTAGATTCACATATAACACCATGAAAATAACAATAAGAAGGTGAAAAAAATAAAAGAAACAAAGAATCCAAACTGATAAAAGCATACTAGGTATAGCAGAAAACAAGATTCAAAACAAGTAAATCTGTTAGAAAACAAACATACATCCAAGCAATGGAGAAAACAAAAACTAGAAATTTACATTATATCATAGCACCATCCATGGAAAGAAAACACGATCGATCGATCAGATCAATCCTCGCGATCCATACCGAATTACAAGAGTTCATTCATAACCAGCAACATCTCTAGTTTAATCTAAACATTACTCCCATCATTCTACATTCCTAAGTTCTCCAGACAGCATTAAAACGAGACAAAACGAACATCATACATACCTCAATTCCCATCATCAGTGCTTTTTAAGTAGAGCGTCTCGCCTCCATCGCCCCCGCCGCCTCGTCCCTCACCACCCCCCATATCTTGCTTGCTTCCACCACCCATCCTACTTTGCATCCCATCTCCATTGCCTCGTATGAAATCAGGAAACCCTCCGCCGCCAGCGTGGGGCTCACCTTGCAGCATAAGGCCGCCGCTGCTTCCGCCGGAGCTCATGCCCAGCTGGCTGTGCAGGGCCTGCTGTTGAAGAGAAGGATAAGGCTGAGAACCATAGAGCATCGAGGAACGAGCGGCCATGAGCGATTGAGACGTCATCGCCTGAGCTTGTTGGTGTTGCTGCATGTAATGTGCACCAGGCTGTAACATCCCACCACCTGGATACTGTGAATGCAAGGGACACAAAGGTTGTTAGCAATGTAAGAAAAAGACCACCATGGGCAGTCGAGCAAGAAAACAAATACCTGAGAATGCATAGTGGGTGGTTGAGGTTGCGAGTCAGCAATGGCTGCAAGATACATCAGGTTTCTTTGCAGTCTAGCCTGATTCCTGAAATGGGCATTCAAATATACGTTTTTACTACCACCATTTCTTGAACAATATCGATGATCATGTCTCGTATGGAGGCATTTGATGCTAGATTGACACTAGATTAGAGACAAATGCATGAACAATACAAGTTTACATGAACCAATAAGCTACAAGAAAGAGTGAAATTGGAGGCAAAGATTCACATTATTAACAAAAAACTCAGAATTAAGTCAAATCATAAATAGATGAAATAAAAATAGGAGTAATTAGGAGTGATAGAGCAAAAGACAAAGTGCTAAACTTACTCTGCACACTCGCTAAGTTTTCCTGAGTTTTGACTCTCAACAATCTTCAGAATCAGTGATTTGTTTTCATCCAAATACTGCAAAGTTATTACAAGGATATCAGCAAACTAAACATACTCAATAGTGCAGTAGAATTTGCACTCTCAGAATCATAAAGCCTTGACCAAAACAAAATCATAAACTGGGTCTAAATCACACATCAAGATCCAAAACTTGTCTCAAGCGAATTCAAGTCGAGTACAAGCCCGATTGAGATCCCGAATCGGGCAATCCTTGAAAGATTCTAATCCATCCATGGTGGTGGACCAAATCATAAAGAAACTTAAAGAAGCAAAAGACTAGTTGCTAGTATAACATGGTGGATGAGAATACATGACAAAACAATAACTTAACAGACATGGAGGAGTGTGTGTGTGTGTGTGGGGAGAGAGAGAGAGGGAGGGAGGGAGGGAGGGAGATGATTCATGTGATAACAATATAAACCCTAAAAAGAAGAAAATTAAAATCAAACACATGATTTAAACAGGATTGCATAGAGAATAGATACTATATTTAAACTGTGTTTGGATCAAGATATTCACAATTAGTTTAATACTCTGATAGCAGTCAGAGAGAAAAAGCAAACCCCACCAAGATATCCAATTTAAACAATAAAAAGTGCAAGAATCTAAAGCGACAGGCAAATCAAGAAATATTCAACCATATTAAAAAACTAAATCATAGAAATAGCACACAAAAAAGGGCCTTTGTAAAGTTTGACAAAGAAACATCCATATCAAAGAGAAAGAGCAGAAGAAACTGTCCACTTTGAACCCACCAACCAAAAACCCCACAAAAAGATAACATCTTTCAAACAAAAAGGCAATCTTTAAGCAAAGCCCTCACAAATCAAACCCCAGGAACCATCAAAGACAGTGTGAACAATCAAATACTAGAACAACAGAGGCCATATTATATATGATTTTAAAAAAACTCAAGATTTCAGAACGGTAAAGTTGGCAGAAGAAATCCAAAGGGTATTCAGGGAGTGGACAGAAGTTAAAAAGAAAGAGCAGAAGATGGCTCAGAGTGAGAGAGAGAGAGAGAAAGGGAAGGGGATAGAGATGAAGAGAGGGAAAGAGAAGAGACCTGTTGAATGTGATCAGTAGTGACGTTGCTGGGATAGTAGGCTGCCATCATGGGCTGCATCTGCATCAGGTGCTGTTGCATGCCTCTCTCTTTTATATCCACCCCACCACACACACACACAAACACAGTGTGTCCTTCTCTCACTCTCTCTCTCTCACTATAAATATCAGCTTACTACTATCTCTTTCTATCCCTCTGTAAGTTTGACTGTGATAAGCATGTGTCAACAAGAAAGCACTGCAACTGCAAAGCGAAATGGCCCCTCCTGTTTTTGGGTTTATCCCTTTCCTCTCACAAATTCTAACTACAAGTTCAATACGGTAACACCCCCCTCTCTCTCCTCTCTCTGAAATGAACAGTTAAGGGAAGAAGTATGAAAAAATCAAGAACCCTTTATATATGTGTGTGTATTAGTGGCTGAGCTTCAATATATACAAATAGAGAGGGGGAAGGAGGGAGAAAAACCCTTGTACATTTGGGGGGTGTGTGTGTGAAGTGTGTGAGAGAGAAAAGAATCTGCAAAGGACAGAGGGAGGGACCGAGGCAGTGCAGAGAGGCAGCAGCATTATTGAGTAAAAAAAAAAAAGGAAGAAAAAGGGGTTTAACTTTGGGGTTTGGTCTGCTGCCGTGGCTCTGTCTATTTAATACTTGGTCACGTGATGGATCATGATAGAGACTCCATGAGAGAGGAGAAAGTGATGAGAGAGAAAGGGAGAGAGAGAGAGAGAGGAGAGAGAGACTAGCACCTACTTTTGAATGTTCATTTTTAACATCAAAATGGAAACTATTCCAAGAAATTTAAAAGGAAAAATATAAGTGAAGTTGTAGAACTAGAATAATATGTCTCTTTCATCCAATCCTCCCATTAACAAAGCACTACACAAATTCAAACTAAGATAAGCACCTTTAATTCTCTAATGATTCCCATACTTGTCACTTATGACGAGTTAGGAGAGAAAAACATAAAAACTTGTTTGAAACAATTTCACGTATAGCATTTATAAAATAAATTTGTTTTGTCTAAAATGAAACTCATTTCTACCGTAAACGGTGAGGGTAAGAAATTTTTTCTAGAGAATTGATGGCTTGACCAAAATGAATTTGTGCAGGCATGTCTTGTCTTCTTCATTTTAATTTTTTTCTCAATAATAGGTTTGATTTTTATAGATAGCAATTGAAGTTGTTATTTGAAATAATGCATTGTAAAGATTATTTGAAAAGTGGTGCTTGCATTTTCAACTCTATTTCTGCCACAATTGTTGTCATTTTTCCCAATTACTTGATACTTTGCTTAGATTGGCTATCTTCCTAATGATCTTGTACTTATTTCAACTCAAATGCCTAGTTAATTTCATCAAATTACTTATGTACTTTTAAGCACATATGATCTTATCAATTGATTACCTACTTATTTTTAATAAGATCCATCATTATTATATATCAAATAATTCCAACTTATTCAGAATTCAGTCCTTCCGTCGTGATATTCACATTGAGTACGTAACAACTTTTCCTAACAAGTATAGACCACAGCCATAAAAAGTACATGCAACTTATTTGACCCGACTCACACGCCATCAGACGAGGCTCTACACGCACCCCATTCATTTGAGATGGAAAACCCACCCAATACTCAATCCATGCACTTGTTGTATCTTTATGTTATGTTAGTATTATTTTTAAGGTTTTTACATGCCTTGGTAGATTTTTAAGATGGTCATTTATATATTTCATATTGTTTAGTTATGTTAATAGTACTTTAATATAATATTTAAAAGTATGGCTATATTGATATAAATATATTTCAAATTAAGATATAAGCAATATTAAATGAATGTATCTGTACAAATTACACCGAAATTAGATATTTTTAAACAGTATATAAAAGTATGACATTTGTTATATAATAATAACATAATATAAATATATAACTAATGTAATATAAAAGTCAGGACAAATAAATAAAGAAAGGTGTGGGCTGGATGGGTAAAAATCCAATACAAGAGATCCATTCAAAATATAAATTGAAAAAAAATAATATTTATCTGAATTAGGGAAAAAAGAAAGAAAAAAGTTAAGTTTTGACCATTGTTTTTTCTTAAAAGTCTCATGAATCATTCATTTTGTGTGGGATGAGTTAACCTACGACCCACATTTCACAATTTACCAATAAATTTATGAAATTGAGTTGGGTTAGTGGGTAAAGAAAATTCGTCTTACGGAAATTATCGTAAAGTTTTTGTATTTTCCTAATTCATTCATAAATGATTAAATTTGGGATTTTTGACCACTTAATACAAACAAATAGTACGTAAGTCGAAAGAAATTATCATAGTTAACAAGAATTAATTAGTTTCAATTAGACACTGCTAATTAATTTATGAGTATGTCTTGTGTGAGACCATCCGTGAGACGGTTCAACTCACAACCCACACTTACCAATTCATATGAAAATTTATGCATATGGGTTCAACTTATGGGTAATAAGGATCCGTCTCACGGAAACTATCTGTGAGACCGTCTCATATGAGTTTTTGTGTTAATTTATTTCGATTCCACTTATCCACATTCTATAATTCTGAGAAGATGCAAACTTACTAAGTTCCTTGTTGAAATATATACATAGAGCAACATGTGTATTTCCAAATATAATATATTAATATAGTAACAATATTTCTTTGTAAATTCGTTGTATGAAGTGCCCAAGGTATCTTACAAAGCAAGGAGACATTTAAATTTTCGATGTAGGTTATGCCCAAATTTATCATCCATATACTATTAATTAAACAATGCAATATTTTATTTAAGATAACTGGCTGTTGGATCTTGATACATTTGGGTGTTATTTTATGTTGTAATTCCCAAAGCTCATGCATTTTGCTTTCAATGTTTACTCCATTTTTTATGGAGTTTCTCCTTCATTTAACATAGTATATATTCCCTCCGTCCCGCTCTATTTTGCCTACTTTCCATTTTTATTTGTCTCATCTTATTTTGTCAGCCCAAAAATGACAAAGAAAAATTTACTTCCTTACCCCTCCATTTCTTTCATTTTACAACTTTTGCACTCAAAAAACACATATTAATTACAAAATTGCCACTCAAAAATATTAAAATAACACATCACATCAAAGTCAAACAGTTTTTTCTTAGGTTCCGTGCCGGTCAAAGTAGGCAAAATAACCTGGGACGGAGGTAGTATTTGGTTATTTATGTTATTGGTGTCATAAAATATTATTCCAACTTTTATTATGAAATCAATTCATGAAACTATACTAATTTGAGGATAAATTTGTGGTACGATGTGAATTTTTCTCTAAAACAGATGTCGAGAAATATGTTTTGTGTTTTTCTAGTTATGAAAATATATAGTTTATTATGCAAGCAAATCCAAATCAGATAACCATTCATAAAACTCATAAAATATGTCATATAAATATGAAAAATAAGTCTTAAAGTTGTCAATAATTTTTTCATCTAAGGTAAAATTATTTTACATAAATTTTACACAAAATAAGGAATAAAAAAACGGTGAAAAAGCCATTGGCAATCCAATTGACCCAAACGTGCTATGAAAGCCGAATTTAATCAATGAAAAAAATAAAATTCTATAGTCTGCTTCAAAAATAGAAAGATAAAAAAGTATTTTATTACCATAAAAATAGTAAATAAAATTAGATTTTTTGAAGAAAAAAAAGGAAAAGACAATAACCATTGGGCTTTGGGCCGCCCCACCTTGGTCCAAACACCAACCGATTGGTCACTTACTTACATCATGACGTCATTTACCTTTTAGATATTCGAGGAGCTTTTTCCTATTTCCTCACGCGCTTCCTTACCGCGTTGAGCCACCCAAGGCGTTCTTTAGTTGGATTTTGACACACGCGCCTACTCTTGACGTGGGAGTTGCGCCAGCTTGCTATGTCCCGGAGTCCAAAGCGATGGGGAGGGGTGTTTTTTCCTCTGGGGTAGGGTGCACGGCTAGCTGTTCTGTTATTCGATTTTCAAATATATATTTATGAAATATTACTTCCGTCCCTGCTATCTTTGCCTGCTTTTCATTTTTTGACGTCCCATCTAACTTTATCAACTCAAAAATGGCAAAGAAAAATTTACTTCCTTACCCTTCTATTTCTTTCATTTTACAATTTTTGCACTCAAAAAGCACACATTAATTACAAAATTGACACTCAAAAACATTAAAATAACACATCACATCAAAGTTAACAGTTTTTTCTCTAAACTCCGTGCGGTCAAACCGTGGCAAAGATAAGGAGGACGGAGGGAGTATATAATTCAGATTTTGCATTACTTTTTAATAAAAATTAATATTCATATCCAAAAGTGTATTACTTTTCACAAAAAAAAAATCATAAAAATTGAAGAAACCTTTTAACAGATCTTAAATTTTAAAAAATTCAACGCACTATTGGAGATGCGCATTTAAAGATTACATGTTGAACAATAATTTTTTGGATATTTTAAAATTATCCCATTTTATATTTCAACAAGAAACTAGAAAGAAAGAAATGTGTTCACGAAGAATTTTATCGATATAATTAAAGATAAAAATTTGAGTAAAATTGTTTCATAATTATATTATATTTTCAGGATATTATGATAAAATTTTGTTCGATTTATTTATTATCATCAACAATTATTGGGTTGTTATACGTCTAATTTTTATTGAATTTGGTGACCAAATGTACATAAAATGAAAATGAAATACTAAAACATTATTATGAAAAGTATGAGAATCAAAGTCGAAGAAAAATTATAAAGTGCAGGCCCTCAAAATAAAAACGTGATGTTTACATACATAAGTCTAGGTTTCTAATATTTTGTATATATTTTAATCATGTTTGGTTTTATTATTATATGTTATACAATTAATATAGTGGAAATTATAATATATATCATATTATTGTCATAAATAATACAGTTATTCAATCAATCATAATTCATTGCCCCAGCCTATAATTAATTTTACCAACAATTTCAAAATGTCTTCATTTCGTTTTCATTTATTCTTTTTTTTTTTTTGAAAGGAATTTCATTTTCATTTACTATTTTTAAATTATTAAATAATCTTGTGTTTTATCAATCTTATATATTACTCCCTCCGTCCCGCTCTATTTTGTCTATTTTCCATTTTTGTTTATCCCATCTTATTTTGCCAGCCCAAAAAATGGCAAAGAAAAATTTACTTCCGTACCCCTCAATTTCTTTCATTTTACAATTTTTGCACTCAAAAAGCACACATTAATTACAAAATTGTCACTCAAAAATATTAAAATAACACATCACATCAAAATCAAACAGTTTTTTCTTAAATTTCGTGCTGGTCAAAGTAGGCAAAATAACCTGAGACGGAGGTAGTATTAATTAAATGAAGTGGAGCTCAGAATTTCCATCTTAGATTTTTAACTAATAAATTAAGTAGTTGAGATTTGGGCACGTTAAACATGGTCCAACGTGACATCATTTTAGTACAATTCTGTTCTTTCAATTAATTACCCCAAGTTAACAATTGAGTCGTGTCCAATTAATGAGTTCACACCTATTTTCCACTATTTTATTTCATTATTTCCAATAATATCATATATGGATTAATAAGGAATGATACATAAATAATTTCATTTTCATAGGTATTCGATGTATTTAAGCATGTTATTAATTTGAAAATAATATACAACGACACAAATTGAAATAAAAAAAAAGAACTTGGAACCAAATCAATACGAAAATTAAATTAACATCTCATAACGCATTGGATCTGAAATATCAAGTACATATTTGTGTAGTTTGTACTTTCTTTTAGTTTGTTTTGTTGTTCAAGATTTGGATTCTAATTAGTGTGTGTTTTATTATAATTAAGTCACATTATTAGTTGTATTGTAAATTGTAATAATTAATGTAACGATTTCAAATGCATGTGTGATTATTTTAAAAACTATAACATTGTTGCCAAATTTTGGTCATTATTAAAACTAGGTCGTCATCAAATACCCAAATCTAAAGCTTTTTACGACAATCAAGTCATTGTAATTCATTATATTATGAATTGTCAATATTGAGTTAAAAAAACAAATCATAACTCAAGTAATGGATAACCAGGGATATGTAACCGCAAATAAAACCAACCCACATAAGGATGTGAATGATAATAAACTAAACCACACTGAAATGACTTCGAAAAATTAAAGGAGATTTAGCTCGACCATTAAACAGATTTCACAGACATAGACTGATGCAACAAGAACAGACAATCGCATGATTAGATCTACGCTCACACAAACAATATAGAGTGACAAATTCCACATAGAATAGTGAGATATGTATAGGTCAATACAAGAGAAAAGATGTTAGGTTTTGTAGATGGAAAGCATAAGAAGGAAAGAATCCATGGAAGCAAATTAAGTTGAAGTGTATTGAAAAAATGGTTTTGGTCAAAGAGCAAGAACATGGTCTTGCATGGTGGTTGGGTGGTATACTTTGCACATGCTTCCTTTTTTGATAGGAACCCTTTCTTTGGCCTCCATTCTAATCTAACCACATATATATGTCTCACTACTATGTGTTGTGTGTGTATAAACATATACATACAACCTAAGTGTATAAGTGTATGTATATAAATATACACTCACAAAAAGGTGTGGGGTGGGTCAATAATCAATATTCCAATCATATCATGGAAAAGGTTGGTGCTGCTCCCACCTCTGCAAACATAGATATCATCTTTTTTTCAGTTTTTATGCAGCTTTTTATTTCTATTTTATAGCTCTGAAAAATAAATAAAGTTTTTTATTTTTGTGAGAGGTTGTTATTATATATATCACTGGGAATATTCTTTTTCACTGCACATATATCTAAAGAGCAAATGAAAATTCAGTGAGATTTCTTGTAGTGTTATAAATCAAGATAGTGGGATTTCTTGCAGTATTAATATTGCAATGAGAATTTGCAAAAATGGGGTTCTTCATAATCCTAGTTATGTACCATAGAAACATGAATTTGTTCAATTAACTTGCAAAACTTTTAATTAGGTTAATTACATAAAAAGACACAAACATAACGTAGATTCAAATGCAACATAAATTTTTGACCGGAACATAAAAAAACTCAATTGAACATTTATTTCTATTCAAGACATGTTTAGTCTTTTCAGGCTTCAATTGCCGATCGATGTGAAGTCAAATTGCATGATTCAATTATTGACGCATAGATTGGAGCCACCAAAATCTAAACATGTCTCGAAATGAAATAGATGTTAAATTAAGTCATTTTGTGTTACAGACAAAAATTCATATTACGATTGAAACTTAACCCTAAGTTGGTGCATTTTTATGTGATTAACCCCTTTTAATATGATGCAGATTCCACCGAACATTCCGAGAAAGACAATTCTATACACACCCCAAGCAATACTATACACATCCCATCTATACACATGCAGATTAAAATAATTAAAAAAGGAGTATGTGTATAGATGGGGTGTGTTTAGTATTGCTTGGGGTGTGTATAGAATTGCCCTCGAGAAACCACCAAGTTAAATTAAAATTGCAAAATTACATTAGCTATATGATTTGATTCATTACATATACAAATCCATGTATATTTTTTTATATATAAACAATTGATTAGTATATTTAGGGAAAAGAAAAAAAAGAAAAACACAAAAATTGAATGGTGGGACTTTCCACTTGCAGTCTATAATTGTATAATTATCTATATGAAAATTAATAAAAGAAAGGCATTTGATTTGTGGATGAACATGATGGGCACACAGACTAGGTACGTACAATTTCTGCTTTCAAAAGATTCCAATGTCATTTTTAATAAATTCATCTAATTATTTCAATAACTTTCATATAGTTCCTTCCGATCGAATTTGCCTATTTACTATTTTAATTTGTCTCAATCAAATTAATCAGCCCATAAATGACAAAGAAATTATAAAGCAAAATGTATAAAAAAACATTTTCTTAATCAAAAAGTAAGCAAAAAGTAACCTAAAACAACAAGTCAACTGCATTTTCTTAGGTAGTATATCTCCTCCCATTTTCAAACCCAATTAAAAACGGGATAGTCATAGAAGTAGTCACCTTAAGATTAATTTATTTAAGTTTATGAGATTCGATTTGGAACTCTTATATCTACTTATTGTACCATAAACACATCTCCAACGTTATTAAATGCTAGATTTGGCTAAATACTTTTGAGTCTTCATTTTTATTCTCACAAATTCTTTATAACTTATAATTTTTGTTTTATTGCATTACATAAAAGGACATCCTATATGTCATCTTGCACTACATTACACAACACTATTCATGCATCACTTCTTTGCAAAAGTACAAGATTTTCCTATTCAAACTATGCATGATTTTACAAGTTTTTGTAAATGATGCAACTTAGTTGTGTGAATTTTAAATTTGCTGCATTTAGGGTATTGTACGAATCATAGCTAGACACGTGTCATAAATCAATGGTTAGAATCTGACTGATACAGTAAAATGCATTAAATTAGAAGTTCATTCAGCAAAAATGCAACATTTCAAAGTTCATACCAAAACGAGTATAGTTGAGGGATGATAAATGTTTTTAACTCAAAATAAAATGATCATTATTTAGACATGATAAGACAAATTATTGTTCTAATAGCCCAGTAGGTCTAAGCACATGCTTATCTTGGTCTTAACAGCTGATGTGTCAGATATTACATTTCGTAACTTCAAAGGATGAGGTTCGGTGGACATATTGACATGCAAAAAAAGAGGTTGTATGGTTATATATAAAGAGTAAAAAGGAAGAGAGACATAAATAGTAAAGAAAAAAAGACAGGTAATAGGATGATGCATATAAACACGTGACAAAGTTCACATGTTGTAATATGAAGCACCTTTCTATTTTGCTGCCAAGACAACTATACAATACAACACCTCTTTTATCTCTTTTCAATATCAACTATTTTTCGTACCTTTTTTTTTTCTTTTTACCACCACACATGCATAATTGCCATGTGACATCAACAATTAATCATTTTAATAAAAATGCATACAAATTCAATCTATGCAAGTTTTTTTTTTTTTTTTGGAAATTTCACATCAAATCAAAGAAGGGATTTTATATAAATGGATCGGTTTGGACTACAAATTAATGCAACTCTATTTATTTGAAAGTCCCCAAATCTCTGGATGTTATTTAATGTTTATTAGAAGCTATTAAACATGTGCATATATATAATCAGATCGGATCATCTGTACCAAAAAATCGTGTCCCACTTGTGTACCACATCAAAACTACGTCGTTTTGATATTAAAATAATATTATAATTTATGACTGCTTTTAATTTAAAAACTAATTTAACGTGTTTTGGGGTGTGATACACGCGTGGTACATGGATATATGGTACAGAGGATCCGATCTGATATATAGTTAGATAATATCATATTAATGCCAGTTGTAGAGTGTATATAATCTATCTCAAAATGAAATATTATCTGATACTTCATTAAATTTCACCATTCTATATTAAGGATCTCACTCTCCAATTTATTAATAACCTTTTCAACTTTCACCTTAAAAAAAAAAATTTCTACTAGTATTCGACTTGAAAAATGTCACATATAAAATGAAATTTGGTGAGAAATGGACTGTTTTTTCCTGAAGAGCCCATGTATGTTGCAACATAGTTTTGGGCTGAAGAGATGGGCCTTACATGATAACCCAAAAGTCAAAAACCAATATAAAATTTCTCAAAATAAAATCTCATTTTTACTCTTAAAACTAATAATTACAAGAGCAACACTTATGTACCCAACTTGACCATCATATGTTATTATATATATACTCTACTAGGTATCACATGTATACTCATCAGGTATCAATGTTTACTCTTATATACATGTGATACATGTGTAACACCAAGAAACGTAATACCATAAGAGTATAACACCTAGATCCGTATCCCTATATGCCTCAGGAGTATATAAATTTTTGGCTAATTACAATTTATGATATCAGTTTACTTTCAAAACTTCCTAAAATATAACTTTTTAGAACAACAATTTATGAAGGTAAAACTTAGAACTAACATCACTTGCTATTTTTGGATAATTGAAATAATTCGAAATATACATGCCAACTTCCAAATGAAGATATCCATATTACATTTTGGTGAAGCTATTGCAAGATATAATGAAGTATACAACCATATGATTATGATTCATACAGATTGGATCCAGATGTTAGACAATGTTTTCTATCACTGCAAAATCTTCCATAAAACTCGAAAATGTTTACTCAAAGTATTTGTTCCATCTCTCTCTCTCTCTCTCTCATACATAAAACATAATAGAATATTTCCTAAAATATGAACCAGCCTAAGACAAGTAAATGAATTCAACAAAGTTATAGGACTCATGCAGCTTTTGAAGTACATGAAAAGTAATGGATCATTGAACTACCATTGCCATTGTTAATATCTCCTTGCACGTTCTCTTGAAACTCCATCTTTTTAATGGTCCCTCTTCTTCTATCATGATCATCTATCCTAATACATGCCACCACACAAGTTTTCATCAGATTAGCCCTTTCTTTACGTGTTTCAAGTGCGACAAAAAAAGTTTGTACGTTAAAAGTGCCAAAAGCCACATAATTTTGTCAGTTTTTCATTAAAGAAAATACCCTTCTATAATGCTTGATCAGGAAAACCAAGAGTTTTATTCCTATAATACACACACCGAGAGAGAAACTAACAAAACCATCCAACAGCAAACGACATCAAATGAAGAAAAACCCCATCAACATGAAAATGCAAGAAGCTATATATATTATTGATGTGTGCGTTTGGATTTGACATTGTAAAATACGAGATTCACATTAAGCTTGACATTATTAGTGATAGAGGAAGATGTTCAAGTATTGGATTCAAACATTGCCACTCACATATCTAAACTATAGTACCATTCATATTCATCGTTTTGACATCAAGGCAGGAAAGAGTCTAGAAAAAACCTCACTCAGCTACACTTGTTTGGAGAGGCAAAGAACTTTCCACTTCCTTCGTCTCCAAACTCCTTTCTGCAACAATTTTTGACATGCTGAACATCTAAGAAAGCATCAAGAGAGGACATCAGTTATCAACTAACGAAACAATATTTCTTTTGTTGTAAAATGTTTTAAAAAAAGGTGTATATGAAACCTTCTTGATTGTATTCTGAAAGCAAGTCTTGTGTTCGTCCATAGAAGCAAGGATGAATTCATCAATGTGATCTTTCACATCTTCCAGGAAGGTTGCACTCTCAACCTTCTTCTTCCGGCATGAAGGCACAGCTGGAGGAGGAGCTGCAAATGACGGTTTCTCGTCTGAGATATTTTCGGTTGCCATTGGTGATGGCTACCTATGAAAGTTTTCAAAATTTTAACAATGAATTCATTCAAATTATTTGATGACTTCATATAGTAAATATCAAATCCCAAAATTTCAGGTAAAAAATCTTAAACTAAATTCTCTTCTCAAATCTAAACGCTTCAACTCAAACGCAAACTTAAAGAGCATAAGAACATAACCACGATTATTTTCACAGCTGAGTTTAGGCCACAAGAATGTGCTCAACTCATATTTGTGCTACAATACAAGTATATAAATGATTTAAACAGGCTAAAAACCTTCAATTTATTCCCAATACAAAGAAGAAGACAAAGTGCTCGATGAAATGCCGCAAAGAGATCACAAACTCAAAAACCAACAAAAATTTCCACACACCTCCATCCCTTTTTCCTATTTTAAAACTGAAATTCATCAGAATGTGCCACTCGTTTTCCTCGGATCAGATATCGACATAAAAGGAAAACAGAATCGCGCATCCAGACAACAACTAAAGTTGCGAAAGGTTATTCAGATTTAAATCAAAAAAGAAAGCCACAGATGAGATAAAAATGAAGTGCCTTTCACCTTATTCCGATGAGGAAATTCAGGAAAATTTCAACCTTTTGGCGGAAATCAAAGAGAGAAGAAAATGGTTTCCAAGTTTCTTCCAATTCAGAATAGCTAACAGTTGAGAAGGCAGTTTTCTTACAGCTCATATTATGATGGGCTCTAAATTCTAATAATGGACTGGGCCTTAGGCCCAATCAACAAGCTCATAACATCTATCTATCTATATATCCCAAATGAGAAAATGAGATATCCCAAATCTTTTTTTCTCTCCTTCTTCACTTTAATATTTCTCATCCCTAATCTTTTTCTATAACTCAAATTTTCAGGATTCTTATCGGGAGAAAATGAGATTTTTACTCGAATGAGTACGTTCTATTATAACTCAATTTTTCAGGATTTTTATTGGAAGAAAATGAGTTTTTTTACTTGAATGAGTATTATGAAGTTTATAAATGACATTATATAAATAATAATAATAATAATAATAATAATAATTTCTTTTTTAGCATGTTTATTATTAATATTTTCTGAATATGCATATCATTAATATTAACCAGATATCTTAATTTCTTGAACATATTATTCGTAAAATCAATAGTTTTCAATATTAACATTTAATAAATATCTCTATTTTTTGATATATGTAGCGTATCATTCATATTATTAAATAGTTTAATTTCTTGAAGCATATCATTCCTAGGATCAATCCTAGGAGATAATCAAGAAATTTTTTCTAACTAAATATATCATTCGAGAAATTTTTTCTAACTAAATATATCATTCGTAGAATCAATCCTACCAGATAACCAGGAAATTTTGCTAACTAAATATGTTAATTTGCTAGCTAAATATGTTAATTTCTTCATATATCAAACATATCATGCCGTCATGCGTACAATCAATTCTAAACAAATCCTCAAATTTAAAAAAAAAATCATTCATATTCTATATTTTTATTAAACAAATCCTCAAAAAATTTCATTCATATTCTATATTTTTACTAAACAAATCCTCAGATTTTAAATCATTGATCATTGATATTCTATGATTTTAGTTTCAACATTTTGAGCTATGATGTGAATAAATTGAGTGTTAATCGAATTTGAATTATTAATCTAAACAAACCCTCAAGTTAAAAAAGTCAATTATACTCCAATTTCTTAGGATAATATGATAAACTTTAATAAAATAATTATGCAATGAATGTTTAATGAATCTAAACAAATCCTCAAACTCAAAAAAATTCATTCATATTCTATATTTTTAATTTCAATATTTTCAGTCATGATTTGAATAAATTGAGTATAAATCAAATTTCAAATTCATTCATATTCTATATTTTTAATCTCAATATTTTCAGTCATGATTTGAATACTGAATACTGAATGTGAATATTTCAATATTTCAACCAACTAAATGTCTACAACACAATAATGAATGCGATTGATTGTGATCAAGGAGGAGTGTTCTTTGTGTATGGTTATAGGGGAACTGAGAAAACCTATATTTTGGAAGACATTGTCAGCAGCTATTAGGTCAAAAGGAGAAATTGTTTTGAGTGTCGCTTCAAGTGGTATTGCTTCATTGCTTCTGCCTGGAGGAAGAATTGCACATTCCAAATTCAAAATTCCAATAAAATTGCACATTCTAGATTCAAAATTCCAATAAATCTTCACGAGGACTATATGTAATATCAAACAAGGAAGTGATCTTACCGAGTTGATGGTCAGATGCAAACCGATAATTTGGGATGAAGCACCGATGATGCATAAACATTGTTTCAAGACACTGGATATAACTCTTAGAGACATAATGGCATCTTCAAGATCTGATAGCTCAAATATTCCTTTCGGAGGCAAGATATTGGTTCTTGGAGGAGATTTCAAACAAATTCTACTCGTTCTACCAAAGGGTACCAGACAAGACGTGGTCAACGCAACAATAAATTCTTCGTATTTGTGGACACAATATGCAAAGTGTTGAGACTCACTAAGAATATGAGACTACAAAACCTCGATTCTGAGATGTACAAGTGGATGATTTGAAGAACTTTTCACAATGGATAGCCACCATTGGTGACGGAAGGGTTGGAGGTCCAAATGATGGTGTTGTTGATATTGACATTCCAGATGATATTTTGCTAAATGCTAAACAGTTCCGGAGATCATATTGGTATAATTGTTCAAAGTACTTACCCGGATTTCGGAAAGACTGTGGATGATATGTCATATCTACAAGATCGAGCAATTCTAGCACCCACTCTTGATGTTGTTAACTCAATAAACGAATACATGACGGAAATGAACACTCAACAGGGCAAGTTGTATCTAAGTTTGGACAGTCCTTGCCAATCAGATAGGGGAGCAGATCTATTACAAGACATCCACTCACCAGAATTTCTCAACACAATACGTTGTTCAGGTGCTCCCAATCATCAGCTTAACCTAAAGGTTGGAACCCCAGTTATATTGTTGAGAAATATTGACCATTCACTCGGTTTGTGTAATGTTACGAGAATGGTTATCACAAAACTCGGAGATCATGTTTTGCAGACAAAAATCATGTCCGGAGAAAATGCAGGAGAAACGGTTTTAATACCAAGGATGATACTTACTCCTTCTGATCCAAAATTTCCGTTCAAGTTTCAAAGAAGACAATTCCCAATCCTTGTATCATATGCAATGACCATCAACAAGAGTCAGGGTTAGTCATTAAATCATGTTGGTCTGTATCTTAAGAAATCGGTGTTTAGTCATGGACAGTTGTATGTCGCAATCTCCAGAGTTACAAACCGTAGGGGACTCAAGATTTTAATCTGTGATAAAGACAGTACACAAAGCAACATAACGACAAATGTAGTTTACAAAGAAGTATTCCAAAATTTGTAAACGACAATTTGAACGAATTCTCAGTTCATTGTACTATGCAATTGATTAGCCATTTTATTTTAATTATTCGGTTATTTTGTTTCATTAATCGTCACTTCCATCGAGCTATACTACATAAAAATTAACACTATTATGACATACTGACTACATAACATACACTTCATACTAAGACTCCCGTGTATCACACGGGTACACTGCCAGTTATTAATGAAACATGAAGACTAGTTGGGCTTTAGAAGGACTTTTTTAGCATGAATTTTGAAAATTATATGTTTGTTTTGAGATTTTTTAGGTATTAAGATGCTATTTTCAACATTGTGAATTGTAGAAAAATAGTTGTTTTTTTGTTGGGATTTGTAGGAAATGTAGATGTTTTTATTAGGAATTATAGAAAAGGTTGCAAATCCTTATCGAAACGTGGATTGGATTGAACCCATCTAAAGTCGAATTGACCAAGTCAAGTTCAAACACCCGTTATGAGAGGAGTCAAACAATCCATTATCCATACATACATTTCACAGAAATAAACAAAATTGAGTAGTAAGAAAGAATTCGGAGGGTAAAATTATTGAATAGAGAAAATTGTTAAATTCAATTTTAGTCCATTTAAAAGTCACTGTCCGATTTTCGTCCACCATGGAAGCGGTTTACAATTTTAGTCCAATTAAGCCAAAATTCTTTACTATTTAGTCCATTTTTGTCACTATTTCATCCACCATAGAAGCGGTTTCAATTTTAGTCCAATTAAACCAAAAATGGAGACCAGATAGTGACGATTTTTGGCTTAATTGGATGAAAATTGAAAACGACTTTCATGGTGGACGAAAATTGGACAATGACTTTTTAAATGGACTAAAATTGAATTTTTCCCAATAGAGAAATGATTGATTGAACTACAGGTTAAAAAAGACAATAGATATGGGACAATTCTATACACACCCCAAACAATAGAAATGAGTATGTTTATAGATGTGGTGTGTTTAGTATTGTTTGGGGTGTGTATAGAATTGCCCATAGATATGTGGCAATTAGAGGTTGTAAATTAAATAGGTGGTTCTATATATAGTCAAATATACAACTTTATAATTAGATCACAATTAGTGTGTATTCAATCAATTGTTTCAATTCTTTTTTTTTTTTTCATTGTTAAAAAAGAAGTTAAATAAAAATCAGATGTAATGTCTATGATAGAATAAAAAAGTTAAACTATATATATATATATACCTTCTTAATTAGTTTTATATATATATATATAGAATCTACCAAGGGAAAAAAAAGTATCAACAATGTATATATATGTGAAAACATAAGAAATGAGTGTTACAAACAAACTAAACATAAATTTATTTCTTAGAAGAAATTAAAATATAAACTAAGCCCAACTAATTTCTTGTTTTGTTAACCATAATACGTAAAAAGAAAGACTTGAAAATCTATATCAGTGTGTGGCCAACATTACAACAATATTCTCATTGTCCCCTCAAAAAAAAAAAAAAAAAATATGTGTATTCACTATATACAACATTTGGCAAAATGATCAAGACTTCCTTTGAGATCCATCAGCCACCACCGGAGGCGGCGGCGCGTGGACCTGCATGGCACAGCGTCCACGGCTTCTGCCGCCGGGAATGTAGGTGCATGGGCTGCTCCGGGAGGGGGGCACAGGGCCTCTGGGAAGAGATTGAAGCAGAAGATTATTGCTCATCAGCTCCGCCGCCAACGGCCGCGCCGCCGTGAAACTCAACTCGAAAAATATCAAGTAGGCAGTCAATATAGTTACTGATATATTCGTAGAAGTAGAAGAAGAAGAAGTAGCCATAACTAGAAATGAAATTTTCAGATATAGATTAAAATTTAGGGTTTGGCGTTTAGAAAGGTGGTGAAGTTGATGGATAGAAGAAATAATATGATCGATGGTGTGTGTATATATATATATAGATGTGTATATATATATATATATATATATATGAAGAGAGAGATTCAGATGGGGCGTGTTTGACTTGAGAGCCGCGGTTTGAAGGTTGACAAGTAGAGTGGGATATTAGAAACACGGGATTTTGATTTTTTAATGTTGGTTGCCAAACACTGCTTTCCCAGAAATTGTTTTTGCATGTGTTTCTGTAATAATATATAGCCTAATGTTAGTGTTTTGACTATATCAACTCTACTTTCGTTTATTATATTTTGTGTTATATCTTTTATTTTAAAATTTTAAAATAATCATCATATGACACGTGAATTTGATAACATCATTATTTAACATATGATGTAATAAAATATGATATGTAACACCAAATGAACATTTCTAATTCAAACTCGTACTTTCATTTTAGCTACTACTATATATTTTAGGCAAAATATTTTATATAACTGGTGGATCCATGCAATCGGATCGACCCACCCCACGAGCCTCTGACGTGCGTTTTTACACGCCCCAACGCGCTCTCACGTGCCCCCATGCGTCTGCAGGTGGGTGCGCTCAAACCCACCAAGATTCGTTCAGGCAGTCATACCCTCATGTTATGTTAGGGTTACATTCATGTTATGTTAGTGTTAACATGTTATGTTAGGGTTACATTCATGTTATGTTAGTGTTAACAAACACTAACATAACATGAATGTAACCCTAACATAACATGAGGGTCACTCTGACATAACATGAGGGTATGATTAACATTGTTTTTTATATTCATGTTATGTTAATGTTACTTTCATATTATGTTAGTGTTACCTTCAGGCTTCATGTTATATTAGTATTACATACATGTTATTTTAGTTCAGTGGTTTTAAACTAAGGATATGAAATTTGGAGATGGGATCACATTAACATAACGCGAAGGTAACCCTAACATAACACGAAGGTAACACTAACATAACGTGAATGTAACGACCAAAACACACGAAAGAGACGCGGGTTGGGCAGGCCAGTCCAGCCCGCGCGCGGCCCTGAGATCCGTGCAACTGGTGCACGGGAAAGTAACTCTATATTTTATTTCACTTGTGTTAAAACTTAAAATAGTATTCAATTTATAAATATCTTGATTTCACAAGGACAAAGATTTTTGTGGGAGAATCATGCTATCTTTTCTACTATGACGTTTGAAAACCACATCAATTAATAAATGGGAATACATTATTAAGTAGTAAGACTAGTTATTTGCAGTGAAAAAGGTATACACAACACATTGGAATTGTTTGACTTTGGAAAAGCAAAAAGGCATTACATGATAACACCTTTTCCTTTGGCCAAGTGTGAAATAGCAGGGTCAACATGAATAAACATCACTTCCTACTAATATGTTCATCATTTTCAATTACTATAATTATAATATATGGTATATACACACTAATATTGTTGTTAAATGTAATATACAAGTTCGTTTTTTAATCAAGTTATTTAAGCAAGAAAAGATTGTTGTAGAGCAAGACCTCAACTTATTAGGAAATATTTCACAAACTACATTGTGGCAGAGAGAGAGAGAGAGAGAGAGAGAATAATATTTATTTGGTTCTATGGTATTTGAGGACATTTTAAGTAAAATATATTATGAGTTGAACCGTTTAATGAAATTAAATCCGTTTGACATTCAAATTTCAAAGAAAGTTGGTACAAAAGGTTTGGCACTGAAAAGTAGAGAATTAAGAATCAAATATGTGTGAAAGAAAAGTGAGAAGTCCAAACCACATATCTAACAATCCCAAAAAATTCGACCAAAAATAAAAAGTAGACTTCATTACCCTGCTGAAAAGTGTAACACGACTAACAAAATCCAGATTATTCAAATTAAGACTGGAATTCACAATGTATTTCTTTGAAATATGATTTACAGTGTAAAAATGGTTTTCCTATCCCTAATCATAAAACATAACGCCAAATGTAATATAGAATCCGATCAGACAGTTAGAGTTCGATCGAAGAATGTGCAACTGTACCCCTAGGCCTTAATGTTATGTTGAGGTATGGATGCAAATACACTTAAATCGGTAGTTAAATCGGAGTATCGGATGCTAAGCGATGTCTCCATCTTGAAATAATTGCACACACGCTACTCATAGCGGTGAAACCTTTTTTTCCCAGAAAACTTATCTCAAAAATGTGGTGAGGAAGAGCCTTGGATTTCCAGGTATGAATTAATGAGGAAACGAGCATGGCTGCTAGTCCGAGTCTTCAATTTCCAAGTCAGGAAATCTACGGAAACGAGCAAAGGGGCGGAAGTATGATGTTTCCTTGTCATGTGGAATCACTGACCTCCTTTTCTTTTGGGTAAATCCTTGCTCGTAACTTTCATCAGATAAGAGTCCCATGCTACTTTGTTTCTTACTACAGCTACTCTCTTGAGCGAACCTGCACAATCAGCAGAATTACAGAACGTAAGGGTTCATGTTGTGTGGAGGCAATGAACCATCACTAGTTTATGTATCTTGTAAATTTTGAATCATCAAAAAATGTATACATATTGTCATATTCCTACAATGAACTTTATCAATCTGATTCCAATAAGGAAGTTGTTTATATCTAATTTGGAGGGGCAGGTTCATGAGAGGTCAGCTGCATTTTCTTGTATAGGTCAGTAATGCAAATCTCACAAAGAATTTTGCATGTAATGGCATATTGTCTATGCATAAACTTTCCTAGCAGTTTAACTTACGATGAACATTCAGGAAGAGTTAACATCTTCAATAAGGAACAAAACCGCAAAACTCCCATGATGAGTTTAGTATGATCTTGATTGAAGAATAGGATCATTTTTAGTACATAATGAACAAAGTGTCACTCATACATGTATATTACGACTGAGGACTTCCTTCAGCAGCCAACCATTAACAAATCTCTTAAGATGGAATCATGGTAAACCAAAGAGATTACCACTTCATAAACCTTAATGATAGAGAGAATCATTATAGAGACAGAAAACTTACTGTTCGCGAATGACCTTGAATGCTTCTTTTGTTGCATAAGGTAAACCAGTCTTTGGATCACGATAACTGCATTGTACCACAGAGAAAACACATCCTTTTTAATAAGAAATGTAAATTTCCTTGATCAAAGATACAAACATAACTACACTGACATAGGCCAAATAACATCAAACACGAACATCATATTGAACTTACCCACTCAAGCTAGTCCACCAACAGGATTGTAATGGATCACTAGATGTTTATTATACTGAGAATAATTTAATACCTTAAAAAGGATACACAGGGTAAATGAGGAGTAAGAACGCAACACTCATTATGAATTAAGATTTAATAAATTATAATGAGTACAAGACCACAATACTTCATACTTGTTGTAATGTTCTAAAATTGATATGATTATAGTTCAAAGTGGTCTTTTTCTCTTTATTATTCTATCACATGTGTAATTCTTTAAGATCAATGGGTGCTCTTATGGCTGTTATAGGTTGATGGAACCACATTATATCTTTCTGTGCATCCTTTCTTCAACTCTACTCAATCCAAGTGTTGCAACACTGCAATATCTTGAATTTGAGGCAGAAAAATGATTCATTTCTTTAGCTTTTAAGAATACATGAAGAAAACTTGTAGACCAACACTTAGGGCAGTTATTTGTTAATTTGAATAATAAATATTTTCTATTTTTCCATAAAATCCAATTAAACCTAAAAAAGGTTTTAAAATATCTATGACATCAAAAAAAGAAAATTATTTGAACATGCTTATATTGATTTCATGTTCCTCCTTATTTCCCTTAGATCCCACCAAGTGAAGTGTATAAGAAACAAGAACCTAACAAAATGTATACAGACTCTCCATCCACAGCAGTTAAGGCCCAGGACAATAAAACAATGGTGCTCATAACATGTCATGTCGGTCATGCAAAAAGCTCACTATGTTTGTTCATATCACTTGAGAACTGAATATGAAACCATATATTGTGTTCTTATATTATGCTAAACTTGACTACATTATCTCATACGCTGCACTAATTAACATGGGCAAACAAATAAATCCATGCATAGTTGTATCCCTAAAAATGTTAGAATATAGTGATAACACACATTTAGAATTTAAGTTTCTCAAACCTGTAAACCAGTTCATTAAGAAATTAAGTTCTGCCTGAAGAACCTAATTTGTAAGCCCTTACCATCGTGACAACATATAATGCAACTTTAACTTTAAAATTACAAGACATTTCAATTATCAAAACTTACAGTGCTGGCAATCCAGTAACCGCACAAACTGCCTTCTCTGGATCTAGAAATATGTTATACTTGAAATCAGTCGATACCAAGAAGCAAATAACATATGATGAGGGAATTTTTTTGCAAATTTAATGTAACTGTAAATGGTGAATGGCAAGCATATGTATCAAAATGAATTATAGAGAGCTCATCATCTACGGCTACACTTCCAATGCCTTGTGAAGATTGGAGATGCATGAATCACCAGCTAATTAAAGCTTACAAAGATTTTCGTAGACTGGACCATGGAGCTAAATTAGAATTTCATGGACTTTCGACACGTGGAGAAAGCAGTAACAAAAGGACTATGGGGTTTAGCAGGACTATGGTTTTCAACTTTGATGGAAATTCAAAATTTAGGTGCATATAACAAAAGGAAAAGAAATCTGCTTCATTTATTTTGTAACGCAGATAATAAGCAGTAAATAAGTTGGTTTTAAAGAACTGAAGTTTCAGTTATATGGTAGCAACATATGGCTGAATGATATGGAATTTAATGGTAGCCTTTATTTCTAGAAAATCAAGCTCACAGTCAGATGTGGCTGCAACTGTACAATGCATGTATAGCTGTGCTTTTGAAAAAGTTGTTTAAAATCATAGATGACCAACAAGTACTTATGCATCAATCAATAAAAAGCAGCATGCCTAAAGATCAACTCAGAGGGTGAACTGAGTCAGGAATGTGTGCTAACATTTAGCAATGGTGACTGCAAACCAAAACATTTTACTTACATGGAGTGGATGAGGTTGAGAGCTTAGACTCAAATGATGCTCCATTCAAGAAACTTAGATATGAATAACCTGTAACAAATAATGTTTACATCACATATCTATCATAAAAAATGAGAAATAAAATAGGAATTTATTATAATTAGAATCCAATGTAAACATTTTTAAACAGGCGTTTGAAAAGAGTGATCTTTCAAGATGTTCAGAAAGGCAGACAGATAGCTTACCACTTTTAGAAAGATATCGTATTTGTGGACCACTGTAAACTGCTTTATGCACAATAGCTCTTTTCTTAACTTCTTCTTCTCTTGCTAACACCTTTTCCAAATTTCTCAAGTTCATAATCTCTGTCACCGGGTTGCAATTGAATAATAAACATACCGAACTTTATAACAAGATAAAGAAATATTACAAGAGGAGCGTCATGATAAGAACCTGTTTGAGCAGGCTTCCAGAAGCATCTCTTCTTGGGTCATCTTCTTCTCCTCACCTTCTTTTTTCCTTTTTATTGGCTGAATATTGAAAATGCAATGACCAATATAACATAATTATAGAAATAATTAAATGGACATTCAACAACTTAAGAGTAAAGCATAATGTAACAAAAAGGCATCAGTGCACGGTTTCCATGCCCTAGTCGCTTCCTAACAAGTCTGTACAAATTAAAAATATAACGGTGGATATAGTGATATATAACTGCATAACTTTCTCAATAAGATCTCAAAACAGTAACCACTTGTATCTTGGCACGCTAAATAGATTGAGCCTATAAAAAGGGATGATAGCTTGGAAAATGTAACAAGAAATGAAGGGGTTTCCAATGCCAGTCATTCTTGAGCATGTCAACAGATATTCCAGACACTCATGATTGGTCCATGAATAAATTTGGCACATGAGCTACTGGAATCATTAAGTTAGCACTAGATGATTACTTCATTTCCCCCATGACTTTCTTAACCTTCTGATATTGTTTCTCTTCTGAGCTATTCAGTCAGATGTGCTTTAAACTAGATTAAATTCAAGCCGCTCTTGCCTACCCATATAGAAGCAAAATGTGATATATGCAGTTACCCTCTGAAAAACTGGTCAAATTAGATCTCATGCTTCCCATCTAAACTAGTTCAAAATGCAACAATATTTTTCTCTTTTCAGAAAATAAAGAGTAATCATCACTTCACCATACCTTCATTGTAGCTTGCAGTGCTGCTCGTATTGCATCTCTTTCAGCTTGCCTGATAATTACAGAAGTTCTGGTTGATTTTCTAACTATTTTTTCTCCTTCAGCATCATCAGGGACATCATGATGCTCTGGAGGAGTCTCCTCCTCCTGAGTTTTCTCATCTTGAGGTGCACTTTCTGACTTAGAAATCACCTTGTTTTTCTTCTTCTTTTGTGGTGCCTTTCCTGGATATATTAGTTTCTTCCTTGTCCTTGTTCTGTTCCAAAAGGAAAAGGCAAACATAAGTTTATGATAAAAATTTAAAAAAAAAAAGTTATATCCAATTGAGCAAGAGAAAGTCAAACCTCTCATCGGGTTCCTTTTCTGCTTCTTCATCTGCCTCTGGCTCCTGATAGCAAAGTAAAGAAGTCAAAGGATGAGAGGATGAGACAGCAAATGTTCATGAAAACACAAACTTACATCTTCATCAAAGTCACTATCAAAAACATCTGCAACTTCTCCTTCTGCCTCATATTCTACGTCATTCTCTTCCTGAAAATATGTGGATGAAAACACTGTTATCCTGGAGAAAGATGTTAAGACACCATTCCATCTTCTGAAACCAAAAACCTTTGATAGTCCAACGTTTGGGAAACTATATTGCAAATGCATCAAGTTGATGAAATAATATTTGTATTTTGTACCACGTCTTAATTCTGGAAACGCTGTACCCAGTGACGTCACCTGGTCTTCATATCACCACACATTTACACACACCCACACACTTACACACACCCATCCATACACACACATGCATTTGAATGTTTTAACAACACACCTGATGCAAATCACTAGGTGTAGCATCTCTAGGCATCCTCATTATACAGAATCACAGGATGAGTTGGTCAAAAACATATATGCTAGTACGAAAAATCTTCTAGAATCTTCCACCATTAACAAACTGTGTTCTCTATCTTCCATTTGATTCGGCCATCAACTTAGCAATAATCTAAGAAGGACTTGCCCTTGTCTACAATTTCTGGAAGACAGTTCTGATTTTAGATATCTCACATCATTGTAAAACCCCCTAGGTAATATAAGTTCAAAACCCCATGATAATCCTTTTCAAAATTTCAAATGGTCAATTTACCACCACAAATAGAAACAGTACCTCTTTCAAAGCATCTTGATTCCAGAAAAGCTCATCTTCCTCTAGCTCCTCATCAAGCAACTTTGTCATCCTATTACACAATTTAGTTTCATAATAGCATATATAAGAATATACACAAAATAATTAGCCCATACCGTTTGCCCCTGGTGGCCCGAGTGGTACGATCAAGCGGCACATGCTGCTGCCCCTCTCCTTTGCTAGGCTCCATGGATAAATCTCTCACAAAAGCACCAAAATTTCTATCTATTTCAGAAAATGAAAAGCGACGACCACTATCCAATTTTGTCGAACAATACTGCCTTGTTTACTTGTGTTACACATAACTATCAATCCAGCATATACTTCGATTGAACCGCATGGCAAGCACACCTGGTAGGATGATTACATTGCTGATTAGGACAAAAAGACTAGATTTCCCTTCGTTGACAGTGAAAGAAGAAGACAACATCAACGAGAAACAAAAACCCATCCTCCAAAGCAATTAAACTATCCATGAATTCCAGAATTTAAATCAAATTCCACAAGCCAACTGAAGAGAATTAAATTAAATTAAAGAGCAAGGGAGGAAGATTAAGGCACGAGGTACCTCTGGTTAAGAGTTGGAAGAGAATTTCAGGAAATTGAATGAGAATTCGAAAGGGTTTCTTGTTTTTCCTCAAGAATTAACCATTTCCATCTCTCAAACACACATTTGTGTGTGTACTGTTCCATTTCTGCCTTTCTGGGAATTTTTTTATACATAGGGCCAAAATAGGTAATTTAAGGCCTCACCAATATTATACTTTTTGGAATTGGAATTATTAGATTATCAAGATTAAATATTTAGTATTTGATATAACTTTTCATAAATATAATGATAGAGTCATATCATCCCAATTATGCTTGATATTCTTTTTCCATCTAACACAATTATTTCTATACATCAATTACATGGGTCATGGGTCATATGACCCGGAGGTGATTTTCACGCCTAAAACGCGCTCGAACGCGCCCCACGCTGACATGCACCCCCAAATCGCGCACAAACCCTAATTTCACTCCATGATCTTTTAGTTATGTCCGCCTAACCTTTTCATTATGTTTACATAACCTTTATGGTATATTCGCATAACCTTTCTATCCTGATGGTTTAATATTTTACAGAGTAAGATAAATATATATTACCTTTTAAACCTTTATGTTATAATAACTTAACCTTAACGTTATAATAATTTAACTTTTATATTATAATAATATAACTTTTATATTTTTCACAGGTTATGATAGTTGTATATAAAGGTTATATCAATATAACATAAATGTTAAGTTATAAGAATATTAAAGTTTTCAATTATATTATATGATTGAAATAATTCTAAGTATATAATTTTAAGGTTTTAACACACTGTAAACCTTTAAGTTGTAATAATGCAACATTTACGCATAATAATATTAACCTTTAATGTTATATTAACACAACATTTATGTTATTCTTTAAGTAAATAAAGCTTATGATATTTATATATAAAAGTTAAATCAACATAACATAAAGGTTAAATTATCACAACATAAAGGTTTTCAGCTATATTATCTTACATTTTATATTGAAAAAAGTCTTAGTATATTAACTTAAAGATTATGATATTTGTACAAAAAGGTTATAGTCATATAACATAAAGGTTATACTCGTATAACATAAAAGTTACTGCATAAATTAAAAATTAAATAATTAAATAAATGGGCACAGATCCACAGTCAAATCCAGCCCGACCTGATCCCATGGGCGCTCAGTTGCATGATCCATGCAACTGGTGCACAAGAACAATACTTTACATCTAAATATGAAGTCAACTTGTCAACCTCATTCTAGTTCTGTCTCTGCAAGAAAATTTGTCATCTTCAATTTGTGATGTTTCTAACACATACAATACAAAGTGATTACAAACTCGTTTTCACTATGAATGTTGGATTGATCCATCTCAAATCTGTAAATGATTTGACTAGAATTTCGTGGTGGTAACCTAGTGTAGGACATCCTTAATTTTCATGAAGGTATTCGATCACTAGCCATTTACAAGCTATAATCAAATGTTATACAAAACGGTTTGAATGCTAACCACTATGCTTTTACAACAGAAAAGAAAGGAAGCACTTCCTGATTTAAGACAACACTATGAAACCAACAAGTTTTTATTTACTTACACAAGCAGGACAATGTCAACTTCTTTTCTTCAAAATACAAGAATGTTTGTTGCTCGATCAAAATTTGGATGATGCCACTCCACCTATTCGATTTTGAAGACTAGTCTAGTTTATCGCATCAAGCAATGAACCGAATCTTGGCCCCAAATGAGCCCCGAAACTGCTTCCACCTCGATCATTCAAAGAGATCAAGAGTTCTTTATAAAGTTAATGCTCCAGGTTCTCATTTGTCTTCAAGATCACGGATACTCAGGTCAATAGGGGTAACAAGTATCTGATATGGAAAAAAAGAGAGATAAATTAAGAAAAGAGGGATAATAGTAGTTATATGGTGTAACATAACACAATCCACAATAACAAACCATCGAAATATATTTAGCATTGATCTTATTTCATCCAACCACCAATAGAGGTGCATTCAAGTGGAAAACAATGAGAAAGGAAACTATGTATCAACAATATGAAAATGCTGAGACTGGGAAGAACCCTGAATGTGTCAAGAGAAAACTAAAGAACAGAACAATTGCAGGGACATCAATTTAGGATTCAGGAAAACTGCATACCTTGCAATCACTAAACAATAATAGCTTTATCTTGAGAGCCACCCGTTTCCACGTGAGAGGCAACCAATAAATCTAATTTTATCAACCAAAGTGCAATTGCAGAATATGTTTGCGGCGTGGTAGAGAAGTTGGAAATTATTTCCTCTGAGGCGAAATAGGAATCCGAAACATTGTTCTGATAAAACCAGTCTTCATTGATGGCATTCATCAAGTCAGCCAGGACCTAGAACATACACAGAAAGGGGAAAATTACTTCTACAAATCTAACGATCTACCAGAAAGAAAACAATGATAGAAGCAATCTCCATTACCTGTAAAAACTCTCTCAAACTGGAAACTCGACGCAGCCTGTTGACCCACAGGTTATGAGAAGATTTTTTCCAAGAGCCAAACAAGGCATCTTCAGGAATAGCTGACTGCAAGAAGATAAATCAAAGTTCAAATATTCATCTAAGATACTGGTTTTCAGTGTGCCTAAAGTACAACGTAGAACAAGTCATGAAGATATAACATTAGAGCTATGGCAGTGCACCTCAATCGCATAGATTGCAGCTTTGAGCGCCTGCAATTGGGAAGTAAGAATTCTTTGCTTTCGGCATTTATTAACACCAATATTTGACCGACAAATTGCTGAGTGAACAGCATATTTTTCCTCTAGATCAAAATCAAGCTCAAATGTGGTATGGCAGATTCTACAATGTTTTTCGTCTCTCCAATAAAGGTCCTGACATTGATCGCATCTTCTAAGCGAGTCCAGATAAGACTTCTTTCCATTTTTAACTGTGTTGAGTTCAGAGTAAAATGACTTCCATATCCATGTAGCAAAAACTTGGGAATTGTCAGATTTTTCTGCCACCTTTTCTCCTTGTTTCCCAACTCCAACAGCTTTAGCACTAATAGAATTAGGATTTTCACTTTGCATTTCACTCAGATTCAATCGGTTGTCAACGTCAGACACTGGCGAGGAACTTTCTTCCCTAGAAGTATTTAATTCAGATTGATATGACTGGGTGGGTTGCCTGTTTTCAATATCATTTGGTGTATTGGACATCATTCCACTCAGAATTGCTTCTCGTTTTTCCAAGGATTCTAGAAGACGAGCCTCACGGGCACCCCTACGGTCCAGAGAGGACAATAGAGAATCCAAAGCCTACAAAAGAGTATGGTGGAAAATAAATACCATGCACATAGCATGAGTTAGATGTATTCAAGGAAAGAGTCTTAAAACTGACCTCTTTAGTATCAATCATCTCCCAGTGGCCATCTTCTGAAGATTCAAAGTAAATCCTCCTGTGTCCAGGATCCAGTTCATCACAAGGGCCCAAAAATAACCAGTATCTATTGTACCTACGATCAGAACCCAGAAAGATAGACTGCATAGGATGTAAAAGGTCCTCGACTTCCATTTGTTTTGCAATCTTTTTCATGTTAATGTGCTTCTCTTCCTCATCAATCTTTGACATGATAACCAAAGAATCAATTGGTTCCGGTGTCATGTCACATCTGCTAGATGTCTGCCCACCACAGCTTTCTAATATCCCAATTGAGTTACATTGTTTCACCATTGACCTTTTAATTTTAGCACCAGAACCATGATGATTGGTTCCGGGAAGACATTCTGCAATTGATGTCAAAGGGTCCTGGAGAATAAGCAGGATATTTGCATTAAAATATCAGTAGCCATAAAATATCTAACAAAGCCAATTTTTTGATAACATATTAGATGCTAGAATGATCGGTTTATAAGAACATACAGCAGGTCAATGTTATACTACCTACACAGATCAGATCAGAACATAAACAGTGCGGAAATTTACCAGAATATATATTGATACTAGTAAAAGAAAAAAAAAATGGAAAAAGAGAAGAGATGTCCTAAAAATATTTCCTATCTTAGTTTACATTAGTTTATATCTCAGCATGTCATTACACATATGGGTTTCAGAAGCCTGCCTTATGAGGAGATAACTCGGTCCAGACAGGGATAGGATGCTCCAAGCTATCACCCTAAGGATATGACTTCTCAGATAAAGCATATAAATTTCCAGATGATCAAACATTGACAGATATCATTTAAGCACATTAATCTAAGCCTGATTGTGTGTGTGTGTGAGAGAGAGAGAGAGAGAGAGAGAGAGAATAATTCCAACATTTTCCTGTAAAAGTTGACTGTTGAGAGCAAACTTAAGAAGTTAAATTAACTACAACCTTATTTTACGACCAAAATGCTGATGAGCTGACTTCCAGAATGGAAAGGATTATAAAAGTATCATTCAACAGTTAAAGCACTATCTTAGAATACAAATGAAGATGATGATGATGATGACATACAACAATCACTAGAAGACATGCACAACTGTTCTGAAGACAAGGATGCACAAACAAATGACTGAGCAGAAAAATGAACATAATAAAGATCACAGGCAACAATCGTTGTAAGACATACCAGAGCTATTTCATATACAAGGATTCACAAAAAATAACTGAAAAAACATTGCAAGTCCACCCAACAGGACATAAAAGCTGAATCTGACTGTCATTACTTCCACATGGATTGGGTACCTATATATGTTTATCGTATTTCAGAACTATCAACTTACATCTCAAACAATCATTTTCCAGGACATTATCATTTTTAAAATACTTATTTCCAGTTAATTTTGATTCTTATGTTTCATTTCCAAGAAAATTAAGCATTTCTAGTTTTGATTTTAGATGAAATGCACATAATTTACCAACTAGAGAAAGTGCATTTCACAAAACCCAACAAAAACCCATATATTCACACACTTGTACAGATATTAAATCATGTATCAGTTAGATATCATAGCATCAGCGACTCATAAGCAGCATATAAGAGACTTGAATAGGAGGAATAAGCAATCCCTCTGATGGACCTTAATTATGCAAGGTATATCAAGGAAAAAAGGGGTTAAGATGACAATAAGACATAATACCTCCATCCTGATACTGGATCCAGCATGCAGTAGATCAATCAATGTGGCTAAGGCTATGAGCTTCTCTTCAATGCTTAAGTCAGAATAATCACCCTCCATCAATCCTAACAACCATGATTCTCCTGGATGGCTCTCATCAATTTCATTGTACACTGGTAGAATATTACTGTTAGTTTTATCAACAACAGTGAGGGAAAGACCAGAATCTCTGGAATCATATTCAGAGTCATTTGCATCATTTCCACCAGTAACTTCAGAAATATCATCGCCGCTCCCAAGGTCGTCAGAATCAGATGGATAATCTTCAAATCCTTTATCTGCAGCATGGATTCTTAGACGATATCCAGACAACGAAATCCTTTCAAACAGTGTTATATCACCGGAAAGAGCTGAGATGATCAAATTCTCTAGGTCGTGAGCTGTATCTGCTAGGTTTAACTCAACAATCTTCATGGAAAAAAAGAAAGCTTCTCTAAGTTAAAGCTAAGAATTAAAGATGATGATATTTGATTTTTCTACAATAAATGTTCCCTAAAAATTGACAAAGAAAGATACAAACTTACTGATGAAGATTTTGCCAACTCTGAGACTTCCATTCCACTATTTCCTTGGGTCAACAAAATACTGAATAGTTTTCCCTTCAATGTATCAGGACATAAGCCATACTTATCCATGAGATCAACTTCCTGGCCAAAAAAAAAAAAAGCACAAGATTAAGAAGTAATTCTTCAAGTAATCTGATGATATGAACTCTTGCATCATGTAACAAGACTTTTACAAACAGTCAGCCGGGTATCTGATTACAAAATATAAAATCTACACAACCGACATGCAAGGGACAAAAGTGCTTTAACGTATACATGCATTCACAGTAAGCATTAGACTCCCTGCCTCTTCAATGCTGCCCCTATTTGTACATATGTCTAATATTTGACAGTTGAAAACTGAAACAGAATGAGGGGATGACAAATCATACACGAAATATTATGATGGAACAAAACCATAAAGCAAGAATGAGAGACAATCCCCGCAAAAGAGAAGATGAAAATGATGTTTATCAGGAAATTATATACCTTGTTGCAAGCAGCTTTTCCTGTCATTTCAATCTTAGAACCAAAACCAGCAGCAACGAATACCTGACGTAATATCTCAGTCCATGTCAGGAGGTTCAATGACTTCTGCCAGAACTTTAGAATAAACCCACAATGTTCAAGCTGTGAAATAAAATTAGGTCAACATAGCAATTAAAATTTAAGTCCAAGGCATAAATATTATTTTTAGGTGATCAATGACCAATTGTATTCATATTACTAAGTAAATTACAATAGACAAGGCAAATACTGAAAGACTATCTTCAAAATTTAGAGATCACTACCAGCATGACGAAGGCAAGAATTTCTCTATTTTTTTTGTCAAATGTAGCATCCTTACAAGTAGATATGTGTTTACAGATAAATATATGCACGCACAGTCATATAAATAACTGAAAACCGCTTGGTCTGGGATAATATTTGTTATTGACAATGAGCTGAGGTTTGGCATTTGTACCAAATGATCTATCAAATAAATTAGGCAACAGCGCACAAACTCAAACTTATTGAAACCAAAAATATTATAACATTATCTACTGAGTTTCAGTCTATGACTAACAGAAACCAATCAAATCAAAACTGCAGGAACAAATGACACTTTTTTAACACCAACAGAGTTGGGGTTTAGCCGAGGATTCTCAATGGTGTCCAATGCCATTAGAGAAAAGTAATGGTAATTTAGGAATTTTGAGAGCATGTAAAAGATTGAAGCTGTTTGGTGCTCCACAATCTTAAAAAAACTGGCAAAGTGACATTAGTTTGCCATGTAATCTCATTGATATATACCCTATCTACATGGATCCCAAACTTCATCAATTGTTTACAACAGACTCATAAGAGCTACAAACTGTTTCAGTTAATCTCATACTCACGATAAATTTTAAATAAATAAAGATAACATCCAAAATGATGTATTGGTAATGATCAAGGGCAGGTCTTCTCTTAATAAATCTAAGGAGTTGATGTGTTGTCATAACCAATGGAAACTTGAGATGATTAAATAAGAAGTTCTCCAAGTACTATTTAGCACACCCGATCTGATAAGAAGGGTCCTTCCAATTCAATTAATGAAATGAAGTGCAACAAAAGAAAAAAAAATTAAAGAATAAAATAAAATACATCCACTTTGACTATATATTGCTTTAAACATACTCACCGAATGAAGCAATCCCAAAAACTTGCCACTTTTGCTGGCATGAGACGAAAATCCTCTGGTCAGCTCCTTGTCAATATCTGACAAAAGCAGTTTGAGAAGGGCCATATGCACTTGACCAAGCAACAATGAGTCCTAGAGACCAGAAAGAAAGAGGATGAAAACCCAGAAATATAAAACAGAAGGGTCTATTGACTTAACAGGCTATATTTTATAAAATACATATAATACTGTGAGGATCTCAGCTTACCTTATCATGAAATGCTTGCACAAACTCATCAAAGGTGAATGAATATATACTGATTGTTACAGCATATGTACAAAGAAAGTGGAACACCTTCAACCAGAAAAAGGAGAAAATGAGAAAAACTCACATGATTTGTAGTATTTTAGGATGTCATGTGATCAACATAAAAATGTGGAAATGACTGACTAAAAGAAACTGGAAGCTTGATCATTAAATAGAAAAGGAATAACACACGGACGTTGATTTAATCTTAGGATCTCTATCCATAAAATGATATGTATATACACATAAATGGAGATAGTCAGAAGGTATAAAGAACTATACAAGCATATAATATGAGATGGTAAAATCTGATATAAAAAGCATACATAGTTCATCCATCCCATTTAAAAATGTCCACCTAAACCAGACAAAAAAATTAGATAAAAATGGAAAAGTGGAAGTTTCGTGAATCTATTCTAAAGTAGTTATTGGAAATAAGTGGTCATCATTACTTTAAGCAAGACGGAATACTTGAATAAAAGAATAAGGCGCATCCATAATTTGAGAAAACAATAGGAACTGAGGAGGTGAGGCAACAAGGTCATCAAAAATATTCTTGGATTATCTGGTCCAGTAAGAGTATGAATAGGAAAAAGGGAAAAAAATATAAAAATATAAAAATATCATTTTCTGATTATTGAGAAAGTGAGAATCTGAATTCAATTCATCTGCATCAAGTCAACTAGAACACATAATCATATCAGAAAGACTAATTGGAATACCTTAAAAAGTTTGTTTACTAGTTCTGGCAAGGAAGCCCAAGGTTGCATTGACAATGGTAGCTTCATTGAGACTGAATTTGGAGGGAACTTGGCAAGCAAGTCTATGAAAATACAGAAAATCATTGAAAGAATTAGATAAAACATGCACACATGCTGCAGGCCAGCCAACTAATTTATCTGCAAAGATTATGATTTATACAGATTACTTCAAGGCAGAGAAAACATTAAAATTACAAACCTTTGCAAAGGGAACAACCATGTGAACCAGTGGTTGGAAAATGAGCAGAACACGACAACGGATTCGGTCCTGCTTGTAAATCTCTTAGCTCCAACTCCTCATCATCCAATAACATTGCAAATTCCGTGTTTTCTATACATTTCGCATCTTCAAGAGCAAGTTCACATTTTTCTTTGTGAATCTTATTCTGCTTTTGAATTTTCTGGCTTTCCACCTGCAATTATAGCATGTCAAGTAAAGCAATAACTCCATGGCAGACCAAATAATTCCTAGCAAATGAAATAGATAAAGGAAAATTTACCTTTCTACTCCTCAGGGAAGTTTTCCTCTTAGCTTGTTCCTTGTTTGCCAACTTTTTCTACACAATGAATAACTAAATTTAGATTCCTATTTTAAATAACTGAAACTATCGCATTTGATAGAAGAGCAGTTGTAATATTTATTCGACTAGCTTTATTGAAACAAGAAAAGACATTTGATTGTCACAGGATAACTGAAAGGAGGATTAGAAGGCAAACCAGAATAGATTCCCGTGGTTGTACTTTTTTCTTCTTCTTTTGAATAATGCTCTCACCGCTGCAAGCAAGATATGGAAAATCTCTTGCATCAGGATTAGTACCTTGCAAAACCGTCATCAAACCTTTTCCAATGCCATATTTTTTGCTTGAAGCTCCCAATAGAGTCATTAAACCTTTGCCCATGCCATATTTCTTTACAGGAGCACCATTTGCAGTCATTGGGCCTTTCCCAATGCCGTGCCTAGGTGCAGGTGAACTGTTCTCACAACATTCTGGATAGTCCACAATGATATGCATGGAAACCTAAAATGTAACAAAAGGTGAGAGAAAATAGAAGGTACAACTGTTCCATGCTATATCCCCCACCCATAAACCTCAAAAAAAAAAAAAGAAAAAAAAGGAAAAAAGTAGAAGAAACAGACACAATTAGATTATGAGTTCAATACCTTTCTTCTTTTATGTGTATGCCGTTTCTCTTCATGATGAGGCCTTCTGGGATCTGGTCATCAGAGTCCACAATCACAAGAAAGATTTTGACATAATTTAAAAAACTTATTTATTAACATAAAGAGAGATGAATACGTGTCCAGCACATTTGAGCTAGCTGTCACTGTTTTTGCACTTCCCTGTTTTTAATTTTAATTATTCTTCTATTCACTTTTTTGTGAGGAACAGAATATAGGGGGGAGGCCTAAGAATTGCAAAATTGCATAAGCTAGTCTTTTGAACTGATGGGCAAAATGCTGGAACTACAGTGAGAGACCACAGGTAGATGTCATGAATTCAGAAATCCAAACTGGTGTCATTCAGCTTCTGACCTAGGAGCAGGCCCTCTAAGAAGTTCAGAATGCAGTACCAATTCAGTACTACATGACACTTCCAACTCAAAATCCTAATGATACAGTTAATCTGGTTCCATAACTTGAAAGCCATTTGGTTAGGAAATCCATACAACATAATGGCTAAAGGCCTCACAACGACAATTGTTGTTTTTAGAAAGTAGGATCAGCTAGCATGACAGATAAAATCGAGTAGGTAATAATGTCAGTTAAAAGTTGAAAAACAGCAAGTTTGGTCCAAAACAAGCATTCATGTCTCAACACAATTGATCAACTTATCGGTCTAGGGACCCTTAGATAAGAAACAACAAAGCATACAGAAATTACTACATCTCACCCCACAGCTTCTGAATCAAAAATCAGCACATGCTAAGAGAAGAGCATAGCATTAAAATTTCGTAGCCAATTAAAACATAAACTACTAAAGGCCATCATACGATGCAAAAACACTTGTTTAGCCCAATTTAAAAATTCAGTGGCCTGATAAGCGATTAATTCTTTATCAGAAGCAAACAGTCTTTACTGAATAATTACTGCATCATATTCATGTGTTAGTTGCGACTACCCTGTGCTAAGTTCTCCACCCAACAAAAGTAAAAATTAATGTCCCTATCAAACTCCTTAGTTTCCGAATAATTCCACTTCGACTACAATTAACAAGCATTTGAATCACTAAACAACTAACATTTCAATTACCATTTCAAACGAACGCGAAATCCACCAAAGAAATTCGAACTCAATCTACCTCCGGATAAACAAAAGCAGAACACATTTCAACTACTTACCACTCTGAAAAGCATTCGAAGGAAGGGAATCGAACTGATCACCAAGCGGTGGGCCATCCTTCCTGAAAATTTTGGTGAAAATGTGCTCCGGCGTGTACAGAACCTCCTGAAGGCGCAGCATGAAATCTCTATCATTCATGAAGAGCTGCTGATTATGCTTACTCTTCTTCTTTCGACCGCCATATTTGCTCTTGGAGTCACGAACTCCTTGGGGATTCATCCCATCTTCAAACTGCTGATTACACCTTTGCTGATTGCTACATCGCTTTTTATAGGCCATGATTAAATTCAGTCGAATTCAATTGAGCTTAATCAGCCATGGGAGGAGTGATGGTGAAGGATAATAGCTCAGTCTCTCTCTCCTCTCTCTCTCTCTCCTCACTGTTCTTCTAACCTGGAAATGGAAGGCAGGGTTTTAACAAGTAGGGTTTTTGGGTTTGTGTGATATTTCTCATTTTATCCTTTACGGTTTTGATTTTTGTGAATTTTTGTGCATTTCCTTTTTCCTTTTTTACACTTTTTTTTTTTTTTTCACTTTCTACGTGTATATATAATATATAGGCTGAAAATATCTTTCATGGGTCGGTTTTAACGGGTCGGGTATGGATAATAAATGGGCCAACCCGTTATGTTAGTACGGTAGGTTATTTTTCGCCACACAAATTAGTTTGATTTCAGATATAAAATTAGTTATCAAACTCCATTTGAATTGGGTTTTTTAACCCGTTATGGTATAAGCCCGAATTAGTTATTAATTATTCTTTTTTTTGCTTGATTTTTTATGTTGGTATTGATTTTTATGTTATAATTATTTATGTTCGGATTTCATAGCTTTAATTTCAATAAAAAATCCTATTTTCGGCACATTTTGTAAATGTACATTCATGTAATGTTAGTCATGTTTTATGTTATGTTATACATACTTTTATATTATATTAGACATACTGTATATAATATATAAATGTATGACTAAAATAGCTAAAATAACTACTATAATTAAAGGTATGTATGACATTATTAAAAGATATGAACATATTGTTGAAATTTGTAAGGATTTGAATTCATGACACAAAATATATGATTGACATTATATAAATGTATGTCTAACGTAACGTAATTGTATGGTATTTTGAGCGAATTTGAATGGATTTGAGCGCATATACCTAGGCACGTGGGGGGCACGCGGAAGAGCGTTTTTGGGCGCATTGATCGAGAGTTAACCCGAGTGCATCAAATGCATAAAAGTTATTGTTTTTTCTATTTCTTTTACAAATAGTGATTTAGAATTACTATCTATGTCCCAAAATAAGTTACATTTTAGTCTTTTAGACATAAATTAAGGAATATAATTAAAAGTTTGATCTACCCTATTTAAGTTTAATTAATGATGAGATTTTTTTCTCTTTATTTTCTTAACAATATTTAATTTGGAAAAGTAAATATGGGTATCTTTGGTAAATTGTATATAAATATGTCTTGAAATCAAAAAATGACACTTATCTTGGGACAAAATTTGTTTGCTAAAACGACATTTATTTTGAGATAGATATAATATTATTTGTTAATGTGTTGTGCAAGTGTTTTCAATAAATAGGAAATTGTTTATGGTTTATTTGGATAAAAGTGTGTGTTTTATGCACTTCAATCATTCTTTTGACCTATGCACATATCGGGTCGGAGTAGTATTCTTGTAAATCAATTGCATGTGCAAGCGGATGCTCGTGGATCGGGTTCGCTCGAGGTCGTCTTGAATCTGTATTCGACCCAGTTGAATACATCTAAGGTCCGTGTAGCTGATATTTATAAATAATAGTCATTGATTAAAGGCATAATCGTTGCATGCATAATAATAAGGTAAAATCTTGGGTGAGATCATCTCACAAATCTCATTCTGCAAGATGAGTCGGTTCAAATCGAATATAACAAATATGTAATACATTTGTGTGTATTAAGTAATAATTTACTATATATTAGGTAGTGTTTGTGTTATAAGATGTGTTTTGAGTTGAATTAAACTATAAGACTACATATAATACTTTTATATGTAGTATGTAATAATTTTATTTATATTAGGTAATATTTGTATGACTCGAATTGGATTTGGTCGGGTCATTCAAAAAAACACAGGGATTTAGGTTGTGCAGCCGCTCTTTTTTCTCTCATGCAACATGTTATATTTTCTTTATATTAGGATTAGGTCATATTTTTTTATGTTTTAGGTAATATTTTAAACTATACACATATACTACATAATATAATCAAAAATATTACATAATATATAGAATAAAATATTACCTAATACACGTAAAAGTATTCCATCGATTCAACATAATGGAATCCGTGAACTCTTACTTTAATATCATAATGCATTATTATGATAATGGACATCGAACAAGATCTCAATGCTCTAATTGTAATGGGTCCTCTATATTTATTAAATTCCTTATTCGATGTAAAAAGATGCAATGCAGACACTTACTTCACACTTCAAAAAAAAATTAGAAGTTAATTATAAATTGATAATCTAAATGTTCGGATGTATTGTGAAATCTTGTGTTTATTTAAGTAAAGTCCATATCCACAGTTTAGAATTTTATTTAAAGAGTAACTTTCATGTGAATCAGGTGTATGGGGTCGGATTCGGGTTAGGGGACTCGCTCCACCTTTTTTTTTTAAATTTTTTTTTCACACATGGTTTTTGAAATTTTACACGTATTAATAGATTATGTTAGACCCATCTTAACATTATGTTAGATATACATTTAAGCTATGTTAAACCTACCGTTCTGTCCAGATTTCATACATTTTCTCTTTTGCGCTTGATTTTTTATTTTTGGCACCTGCCACTATGTTATGTTAGACATACCTTTACATTATGTTAGACCTACCTTTATGTTATGTTAAGCCTACCATTCTGTCAAAATTTCATACTTTAAATTTTTTTAAAAACCCCTAGGTTTGACACATGTACCATTATGTTGTATTAGACATATCTTTATGTATAGTTAGACATACCTTTGTGTTATGTTAGACCTATCTACATAAGGTAGCTTTAACATAACTTAAAGGTAGGTCTAACTATACATAAATGTAGGTCTATTGGAGCGAATTTGAGTAAACTTCAGCGTGAGTATCAGGCGCGTGGGGGCGTGCGCGTAATTGGAGCGCCTGAGCGGGTCGACCTGGTCGTATGGATCCCAGATCTGTGCAACCGTGTCATAAAAGTTTTTGCCTTATTTAAAACAAAAAAAAAAATCTGTGAATCAATTACATGAATCTCCATCCCGTCTAAATCCACGACCATTTAATAATAATAATAATTATTATTAGTTTTAAATTGAAACATTTATATTGCATTGATGTAACCCTTGTGTACAAATATGGTGATCTTAAAATGAAGATTTTCGAAAAAAATTCAATTCATCTTCCGAACAATATATCTTTATGTGATATTACTTATACCTTTATGACTATCAATATAAATGTGCAACTAACATCACACAAAAGTACGAGTTATATCACATAAAAATACATATGTACAAAATTTGTTGAAATTCATTATTTTTTAAGTTACACCATATAAATTTATATCTGTATATAAAATAACACAAACGCTCATTAATATAACATAAATGTTAAACACACCTGAAACGAAAAAAAATTAAAGTAAAAATATTACATAAAAGATTACTATCAAGTGCTAATCGAATCAACCCGAATTGTATAGTGCACCCCCTTAAAAGAAATGTAACTCTTTATCTAATAAGTATCATAAGTGTTATGTTAAATGTGATTGATTATAAATAAATTCAAATATTGAAATATATATTTTGGACAAAACTTATATACCCCGGGGCATATAGGGGCACAGATTTAGGTGTTATACACATGCTCTTCAGGTGTTATATATATATTTTATAGATGTTACATTTCTTGGTGTTATACATATACTTTACAAATATCATATGTAAATAAGGGTATATATATGATACCTAAAAATATACATATGATACCTGTATAGTATATATATAACACCATATAATAGATTAAGTTTGGGGCACCGTACCCGGGACAAACAAGTGTCACTCATATATTTTTACTATGAACATACATTTGATGAAATTGAAAGCTATAAAATAAAACAATGAAATAAATTTTGGTGTAGAATGATGTAGACAACTTTATTATATTACATTTACACTAATTATTGAATGAAAGTTTAATTCATAGCGTGATCCACCGATCCTCTCTCTCTCTCTCTCACACACACACACACACACACACACACACACACACACCCCGGAAACGAGAGGCGTAATCATCTTTTAACGGCGGTTGTTCTGAACTGGCCAGAGTTGAATGCTTCGGAAGTCATGGTAAATTCGTATTTCCCTTTCAATTTTATACGCTTCGCCCTTTTATTGACTAGTTGTGGTGGTGGAAGAGGGTTACTGAGCTATTCTTCTTAAGAATTGCGAGATCTGGATATTTATGATTTTTCTGCAAGTAGCTTATTTGTTTACTTTGTGTTGGAGTAAGATTTATCTTCTTGCAACATTTTGGAGATCAGTAGATGCAAAATTAGTAGCAGAGCCAAAAATGTTTGAATATCTGAATCCTACAATGTGGGGTTTTGGTTTATGATCTGAGCTGAAAGTTTATGTGGGTTATCATTCAATTTGGTGTTTCGAGGGCATTGCTAATGGTGCTCGTAGGAAAATTAGGAATTGTGATTGTTATTTATGTTGATCTGTTACTGCTGCATGATTTTTGGATCAGAAAAACCTTTTATTCCCCCTTTCATTTCGAATTGACACGAAGATAATGCCAATGTAGAATCTGTCTTAGCTCATAATGTGGCTAATCAACGGTAATGTTAATTACTTTTTTTGGTTCGCCTTAGGTGTTTAGATATTTTCTCTTTATTTGATGGGTGAGTTAGAAATTGCATTTTAATCAGTCTGTTAGAAATGTGACCTAATTCTAATAAATGCTCAGAAAAGGATACAAAGAATTATAGTGAATCATGGTTGTAAATACTTTGTGGTGACTATGATGGAATTTCATGGTGGAAACAATATTTTTTTGAAAGCTAAAACTTTAATTTCATGCCAATATGATGTGAAATTAATCTGTCGATATACCCTATTAATTTCCGTTCTCAATATTCACTATATAGGTGTCTAATATGTATTAAGACCTCCCCCCCCCCCCCCCCCAAACCCAACTGTGTCTAATGAGAAGTAATAGAATTATAAAATTTACAAGCCCTTTTTGTATTGGTGGTTGGTACTCTGTACCTCTCAAAAGAACATTTCCCTGGAAGGAGTTTAAAGTAAGATATGAAATGGAACCCATTTTCTTTTCCTTGGAATTTATCATAGTCCCAGAACTTGAAAATTCATTCAACAAGGAATGTGTTACTTCAACACTGAAATATCTTGCGTTGATGATTTACTTCTAGTCAAGGTTTATTGACAACTTACATTGACAAGGACTTTGTCACAGTTGCTTCAAGATTTCCCATTATCTTGAACATGCAGGGTCCTCTTTTGTAGGAAAGAAACCCTTGAATCTCTAAACGTGCACTTTTACTATATTTGTTGATGTAGATAGCAATATCTTCATATCCTCCAGAATCGTAGGCCTCTGGAAACGATCGTGGATGGGGACTGAAAACTTTGTCTGGGGCATTGAGCTAACTTTGACTTTATAAAAATTGATTGCAACCTTGCTGTCTTTTTATCGTCCATTATCTTGGGTACCTTCATCTGTATGTCTTGGTTTGGTGATTTCTTACCATTTTCATATCACCTATGCTCCTAATTAATCATCTTCTGGAAAAGATTTTAGCGTCTTCATCTAAAAAATGGTAGATAGCAGTAAATGGAATATATTTCCGCTACTTGATCTCTCAGACAATAATCGTTTTAACAATGTTCTCTTGCTCTTGAGGCCTGAGTATATTTGAGTTTTGTGGCTATGAAAAGGACTAGAGCTTTTAATGCAGGAGGGGAATCAGACTAATGCTGTCCACTTGAAAATAATTGCAATAGTTCTTTGTGCCAATGCTTTGATAGAGTTGCCCCCTGCGGCCCCTCACCCCCAATGTTGAGTTTATTATTTCTGTGACAGGAAAAGGAAGCAAAGAAGGAAGCTTTTAGAAAGTATCTCGAATCCAGTGGAGCTCTTGATGCTTTGACAAAAGGTTGCAACCACCCTCACATTCCTTTTTAAGTTATTATTGGTGTTTATTGAGCTTCTGTTCTTGTGCTAATTGTTATACTTTTGTAGTTCTGGTCGCACTATATGAGCAGAACGACAAACCTTCCTCAGCTATTGAGTAAGTACATCATGAATAATCCATAATTGTTGTTATATTAATCGGTCGCTTGGGTGTATAGTGGCATGTTTTCAGTATATGACAGTGCAATAGTTTTTGAAAAGCATGTAATATTAACCGAATGAATGTTTTGTAATGATAAGATGCCATCCTATAGCCATAGAGGCGTTGAATTGCTACTCAAGCATTAAACAGAGAAAGTTGTCTCCCTCTTTGATATTAATTCTCAATTACCAGCATCTAAACAAAGTAATTGCTGCTAAATGAGCCAATTTACTAATGCTTTACCAGATTCATCCAGCAAAAGTTAGGAGGTCCAACTTTGGCTGAATATGAAAAGATGCAAGTTGACTTGTCAGATTTACAGCTACGATACAATGAGCTTTTGGCTGCACACCAAGATAAATCTCGAGAGGTATCCCACTTTAATTTTGTATTCTCTCATTTTCTTTGTCCAAAAACTATAAAAGTTATGCCATATTTATTCATGTAACCCATTCTTGCAGTGTGAGGAACTGAAAAGCAGTCATATCCAAGCTTTACCAAAGGACACTGTGAAGGAGGAAGCCTCCAGCGAAGGACTATGATGGTGGGCTACGACAACGTAACTTGGTGCGACTAAGTAAATGTTTCTCTTGCTGCTTTTGGAAGATCCCCAGCTACATGATAAGTTGCATCCATGAAAATGTAGCTTTTCTTTATGCCTGCAATTATATGGCTTTCAGGGCTCTGTGTGTTTTAATAGCTTTCTTAACATGATAGTCTTTTGATGTAAAATCAATCCAATTAGAAGCCAAGAGTTAGAATGAAGGGGATCATTGGTGTATGTAATTGTTCCATAACCAAACACCACAAGAGTAAAGTGTTTTGCCATTGCACTAGTATATGTATACAATGTCATTAGTGTTCTATAGTCTCTACCTTCTCCTTTTTTTTTTTATTATAATTTTTGCATTTTTATAGGAATTCATGGGGTTAATTTTAAATTAAAAGTAAAATAAATTATTTAATCTTAAAAATAGAACTGAATTTCTTTGCTATGGAATCCAAAAGATCATAGTAGGAAACTATCGAAATGGAAGGGAAAAAATTAAATAGTTTTTATGGATTGATTGAAAATGAATAATTTAATAGTTATTCTTTTATAAAAAAATTAGCATTGATTTATATAAAATAAATTTAAACAATGTATTATATTATTTTGATGTATGTATCTATATATTTAGCACTGATTGATAATGTTAAGGAAAGAAAAGTTTCATTTTAACTATTATACTTAAATTTGTATAATTTTAACCTTAATAATTAGATAAACGAGAAACAACTGTATAGTTATGATAAATGAAATTTAAGAAGAAAAAATATTTAAGTCGACATATTTATAGATAGGGCAAAATATTTTATGCAACTAGTGCATGGATGCATGGATCTAGGATCCATGTACCCGGGTCGACCCGCCCCACGCGCCTCTGACGCGCGTTTTCACGCGCCCCAACGCGCTCTCACGCGCCTGGTGGGTGCGCTCAAACCTACCAAGGTTCGCTCAGACAGTCATACCCTCATGTTATGTTAGGGTTACCCTCATGTTATGTTAGGGTTACCCGTGTTACCCTGGTGGGCGCTCAAACCCACCAAGATTTGCTCAGGCAGTCATACCCTCATGTTATGTTAGGGTTACCCTCATGTTATGTTAGGGTTACCCGTGTTACCCTCACGAGGGTAACACTAACATAACATGAAGGTAACTCTAACATAACATGAGGATATGATTAAGATTTTAGTTTAGTGGTTTTAAACTAAGGGTATGAAATCTGGATATGGGGTCACATTAACATAACGCGAAGGTAACCCTAACATAACGCGAAAGTAACCCTAACATAACGTGAGAGTAACGACCAAAACACGCGAAATAAGTAAAGAGGCGCGGGCCAGCCCAGCCCGCGTGCGGCCCAGTTGCACGGATCACAACTGGTGTACAAGAGACTAACTCTTATAGTTATAGTGCTGTTTTAGTAAAGATAAGATTATGGAGAAAAAATCGAATTGGGTCTACCTTGAGCCGGCCGGTTTATGGGATCCGGTTCATCGGTCCGATCGGGTTCATTCTTGTCAAAAGAAAAACTCCTCTCTCCTCAAACAAATCATCTTCGAGGAAACTCAACCCTAACAATGGAGAAAGAAACTTCGAGCCGTAAGCGAAGGGAATCCGATTCACATCGAGATAGAGAAGCATCCAGAGACCACCATCACCACCACCGCTCCAAGAACGATGATGACCGCCACAGATCCGATGAGCACCATCGCCGCCGGTCAGACTCTAGAGCTGAAAGAGAAGGCAGCAGGGATCGAGATACTCGCCGCGAGCGCGAGAGATCTCGTTCGGTTGAGAGGAAGAAGAGGAAGGAGAGGGGAGAGAGTGAGGAGAGAAGTGACAAGAGAACTAGGGTTGAGAATGGAAGGGAGAAGCGTCGATTTGAGGATGTTAAGGCGAGGGAGGATGATAGAGACGGTGAGGGTTTGGGAATTGAAGATAAATCTGTGAAGAAAGATGCAAAATATGAGCCGAGTGATAGTGGAGAGCGTGGCGAGACTGGTTCCGGTGCCAATGTAAATTCATTTCCCTTTTCGCTTCTTTGATTTGAGTCCCCCCTATCTGCTTGTCTGAAAATAATCAGTTTGGTATTAGTACATTCGCTGATTCAAGTTGTGCAAATACAAATAGGGAAGTGACACTTTGATTACACCCACATGATCATTTAGGCTCTTCATGAGCAAGCAAACCTAATATTTTTTAGGTAATTTATGTGTGCAAATTTATGTAAATGTTCGTTGGCATAGAGGTGTTTGATTTTGCTGTTCATATGTTACATTACCGAGCATGGAAACTCCATGTTGATTCTGTGTGTGAATACGACCTCTCCCGTTGCTTTTCTGGCATCTTCCATTATTGAGTGTCTGCTTCAAACAATTACTTGGTGGAGTCCTGTGATTTTCGACTGTGCCATTCTTGTTCTTGTATATTATAGGAGTTCTGTAGTTGAAAAAAAGCAGATAGTTGTAAGTTTAGTCATTCCCCCTTTGTGATTTGCTAAACTATCACTTTCAGTTTAATCTCATTGCCCAAATCTTTTGAATCTATGTTTTGAAAGATGCTAGATAATTATGGCCAACAAAAGGGAAACTTATATAAATTGATCAGGTGTATTTGGTGGCATACCCATTATTACATGATAAGAATAGTTGGCTGTTAGTATATGATTGATTTTGTCCTTCCTCCTATATGCCAGGAAATGGTGTATTTTAGACCTGAAGCCATCTAGCTAACTTTAACCAATCTTGTGAGAAAGTAGAGAATCTGTCGTGAGCACTATTGGAATTCTTAATTTCTTTCTCTGATATGTATTACTCCACATGCTTCCTGATGTGTTTAATAATTACTTTCTGGAGCAACTGTGGTGAAATTTTGATTCTCTGTTTATGCTGTAATTTTTACTTTAATGTAAAAATCTTGGTCTTTATTTATTATTCCATCTAAAGTCATCACTGACACACTTTTATCCTCTTTGGAGTTGCCAATATGATTACCTGTTCTCTTTTATTACCTTAGTTTTTAGATCATTTTAGGATTGGAGCTCAAGAAATATCTGGTGAATTTGGAATTCTACTTGCCTTCACATGCTGGAAATTTGAATTTTCTGCATTCTGTTGGATCTGTAACTTTAAATATAAGTTTCATTTTTATGATTTACTTGCACATGTGTGCTTACGTAAAATATGACAACATTCTACTTGCAGGGGGTTGCAACTGGACCAGTCACTACAGCATCTGGCACTTTACCTGAGGCTTTTGAGGCTCATAATGATTCTCCTGCTACTAAGGTATCTTCAATTTACAAGACAAATGAAAATAAGGGAGTTAATATTAACAGATCTCATGAGGTTCCTGGGAAATCCAGTACAGATGGGACAGCTTCAGATGCTGGCAAGAGTGGGGGCTTGTCCCTTGATGCTTTAGCAAAAGCTAAGAGAGCCCTTCAAATGCAGAAGGAGCTTGCAGAAAGGATGAAGAAGATTCCTTCCGTAAGTTCCTAGTTTTTCTTGATTTGCTTTGTTTATGGCGTTTCTATCATGTGCATTCTGATGTTCTCTACAATTGATGCTGATACTGATAGCGGCGGCATGTTTTTATCTATTTTTAATTGAGTAGGATTCTAAAATTTTCTTTTCCGTTTCACATTGTGTAGTTGAACAGAGATGCTGGCTCAACTCAAAAAGATGCTGCTAAAGTTTCTTCCTCTGTTAAAGGTATATTGCCAACGCCTGTTCCTCCAGCATCTGCCTCAGTCAAGGTTCCTTCTGAAGTCGCGACAAGCACAACAACTTTACCTGCATCAAGTCCTGTCACTCCATCACAGATTGGTTTGCCTCATCTGCCTGGACTCACAGCACAAAAATATGAAGCTGTAAAACGTGCACAGGAACTAGCTGCCAAGATGGGGTTTCGGCAAGACCCAGAATTTGCTCCCCTCATAAATATGTTCCCGGGGCAGACACCTCCGGATGTTGCAATTCAACCAAAGCCTTCGAAAGCACCTGTACTTCGTTTGGATGCACTAGGCAGGGAGATTGATGAGCATGGCAATGTGGTGAATGTTCCAAAAGTGAACACTTTGAGTACCCTCAAGGTATAGATAAATATCAGAGTTATCTATAAGAATTTTAGAAATCGTTGTTTGAGTAATAAAACAGAAAATAAAAGGTATCTTAAAGTAGTAAGCTTCATAGGTTTATTCCCATTTTAGTGTTTCATGTGGGGCAAAAAACAGTATAACATATATGAATTGAAACTGTATGAGATGTTATGGTATTTTGTTTGGTCAAGTAAACAGAGAGAAAACTGAAGGTTTCGTAAATTAGTAAGCTTCGTTGGATTTATTTCCATTTTGGTGTTACATTTATCCTTTCTTGCCCTTTACCTCCCAGGTAAACATTAACAAGCAAAAGAAAGATGCCTTCCAAATTCTCAAACCTGAACTTGAAGTGGATCCGGATACAAATCCCCATTTTGATGCAAGGATGGGGATTGATAAAACTAAGCTATTGAGGCCTAAGAGGATGTCTTTCCAGTTTGTTGAGGAAGGCAAGTGGTCAAAAGATGCAGAAGTCATTAAGTTGAAGGTATATATATTTTTCAGTAACTGCATAAGTCATGTCCTATCAACTTACAGGGTCCTGAACTGTACTCTTCATTGACGTTTGTAGGCTCAATTCGGAGAAGCAAAAGCCAAGGAGCTAAAGGCAAAGCAAGCCCAGCTGGCAAAAGCAAAGTCCGAGCCTGATGTAAACCCGAATCTGATTGAGGTAGGAGAGAGGGTGATTACCAAAGAAAAAGAAAAACCCAAGGAATCAATTCCTGACGTCGAGTGGTGGTAAGTCACTATTCATGCCAGCTGGCTATAATATTTGAATTTGGTGCTGCGTTAATTAATTGAAAACCTAAAGATATGGTTTGAGAAGGTAACATGGAAGCTATAGAAATTCATGAGTAATCTAACTGAATTCATTTATCTCCTTTGGTGTCATTTTTTCGTCTTAAGTAGTAAAATAAAGTGTTTGCTTCACAATTTTCTATTCATATACTTTTCAAGGCGAAGTTAATTTTTTATACTCTGTGTATATGCAACATAATTTATCATACCTATAGCATACATGTATATATACACTTGTATATACATCCATCCTGTTGAGTTTGGATCTTGAGATCTAAAAATGCCTTCTTTATTTTTGAGGGCCTTCCGTCCATATTTCTCCTCCACTACTTATAGGGACAGTTTGATACTTTTAGCAATCTTTTGTGACTGCTGTGACATTGCCGACTTGGATAATTTTTATTATTAATTTTTTTGAAACGAATTAAGAAGTTAAAATCAACTTTCTAACTTGCAGGGATGTGCCTTTCTTGCACTCTGGTACTTATGGTGAGATGATAGATGGCAACATGAACGAAGAAAAGATCAAGCTGGACAAGATCACTATATACATTGAACACCCTCGGCCTATTGAACCTCCAGTTGAAGCCCCACCTCCTCCACCTCAACCTTTGAAACTAACCAAGAAGGAGCAGAAGAAACTTCGCACACAGCGTCGGTTGGCTCGGGAGAAAGATAGGCAAGAGATGATTAGACTGGGTGTTTTAGAGCCACCGAAAGCTAAAGTCAAAATGAGCAACCTCATGAAGGTTCTCGGCTCAGAAGCAACCCAGGACCCCACGAAGCTTGAAATGGAAATAAGAAGTGCTGCAGCTGAGCGTGAGCAAGCTCACATAGACAGGAACATTGCCCGTAAGCTCACACCAGCCGAGCGTCGTGAAAAGAAAGAGAGGAAGCTCTTTGATGATCAGAACACACTTGATACGATGGTCTCAGTCTACAAGATCAATGACCTTTCTCATCCTCAGGCCCGTTTTAAGGTTGATATCAATGCCCAAGAGAACAGGCTGACTGGATGTGTGATAATATCAGAAGGGATCAGTGTGGTTGTTGTAGAAGGAGGTACCAAATCGATCAAGAGATATGGGAAGCTTATGCTTAGGAGGATCGATTGGACTGCTACAATTGAAAAAGAAGATGAGGATGAAGACGAGGAGGGCAAACCTGTGAACAAATGTGTGCTTGTTTGGCAAGGAAGTGTTGCTAAACCGAGTTTCCACAGATTTATCGTTCAGGAATGTAGAACAGAGGCAGCTGCACGTAAATTCTTTTCAGACCACGGTGTTGGTCACTATTGGGATCTTGCAGTCAACTTCAACGAGGAGGCTTAATCTTGAGAAAATGTTGCATCCCACATGATGACCATGATTGTTGTCACATGAGAGTTTTCAGGGCTCATTTTGTGGGATAAAACTAACGATAATATGGCTCTACTTTGGTTGTTTTGTACTTGTATGGTCTCTGATAATTTTTGCACTGAAATTTAGTTGTGCATCATGTGTTACTATCTTCTCTCTCTTAACAATAAGTAAGTCTTATGTAAGACCGTCTCATTAATCATTTTATGTGAGATGGTTATTACGCAGCTCACATCTCATATAAATTAAAGATATTTTATTTTATCAGACAACAGGAGAATTTCTTGATGTGAACCTTCTAGTTTTATCAGACAACTTGTACCACATAGGATACCAAATGGGTGAAATGAAATAACTTGAATAAATAATAACACAGAATGGAACAGAGATATTGGTAGTCTGCAATTCACTTACACAAACATGACACACAAACATGTATTATTGACCATATCTCATAATATTAGCAATCTTTTTTCCATCTGAATATTTTTCATTACTTTTTTCAATCATTTTCATGTCCTGAAAATGTTTCCAAGATAGAAGTTAAAAGTATTTTATTTTTTGTCAACAGGTGGTTGTCTCATGCGGAATTGGATCATTTATTCCAAGACGTGTTCCATCTTATATTTCATTGTTTTAATTAGATGACAAGTGTACATTGGTGATGTCATCTTTTACACGTGTCGTGTGGGAATTATATTGGAACACCAGATCAAACACGGTTTGAAATAGAGGATCCTGACTGGTCTCATGTAGGCATTATGTGAAAATATCATGTAATCGACGCTACATTCATATGTATAGTTCAAGTTGACAACAAATTCACACTAATTATATTTTACCAAAAAAAAGTTGACAGTATAAAAGGTAATAGTAAAGACATTTCCCTCTTATAGTTTGGATTTGTCCAACATCCAATTTGGAATTTATTTAATTAATATAAAAAAGCCAGTGATTAAAACGAAACTAATTAAGAAAATATTATACCAGGGTCTTTGTTAGAAAATATAAATATAAATCGAAATTGTGATGGGGGTAGTATTATCATATAAGGAGATGAACATATGATGCACTAATTAAAATTACCTAATTAATTACACTAAGTAGAATACTGTATCATCAATGAAAAATTAATATTACTGATAATTTAATGATCCACAATTTATAATATATTAGAATTCAATTGATTAATGCATAGAGTAACTCAAATTTGAATTGACTTTAAAAAAAGAGTAAATTATTTTCTTAAAGAACGTAATATGTAGATATATATATATATATACGAGTATCAGCACATGCGTCGCATGTGAAGGATGAATTTTTTAAATAAAAAATATTATATTACTATTAATCTTAAATAATACTCCCTCCGTCCCAATCGAATTTGCCTACTTGCCATTTTCGTTTGTCCCAATCCAATTTGCCAGCCTATAAATGATAAAGAAATTATAAAGCAAAAAGTATAAAAAAAAAAATTTTAATCAAAAAGTAAGAGTCAACTGCGTTTTCTTAAGCTCCGTGCCCGGTCAAAGTAGACAATTTCGACCGAGACGGAGGTAGTAATTTTTTATAAGGATATACAACCTATATTAAATTAAATTAGATTCAAAAAAATCTAGTAAATTAAAGTTCTCGTACAATAGAGTCTTACTTATAATAGATCATGATTTTGGTTTGGAATGCTAATGTAAAAATATTTAAATATGAAAATCACAAATTACTGTTATAAACTTAAATAAAATCTTTAATAATAAGGATATATCAAACAATCCATATTTTGTAAGAAATATCCATAAATTAAAGTCCTAATATAATAGAGTCCTACTTATAATAGAATTCTATATGATTTAGGTTTATAATTCTAATGTAAAATTATTTAAATATGAAAATCACAAATTACAATTACAACCTTAAATAAAAATCTTTAATAAGATATATTAGACAATTCATATTTTGTAAGAAATATCCATATTTTTATATAGGTAATAGATATATCTGATACATAATTATTAATCCGCAACTTATATGTATCATTACAGATTCTCACCTATTATCTCTTATTATATTATTATTATACTCTATATATAATAATTATACAGTATACATTCATAACCGCTTATCAATGTGTACTATTAATATTATTGTAATATTCGATGTCAATATGCACCATGTTTAAATATAATATACAAATTTATATGAGACCGTCTCATTGTTATAATTTCATGATGGGACGATTCTCAATTCTAGTTTACAACTAGCTAGCTAGCTAGACTCATTTTCATTAATCAACCTTCATGGATTGTGAGCTGAAATGACATGTCTTGTAGAATCGATCAGATCAATGAGACGTATTAATTGTAAGAATCATACACAAAATACAAGAAAATGAAATCATGAACCCTAAACTTTAAAAAGAAAATTAATTTACTGCAATGAAAACAAGAAGAAACATATCATGAGCTTCATTTTTCAGTCAAATTATAATACTAATAAATCTTGTATTTCATTGATCTATTATCCAAAAATTACAAATTGAAACACCATTGCAAAATCCAAATTCAATGCATTTCTCTTGGCAATTTACATATTCAATTCATTGTATCACATTTGTATTGATTCTATGTTTATAATTACGAATTAATTACCTGAACCATAATATTGCTTTGTATTGATCAAATATAGTACGAGTTTTTTGTTTTGATTTTAGGGTTTTCCAATCAATATAAACTTACATACACTAATTAATTAAGCCAAAGTTTCTCAATCGATCTATATATATAATCAAGAACAATGTAATTAACCATAAATAACATAAATTTATTCATATATATATATAAAACCTAACAAGTACTCTTTGTTAATTAATTTAACATCACAATTACATATTAAAACCGAAATTGTCAAAAAACATAAAAAACTCACAATTTCTAGTACTGGTTTTGTCCATGATTCCAATTACCATAGGATTCAGTGTTCATCTGCCCACCATTATGCATCAAACCCTCACCCACCATACTATAACCCCCCAGCGACGCCGTATCAGCACCCACTCCACCCTGCTCCGCCGCAGCGCCGCCGTCCTCCTCCTCCAGCGGCAGCCTCTCGTACACCGCGTTCGAAAAGGTGGAGGCGATCACCATCACAGGTCCAGCAGCTATGAGAGACCCCACCACGCTGCCCCCCACCACCTGCCCCTGCCCGCCGGCCAAGTAGACGGTCAGCCCCGTAGACCCCGGGGGCGACGGCCCCGGCAGAAACGACCCCGTCAGGGACAGAATCTCGAACCGCCCCTGCAGCGCCACCGCGCCCCCCGCCGACGGCTGCCTGATCGTCACGTTGGTCACCGTCCCGTTGGCGCTGAGCACGCAGACGCCTCTCTGCCGCCGCCTCGCGAACTGCGCGATGCACTCCGCCACGTCGGAGGCGTTCGCCACCTCCAGCACGTGGCTGCGCAGCGCGTTGGGGCTGTCCCGGGTCACGAAGATCGGCGGCTTCGGCTTGTTCTTCGAACCGGCCGGTCTTCCCCTCGCCCGCCGAGTCGGAACGTCCACCGCGCCCTCGCTCTCCTCCTCCTCTCCGGCGACGGCGTCGTTCATGGATATGCTCAGATCTGGATTGGAAGATGCCTGAAAAGCTCCAACGTTTTCAGTGGTCACAGATATGCCGAGATCCGGTTTTCTCATAGCTGGCGAAGACGAGGATGCAGAGTCCACTCCCGGTAGACCTCCGCCGCCGGCCCACCACCGGTTTGCCATCTGAACCGAGAAAAGAGAGAGTGTGAGTTGAAATTAAGGTGAGATTCTGTGTAGCTAGCTAGCTAGGTTAATGAGTTAATGGAAGCATGGATGATTGGAAATGGAGAATCCATATTTGATGAGAAAAGATAGGTTAGAGAGTAATAAAGAAGTAAGAAAGAGAGAAAAGGGGTTAAGGTGAGAGAGAAGACTCAAGACTACTCATCCATGGATACATGATTAGATTAGATTAGATTAATAGAGATAAAGAAAGAAAGTTGGATAATATTATAAGGGTTTTTGGGGTTTCTTTTCTTGGTTTTAGGTGGTGTGTGTGTGTGTGTGAATGCCTCGAAATATTGTTGGTTTACCTCTCTCTCTCTCTCTCTCTCTCTCTCTCTCTCTCTCTCTCTCCTCTCCCTCTCTCTCTCTCTCTCTCTCTCTCTCTCTCTCTCATATAGTAAGTAATAAGATGAAGACTCCACTTTTGTTTGGTCTGATGTTGATGTTGAGAAAAGGAGAATGCAATTAGGGTTCAAAGTTGAGAAAATGAAATTAGGGTTCTGAAATGAACCGAGCAACTGGGGTAGAGCTGGACTCCGTGTGATCGTCTCATGTGCGACGGCACTCGCGCATGGTAGTGTCCTGGGACATAGTCGACCGTGCTCGAGTATCGTCGCATGTGCGACAGTCACATATGAGTATTTGTGACTGAGATATGTATAGCTTTATAATATATATATATATATATATATATGAATGAAGTAAACATCATTCTTTATTTTTGTGTCGACTTTGGCACGACTTTTTTTTTTTTTTATAATTTATTTTCATATCTATTTTAGTTTTTATTTATTTATCAAATTCGTTTTCAGTTAAACATTCAATTCAATTCAATAAATATGCAAAAATATAAGCAAGCTTGTTTGTTATGTATATTAATGTCGTATCAAGCTATACTAGATGAATTTAATCTCTCATGCATGATATTTTATCATAATTTGAAGTGATTTTTAATCTTAGCTACATATAATTTAATTAAATCGTATGGATTTATTTGGAACCAACAACACACTAATTTACATTTTTGGCACCATTAAATTTTGCTTATATCGGTATATATATATATATATATATATATTCCACAATAATATGCATTACTTATTTCATCAATTATTAATTTGCACATATAAATTTATAGCTAGTTTGCACGTGAAATATTCTACTACATTTTGTATTACACTTCTTATCCAAAACATTAATCACCACACACCACATGCATTTGATAACATCATTATTTAACGTGATGTGTATTAAATGTTGTGAAACATGAAGATACAACATATGTAACAGAAGATTCGATTCTACTAGGTTAAATGCAAATGAACATTATATATATTAACAAGTTTTAAGCTGGACTAGGTCTACGTTTTAAGCCAACTAATGAAGGTCAAATGATTGATTGATTAATTAATAAATTATGAATTATCATTATATTAATTAACAAGTTTTGCCACATAAAAGCCCGATAGAAGATAAGGATGAAGGCAATATTTTAAGGAAGTGTTCGAATCTTTAGTATTATAAGTTTTTACTTTGAACACAAAAAAACGATCAACTAGCTACGAAGCACATTTATTCTTCATTTCTATAATGATATTTACATCTTTAACTCGAATAAGGTTTCATTTTTAGTCATTCCATCTTTAATTGTAATTAGGAAAAAATTATTATGCATTTAATTATATAGAGAGTATCAATTTTTATCCTCTAAATTAGACTTAATTTGTTCAATTTTTATCAGCAATTATATGTGTTTTTCAATTAATTATTTAATCCTTGATTCTTTTCAATTTTAATCTTTTTCTGTCCAATTTGCGTTAGAATTCTTTTTAGAATGCTTCTTTGGCATTTAAGTTGTAAGATCCCAAAATATATATAGAAACTTGAGCTTACGTGACAAATTGGATTTGCCGCACCATTAAATTTTGAAAAAAAAAAATATTAGCACACACACATATATATATATTTATTTATTTAGCATCAATAAATATGACCCATGCAATCCTGATTATATGATCCGAAGGTGGTTTTCACGCTCAAAATGTACCTGCACGTGCCCCTCTCTGGCACGCGTCCCAAATCTACGCTCAAACCCTAATTTCGGTTTCAAATCTTTTAGTTATTTCGCCTAACATTTTAGTCAAGTTCGTATAACTTTTATATCCTGATAGTTCAACATTTTATAGAGTATTATAAACCTATATTACGTTTTAAACCACTATTGTCATAGTAATATAACATTTACGTTATTATATTTTAACTTTTATATTATAATAATACAATCCTTATATTTTTTCAAATGTTATGATAGTTGTACATAAATGTTAAATTATTATAACGTAAAGGTTTTCAATTATATTATCTTACATTTTATACTGAAAAGTCTAAGTATATTAACTTAAGGTTATGATATTTGTACATAAATTTATACTCATATAATATAAAAGTTACTGCATAAATTTAAAATAGAAAAAAAAAATCCGGGCACGGATTGGATCAGTCCCGACCCGACCCGCTAACGCCAAGTTGCATGAGTTTATATCCATGCAACTTGTGCACAAGAACAATACTTATAAATATATTTTATATGCGTAGTGACTTGTGTGCCCTTTGGGGTACTTGTGTGCCCCAACCCAAATTGTAACATCTTTAATTAAGTAACATGATTGATATCTTAACATGTAACAAATAATATCTTGAATAATACCTTCACTAAAACATATATTTCAGTTATACACGTAATACTTTATGAATATGCAACTAATACCTAATGAGCCTGTTTGCTTGCCCTTATTAGACTTGATATATACCATATAAACACGATCAACTTGTTTTATATCACTTAATTAACCTTCTAATATGATTACACATGAGGATGAATAGATAACTTATCTCATGTATTCTAGACAACTCATTATTACATGGATATAATCACCTAATCAATAATTGAAGCAAACACATCCCACAAGTATATCACCAATACCTTCATATCACTAATACTTTATGGATACAACAATAATACCTATATAACTAACATCAAATTAGTAATGCCTTTGGGGTATGCTTCTAATGAATAATTCCATACATATACATATTCCGACTAGTTTGAGATAAATATAGGGATAAATATAGAGATAAATATGTATGGAATATATATATATATATATATATATCATACATATTTATCTATTTATTTTATCTTTCTTTCTTCATTTGTCGAATCTATGGATAAAGATTTTGCTATATTGTCCGATTTCTTATCATCAATTTCGTGAAATTCAATTTCTATTCTCATATATTGGTTTTCTACAATTTTATTTGATTTTGTTTGAAATATGATTTTTGCATATCTACGTGGACATCGAAAATGTTGATCTGAATTTTTAAGTCAACATGAACGTTGACTGAATTAACACTTCGAATGAAATCGAATCAAAATTGAAATACATAAAATTGATAGACAAAACTTAATTAATTACAGAATAATATAACATAAAGATTAAATAATATACATAAGTTATTTTTCATAACTGTACGGTTTATTATTTATTCTGATAGTTATATTAAAAGTTATTTATATATCTTTCATTATTTCAAATGTTGTATGATATAGAAATATATTTACCATATATTTATTAATTTTTAAAGTTATATTTTATTATTTAAAAATAATTATTGGGTAAAGTAGAGTTTTAGTTGAAGAAAGTAGAATTTGGTTGGCCCGATCTCTCGTGTGTTTCTACATTATATTTGACATTATTAAAAGGTTGGAATATAAAATTATAAATAATCTAAACAACGAAATTGAAAGCTTATATTCTATTTATTTGTTTTTTGAAAAAGAAATTATGGTCGTTGGCTCGATAGATAATTTGATAAGTCAATGATGAAGTTAGTTAAAAATGACCATTTAACAATATAAATTTTGAATCTTCATTTATGTACAAAATTTATCATAATTATAGAAACTATCTTAAAATTTATTTTAACTTTAAAATTGATAATATGAATAATTATAAACATTAAGTAACTTTAGTTAAAAAAAAAAAAAATTAACAACTTGAAAGCTTACATTCTATTTGTTTTTCTTTTTCATTGAATTTTTTTCATGGCTTGATATAGATAATTTAATAAGTCAATGATTTTCGAAATTAGTTAAAAGTGACATATTAACAATATAAGTCTTGAAATATTTATTTATATACAACATTTTCATAATTACAAAAAATATTTTAGAATATATTTAACTTTAAAACTGATAATATGAATCATTATAAACATTAAGTAATTAAAGTTAGGGAAAAAAAAAAGAAATTTAATATTTTGAAAACTTACATTCTATTTGTTTTTTTTTTTTTTGTTGAATATTTTCTTAGTTTAATAAATAATTTGATAAGCTAATGATTTTTGGAATTGGTCAAAATTGATCAATCAACAATATAAATTTTGAAATATTTACTTATATACAACAATTTTTTCAAAATTACAAAAATATCTTAAAATTTCTTTAATTTTAAATGAGAATGTGAATAATTTTAGACATTAAGTAATGATAGTTAACACAAAAGAATTAAATTATTGTTCAACATTAAACATTATTTATCAACAACAACAAATAATGATGATGATAATCTATCTATAACAATAACAATAATGATAATACTATTAGGGGGTGTTTACTTTGGGGGTTTGGGTTAGTTTAGGTTTATAAAACAACCCAAACCTATGTTTACTTTAATGGATTGAAGCCCGGGTTTAAATTAAAAATGTGGGATTGGGCCGGATAAAAAGTATGATTGGGCTGTGTTATATGTGCGATAATAAACCCACCTATTTTGGTGGGTTTTGTCCTATCCCAACAGTAGAAGGGGTGAAAATACTGTATTAACCCTCACCCATCTTCTTCCCCAAATCAGTGGTCCCGCGGCGGCCGAAATCGATTCAGCACCAAAGTGCGGCGGGCCGGCGAGTGAGAAGGTCGGACGGCGGTGCCTCCTTACTCTAGTCCCGACATCCATCTTGTGAAGGTAAATCGTCACTCGAAACCTCCACATCTTCATCTTCTCTGCCACGACATATATACATCTTCATCTAGTCAAAATGAGGAAGAGAGATAAATGATGAGAGAGAAGGTGAGATGTGCCATGAGAGAGAGATGAGATGAGGCATCTCAATGAGCGAGGGAGGGAGAGACGGAGAAGGAGAAGGGGAGAGAGAGATTGACGGAGGAGAACAAGAGGTTGAGAAGAGAGAAAATGGAACTGGAAATGGAGATTGCACACATCTTTTGGATCACACGATGAAGATGAAGATTACTGTTGCAGCAGAAGATGAAGATTACTGTTGCAGTTTCATTATCTCAATTTGGGGATGAAAAACTTCATTTTGGGGATTACTTTTTGAGGATTGGATCAAGAGTGGATCAAGAGGGTGATGGTGATAGTGATGAGAATGGTGATTACTTTTTGGGATTCATAAATTTGAATCAATTTTAGGGGATGAAGAACAGATTGCAGGGGAGTAGCAAGATTGGGGATGAAATGCCTCATTTCCATTTTCAATTTAATTTAATTTGACTATTTTAATATAATATGACTTGAGGGCATAATTGTCTTTTTACATTTTTAACCTATACTAACCAATATACCAAACAAGATTTTATAAACAAACCAACTTTACAAAATTTTAAACATTCATACCAAACAAAATTTACACTTAACCCACAACATAACCTACATACCAAACACTTAAATAAACACTTTTTTATCCTTAATGAACAGTGCAATCCCATATTTTTTAACAATCCAAACAAACCCGACCATCAAAGTAAACGGGCCCTTAATGATATAATAATAGTAATGATAATAATAATAATAATAATAATAATAATAATAATAATAATAATAATAATAATAATAATAATAATAATAATAATAAGTTAATTGAAAATATTACAACATAACATAATTAATTCACTTGAAAATACTAATAGTTTTTACAATTTTTTTATTAACTAAAATCTTGATTTGACATTTTTAGAAGGAAAAATGGTAAAATTTACAATTTTGCCAACTGTCATCCTTTTATATATATATAGATTTTTAGGAGGAAAAGTGACAAAATTGTAAATTTTGACAACTGTCCTCCTTTTATATACAGTTAGATATAAACACTCAAATGAAATTGTTTTTTTTTTCAAAAGAACATAACTTCAGTATCCACTGAATTAAAAGCTTAAGATTGGGGCAAAATTGTAAATAACAAAAGCTTTTACCTTGGCATTGGGAATATTTCTCTGGTAATAGCAAAACCCATCGCTGTTTCTGCGCAGAAAACTCGAGTTGAAAGAGGAGACGAAGGGCACTCCAATGGCGGGTGATCTCTTCCAAGATTTGCCTCCCCCAACTGCTCCACAAACTCAACCAATTGCACATTCTCCGATTAACGGCGTCGGTAAAGAGTCTTCTCCGAAACCCCCTCCGCCGCCGCCACCTGCTCCGGCACTAAAGAGCGCTCTCAAACGCCCTAAGCCAGCACCTGAGGCACAGCCTGAAGGTACTTCCTCTCAATTTCGAGTCTAATATGTTTTGTATCTCTACCCATCTCGGTCTAGGTTTTGCCCAGTTTTTGGCGATCAAGTGTTTTTTGATCTGTCGAGATTGAATTTTTTTTTTAATGTGTGTAGTAGATGTTACTTGAAATTTTAGGTGATGTTTTGTGGTTTCAGGATTCTTTTTGAGGATTTGATGAAGCTTAAATGATTTGTGTTGATTTTGGCTGTTTGAGATCAGCATAGCATTAAGATTAATCAAAATATGTTTTATCTTTGTCGTAGATATCTTGATGTGTAAAACCTGAATAAGTTGGTCGAACTTTGTTCAATTAAAGAAAATATTATGTTTCCCATCGGTATATTTCTGAAGTGAATTGTGTGTGTGCGTGTGAAGATTTGTTTATCCATCACCAATTCTAGGATTCAATTTTAAAAGCATTTATTTTTCGTTGAAGAAAATGTGGCTGCTTCTGGAAAACGCTTGAGGTTTAAGACAACAACGGATGCATCGGAAAAGCAAGTAATCGAGGCCATGCAGAAAATAGCGTCTCACATAAAGAATCCATCGAAATTCAGTAAGGCGTCAAAACTAGCAATACAGTTGATTCAAGCTGGTAGTATCAAGGAAGCAACCAGTGGTTACTTCTTTGCTCTACTTGAAGCTGCAATGTCCTCCTTGACTACTTGCAATGAGCCCTCTTTACGTGCCGACTATCATGCACTATTTTCAGCAGCTCAAGACATAGCTGAGGTAAGCATTCAAGCTTCGGCTTTCTCACATATCTGTCTACTTTTAATGAGTATTGCCATGTAGATTAATTTAATTCTTCATCATGTAGTGTCTTAGCAAGAAGCAGCAAAATCTTTTGACTACATGGACCATTCGGGCCGTTTGGGTAAATGATCTATTCACTGACGACAGTTTTGTGGTAAGCTTGATATCCTTGTTTAACAAGAAACGGTGTGCTTTTAGTTAATTGCATGCAGTTTGCTCTATATTTATGCTTGTCATCTTACTTTATAGTTTATACTGTAGAAACTATCTACATACTTTAGCTTGCTAGGAGAATTGTTCTATCATTAATTAAATTGTTTATTTTTGGAATGCCCCCCAGCAGACTTTGCAATCATGTAAATTCACTAAGATACGAGTAATTATAACCTACTTTTATGGTGCCAGTTTCTGGGAGAATATTGAACTTTGTCGTTTTGCATAGTTGTTAGAGTTGCACCTTTTTTTTTCTGTGGTTTTTCTGCGCGCCTATTTTTCAACAGGCCACCTCCAACCCCACACACGTTTTTAAGGTCCATTTCAAGATTTTAAATGCCTTTCTCTTGAAAGAAACATAAGAGCTTTGAGAACTTCTTTTTGAGGGGTAAAAATCTTTGTTTTTCATTCATAATCTATCATTTAATATGGTTCCAACAATTTAGAGTAATTTTGAGGCTTTTCAATGGGAAGTAGAAGTTCTGGATATGGTTGTCATAAACTGGAGCTGCTGCAGAGTTTAGTAACCTTTATTGGGCAATTCTCCTAGCTTCTTACTTGTAATATATAACCTCTTCTAAATTATTTTTTGACTTGTCTATGTCAAATATATATTTGGTCAGTATCTTTTTGATGTTCTTATGAATAGCTGATCTTTCATTATGTCCTCCTTTTTGCTTTGGGCTAAGGATTCATAATTAGATTTCTGTCTTACTACTACCCTTTGAAAAAATGAAAAGTTTCATGAAACGAAGCTTGCTTAAAAATTGTCACCTCTTGCTTCAAAAAGAAGAATGAGAATAATATGGCTCTACTCTCTGTATTTTTACCATTTCCAAAGAAGAAAGTGATGTCAACTTCTAGAATTAACAACATTAGATTTGCCATTTTCTGAGCCCCTTGGTGTGAAATAAGAGTGCTGATTCTTGTTAATATGCTATTTCTTTTCACCAGTTCTTCAGTCTGCAGTGTGCATCTGTATTGCTCTGTCCTGGCCTTCTCGTATCATGTTTCGATATGCAGATTTCACCATTACAGCCCTTAGGGGACAATAATTAGAATCAACAAGGAGAAATGCTTGCTGTCCTATATATTCATATACTCCTCTTGTACCTTGATCCTTCAGTACCCTTGTGTTTCACCATTTTCCTTCATTTCCTTTAGTACTGCCATGTGTTTCCAGGTTATAGCAAAATGAATCAATAGTATCTTTATTTAGAGTTGCTTCAATTGATGTTGCTTCACGTTGCAATATTTGCAGTTTTCAAAGGCAACTGGGAGAATAAAAGAAGCCATATCCGCTCTTCCAATGGCAACTAAAGAAGAGGATATGGAAGAAGCTGCTGCCCTCAAAGATGAAAAGGAGGGAAATGTTGATGCACACGTAAATAAGGAACTCTCTACAGCGGAGGACGAGCCTGATCCATTTGGATTGGACGCCTTGATATCCAATGCACCTAAAAAGGAAGAGAAACCGAAGGGGAAAAAGGAGTACGGATTTCTCAAGTTACAAAGAGAAGCATTGGTTTTGTGCTTAGAAACCGCTGCAAAGAGATACAAAATGCCATGGTTAAATTCCTTGTTTCCCATGACCTTACGATAATTATCCAAGCTACATTTCGTATGGATTTTTTTTGATCCATTCAATCTCTTTTGCAGGTGCCAAACAGCTATTGACATATTGGCAAAGCACGCATTTGATAACAATGCAAGATTCACAGCCCTTCAAAGGGATGCCATTGGGAAGCTCTGGGCATCGATTAGGGAACAACAGACCCGTAGAAAACAGGGCAAATCGGTATCTGGGAAACTGGATGTGAATGCTTTTGAGTGGCTCCAAGAGAAGTATTCATCCGAGAAGATCAGTATTCGACATGCTGTTGGAGGCAGTGGAGAGCGTCGTTGTGAACAGTGGCTCGGCTAACGCCACCACCTTCGAATACTGCCAAACGGTAACTATGCAACGAAACTTGGGTGCTTTAGATGGGAGGTAGTAGTTGGATGCATCTTTCATGGTAGAGAACTCACTTGAGAAGATCATTTTAACTATTTGTTTGTACGTGATTAAGAGATTGTGTATAAAGTCTTAATCTATGATTGAATCCCAGATTGTGTTGAATCCTTTGCTCACACATGAGTTTACATTGACATTCTTTTTTCCATTCTGAATTATTTTACCATTTAGCCATTCACTATACTCATCACACAACATTGATGAGTTTTATACCTTAAGAAAATATTATTTAAAAAAATAATCTTTATTACGTTATAGAATTAATTGAGTATTGAAAATGTAGTGTGAAACAAATTTATTGAGCATAATGTTTGAGAGTTTAACATATTTTGTATTGTTTAATTTTGGATTCAAACTTCAAAAACAAAGATAGATTTATTTCGGGGTAGGTAATTAAATATCGAAAGAAATGAGGGGTTATTTGGAAAATACGTGAAAAAAGAGGGGCTATTTCAGAAAAAGAAGAAAACTAAAACCCTAAACCCTAATTCGCAGCCATTGCAGTCGGCTCCTCTATATATACGCCGAGGAAGGCTCTAAATCTCATCGCCTTCATTCTTCTGTATTCAATCAAGTTCTTGAGGTAATTTCTATACCTTTTACTTCTCAATTGTTAATGTATAGTTTTTGATTTGATTTTGGCATATAAATCTTAAGTTTTTCAATGAATATGTGCGTGAAGAAGCACAGATCGAAGGCTTCATTGGTGTAAATTAATGAAGGCCAATGGAGCTCAAAAATTGTGCGATATAAAATCATTCGTAAACTTAATATCCTCTCGAGTTTGATTTCTATATCAGGAGGATCCGTTTCTGGATGTACATTTTATCAGTCTTCATTTGATTGGGTTTCAACAGTTTTTCTGGGAAAATCTGTATGATTTATGGTTGAATGTGTTGAATATGCGATGTGTATTTGATTCTGCTTTATTTAATCATCAGATTTTAATTCAAAAAAAAAAAAAAGATTGGGGGAAAAGATGAATGACTGAACAAATGAAACTCCTTTTATCATGTAGCATATGTATTATGACTTTTGCCTTACAGTTACTGGGAAAAGTTGTTAATTTGAGGTGTTTCTTGATTAATTGGTTGCAGAATGAAGAACCCAAAGGTGTTCTTCGACATATTGATTGGGAAAGCAAAAGCTGGTCGAATTGTAATGGAATTGTTTGCAGACACGACTCCGAAAACTGCAGAGAACTTCCGAGTTCTCTGCACCGGAGAGAAAGGAATTGGAGTTTCTGGGAAGCCATTGCATTACAAAGGGTCTAAATTCCATCGTATTATTACTAATTTCATGTGTCAGGGTGGCGACTTCACTCGGGGTAACGGGACCGGTGGAGAGTCGATCTACGGAGAAAAGTTTCCGGACGAGAATTTCAAGCTAAAGCACGATCAGCCCGGTCTGTTATCCATGGCAAATTCTGGGCCAAACACGAATGGATCTCAGTTCTTTATCACTACTGTCAAGACACCTTGGCTCGATGGAAAGCATGTCGTGTTTGGGAAAGTTGTCGATGGCCATAGCGTGGTGGATGCCATGGAGAAGGTTGGTTCACAGTCCGGATCTACCTCGTCGCCGGTTGTGATCGAAGACTCTGGTCAGATCAATGAGAATTAACCCTAACCTGTTTTGGTATGAGGGTTTATGTAAATTGTACTGGATTGTTTGATATTTTAGCTGAATAAACAGCACATCATTTCTTGGCTGTTGTTGACATACTATGCTTTAATAATGGTAAGAATAGGAGAAATCAGTATTACAATTTATTTATGAATGAATACACGAAGTTTTCTTGTATTAGGTTCAACATATTACATATCTCCCTAAACAACAAAAGATTATACTGATTTCAAAATCATCATCTTCATTTCTTGCAAGTTTCCGAACCCCACTTGGAAACTAAAAATTGCAAGCTTGAGATCAAATGAAATGGGGTGATTTGATTAGTAGCTAGCTATGAATTGTGATGCTGTATTTCTGTTTCAGTCCCAATCTTCATCACTGATATGATCATTTTCTTCTCTAGGCGGCCTCACGACCAAAACCACCGTCCCTAGACTCGTCTCCACCCCGATTTTCTTCAACTTAGCCCCCGTCTCCACCTTCAACGCCTCGTCTCCGCTCCCATTGCCGCCACTCACCACCAAGTAAAACGCATCGTCCGCCTCCACCTCCTTGCGCCCCCGATCGGCCACCACCAGAATCTCCTCATTCGCATCCTGCTTCTTCTCCTTCCATTGCAGGGCGTGCTTCGCCTTGGGGAATGCCACCGCGACTCCGCCTCTATTCAACCCCACCACCGGCAGCCATCCAGGCAGCACCACCCACCGGCTCCACCCCTTCTCAGCCTGCACCACCCCAAACTCCCCCACCATTCCACATTCCCATGGCGCCTCCTGCACCTCCATCTCCCTCCCCTCCGCCCTACAAACCGGCAGCACCACCACCGAGCTCGACTCGGCAACCTCCCCGTAAACCAGCCGAACCACCGGAACTTTGACAACAACATCGGTCTCAGATTCAGCCTCTGCCTCAGGTGTAGCCTTATCCTCCAAATCATCCAACACCACCTGCCTCGCCCTCTCCGTTTCCACCACCTCCAAAGACTTCTCCAGCATAGCCCTCCTCAGCTCCGGCGTCGACGCCGTCTTATGCTCAAAAGCTTGCCTGTAATACATGAAAGCCAAGCAATCCCCCGGCGAGTCATAATCGAAATGCTCCCATCCTCTGTCGCCATACCTCCTCGGAAAATCCTTCATCGACCTCGATAGCTCCTCCGCCCTCTTCGCATCGAAACCGAAATTTATTATAAACCGGGCCGCCGCGGCGCGTTGCTGGGTGTTCAAAACCCGGAGTTCGTAGAGAATCTCCGGCGATCCAGGGGGGTCAAAATACGACACCGTCTCGGCATCGGCGACCTCGACGAGAGAATCGCGGACCTGGCCGGCGACGATGAGCAGGTTCTGCTCGATGGAGGCGATTCCGGTGATCTCCTCGAGGGTGGAAGAAATGAATCCATCGTCGATGAGAGAGGGAATCAAAGGGCCGTACTCGAACCAGAGACCTTGGCGATTGGTGAGGATTTCGAGGCGGGCATTGGTGTCGAGGTTGCGGAAGCGGGCGGGGATGGGGGAGGGGGGTGGCCGGTAAGGTTGGTAGACTTGCAGTTGCTGTTTTTTCTTGGGAGGGGCGGAGTTGTAGGAGGAGGGCAGGATGAGGGCGGTGATGGAGAGGGGTTTCGAGGCTTTGCTAGGGTTCAACGGCGGAGGGTGGAGGTTGAGGTGGTGGAGGTTGGGGAGGAAAGGGGTGGAGAGAAAGGGTTTTGGAGTGTTTACGGTGAGCATGGTGACCGTGAAAACGTTATCCTATTTTGGGAGGAGAGAGAGAGAGAGAGAGTGTGTAGATAAATATGTATGAGAGAGAGAGAGAGAGGAGAGAGAGAGAGTAGTAGATCATTTGAATACAAATATCTGGCCATAGCTAACGGAAATGACAAAAAACACCCTACAATTTGTCAAGACTATCAAATTCCACCCTTTCTATTTTTTAAAATCATTTTTCTCATATCAAACTAATTTTATATAATCCAATTTCATAATATGAAACATATACTGCAGTTAAATATATCTTCCTTCATGGTTAATAAAGTATCTATACTAAAATTATCTCATGTTGCACATTAAAATTAAAATATAATGTTAAAAGTATCATTGATTATATTATAAATTAAGCATCACTTCCCTCCGACTCGTGTAACGAGACCTGTGCGACAGTTTCATAGAACACCACTTGGATTTCGACACCAACTTGTGGAGTTTGATCAAAATTTTAAGAGGTCTTTGTTATCCTCTTGGTTAGTACGGTGAAAAATGACTAAAAATCACGAAAAAAATCTTATTTTAAGGTACCTAAACTTTTTTAAATTAAAAAACTATGATTAATTGATAGAAATACTCTTAATAAAATCCATAAATACCTATAATATTTAGTGAAATTTGAATTTGAATTTTGAAATACAAAAACTCATGTGAAACGGATCCTTATTACCCATGAATTGAACCAATATCCACAAATTTTCATATGAATTACTAAGTGTAGGTTATGTGTTGACCCGTCTCACGAAAAAAGTTTCGTGAAACGGTCTCATACAAGACCAACTCATTTTAAAATCGAGGTACTATTAATAGAGAAGAATTAAATAAAATTGGTCAAAATAGCACTTTTCCATGATAGATATCGTTTTGAATTCATCACCACACGTGCACTGTTTTGTTTAATTATTTATCTACAAAGTTTGGATTAAATGATGGTTTAATTAATTTAATTACATTTGTTGCTTTCACTTTAAGTATCTATTTTTATGTGCCCTAAGAAGGGCAGACAAAATCAATGAAAATGTTCCAATCATATTATTACAATATTATTAGTGAAGTGATTGCCCCACTATTTTGTTATTCTATTTCAATTTATTTATATTTGGAACTTTTGACCACCAAACTTTGAACTTCTGAAAGACTTTCAAAAACTTCTCGAATTATTTGACCATTCTTGAAAATCTAAGTCAATTATAACTTTCTTTAAATTTATGAAGTGATGATAATAGATAGATAATAATACTAATAATAAATAATGATAACAGCTTGCTACATTAATTTGTATATAATATATACTACCTCCGTCCCACTATTTTCAGCCTACTTTGACCGGCACAAATGTTAAGAAAAAGATGTTGACTTTGATTGGATGTGTTATTTCAATATTTTTGAGTGACAATTTTGTAATTTAAACCAACTTTTTGAGTGCAAAAGTTGTAAATGAAAGAAATTGAGGGGTAAGAGAGTAACTTTCTTTGTCATTTTAGGGCTGACAGATTTAACTGAGACAAACGAAAATAGCAAGTAGACTGAAAATAGTGGGACGGAGGGAGTAGTATTTTGGTCCTTGTACGATTTTCATATTATATATTTCTTGAACTTATAAAATATATGTTCTACTCCCAGCTCCTTATCTATTTAATATTTCTTTTGAGTTTTTAATATAAATTAACCAAAAATCAAAATTGAAAAATATAATATCTCTCCCTACTTAAACTCAGAAATAAATGTCCGATTATGACTAAAACAAGCTTTAGTGTGTAGTTAAGTTTGGATCTTGTCCTCTTTAATGTTTAAACTAAAAATAATGGAGTTATATTAAATTGTTTGATCCACATTCATTTCTAAAAGGTTTTTGATAAATAAGACAATATATTTTAATTTGGTCAATTTTATGTCCTAGCCACAACATGTCACGCAAGTCATTTATTTTCATAAATGCATGCTATATTAATCTTTTCTATTAATTATTGTTCAAAGTTCACAATTGTTTATAATAAAAACTGCTCATCTTTTTGGCACTCTTTAAGAAATGGGTAAATTTCAAAAAAAAAAAAAAAAAAAAACAACAACCCCACCTATCTGACTTTTTCAAATTGCAATCTATTTTTTTTTTTCTTTTCAGATTGCCACCCAATCTTCTATGATTTTGTCGATTGCAAAATATTCCGGTCATTTTTTCGGCAAATGAAATAATTTTTGCACTTTGCAATCCAAACTTTTTTTCTTAATCCAATTGCAACCCAAACTTTATTTTTATTGTTCAATCACAAATCATGATTATTTTTTTCGCTCATGAATGTTACTTTTATATTATATGAGTATGACTTTTATATTATATAAGTGTGATCGATATTCATAAAATAAATATAATGAAATATTGGTCAAAATTGATGGAATGTATGTAACAACGGTAAAATATTGATGAAATATCGATAAATATCGAGAAAAATATCGGAATATATTGGTAATATAGGAAACATAACAATAAATATATGTACTTATATTTCCATCGATATCGATATTTTCATGATATTTCCGTGAAATTAAGATAACTATATTTCCACTAGAACCGAAATTTTCATTCTTGGTTGCAATCTGATAAAACAAAGTTCAGGTTGCAATTAGATGAAAAAATAAAGTTTAGGTTGCAAAGTGAACAAATTAATCTCAAATTCGCCGGAAAATTTGCAATCAGCAAAACCACAGAAGATTGGGTGGTAATCTGAAAAAAAAAATTAGGTTGCAATTTGAAAAAAGTCAATAGGTGTGGTTGTTTTTTCTAATTTACCCTTTAGAAATTATAAAAATACTAAAAAAGAAAAGAAAAAAAACTCTACACTTTGCAAATTATTAAGCTTATATTAATTTGGTACCAATATGTGTGTGTAATTAGTTAGTCGAGTCATATATATATATATATATATATATATATGTATGTTTAAGAGTGAAACTTGTGTGCCCCGGGGTACGGTGCCCCCAACTTAACCTATTATATGGTGTTATATATATACTCTACAGATATCATATGTATACTCTTTAGGTATCATATGTTTGTTCTTATATACATATAATACCTGTAGAATATATGTATAACACCAAAAATCATAACACTTATAGAATATATATATATATATATATAATACCTAAAGAGCATGTATATAACACCTAAATTATGTGCCTCTACGTGCTCCAGGGATATAAAAGATTTGTCCTATGTATATTGGTGATGCATGAATCATGTCTTCTACTTTCTTTAACAAAAATGAGTGAAGTGAACAGGTCTTCTTTTCTCGGTCAAATGTCAACATTTCACTCAACTTGTAATATTCGATTAATTAATTGCAACTTGCAATTTGGATTATTCTCTAATTGATCATTTAAACTTTCCTTATTTCTTAATTTGTGTTTTAATTGATTTAAACTCTCTAATTTTAGCATTATAGATATAATTTATAATATGTATATATAGAATTACTACATTGTCATGTGAAAGAAAAAAAACGTAAAACTAAGAATTATTAGTGAGATTCAAATAGAATGAGATGATTCAATGTGAAAGAGACAAAAAATTATTAAAAAATTAAGGTATAGTTTTTGCACCCTCAATTATCATGATCATTAATTATCATCACCACAAAAAACTTTTGACCACAATTAGCATTATATTAGGCTTTTGTAATGGTATATTTGTACTTGTGGCCATCATATATATGGTCAAACCTTCTTCCAAATCCATTCACCTTCTAACACCAAATAACATCCCCTATTTATCTTTGAAACCTTCTCTTTAACACAAATACTCAGATGCAACCGTCTCACATGCGACGGCACTCACGCACGGTCGACCGTGTCCAAGGACACGACCGTGCGCGACTGCAATGTATAAGTATATCTTTTTCAATAATAAATATGTGATTTTTCACTATAAGTATGTGATTTTTTTTTCTCGCCCACGACCGTGCCCTGAGACAGACTGCGCCTCGCGTGAAAACTAAGAGCAATCTGTGGCGCACGGTCGTGTCCTGGGACACGGTCGAGATAAGTATGTGATTTTTGTCCATAAGTATGTCTTTTTGTGCTATAAGTATGTGTTCCCGCGCACGGTCGACCGTGTCCCAGTGCACGACCGTGCGCGAGTGCCGTCGCACATGAGACGGTCTCACAGGAATCCAGCTCTCTCTTTAATTACTATATTGGACATATTAAAATCTTTTATTCCAAATTAATCACCACACACCATGTGTATTCAATGACATCATTAATTAATATTAATATGTGGCGTGTATTAAATTTTATGTAACACGAGATGTTACACCAAATGTAATAGAAGATCCAGACTCATATTGGACAGAATACAACGATCGAGTGAGTGAAATAATCAAAATGCTAGTTTTAATTATTAATTATAACTATTTTGAAATATCAGATTTTATTTTCAACATATTGGTTGATCATTAATGTTCTGCCAATATCTATTGCAAAATACATAGTAGTATAGTGAAAATACATGCTATTTTTGATAAAATCTCGAGCTCACCTATGAGTTAATATTTACATCATAATGATTAGAGTTACACTTAATCTATATCATTTAGACCCATCATATATTAAAGATCAAGTAACTTACTAGAAACTATGGGCTAGCTTCAATACCGTTATTAAGCTTGTCTATAATATAATATATTCCATGATTGAACATTAAATGAAATTAGAAATTTAAATCAAGATTACCAGAAGTCTTGTGACTCAAATAGTACCCCACCTTTATAATGTGTGACGATCAGATTAGTTCAGACTATCCACAACTGCCTAAATCATATTTCGAAGACTTAAAAAAAAAATTGCATTCAAAATTTTCTTTAAATCCCTCATACTCAACAACACTAAGCATTACATTAAAATCGTTACTCTGATCACACAAAAGAATCACACCGAATCTTTTTAAAAATCAATTCAAATTTATGGATTATGAAATGTTAATGTGTTCGTCCCTTATAAAACCAGCCCACCTGCATCGGGACCGCACACAGTCTGATTGTGTTCCAAACATAACTGTGCACCACATGCACTTGTTACTATGTTGTTACTTACTATTGACCATGTTTCAGGACATTACGGGAGGAAAAAAATCATGCTTATAGTTGAAAAGAACAAACTTATATATTATTGTCACATACAATCAAATCGTGTCCTGAATCACAACCATGCATGATCCCATTGCACATGCGTTTTGTAGAATGTTAATTGATCTCTCTCGTAAAATCTAGATAATATAAAATGATTTAATAAAAATTGTACCAAACAAAAGTTTACTCAAACTAAAAGTGGAATAGTAAGTATAGTGTATGGTAATAGTAGTGTGAAAAGGTGGTTGGTTAGTGCGAAGAGGGACCATAAAATGAGATGAAGAAGGGATGCATGCCACGTCATTTTCCAAAGCCGCCACCTCATCTCCTTTGACCCACGTGCAATTACATATCATAACATAAACCACACACTCTATTTTTTTTTTAATTTTCATTTCCCCACAAATTAATTTAATTATATATAATCCCACAATTTATATAAATTTATTGTAACCACATATTTCCCGCCTCTATATAAACCTTTCTTGCATCTCATAACTTCTTACACCATTCTAATACGACCAACATTTCAAACTCACTACATAGCTACTACCATTATTAATACTCTATATATATATATATATATATATATATATATTTCAAAGTTTGAAATATTTTGTTCATACATTTTCATCATGAATTCTTCTTCGTCTTCTTCTTCTTATTCGTTCTTGCCGGAATCATCATCATATTCCGATGCAGCTCAGTACCTCCCCTTCAACGAGAACGACTCCGAAGAAATGCTGCTGTACGGAGTCCTAGAGGAGGGAGCCACCGCCACCGCCTCCGCCACGAGCGGGCAGGAGGTGATGTACCGGGGGGTGCGGCGGCGGCCGTGGGGGAAGTACGCGGCGGAGATACGGGACTCGACTCGGAACAGCGTGAGGGTGTGGCTGGGGACGTTCGAGACGGCGGAGGAGGCGGCGCTGGCGTACGACCAGGCGGCGTTTGCAATGCGGGGGGCGGCGGCGGTGCTGAACTTTCCGGCGGAGGTGGTGTGGGAGTCGCTGAGGGAGATGGGCTACGGCGGAATGGCGGAGGGATGCTCGCCGGTGCTGGCTTTGAAGAAGAGGCACTCTATGCAGAGAAAATCGGCCATGACTAGAAAGAAGAAACAAGAAAAAGATGATGATCATCATATGGTGGTTTTGCAAGATTTGGGCTCTGATTATTTGGATCAATTGCTTGCTTTATCTGATCATGCACCGTACCCCCAAAGGTATTATTAGTTTGGTATTAGGTATATATCCATGAAGTATTATTGGTGTATTCATAAGGTATTAGTGATATATTCTTGTAGTTTGGCATTAGTGGTACATATACGCATAAGATATTAGTTGCATATTCATAAGGTATTACGTGTATAATATGTTTTAGTGAAGGTATTATTCAATGTATTACTTATTACATGTTAAGTATTAATCATATTACTTAAATGATATTACAATAAGTGTTTGGGGCACGATGCCCCGGGGCACGCAAGACCTACTCTAGAAATTAATGTTCATATTCGAATCCAAAACGTACGAATCAAAGTTAAGTTATGCTTAAACTACTACTTAGTTTGATTAAATTTAGTCTCTCCATTTATATGTATATGATTATGATAGTTGCTTCTTCATCTTCGTCTTTTGTCAATAAAATTAATGTTATGGGTTCAACTCGATCTTTAAGTTATTTTCCATTCAGTATGTGTGTTAGTTTACACAATGTATATCGTGTAATATTGTGACTAAATGAGATAGAATATTGTCTATATTAGATGATCCAATTGTGCAACGAGTGATGTGGATATTTGTGATGGGAAGATTCAAAAAAATGAAAAAAAAATGAATTGGGGGTGACATAATTGGATTTTATAAGATGGTCAAGAGGACTAAATAATATGTGATTTGACTTTTGGAAGTGTGGAATTGATAAAACAGTTGAATTTGGATACACTGTATTCATAATTATTGATTGAATTATTATAACCAAGTGGGTGTTATCATTTTTCAAGTCTATTCAATTTTAAAGTGTTACTCTTAGTAGATATATATATGTGTTTATTTAATTAGTTTTAACAGTGGAGTTCAACAATCTGTTTCACACTATAGTGCTAATTACTATTTCAAGTGCTAATTATTCGAGTAATTGTTGTCCTTTTCCGGATAATTATAACCCTTTAATAAACAATAAAACATGGAGTATTGTGTTTAATTTTGTATTTAGTTATATAATGTGCGAACATCATATTTATAAATATAACATCATAATTAAGAATTTTAGTGAATTAAAAAAGAAATTTATGAGGTCCAAGGTAAATACAAGCAGGTTTCTATTTTGAATTATTCTAAACCAATGTCTAGGAGTATTAATTATTACCTATAAGAATGTATTTTAATTTCTTTAATTGGTAAATTGTTGCTTGATTATTGTAATTTACATCGAAAATAAGTCCAAATACATATAGAGGTGTTCATGTACAAATTTGTAAAATGAGGATTATCATCTAAAAAAAAAAAAGGAAGAATAATGAAAATTTAAAATTATTTTACATTAATTATAAATAAACATGAACATTAAAGTGACTTAAAAAAAGAAAGAATCATGTTACAAGTATTAAAAAAAAAAAAATCCATCTCGAAATAGCCATAAAAATGGGTCTTCCAACCACCCTATTGTAGAAAGCCCAATAGATGAGACCCATTAGCATAGCCCAATAAGACAGCCCAATAAAATATACCACCTTTTAAAGCGGGCCCTAATAATTATTACAAAACTAAAAACATAAAAAAGAACTAAGCTATACCACCTTGCTTGAGTTGCTCTGAATAGAGCAATACTTGTGTTTCCCGGGGACATGATGTTCCCAACTTAACAATCATATGGTATATATATATATATACTCTACATGTATCATGTGTATACTTGTTCACTTATTTCTTTAAGCTACAACCGCAAATGTACGGTGTAGATTGTAGACACGGTAAATAAGGTCGATCCCACATAGACTATTGCTAGAATCAATTGATTACCTAAACCCTACTTCTAATTTTATTTAGGTTATCGAATTCAAAAGATATCAAATGACTTATACTAAACAATGATGAAATTAAAATCACGAGATTAAATAAGTATTTTAAGACAAGTTCTAGAACATGTTTTCATCCAATTCTCCCCTAGTTATCAATTTGATAAATCCAATTTCAATGATTAATTATCCTATATGAGCAATCACAATTATCGAATTAAAAGTTCTCTCGAGTTAGTTAACCGGTTGATTATTAACTTACCAGAGGTATCTTTGCTCGATCTGATAAACCAAAACAACTCCAAAAAGCTTCTAGGATTGAAAATCTCACCACATAGATCATTAATCTCTTGATCTAATGCATCCTACATGTCATGTGTTTACTATTCCATAATTAAATTTTCTCTCTCGAATTTTGACTTAATTACTTGAACATGCTCAATTACCGGCCGGACAATCAAACAAGTAATCAAACCATAAACACATGAATAGGATAGAAAAATCAAGAAATTGAATTAAAATCAAAGATCCATCAAGGTTCGAATCGAACTACTAATATATCCTAAAAACTTATGAAAACCTAGCCAAACATGATATTAATCAAATCCCTCGCGATTCTTGATCTTCGAATTCTCCTTCTTATTTTCTCCTGATGCTCTCAGAATCTTGTGTTCTCTCTCTATGAATGCTCTCCTTGATTTCTGAAATAGCTGGGGTATTTTTATCTTTTTCTAAGTCTTGGCGAGCAAGCCATCAGATATAATTCATCCAAAATCGAGTTTGGAATGGATTAAGGCACCCGGGCACGATCGTGCTCTACGACACGGTCGACCGTGCCCTATATATAATTCTCGCTGGTCGGTCGCGCATGGTCCCGACACGGTCGACCGTACGCCGCCTGCAATGCTCTTCTGGCCTTCCGTGCACGGTCGTGTCTCACGACACGGTCGTACCGCGCGTGGCTGCTCTTGACCGTGCTCTAGCGCAATGCATAACTTCATTTTTGCTCGTTTTCAGCCTCGTTTCTTTTTTGATCTTCCACGATTCCTTATCTGGTCCTTAATTACACTTGAAATTCGTACCTTTTCCACTACAATCATGAAAATTAGCACAAAACCATCAAATGCAACTAATGCATCAAAATTAACCAAAATGCCATAAAAACAGACACAAACTCACTCAATCAATCATATAATTGTTCTAAAAAATATAGTAAATTTGACACTTATCAATACCCTTCAGGTATTACATATATATTCTTATATATGCGATACATGTAGAGTATATGTGTAATACCACTGAACGTAACACCATAAGGGCCTGTTTGCTTGGGGTTAATGCTGATGATTATATTATATATCAACACGTTAAATGTGTTTGGTTGCAATTGTGTCGGCCCATGAAATTGCCTCGGCCCGGGTTCCAAATCACTCAATGCAGATGCAGTTAAATTTATTAGAATGTGAATTGACCAATTTGCCATTGTATATAAATATTTCTTTGTCGATCAAATCCTACCCAAAACAATTATATTTCTCATTTCATTTCAAGTGTGATTCATGATTGAAGATCTGATACAAGTTGTAAGCCATGAACTCCATTCAGCTCCAATTAAACCCATCAATCTTCATGTCTTGAAGTCCTAAAACTTGTAGAGGAGTCTCTTCTTCGTCTAGCAGTAGATGCACACTCTCGAAACCCTGATGAGAAGTTTGAAGAAAAATGGTTAGATTTTGTAAAAAGGTGAAAGTATTTGGAAAAACGGTAATTATGTAATAAACATTTTACTTGAGGGTAATTGAATAATATCACTTATTATCCAAAGATATTTTCCACCAACCAAATATCTTAATAATTATACACAATATATATCCTCCTCACATAGCTACCAAAGCAAACGCTTGCATAAAAATCCTAATGATATATATAAAACCTACTTAATAAATCTCATGGAAATAATCATGTCTAATCAATAAATCAAGCAAACGGGTCCTAAAAGTATGTATATAATACTTAAAGAACATGCGTATAACATCTAAATCCGTGTCCATATGTGTCCCAAAAGTATATAAGTTTTTGTCATCTGAATATAATCATTTCTTGCCATCAAATTACACCAGAAAATCTTTTACATGCATACATACTTTTTACAAGTTTGTAAATCGTTGATCAAAACACGTGTAACTGTTGTTTTTAAAGTTAAATCAATCATTTTATGTACATCCTTTATATACCCATTCAAAATTGAATTAATTTTCACAACATTTTTGAGCATTAGAGAATAAGCAAGCTTGCTTATCAAGATTGAATCCAGTAGTGCATATATTTTCAAATATCACATTTTCGAATAATTTCACTCTACAATGGCATGTACCAATAATATACTACTAGCATCATTTTTCAAAAGAGATGCCAATTAAATTCCCTTTTTATCATTATATATCATTATTATTAATTTATTTTCCTTCCATCTTTTCATTTATATTGGGGCCCATCATTCTCATACTTTACAAGACAAGAAAAAAGATGAGATATCAAGATCTTAAAATTAACTTCAATTTTAGAATATTATTGTGATAAAGGGTTCTCTTTTTATCCACTTATATGAATTTGCTTCAATATTAATTTGTATTTTTCTAGCTAATGCAATATATGGATTCACTAGTTATCAACCAAAAGGGCTTTTGTATACCCTATTAATATCTCATACATTAATCTCATAAAAAGAAATTGAATTTCCAAATTCTAGCTGAAAAGCTAGTTTATTTCAGAATAATTTGCAACTATTTATTTAATGAGCTATAAATTGGTATTGCAAATATTTCCCTAATTTAGAGTTTGTGTTTGTTTGACAAATCTCTCTTTAATATATAGGTGCAGTTTGTGAAAATTACAAATAAATATAAAAGTGCAATATTTTTAATTTACAATCTTAAAGCAGATTTTTTTAATTTTTTAATTTTTGGTGAATTGCTTTAATTACCTTAATGTTAGTTCCAATAATTTTCTCCTATATTAAACAACCTTTGAATATGAGGTCAAATTTACACCTTTTAGATTAAGATAATTTAATTATGTCTATGTTTCATACACAATATATCTGCATCATATTTAATATCTCTATTTTTAAACCATATACTCCCTCCGTCTCTGCTATCTTTGCCTACTTTCCGTTTTTGGACGTCCCATCTAACTTTGCCAACCCAAAAATGACAAAGAAAAATTTACTCCTTTACCCTTCAATTTCTTTCATTTTACAATTTTTACACTCAAAAAGCACACATTAATTACAAAATTGCCACTCAAAAACATTAAAATAACACATCACATCAAAGTCAACAGTTTTTTCTTAAACTCCGTGCGGTCAAATCGTGACAAAGATAAGGCGGACGGAGGGAGTATAATTTATCTCTAGTCACTTCGAGTCAAAAAAAAGTTGTAATAAGTTGTTATATTTGCAAGACCAGATCCACTGGATTTTAGTGAAGCAATCTGATTATACAATTTTTGCTCTATAAAAGCGACTCAAATTAAAATTAGATAATAGCATTGAGCAATGGCATATATAGATAAAACACTCTTATTATCTATTTTTATGATATTTATTAATGTTAATATTCAGCAAGCATTTGGCTTTTGTTTTATTGGCTCCGTACAAACCGTTTTTGTAGTCAATAATCTCCCTCCAAATTCTGCACCATTGCTAGCTCATTGTGCATCTCGTGATCACGATTTTGGATTTCGAAAAATTCCAAACAACGGAAACATTAATTGGAATTTTTGTGAGAATATTTTTGGAAAATCATTGTACTTTTGTCATCTTTGGTGGGGTTCGAAGGATAAAAGTTTTGATGTTTTCGATTCACATTTAGAGAACAATTATTGTGAAAATAATTTCTGTCGTTGGACGGCCAAAGAAGATGGTATTTACATTTATGATACCAAATTGTATGATTGGAATGTCAAATAATCGATGCAATGCTATAATCATAAATAAAGTTTTAATGTAAGAAAAACAATATTACCAAGAGTTAGTCTTCTGTGCACCAGTTGCACGGATCAGATCCGTGCAACTGGGCAGCGCGCGGGCTGGGCTGGCCCGCCCAGCCCGTGCCTCTTTACTTATTTCGCGTGTTTTGGTCGTTACTCTCACGTTATGTTAGGGTTACTTTCGTGTTATGTTAGGGTTACCTTCGCGTTATGTTAATGTGACTCCATATCCAGATTTCATACCCTTAGTTTAAAACCACTAAACTAAAATCTTAATCATACCCTCATGTTATGTTAGAGTTACCCTCATGTTATGTTAGAGTTACCTTCATGTTATGTTAGTGTTACTCTCGTGAGGGTAACACGGGTAACACTAACATAACATGAGGGTAACTCTAACATAACATGAGGGTAACCCTAACATAGCATGAGGGTGTGACTGCCTGAGCGAATCTTGGTGAGTTTGAGCGCCCACCAGGGTAACACGGGTAACCCTAACATAACATGAGAGTAACCCTAACATAACTTGAGGGTATGACTGCCTGAGCGAATCTTGGTAGGTTTGAGCGCATCCACCAGGTGCATGGGGGCGCGTGAGAGCGCGTTGGGGCGCGTAAAAACGCGCGTCAGAGGCGCGTGGGGCGGATCGACCCGGGTGCATGGATCCTAGATCCATGCACCAGTTGCATAAAATATTTTGCCATAAAACATATGTGAACATAAATGTCCATATTTTACAATTTTTTCTCTCATCGTGATGATTTGTGATGGTTCAATTTATTTCTATAATCATTAAGTCTTTTATAAAAATGGTTATTATGATATCAATTTATTTTTTGACAAATAAGTGTTCAAAAATTAATGGAGTTATAGTTTTTTTTTTAAAATTGTTATGAACGGATGATAATGTATAACTGTTTTCCTTTTTTAATGTATACGAATTATGTGAGACAAAGCTTCATATCATTCACAATCTAAACATATTTTTAATATATGTGAAATTGTACAGTAAAAATAAAGATTGAGGAGGTTATATATTTACTATAAAAAAAATTCACATTAATTTGTTTTTTTGAATTTCCTTAATTAATCATATTAACTCATGAAATCCACTTGAGAAATTTAATAGAACTTCTATGTTCTTTAATGGTCTTTCCATGCACCCGGATCGACCTGCCCCATGGGCCTCTGACGTGTGTTTTCACGCACCCCAACATGTCTGGTGTGTGCGCTCAAACCCACCAAGATTCGCTCCAGTCTGTCATACCCTCATGTTATGTTAGGGTTACCTTCATGTTATGTTAGTGTTATCCTCATGAAGGTAACACTAACATAACATGAGGGTCACTCTAACATAACATGAAGGTATGATTAACATTGTTTTTTTACCTTCATGTTTTGTTAATGTTAATGTTACTTTCATGTTATATTCGTGTTATTTTAGTTCAGTGGTTTTAAACTAAGGGTATGAAATCTGTAGATGAGGTCACATTAACATAACGCGAATGTAACCCTAACATAACACGAAGGTAACACTAACATAACATGAAGGTAACAACCAAAACACGTGAAAAAAGTAAAGACCTGCCCAGCCCGCGCATGGCCCAGTTGCACTGAATCTCAGATCTATGCAATTGATGCACAAGAGAGCAACTCTATAAGCTTAGCCAAACACCCTCTAAATAAGATGAGTTTTTTCTTCCCAAACAATATTGTAATTCTTATTCCAACTTTTGTCAACCTCTCGTCTTGCGCCAAGTTTATACAGGTCAAGATGCCATCTTTTTTTCTTTAGCATTTCTTTTTTTTGTTTTAATTTTATTTCCTAGTTTTTTATTTTTATTTTTAAGAATAGGGAATATTCTGAAATATTCTTTTTTATTGCATAAAATGGTACACATTGTTGAAGATTAATGTGAAAAATTAACAATAAAATAATGGTCATGGTTGGAAATGATAAGTGATTGAAATATTTCTTCATGATACCAAATTTATGCAAGGTCACTTATCACCAAAGATCATCAATGGCAATGGATAAACAAACTTATAAGATGCTTATAATGCAATTAATTAATTAGACCATGTGTGTGTAAAATTAGAAATTCAAATTAAGTGACTTTAATTTATCTTATGAGTTCTTAATTGGTCCACTTTATTTATAGTGAAGAATAAGCAAGATTGCTTATCACGATTGAATTCCTCACCACATTTTTTACATGTTCAAAGAAAATAAAAAATAATTATAATTAGCAGCCTAGAGGAATAATTGAATAAGTGATAAATTAAAGTCACACCCATTTTCTAGAGAATGGATATTCGATAAGAATATTTATGTTACTATTTTAAACCTGCATCAATTTTCAAAAGAGTGATGCTTTTTCATATCTTTTTATTCAAAGATCCCTCATTCTTTCCATTTCAAATGTAGTGTATATGAAAAGAAAAAGATTGATTCAATCTTGTTTAGATATACATAATATGTCACGTCACCATTATTGTGTATGTAATAGGACCACTTTCATTTCTAGTCACATGCAAAATATTATTCTTCTTACTCATAACTTAATTTTATTTTTCCAATCAAATTTTCACATTAGCGTAGCGTGTACTCATATTCCCAAATTTATATCTGAATTCTCATTTCATCGTAAGATGGTTTGGATCATACTCATATTCCCAAATTTATATCTGAATTCTCATTTCATCGTAAGATGGTTTGGATCATACTCATATTCCCAAATTTATATCTGAATTCCCGTTTCATCGTAAGATGGTCTGGATCGTACTCATATTCCCAAATTTATATCTGAATTCCCGCTTCATCTTGGTCTGGATCGAGACATACTCATTTGTTAAAACATCCTAATTAGTAGCAATAGCAATTTATATGAGAAATCATTCAAAAAAAATTATTACCAAGAAAGTTTTATTTGATATTCATAAAGTAGTACAAAACATAGGATATGGGGTTGCAACCATAATTTTTCACATAGATTTATCATATTTTTCGCATTTATGTCATATTCACAACCTCTAATCTCATTCCCTACTGTCTTTCTCTCTCTATAGAATAGATACACCTATGTACTACATCACCACCGTCCATCTGAATCCTACCTTCGTTCAGATCCAACGGTGCTGGGGTGGGGACAGTAGTCTCTTCCTCTTTTCTTGCTTCTACCCTTCTCTAGGGCCGGTTACCTCCCCTGTTCTTCGTACAGTTCATTCTGTTCTCATCTTGTAGTATGCATGATTGATTCCATGATAGTATATGGATTTACTCCGCCATTATTGTCATCTCACATCCGTTTATCATCCATGGATGCCCTGAAAGAGATCAGCAGAAAGATTAATCTTGAATCTAGAAGAAACGGAAAAGTAGAAAGAAATTTGAGAAATAAAAGATGAATGATACTCACTCAGAACTTGCTCCGCCGATAGCCTTTTAGAGACGTCTCTGCAGATCATCTTCCTAAGCAGATCTTTCGCCTCAGGCGATACCGATCGGAAAATCTTCGTCGGAAACCTCAGGTTCCCCCGGAGGACCGCCTCGAAGGTCTCCGCCGGCCCCTCGCCGTAGAAAGGAGGAACTCCGGCGAGCATTATGTATAAAATCACCCCGGCGCTCCACACATCCACTTTCTCGGTGTACTCCCTCCCCGTCAGCACCTCCGGCGCCACGTAGTACGGCGTCCCCACCACCCCCCGCATCTCCGACACCGCGAACAGCTCCGCCGATCCGAAGTCGGCGAGCTTCAGCCGTCCGCGTGAGTCGAAGAGGATGTTATCCGGCTTGATGTCTCTGTGCGCGACGCCGAGTCGGTGGCAGAAGGCGATCGCGGACATCAATTGGGTGAAAATCGAGGCGGCCTCCGGCTCGGAGAAGCGGTCTCCGGACGAGAGGCGGTCGTAGAGGTCGCCGCCGTCGCAGAGATCGGTGACGAGGTGGAGGTAGTCATCGTCCTCGTAGACGTTGTGGAGGTGGAGGACGTTGGGGCAGGCGGAGAGGAGGTGGAGGAGCTTGGGCTCGGCGTCGAGGCAGCGGCGGTCGATGGGGTCGGAGGAGAGAGAATGCTTGTGGATGGACTTGCAGGCGAAGACGTCGCCGGAGGCGGCGGAGTAGCAGCGGTGGACGACGCCGAAGCGGCCGCGGCCGAGCTCGTCGCAGAGATGGTAGTCGGCTTGGAGGGTGTTGCACATGATAGGGTGGTGGTGGTGGTGGTGGTGGTGGTTAGGTTAGTTGGAGGAGAGAGGGTGAAGGAGGGAGGGTTATTTATAGAGGAAGAGAGAGAAAGAGCATATGTGGAGAATATTCGAATCCATGGCAGTCTCACATTTTTGTTGCAGGTGTTTCTTTCTGTGGTCGTACCATCTTTTTCCAGCTGGCAACCTCACTGTACTCTATTGCTTCGTTCTTCTTTGCCACATTTACCATTTTGACCCTTAACTCAAAACACACTCTTTTCCATGACTTTGTGAAACATTTTCTCAGTGGGGTCGGATCGATTTGATAAATAATTTTCGTGAGACGAATTCTATTTACCCATGATTTAAACTTATGTTCATCAATTTATAAGATAATTTTAAAATATGGGTTGTGTGTTCATCTGTCTCCTGTAATATGATCTGGTACAAGATTTACTTAAGTTATAATTGACACACAATACTACATTTCAATATAATAAACTAAGCGATAATTTTCTAATTTTTCTACCAAAATTCAGGAAAATTGAGAGTTTTTTTTTTTTTTTTTTAATAATGGAGCTACACCAATATTCTTTTTTTTTTTTAACACTAAGATAAAAGATAAAATGGTATGATTGTTACAAGATTATTGATAAGATCACATCGTTCGAAACAATGAAATTAAACGTATGTGTTTTTTCATTGGTTAAACGATACGATCTCTAAACTCCGAAACAAAAATGACTTGTTTCTATTTTTCAATAGGTGCTGGAGACCTGATAGGAATTTAAATAGATTTTATTGTTATAATATCTTTATGTTTGATTTTATCTCTGGAAGGATTCTAGGTTTTTTATAATTATAATAAGAGTTATCTATTCTCCATTCTCAATCAAACTTTGTCAAATTTCTTTAATTATGATAGAAAAGTAATAAAACTATTCATTTGGAAGCCATTATCTGGGCTACTAAATTATTCTATTGCAGAGTGCAATATCTATACAAACTAGCATGATGTTTTCTTAAGGTAGTTTTATAGTACACCAGGTGTATTAATACACCAGACTCTACACTCATTTTCAGCCATCAGATTTGAGATCATTAAAGTCAAAGTCAACCATGATCTCACATCTAATGACTAAAAATGATGGAGAGTCTAGTGTATTAATACATCGGTGTACTACAGAAGGACCCGTTTCCTTAATATTATTCATTAACTTGAACATACCCTCCATCCTTTTCAAAACAAACTCAAGATATAAAAATTAAGGATGCCCACTTTAAACAGTGTGAGCTACGAGACACTCTAAAATCCACGTACAACATATGTAGTTGTCTCATCAAAATCTATACAACCGATTTCTAACAAACTTTTTTCCCGAATAATAATTATAATAAATACTTAAAATCTAAATTTCAATGGTCAATAACAGGGTGAGGCAGCCCACCCTAATTATAAATATGTAATGCCTCAATTTAGGGAATAAATGAAATTTATAAATAAATATATATATATATATATAAGTATAGGTTATGTTAATGCTATTATTATTATTTAAAAACTTTATGAAAATGAAAAAAAGATTTATGAAAGAGAATGTTGTACTACCTCCGTCCCCCTTATCTTTGCCACCCTTGACCGACACGAATCCTAAGAAAAAACTGTTGACTTTAATATGATGTGTTATTTTAATGATTTTGAGTGACAGTTTTGTAATTAATGTGTGCTTTTTGAGTGTAAAGTAAGTAAAATGAAAGAAATTGAGAGGGTAAGATCAGTAATTTTGTTATTGTCATTTTTAGGCTGGATAAAGTTAGCTTGGAACAACAAAAAACGAAAAGTAGGCAAAGATGAGAGGTTCGGAGGAGTATTAATGAAGTGAGACGGTTGGAGTTAGTTAATGACAGAGATGGTGATAGCTAGCTCACTTCTACACGTGTACGGAAAGGTGTATGATTTTTCCATGCTTCTTTCAAATTACTATTTTGCCCCTCCAAGGAATGGTGCATGACGTAAGCTCTCATGTGCTATATTTTGTGACTTATTAGAGATATTATATTCATTCTTTTGAATGATTTTTAATTTAATTTAGAACGACAAGGATATAATTCTCTGGATAAATTACAATTTATTGATGTTATTATCATGCTGAATAGGAATCTTGTTAGTATTATAACTAGTGGATGAGGAAGAATATTCATTCTTGACTTAAGATTCATAATTTAAATTTAAAAAATAAAGTATGGTCGTTTCATGGAAACAATTATACGCGAGTCTGAAATCAAGCCGAGTGTCCATAATTTCAATTCATTTTTATTAATCAAATTTTATTTTATGATTTATAAATTGTAAGTTGACTCGTTTGATGAAATTAAATTTGTTAGGGGAGTAGTGTTCTTGTAATAATTACTCCCTTTTCAAACTTACTTTAAATAATAGTGATAATAATGGTGGTTTTTTAGACGTAGTACATCAGATATATTAATAAAACAGATTCTTCATCCATTTTCATCCATTAGATTTGATATCATTGCATCTTTGATCTTCAATGATCTCAGATCTAATGGGTAAAGAGTCCGATGAGTTAATACATCGGATGTAGCAGAACCACCCAATAAGATGATATTTCATATAAATTTATGAATTTAGAATTGAATAATATGAAACTATTGTAATATGAAACTATTGTGGAGTTAGAAATTAGATGTGGTATTTGGACCCTAATTAAATATTACAACCATGATAACAAAGTATAGTGCAAAATGGACTCAATTATTGTTATATATTATTAGAAGCTAACACGACAAGGTTATCTATTAAAAATTGCATGATGCATGATGTTTAATTTTTTATTTTTTTTTATAGGACGGGTGGATGCATGCATGAATATTGTAAACGTTATTATAAAAATAAGTTGATTGCTTTTATTTGGATTTTCATTATGTAATGTTTTTAATTATCAATCAAAATAACATAATTTTACATATGATGTATATATGTTTTTTACATCCATTTGTTTTAGAGATAAATTAATAAAAGAAAAATAGTTTTTTGCCTCAACACATCGCTGCTAAATATACAACTTCACATAGTCCTGTTTCAAGAATAGTGTACTTTCACAAAAACTCATATGAGAGGGTCTCACGGATAGTTTCCGTGAGAGGGATCCTTAAAACCCATGAATTGAATCCATATCCACATATTTCTATATGAATTGATATGTGTGGGTTATGAGTTGACTCGTCTCATGAAAAAAGATCCGTGAGACGGTCTCACACAAGAACTACTTTTTATTCACGGAATCCCGTTTCAAGAATGTTTTACTTTTTCTTCAATAATGAATGTGCAATTTTTTCTTCAAAATTGACCGAAGTCAAAAAAAATATGCTATATATAAAATACATATGATTAGGTCTTATGTGAAACCGTCTCACGATCTTTTTCGTGAGACGGATCAGTCCATAACTCACACCTAACAATTCATATGAAGATTTGTGAATATAGGTTCAATTCATAGGTAATAAGGATCCGTCTAAGAGAAACTATCCGTGAGACCGTCTCACATGAATTTTTGTGCATATATATAAGGTTATATTATTTTAACTTATAAAGAAAGTTTGGTTAAAATGATAATTCGAGTAAAGATACCCCATGTATATCTTTCTATATTGAATTGCCGATACATAAATGATAAAATCAATTTGATTGGATCAAATATGGGTTTCCTATAGGTAAGATTGTGATATTTCTAACTATTAACCCAAAAAGATAAGATAGTTACTCATTGAATCGTATTGTAATTTATGTTTTAAACTTATCCATATCACAAATAAATAAGAATAATAAAATAATTAGAAGGGTATATTATACATATTTCACGTTCTCTCTCTATGAATAATCAAGGGCAAAAACTTATATACCCATGGGGCACATAGGGACACAGATCTAGGTGTTATATATGTGATCTTAAGATGTTATATATATATATTCTATAGGTGTTATGTTTTTTGGTGTTATACATATACTCTATAGGTATCATATTTATATAAGAGTATACATGTGATAACTGAAGAGTATACACATGATACCTGTAGAGTATGTATTTAACACCAATATGATGATAATTTGGGGGCACCGTGCCCCCGGGCACACAAGTGTCACTCATAATCAAGATCAATAACCAACGTAAATGCGGATTAGAAATGAAAATTATATATGTACCTATTTTGCCCAAATTCATATTTTTCTAGTCACAAATAATATTTCGTTTCTTATTATTATTTTCGTTATATATAATTAACTATACATATAAAATTAATACATATATTGTACAATAACAATCATGTATATATTAATATATGTGTGTATATATATTATAAAATGGATGTTATCACAAGAATGAAGTAACACAAATTGGTGGACAATGAAGTTAATTGACAACATTGTGCTAGAAAAAAGGCAAAAACTTATATACTCCTGAAGCACACATGGGCATAGATTTATGTGTTATATACATTCTCTTCAAGTGTTATATATATACTCTATAGGTGTTATGATTTTTAATATTATAAATATACTCTACAGGTATGAGGTATGATGATTAATTTGGGATCATCGTGTCCATGGTCATAACAAGTGTCACTTCTAGAAAAAAGCCATCACAACAAATCAAGAATGTTCAGTTTTGTTTTGTAGCATTCTTAGGTGGCCCCAACTTAGCCTTAGTTGTCTCTTTTTCAAACCTTTTGGGAAATAAGGATAATGATAAAATCCTAAGACCAACATTAATTCATGGGGTGTGTGTGTCCATTATTATTATATGTTTGGTTGGATATTATCCACTCCAATTATATATTTTCAAATATATATATATTGCATAATTAAACACTAAAGTGCAGTTCATTATTGTCTTAAATCAAATATAATTGTGTCTAACAATTGATTGTTTTTGTATATAACTGGAAAGGTGTATTTTTCTTCTCGGAAGTTTTGGTGATAGGATCAACATATTTTATAAGGAGTAGGTCTTTTGTGAATCAGGTGCATGGATCTTAAATCCATGCACCCGGGTCGGATCTTGGTCGGAGGACCGCACCTTTTTTTTTTTTTTTCGCACATGATTTTTGAAAAAAAATCACATACCAATAGGTTATGTTAGACATACTTTTACGTTATGTTAGACATACCTTTAAACTATGTTAAACATATCAGTTCTGTCCAGATTTCATGCTTTGTCTTTTTTTGGCTTGATTTTTGAATTTTGGCACATACAACTACGTTATGTTAGATATACTTTTACGTTGTGTTAGACATATCTTTATATATACTTAGACATACCTTTGTATATGTTAGACATACTTTTACATAGAGTTAAATATACCTTTATATATGTTAGACATACCTTTGTATATAGTTAGACCTACCTACATATGGTTGGTCTAACTATACACAAAGGTTGGTTTAACTATACACAAAAGTTGGTCTATTGGAGCGAATTTTGGATGAGCTTCAGCATAAATGTTCAGCGCATGGGAGCGCGTGGAAGACGCGTGGGAGGCACGTTTTGGACGGGTGAACTGGTCGATCCGGTTGCACGGATTCCAGATCCGTGCAATCGGTGCATAAAAGTTTTTACCTTTTATAAGACATGTGAATCAGATAATTCATATGGTTTCAGTTTTGAAAATACATTTTAACTTTACGTAATTAAATTCTTCATAAAATTATAACTATAAAACGATTTCACGTGAGTTTTATGTAAACAGAGAAACATATGTTTCTCCTTTCTTTTAGGTAATAATGAGACATGACCTAATTGCAATTTAAAATAGTGAAGATAGTGGGAAATGGTTTATGGAGTCTTCCATTATGGTGCATATATATATATATATATATATCAATAAATAATTAGAGTGCTTGAGGAATCTTGCTAATTATGATTATGATATTCTAATAAAGTGTATCCAATTTTGCCACTTGGAATTGCAGTGCACAAACGATTATTTGCTTGATTATATATATCATTTTTTTATTATAAATATTATATATTTTCATAAAGCAAGATCATTTCCATATCCTTTTTCTTTTTTAATGTGAATAATAGTGCAGATTATATCTCCAAAGATTATGTTGATGACAATTTTATATTACAAAAGTGAAAATCTATATAAAATGGAGATGTCATAAAAGAATATTGTACATGGTTTTGTATAGACTTTTTTTGTACTTATGCATGGATGGTGAATTCTCTATAATGAATAACTTCACTAGTATAGTATCAGAAAATCCTTAGAATACTTCTTCCATATTAATTATCGGGGCCGGAGTTTCTGTCATCGATTAAGGAACATAGAATTTAACTAAACATATCTTTGGAATGACAATTAATATGAAACAAAATTTTGACTTCAAAAGAAAAATGATAATGGAAATGTAGGGAGTACTATTAATTAGTTTTGATCCAAAATATATATTACATTGATCAACTGATAGCTAAATTTATAACATTTTAAAAAGATTTGACGCTTATAAATGGGATGAAGGCATGCAAAATCACAACGGACAATTCTATAGTACACCAGGTGTATTAATACACCAGACTCTCCACTCATTTTCAACCATCAGATTTGAGATCATTAAAGTCAAAGTCAACTATGATCTCAGATCTAATGACTAAAAATGATGGAGAGTTTGTTGTATTAATACACCCGATGTACTATAGAAGGACCCAATCACAACAAAACCATCCAAAAAGTTCATTCTATAAGACAAATGATTTCACATCATTATTAAATCATTTCACATCCAATTTTTAAAAAATAAAGTTGTGTCTCATGAATAGTACAAAGAGAATAATACCTATATATCATGGCCCCCCTTTTATATTGTCATCATTATGACTTTACTTTAAGAAAAAAAAATATGTTGATGTTTAGTTTTTAAAGATAAGATTCATCAATTTGTGCTTATTTATTTTATGATGGTTTTTGCCCAACCTATAAAGTGGGAGAACGTCTATCTCAATATATAGAGATCGTACCTCGCTATTGTTGTTTGTACCTTAAATTAATGGGGGAAAAGAAGATATATTTGGCTCTAAACTATTGGAGAAGAAATATCCCACAATAATTCATTTAACGAGTCAATTATATATGTCGTTGATTCGTTTCATCGTGAGATAATGTCATAAAAATTCTACTTTCAAACTTTTATTTTTCAAAAAGAATTAAGGAAAATAAGGAATGTTAATGATTTCTACCTCTTTTTATTTTCTTGTTTTCTTTCCCTAGCTAGAAACATAAATCCAAATATAGAATTACAAATTTCACAAAAAAAAAGAAGAAGAAGAAGATCGTGAGGTAAAGTTTGGCTTTAATTTTTATCCATTTGAAAAATTGTTTTGGAGAATTTATTTATATATATAATACTGAAGTTGAAATAGTTATATTATTATATTAAAGAAATTTGGTTATGATTTTGGGGACATTAGTAATGTGTCTTTTTTATATATATACTATTTTGTTGTGGTTTGTAAAGATACTTATAATTGTAAATTTGTTATTGTATATGGTTAGTTCTTTCCTTTTTCTTTTTCTTTTTAGTTAGTGGTGACCAATTAGATTCTTTTGATTTTAAAGATTAGAACTACTCCCTCCGTCCCGGTTAATTCAGCCTAATTGCACTGCAAGTAGATAGATTTAACTGGGACGGAGGTAGTATTTCTCTTTTTTTTTTTTATAACTCGATTTCATGTTTACGTCTAACTAATCCAATCAAAACAATTTAAACTAATTAAGTTAAAACGTAGGAATTTCTTTTAAATGATTTAATTTTACACAAAAACTCATGTGAGACGGTCTCACGGATAGTTTCCATGAGACGAATCTTTATTACCCATGTGTTGAATCAATTTTCACAAATTTCAACATGAATTGTTAAGGGTGGGTTATGGGTTGACCCGTCTCACACAATAAGATCCGTGAGACGGCCTCACATAAGACCTACTCTGGTTTCAACAGTGATCCAACATGATTCACAACACACAGTACCCTTGGGGGTGTCACTCACTTTCTTTACCATCTAACAATGTGTAAGTGCACTTTATTTGTTCTTTTCTTTTTCTTTTCTTGAAGTGGTTGCCAAACACGTTGCACTAATTTGATATGATAGTAAGTTGATAAGTGGAGGTCTTTCATTGGAAAAGGAAGGAATTTGGTGTCCCTTGTTTGGTTGTCAACTTTTTCCAATTTGTGATTGTACTAGAAAGGACACCTTTTTTATAATGTGTTTTTTTATTACCATATCAATGTTAATTGCTTTTTACAAATATGAAGTTAGATGGGAAAAGAAAGTTAGATACCCAATTTTCTGACAGAGACATCTGAAATCTAGTGGTGCCTAATGTGATAATTTAATTTTCTCACTATATAATAGGTATCAATTAAATTAAATATGCTAAATTACAAAATTCAAACCAAACTATGACCACTTTCCACTTTGTTAGCTGAACCGCAATCTTTGTGAATTTACCACATGACCGTCAAAATGTTTTCACCGGCGGAATATGCTCCGAATATACTCAGAATATTCGCCAGCAGTGAAGTAATATTCGAAGTCTATTCCGACGGCGATGACATTTTGGCGGTTATGTGGTAAATTCGCAAAGGTTGACGGTTGTATAGTAAACTTTCAAAGTTTGGCTACCAAAATGCAAAAATGGTCGTAGTTTTGACTTGAATTTTGTAATTTACCCAATAAAATAAGGACACAGTCACATCGTTTCATGTGTAATGAGATTCAAATACGTTTTTTACATGTATAAGTATGTGTTTTATAAATCTATTTTTTTTATAGGTATAAGTATTGGTTTTATAAATATGTCTTTTATAACTATAAGTGTCTCTTACGATTGCATCTGACTTCTTATGTAAAATAAAATGTGAGAATAAATCAATACGTTGATTGATTTCATGATAACTCAAGTGAAGCTCGTATCTTGTATTTTATTTTTATCACATGTTTTATTTCATTCACATTACTAATTGAGAATTTGGAATATCATGAAATGAAAACTCTCCTACTCGAGTAGTCGAAGCTTGTTCCATGTCAGCCCTAAAAATGAATTTATGAAGTATTTTTACATTGAAGAGGTGAATTCATGGTTGCAAAATTGGTCTAGGCATTAGAAGATCGTATATCGATTCAATTTTCTACACATAAACGACTAACTTCGAATTCTCTAAGGTCCCGTTTGGATGGACATGCATATAGATTTAGAAAGAGACTTGAAATAATAGTATATCCGTGTTTAAATTAATATGGATTTGAAACTTATCACTTTTATTTAAATTGATTTTGTGATGAAATTGTGAATTTATTTTCACTTGTGGGTTTGAAATCTAATCAATCTGTCTCAATTTATTTAATAAGTTATGAATATCATACTTGTTCTTTAATATCGAATTTCCTACATATTGATAATGACAATTATTACAATTAAAAAAAATAAGTGATCATTAGAGACAAAAATGGTCGGTCTAGTACATATAATTTATTATCAAAATTCAAATAAATGTATTAAGTAGCTACTAATGCGTTGTTAAAAATCTTACACTCGTTCTTAGAAAAAGAATATATTATAAAATATGTTATATTTTAATGAATAAAATCAAAATATATTAATTTGATGCATTTCCATTCAGCAGTAAAGTGTTTCGATCAACCTGTCAGAATATGAATCTTTTGTTTCACTTAGTGTTTCAATATTATAAATAATATTGTATACATATACATATACATATAGGCAAAAACTTGTGTACCTGGGGTACGGATCTTAGATCCGTGCCCCCAGATCCAACCCGGCGCGTGGGTAGCCTCCACTCGCACCCACGCGCCCATAGCAAATTTGGTGTGCGCCCACACACACCTGATTACCTAATTGATGATTCAGTAATGAATATTACATGTATACCCTATATGTATTACACTTATATTTCTTGAGATTTAATGATAGGTATTATGTGTTTACTCTATAGGTATCACATGTATACTCTATAGGTATTACAAACTTACTCAATTAAGGTATTGATTTTTTGTTCTATATGTATTATATGTATACTCTTAAGGTATTACATGTATACTCTTAAGGTATCATGTGTTTATTCAATAAAGATATGAATTATTTGTTTTTACTTTTGTGTAGGTATCACATGCTTACTCTATATGTATTGCATATTAGTTCTATTGGTATTGTAAAAGAATCACTCTGTATTCAAAAAAAAAAAAGATATTCTAATGTATAACTATTGTGTTGTGATTGTGGGTGTTGTAAGTTACCTCTATAGGTATTGCATATTAGTTCTAACGGTATTGTAAAAGAATCACTCTGTATTCAAAAAAGGAATATATATATATATATATGAGATCCGGGTCGGGTTGGAGGCACGGATCTAAATCCGTGCCCGGGGCACCCAAGTCCTACTCATACATATAATATGCAATGTAAAAGAGTTCCATAGTTAAACATAAAGAATATTTTGTAATAAAATATACTAACTCTTATTCTGTTTAAATGACTTTTTGTTAAAAATTAGAGAATATTAACATTGGACAAAAATGATCTAAGGAAATCTCTATTCTCTCCACTCAATATTCTCTAATTTAAGATATGGTGAGTTGGAAAATAATACTATATCTTTGTGGAATATAAAAGGTAACTTGGAGGAAATTCATGAAGATCATAGTTACTTGAAAAGGACAGATATATAATAATTAGAAGTAAAATTTGATCACTCAAAAGTCATTTAAATGTGACCAAATGAAGTATATATATGTCAAACATATGAATATTTGTTGTTTTAGTTTATACTGAATTTTGAGTCAAACTAGCTACTAAATAAATTTAATTAAAATGATTAAAGTGAAACATTTCATGTGGAGTATCTGTTTTTTTTGTAGCACTTCCATATGATAATATTGCTACAACAATCTTCTTTACTCTTTTTATACACTTAAATTAAATTATTCTCAAAAAAAAAAATTAATTATTTCTTCCTTAGCTTTTGCAACTTGGAGTATATTATTTAGGCTTGGCAATGGGGTGGGAATGTTTCTCATTCCCCCATGGAATTTCTGAAATTTTATATTTTCGTTGTGGGGATTTATATATTAATATAATTATATATTTAGACAAAAACTTATGTACGTCAAATTACACGAATTTAAAATTCATGCACTAGGGTTAATTAGGTAAACGCACCTGATATTCGCACTCCAATCCACCCAAATTTGCTTCAGTGGACCTATCTTTATATTATGTGTAATATAACATAATGCTACATATACAAATTTTGTTAAAATTAGGTTTTTTTTTTTTAAGTTTAAGGTATGAAATTTGGACAGAAAGGTAGACTTAACATAAAGTAAAGGTAGGTCTAACATAACGTAATAGTATGTGCCAAAATTCAAAAACCAGTTGAGAAAAAAGAAGAAGAGAAAAGTGGGTCAGGCGACCCGAATTCGACCTGAATGCATGGATCAGAGATCCATACACTTGTTTGGTGGGAGAGTTACTCATATATTTATACACCCGTAATATTTGTAATAATTTAATTACATATTGTTATAGAAATATTTGTAATAGTATATTAATAATATTCATTTGAATGATTTGAGACGGATCTAAAATTTTGTTTCAAGAGGACAATTTTTATCATGTTATAACATAAACCACTTTTTTTCTATAAAGAGTACTAATACCTTCATCAATTAAGATTACTAAAAAATGGTTATCCTCTAACTTAATCAATACTGAAAACATTTATTCTAAAAGAAATGGTGATTCTACATTGCAGAAACGTAAGAGACAAGCAACTTAGGTATCCTGTCACAATTAATCATCAAATAATGTGTCTTATCTATTCGACACTTGTCTTATTTATCTACCTAAATCAACTCTTTGTTAATTGTTTGATGGATTCCCAAATAAATAAACTAATAATTCATATTGATCATTGTTGATTATATTCTTTTTAAAAAGTTTAAGAATGTGTTTGTTTTTGTTGGTTTTGTTTACTTTAATCACACACATACTTCACAAGAGTGATACTTGTGTGTCACAGGGGTATGATGCCCCCAAATTAATCATCATATAGTGTTAAATATATATTTTATAGGTATCATATATATACTCTTCAGGTATCACATGAATACTTTTATATATATATATAATACCTGAATGTAGGATATATTTATAACACCAAGAAACATAACACCTATAGAGTAAATATATAACACCTGAAGAATATGTATATAACACTTAAATTTATAACCCTATATACTTCAAGGAGTATATAAGTTTTTGCCACTTTATAGATACATGTTTGACCAAATCTTGAGTTAGAGAATCTCACAGATTATATGATTATTAATGGAAAGAAAGTATAGAAATCCACACATTCATTTTTCCTGTAATAACACTTTTTCCTACGAAAATAAAATTTCAACATAACAAATATTCTCTAGCCAAGTGTGCCCAATCACTCAAAAAACATGTCGAATTATAAATAAAATGAAAAGCTCAAGAAAAATAAGTAAAAGCAAAATATTTGTTATGGATGTATACATTATAAGACAATATAATGGATATAATATCATGAAACGAAAACCCCACAAACCACAATCCAAATAATTTTTCACAAATCAATATCTATTATTTGAATAATGGATTGTAGGCTAAGATGTCTCGCGAAATTAAATCCGTAAAATGATCTCACAATAATCCTCTGCTAGGTCAAAATTTTGAGTTAAAATTCTTAAACACCAGAAATCTAACAAGGGTATGAGCATCTGCCATTTCACCATATAAATTTCAGAACCATGTTACAACACTATATAATGTTTTATCTTGTGAGGCCACTATTGCCAAAAAAGGAGGGGTCAAGCAACATATACTACAATTAAAAGAATGTTTTAGCAATAAATTACAAGAAAAAACACCTAAAGCTGTTGAAAATAAGCTTACAACACAACACCGGTTCTTTCGACTAGCAAAAATGACAAAAGTTTCTGGTCCTTACTGAATCCCTGTCTTCGTAACCTCTCACAAATGATCTTATTGAGAGGTGCTCTGAAGCATAAGTCATAAATGATGCCAAGATAATGCCAGTTGCTACCATCAAACCTAAGCTGTTAACAAGGTATACACGCAGTTACAAACTGAAGCAAACATGGAGACCCGTATGCTCAGCAGAAATATAACATCAAATATGATTGGATCACCAAATTCAAGAAGTAATGTTAACATACATTTGATAGTAAAATAAGTCATTGACAAGAACAGGTGTCATTAAATAATAGCTCAATTTGTTAGTCACAAGGCAACTCTTTTTTAACTTCTTTGGCAGAATGTTCAGTTAAACCTTCTCAGCTAGACTCTAATGCTCATAAGGGAGCTATTTGTTTAATAAAGTAGAATCTGGCTGTTCCTTCAGCATGCCCTCAAGAAGTCTATGAGAGAAATTCGAGAAGGAAAAGATTTGAACTTACAGGCACTAATTGTATTAAGCATAATCATGTGGAGGATGTCAAGTATAAATAAGAATCAAATTGAGGTCTTCATTTCTGAGTTGACAATTCTCCCAATGCATGGCTAAAGTAGTGGAAGGTCCCAAGAATACTGGAATCAGACTCGTTCTTTAGTGTTAGAGAGCTTTAAATTCTAGGCCAAAGACTGAGCAAGCCTTAAATTCAATCCCAATAAAAAGGGCGAGAAAAAGAAAAAAAGGAAGGAAATTTTCTCAATTTAAACATCTTTGTATTGGATAAACAATATAACATAGTAAATATTAAAGAAAAGTATCCCTGCAAAACATCCCCAAGCTTTTATTTGTTGCAATGAGAAATTCAGCCAACAAATAAAATAACCGTCATTTATGGACCAATAAGAACTTTTATCAGCTATTTCCTTAATTCTTTTTTCTCCACTCTTTTCTGAGCAAGTATAAGAACAATTCTTTTAGCCTGCAATTATCGATTTTTGTGAGTGTCAATGTGTAGAAATAAAAATGTGGCCTTCAATATCAATTTTCTAGAGAGCCAGTTCTAAAAATTCCTTTATTAATATTTAACAAGCAGTTCATAATGACCTCCTTTCATTTCTAATATTAGCTCAAACATATTAGGATCAGTTCAGAGTCTTTAGAAAAAATTCTATATACATTAGAATATAAGTGAAATATGTAAAGTCATCAGTCAATGCAAAGATATCATGGAGGCAAGGGAAGATAATAAGAGATACCTTAGAAATAGAGCAGTAATTCCCAAAAAACAAGGTAACAAAGGAACTGCCAGGGCAAGAGATGCCAATCCTAACCCATAAAAGCATGCAGCAGCGTCACAAGAAGACAACTGTCGCACATGACCTAATAACAAACCAACCATCAACAACTCCAATCTTTTTAAAATGCAAAAAATTACATTGAGTAATTTGCCTCAAGTAACATGTACCTTTTCCAGAATCATAATCTAAGGAATCAGGATCTGAAGGGAAAGATGTTGATTGATGGCCCACATACTTTCCCCACTGAAAGATCATTTGCAGATAGCTTCCAAGCAGTAGGAAGAAAATTGTGAATGTCCATTCATACACAAGGAGCAAACCAGTCCATGGCATAACTTGTCGAGGAACAATTGAGAATGAAATTGCAAGGGAAACTAGAGCAGCAATGAAGCTAACAACCACTGAAATTGCACCCAGAAAAGGGGGAACTTTGCTCAGAGCTGCAATGCGAAGCTGCGCTTGCATATATCAGAGTAGATATATCAGAAAGTTATCAATGATTTTATGTTTGCATATGCTATGAGTAAAACCAGACCAAATTAGCATCTAAAATTAAGCGTATTGAGAGACTTAGAAACAATGAACTAATTTATAGCTTATATCATGTGGATAAGGGAAGTTTGAAATTGTTCACCAAGAGCATTAAGCTCCCGCTCATGCACTAAATATTTTTCAGTCTCCTATGTGCATGCACAATAGGAATAGGACATAAAAATAAAAACATGTATTTTTAATCAGTGTTATCCTCCTACCAGTTAATGAAAAAGGTGACAAGCAGAGCTTACCGGTTGGTTAGAGCTGATGGTAGAGGAAGTCACAGAGGAGTAGCCAAAGACCACTCCAGATCTCAACTTATAGTAGAGGTGTCTAATGTGATCAAGCAGTGATCGTGTCTGAGGTAATAAACAATAGTTAAAAGATAAACAATAATGAGAATGTTGCCAAACATCTGCAGGACGAAAATTCCCAAGCCTCTAACCTGTAAGTATGAGCGATAGTAACAGAAACCTAAGACCACTAGTGGGAGCAAAATAAGAAAATTGATTAACAGATCATCATTTGGATTTTGACCCCCTGAAGTTCCTGGAAGAGTCTCCTTAAGATTTATCCTGGCATTCTGCAGCATCAACAAAAAAAAAAAAAAAAACCCTCAACTGGCAATTAAAAAGAACAGAAATATCATCTGGACAGCCTAAAAAGTGGACAACACCATTTATGACATCAAATTAAAAACAGAACTACCTGCCAGACATCAACAGGTTTAACAAGCCAATGTGTCCACCAATCCCAAGGTTTAAGAGGACCAAGTGTGTAATGAATGACATGGAGTTCTTTCTCATCAACCATCCACTGAAAACAATAAAGTACGGAATTAATATATGGAATGGTAGACAGTTTTACAAAAATTTAAGATAGCATCATTCAATCAAAGCATTCATTCTAGTTACGATAAGCAAACTGATTTCCTTTCATACCAAAAACCAAATTCACAATCCTTTGATTAATCTCCGTGCATACATCTTTCTGTAAGAATACAGTCCCTCCAGCAAACATAGATAGACTAGTCTCACCATCCACATTCTATAAAATGTGTATGTTATCCTACATTCTCAAAATCAACCTCCCCTACACCCACCCACCCAAAGAGAAAAAAGGGGGAAAAAATCAAATGAGCTGGACAGGAATTCAAAATTTACAATGTCTACCAAAAAATTCCAGAATCCAACCACATTTTCAATCATATATTATTTCTCTTAATCAAAATAATACTTTTTTTATGAGAGAGAAAATATTTCATAATGATAAAGAACATGGGTAACAAAGGGATGAGACATCCCTTGAGAAAAAGAGATTGCTATACAAGTCCAAAAATTCAGCTGCGATCTACATTGGGTACATAAAAGCCACTATATCTTTATATGCGGAACCCACCAAGCTACCCTAAACATAATAAAAACAATAGTTTGAATACAATGCATCTCTTCAACAGGTAATAACTTCTAGAATCCCCTCAATATTCTTGGTTCAAATGTACATAGTAACTCTCCCTCAGTTGTAAATATCCAAAACAAGATAATGCCTCTATTAATTTCTCAAAATGGTCACACAGAGCTGAGGAAAACTAGCTCACAATATTATCATGAACTTTATTTACTTTCTAATTACTTCAAATCGCTATACCCTCCAAATTCAAAGTCTCAATTTATAGCATAAGCCATAAAGCAGATAAACTTTATCAAAGCTCATATTGGATGTATCATATTCCTGAATCATAGTAATTACAATAATCTGCTCAGGTCCACATCAAGCCTATTTTAAAATTTAATGACATCTGAACAACTACTTAAGCAAAGTAATACTCTCGATCCAATCCACAAACAGAAAAAATAATACTTTAGATCACAAACAAAACAAGCTGAAGAAAACAGGAAAATTGTAGATCTACATGACAGGCACCCATCCCCGTGCAAGCTACCAAAAGCAAACCTTTAAATTATACACAAAAAAGAATTTGGAAGCCACACATTATTAGATTGGCAAGCACAGGTTTAGCTCATAAGCACAAAGATGTGATTTGTTAGAGGTTATAATGTTACCTTATTAGCAAGCATGTAAAGACCAACATCTGCATTATAAACAGTAGAAAGTCTCTCCATTTTTGGTACGGGTCTAGACTTCAAGTCCTCTGGAGATGCATGTGGATCAAAAATGCGTGCATTTGCAAAGTCAGGAAAATATGAGTTCAGAAATCCTTGGTCACCTGTTACACACCAGAAAACATGAGACAATTAGGCAGAAATAATTAAATTTCATCAACCACACACAACTATTATTTAGAAAGCATCAAACTTTGAATCACCAAAATGGTGCCAATTTCAGGTAATAGCTTAATCCCACTGAAGTAGATGGTTTTTTGGTTAAGCATCTTTTGAATGAATAAATATTGAGAAGTCATTAGCATAAATTGCCACATCATCTCACATGTGAATAAGAGGAAAAAGATTACCCTTGTGGATGTCTAAATCAAACTAAAGGGTCTTTCTGACTCCCTTCTTTTGTGGTAGTATGGACTAGTCAGATAATATATCAAGCATACATGTATAAGATCGAGCCATACCTCCAGTGTAGGAGTACATCGTATTTACTTTAGTCATCATGTCCTTGAACACCTTTTCTGATGGTTCAACCACCATCACTCCAGAGTTCAGCCTTTCTGAATGCTTTAAGTTGGCACAAAACTTTTGACATTTGAAAAGATCTTCAATGTTCTTTACCACAATTGTATCAGCGTCAAGATAAACCACTGCCAGGATGTAAAAGGACAAAGACAGGATTATAAACAATTTCACTAATTATCTGCATCAAGGAAGTTGAATTCAACTGTGCACAGAAATAACTCCGGCATATTTCATCTAGTACAAGAAAATTAGCCAAAATTCCACTACAAATGATGTATGCCATGTGCTCAACAATATAAGTGATTACATAGAATAATCACCTTTTTTGTAGTTTGTCATATTAAATATTTTAAGCTTAGTGTAGACACCCCAAAACCTACTGGGGCGCACTTGATTGGGGTTTTCCAGTAAACTAATTGTGTTCACAATCCAGCCATCAGCCTGCATAACAGAAAAAATATCCATACATAAGCTTATCCAGAATTAGAGGACATTTAAAATCAGTATTCTTGGCATCAGCGTTCTACTACACATCCATTTTCTTATATAAGAATTCAATAAATGAACTCAACATGCCAAAGAATCTAGCAAAACACCTTATTTTCAGCATGCAAGAAACATAAAGTACAAATCATTATAACTTAGACAATGTACCAACTAACACTTAATAAATGCAGCCGAGGCATACCAGGCACACCGCCCTCCTCAAGACATGCCAAAAGTAAGAATACTATACCATCACCAATCCAATACTTGACAATATATAATCATAATTCTCAGATCAATACATGACGAGAACACACACCATGTTTCTTACAATTGAATAAAAAAAAAGGTTCCAACAGCGAACCAAGTTCCCCAAGTCAATCTCCAAGCTGCAAATTCCATGCCGCCATAAACAAAATCAGGGAGCTCCAAGATTTAACACAGCAATAAGACAACTAAGAAGTAAATTAAACATCATACAATCCAAAACAAAAACAGACGAATTACTTCCGACTCACATCCACCACTCAAAAACAAGAAAGACTAATCATGAACCAAAAGACACACGCACCTGAAGCAGGTTTTTAGCATAATCAGAAACACCATCAGAAACCAAAGCAACCATATCTTTGGTAGAACCCGTATCTCGAATCGACTTCCCCAATACTCGGACGCCGAGCAGGAATTCATCACCATAGAGAAGCGTAACATAAGCTTCTTCTGATTTCTTAGATCCCAAAGCTCCATCAAATCTGCTCAGTGCAACAATCGATACCAAAAATACGTAGGAAATAAACCCTAATCTCATCATACTCGACATCGTAATCCTAGATGGTGGAAATCAGATGCAGAGCATGAAGATCTGAGATTAATTTAGGAATTCCGGAATTTTCTTCCAATTCAAAAATACACACATGCGTGAAATTATTATGAGAAATACTACCTCCGTCCCCACTTATTTTGCCTACTTTGATCGGCACGGATCCTAAGAAAAAACTGTTTGACTTTGATGTGATGTGTTATTTTAATATTTTTGAGTGACAATTTTATAATTAATGTGTGTTTTTTTAGTGCAAAAGTTGTAAAATGAAAGAAATGAAGGGGTAGGGTCGTAAATTTTTTTTTTGCCATTTTTGGGTTGGCAAAATAAGTTGGGACAAGTAAAAGTGGAAAGTAGGCAAAATAAGGTGGGACGGAGGGAGTATATATTTGTAAAATAAAAGGTTGACAGGGTCTTCCTTGTCGTCTCGTCTCTCTGTATTTTGCACTTTCAATTCAAAGTGGAATTTTCGTCAACTTTCTCTACTTCGTTTTCTTTTTGTAATATATATATATATATATATATATAATCTTCAATCTTTTCAATTGAATTGCATGATCGAGTCAAGTCAAATATTGTTAGTCTCGAGCTCAAATTCAATTGCAAAATTCGACAATCAAACTCGACTAATAATAAGTTTGAGTTATTATCTAGTTTCCGTAAGTTCTTCAAACTTTCGAAATGTAGTGGCCGAAATATCTGCTAACTTTCGACACATTGAGGTCGAAAGTTTAGCGAATTTTTGAAAAACCAGGTTCGAACGCATTCGATGAACTAGTTTCATTCCATCAATTTGACGCCTATTTCAACACAAATCAAGTCTCATTCAACCCTCAAACACTTCTAAACTTATATAGTATAAAAATATCAAGTTTAAATCTAAAATAAGAACAATTTTATAATTATTCAATCAAAAATTTAGCAACTTACCAAACAATATTTGTCTCATTAGAGGAGCATGTTGATCTTCACCGTCCATAGTTCTCGATAACAAGTGGTCGAATTTTTGTTCAATTTGAGTGGTTGAATTTTTTGCCTCAATTTGGTGCAATTTTCGGTCAAGAGAGGTTGAGAGGGAGAGAGAGAGATTCAATTTGGAGAAGATGAGGGTTTGGGTGGGGTGTTGTTATGTTTTTTGGGTGTATTTAGTATGTATAGGTTTTATATACTTACTAATATGTTTTTGATAAATAAAGGGTAAGATTGTCAATTTAAGGGTGTATTTAGAAATTTAAATGTATTAAAACTTTAATATGGGGTGTGTTTAGAATTTGGGGTGTATTTAGTATTGTATGGGGTGCGGATAGTCGCTGCCAAAAATATATATATATAATTATAATCCTCAATCTTTTCAATTAAATTGCATGATCGAGTCAAGTCAAATATTGTTAGTCTCGAGCTCAAATTCAATTGCAAAATTCGACAATCAAACTCGACTAATAATAAATTTGAGTTTATTTCAGCATCAAGTCAAATATTGTTAGTCTCGAGCTCAAATTCAATTGCAAAATTCGACAATCAAACTCGACTAATAATAAATTTGAGTTTATTTCAGCATCAAGTCAAATATTGTTAGTCTCGAGCTCAAATTCAATTGCAAAATTCGACAATCAAACTCGACTAATAATAAATTTGAGTTTATTTCAGCATCAAGTCAAATATTGTTAGTCTCGAGCTCAAATTAAATTACAAAATTCGACAATCAAACTCGACTAATAATAAATTTGAGTTTATTTCAGCATCAAGTCAAATATTGTTAGTCTCAAGCTCAAATTCAATTACAAAATTCGACAATCAAACTCGACTAATAATAAATTTGAGTTTATTTCAGCATCAAGTCAAATATTGTTAGTCTCGAGCTCAAATTCAATTGCAAAATTCGACAATCAAACTCGACTAATAATAAATTTGAGTTTATTTCAGCATCAAGTCAAATATTGTTAGTCTCGAGCTCAAATTCAATTACAAAATTCGACAATCAAACTCGACTAATAATAAATTTGAGTTTATTTCAGCATCAAGTCGACTAGTAATTCTATGAAATAAAGCTATATTATCAAATCGTGTTATAAAATTAGATTCGGGAAAGGACTTTAAAAAAGGTAGTGAAGGAGACAGAGAAGAGAACATTAAGAAGATCATCCAACTTCCAAAGTTACATATTCTCTTCTTTGTCTTTTTCCCAAACTAATGTCCCAAATTCTGAATAATCATGAGCCAAAAACATAGTACAAATCGCACTATGTCAACATCTTCACAAAAATGCACTTGCTTATATAAACCACAACTTAGAAGATCATAGTTCATCACACAAACACACTACAACAACCTTTGATCAGTTCTTAAACTTGTCTCTTTAGCCCAAATCATAACCATGGAAACATACATTTCATCATACTTAGGAGACTTGTCGTCGTTGGACTTATCTTCGGTGCTTTTATTCATCGGAACATTGCTAACGATCTACGTTAGCCACCGGATTTACAGATGGAGGAACCCGAAATGCAACGGAGTTCTCCCACCGGGTTCGATGGGCCTCCCTCTCATAGGAGAAACCATACAAATGGTCATCCCTAGTGCCTCTTTGGATCTCCCAACATTCATCAAAAAGAGAATGAAAAGGTACAAACTTTATCATATTGATTCCTCTCTTTTTCTTGATGCTAGCAAGTAATAAACGTCTTGGCCAAATCAGTCGATCAGATCGAGTACTGCCATAGACCAAACTTATTCTATAATGATTGAGCTTCACTCGACAAATAACTTGATAAGCTCGAGTTTGACTAGATTTGTTACTTAAATAATATTTATATAAAATATGTTAAGAAAAGAACATTTCATTAAAGGGTAAAATACAACCATACTTAAAAACATGTTTTGTGCTTAGATATGGACCTATCTTCAAAACCAACGTGGCAGGGAGGCCAGTGATCATTACAGCAGATCCAGAGTTCAACCATTTTCTTCTCCGACAAGATGGCAAGCTAGTTGACACGTGGTCGATGGACACATTTGCCGAGGTGTTCGATCAAGTGAGCCAATCTTCAAGAAAATACACACGAAACCTGACACTGAACCACTTTGGTGTCGAGGCTCTTAAAAGCCGGCTCCTTCCTCAGCTGGAAGCCATGGCTCGTAAAACTCTGTCCACTTGGGCTAGCCATGATTCAGTTGAAGTTAAAAGTGAATCTGTAACGGTAACTATCAGTCAGACCGTTAAAAGTATTTCCCATTTTTAAACTTCACCCTAAAGTTGTGTCTTTTTTCTAACAGATGGCTATTGATTTTGCTGCCAAGCAAATCTTCAGTGGCGATCTTGAGGACGCGCCATTGAAGATAAGCGACATGTTCAGGGATTTAGTCGAAGGGTTGATGTCTTTTCCGATAAACATTCCTGGCACTGCACATCACAAGTGTCTGCAGGTAGACATAAGATTTAACTCATGCATCACTTGGTCTATTAGATGATCGAACTGTGACTAATGTACGAGGAAAATCGTGTAGATTCATAAGAAAGTTAGAGAGATGATGAGGGGTGTGGTCACAAAGAGGCTAGCAGAGTCTGAGAGGCAACATGGAGATCTTCTTGATCATATCATTGAGGATAAGAAGACAGAATCATATTTGAATGAGGATTTCATAGTTCAGCTTATGTTTGGTCTTTTGTTTGTCACTTCTGATTCGATTTCGACCACGTTGGCTTTGGCTTTCAAGTTGGTGGCAGAGCATCCTATGGTCTTGGAAGAGTTAACTGTGAGTTCATCTATTATCATCCATTTTTGGGATTTAACAGAAAACATTTTAGTTAGTATAATGCTAACTAATGCGTTGCTCAACAGGCTGAGCACGAGGCGATCTTGAAGAAACGAGAAGGATCGGAGACGAACCTCACGTGGAACGAGTACAAATCCATGACTTTTACACTTCATGTGAGATAAACAACCAATCTACTTGTACATAGAATCATAGTATTAGTCTAATCTGTCACTACAACAAATATGTTGAAAGCCAACACTTAAACAACAACACTTTTATGCTTAAAAGTGTTGTCTTTTTAGTTTTTTTAATAGCGTTGTCTTTGTACATTTTAGGTGGTTAATGAAGTTTTGAGACTGGGAAACATAGCTCCAGGGTTCTTCCGTCGTGCATTGAAAGATATCCCAGTGAACGGTACAGATTACGATCAACACAAGTACAACATTTTCAAAGAATAATTAACGAATCCTAAACTGATAATCAAAAACACTCAACTGCAGGATACACAATCCCACAAGGATGGGTGATCATGATTGCTACTGCTGGCCTTCACCTAAACTCGGACCAGTTCCAAGATCCACTCGAATTCAATCCATGGAGATGGAAGGTCAGGATCTGATCCAAATTGTTCATCTTCTTTTTCACAAGTTCAGACAGATGTTGTAATGATTTTGATCTTCATTACAGGAAACCCAATCCAGCGTCGTGTCAAAGTGTTTTATGCCGTTTGGTTCTGGTATGAAGCAATGTGCTGGTGCAGAATACAGCAGAGTGCTTATGGCAACTTTTCTCCATGTTTTGGTCACAAAGTACAGGTAATGTTTCCTCCGGTTTTCATCGATCCAATGACTGAAAAACGAGCACTTTTACGTTGAAAACTGATCGTCTTTGCTTTGTTTGCAGGTGGTCATTGGTTAAGGGAGGGAAGATTGTTCGATCACCGATCATCAGATTTCCAGATGGATTTCATTACAAGATTTCAGAGAGACAGAAGTGAAGAGGTTGTTGTTTTTTGCCACTGTGTCTGTGTTTGATCAAAATAAAGTTGTTTGAGTTGCCATATAATTGTTGTACTATTAGTCTTGTGTCTTTTTGTGTTTTGTTGAGATTGTTTCTGTAATAAGTTGTTTTGGGGGGATTGTTTAGCTTCCCTTGCACTAGTCTTGAGAATAATTTATGTTTTCTATTGAATCATTATATAATTTTGTCATTTTAGATTTTTGCTCTTCAATATATTAGTGTTCTAAAATGCGTTAGATAGTAGTCGGGCACTAGACTGACGCCTAGCATCTCAGAAGCATAGTCGGCGCCTAGGTGTCAAACGATCTAGATTAATTTTTTCTTAGTTTTAACTTTTTTGTTTATATTGTCAAACGATATTTTAGAAATAATATATATATATATAGTTTATGTTGGAGAACTTAGAAAATCAATATTTCGTTTGAACTATATTTATATATGACTTATTTAATAATTATCAAATTATTTTTAATTTGTAGTTCTCAATTTGTTAATTTTTTATCCATATCTAATTAAATAATAATAATTAGATAGAAATTTATAAGACATTAAAAATACCATCATTTTACTAAAAAAGAAAAAAAAATTAGAAGGAAAAATTAAAACGAAAATTGGTGCCTAGGACCGTCTAGGGCCGAAATTATCTGTCTAGACCCGCCTAGCTTATAAGTAGGGGTGGGCATCGGATCGGGTTTTGTTGGGTTCGGGTACACTAAAATATTACTTGAAACCGATCCGAAAAATTCGGGTACCCGAAATTAATTTCAAGTACTTTCGGGTACCCGAATTTTTCGGATCGGTTTTCGGGTACCCAATTAAAGGCAAGGGGGCAGTTTTAAAAGCAATGAGATAAATGTAGCAATATATTCTCCAGTGTCCAATTTTAAGCAATACACTCATTCCATTAATTTGCTAATACATATTAACACCACCAAAAACAATAATTTACACAAAATATATTGAGAGAATCAATACATTAACTAAATCACAAATGTTATGATATAATCTAAATTAAAATTCCAATATACAACTAATACACAAATTAAATATCGATTTAAGTTATATAATGGTTCCCTCACAACCCATTTAAGTTATTTAATGGATCATTGACTCATGGACCATAGTAAGCTTATTATTAGTTTAATAGTTTAAAAATTATAAAAAAAATGTATATTAAAGATCGGGTATCAGATCGGATATTCAGGTAATTTTTTTACTACCCGAACCGAAATCCGAAACCCGAAATTTATTCACAAAAACCCAGCCCAATCGGGGTATTATCCGATCGGGTCGGTTCGGGTACCCGAAACCCGAACACGTTTGCCCACCCCTACGTATAAGGTGGTCGAATATACAAAAGGTAGCCGAATAGACAAAATTCAGTTCGGTTAAGGGTCAGTCTAACCCGAATTTTAGAACACTGGAATATATTATTTATGTAGTATTTTAAGTTTAAAAGGCGTCTGTTTCTTATCTCATCATCACCAGCAGTAACATTTATTTACTCCTATCAATATTATAAAAGTCCATGTTAAATTATTTAAACTGTTAATCTAATGGTGAATTCAAAATTTGTTCTAAAATAATTTCTTACCACGTTAAATTATTTAAACCGTCAATTAGTGCATAATGTTAGAGAATAATGCTAATTTCTATACGATAATAATGCAAAAATTGCATTAGCTTTTTTGTGAACGGTTGAAATTTCCTAAGTTGTTAAACTATTATTCAGATGCATATTATATTCAAAAAGAAGAAATACCTAAGGAGTAACTGGAAAGAAAAAAAGGGTTGTTCAGGCAAAGAAAGTGAAGCATTTTTTTATTCATTATGTTATATAATTAGTACTCATAATCTCTCTATTAATTAAGGTTTTCAAAAAAATATAATAATACTACCTCCGTCTCAGGTTATTTTGCCTACTTTGACCGGCACGGAACCTAAGAAAAAACTGTTTGACTTTGATGTGATGTGTTATTTTAATATTTTTGAGTGACAATTTTATAATTAATGTGTGCTTTTTGAGTGCAAAAGTTGTAAAATGAAAGAAATTGAGGGGTAAGGAAGTAAATTTTTCTTTGTCATTTTTGGGCTGGTAAAATAAGATGGGACAAACAAAAATGGAAAGTAGACAAAATAGAGCGAGACGGAGGGAGTAATAGTAATCTGTTCGTTAAATTATAAGATAATAATAAACACAAATCTGGAAAAAGAATTTAGGGGAAAAAAAAGCGTTCACGGTGGGACTCGAACCCACAATCTCCCGCTCCGGAGGCGAGCGCCTTATCCATTAGGCCACGCGAACTTCATGTTACTTTTCTTTACAATACTATTTTTAATCTAAAAATAATTTGTCATTTTACATTTTACCCAGCTTTTTTTTCACTCATCATCATCATCACTGCCAAAACCCACACTCAAAACCCTAACAAAATCTCCCAATTTTGGTTCTTGTTTCCGCTGAAATCAATGGCGTTATCGATAACTCAATGCCCTCAAAGCCCTAAATTTCTGCCCGCCAATTATTTTCTGAAAGCTAGTTCGCTTCCACTTCGCCCTTCATTTGTCAGGTTTGTTTTTCCCCTTATCTTCTTTTAATTGTTTTTGTACTTTTTTCTTTTTGATTTTGAATATTAAATTTGAGGATGAGTTCTTCAGGTTGTCCAGATTACAGCCAAGGAGCGGCAATAGGCTTGTCTGCGCTGCATTTTCTGCTGCCGGAAGTTCTGGTGCAAACAGCGACGTAAATCCCTATGAGGTAATATTTACAAGTTTTTTTTCGTATTTCATAGCTTTTACGCTTTTTTATGACATTTATCTTGTTTCAGATTCTTGGTGTAAATCCTGTCGAGGGATTTGATATGGTGAAGGCAGCTTACACGAAAAAGCGTAAGGATGCTGAGAGGAGAGGTGATGAAGCTGCAGCAGCTCTTGTATGTTATTTTCTATCTTCTTTGAATACTTTGTTTATGTGTTGCTGTGCGAAATATTTTTACGCTGATGTTTGGTAATTATTGCTGTTTACTGTGGTATTTTTAGTTGGAAAAAGCATATGACAAGATTATGATGTCTCAGTTAAAGCAAAGGAAGCAGGGTGAGACGTTTGGTTCGTTTAAGGTATGTAAGGGCAACAATACTGCTGAAGTAGTGTTTTTTTTTTTTTCTAACCTTCCATGAATATGAACCAAGTATGCCGAAACGGTTTGAGAATATAATGGTGATGGTACCATCAAGTATAACCGATTCTTGTTTTTGTAATTTCCGCTGTGTTAATCTCTTCATTCTTCAAGCTTTCTCATTGTGTTTTGAGTTGCCAGAATAATGACATTTAGAATCCTTTTGAGCTTAAACTCCTTCTGAATTTGTTTCTTCTATTCTATTTGTCATTGCTCTTGACACTTTTTCTTATTCATCAATTGACTTTTAGTTACTGAAACTTGACTCAGAAATAGATTTTTGCTATGTTTTTCTTTGACTCTTCTTTAAGGAAGGCAGTCTTCGATCATTTCAAAGATCCAACTCTCCTTTTCGACCTAAGTTACTAACTGGCACAATGAGTGCATCCAAATTGTGCCAATTAACCATAAAGCAACCACTTTATTGCCAAAGGTGTCTTCGTGTTGTAGATTTATTTTGATTTATATGATTGTATCTAAATAATTTTATTGTCGACATACTTTTATTACTATATCTTGTGTGAAAATAGTTGGTATTGCATAATTTTGATTTTGTCTCTTTTGTTAATGTGTATGAATGTACCAATGATCTAAATAGGCATCTGCATTGCACATACATAGACAAAGCCATGCTTCTGGGTCCAGCAAGCTTATAAGACTGAGAGAGGAAATGTTTCCAGTAGCAAACATGACCTTATGAATGCATGCCAGATTACTGTATTGGTTCAAGATTTTGTCCTCTTTGACCTACTTGTTATCTACATGTGGTTACAACTATATAGGAAATTATACTCTAGAATCTAGATATCATATTTTCCACTGTTTTCTTCAAGTCCTTTGTCCAAATCCCTTTGACATGATCATTTTATTCATTTGAAGCTCAGGTTTCAAAAGATATAAAGTATGCTGATAAGATGCCAGTTGTTCCATGGGGCCCAAGGTATGTATTTCTATCTTTAGGATTTCCAGTGAGTAACTTTAGAAATAAATATTGTTACGATCTTTTTTTTTTAATCCTCCTTAATCCCTTAAGTTTCATAATCCTAATAGGCCACAACTTTAATGCAATCTATGTACTACAAATCAAGAACAGTTAAAACTTCAAAGTTCAAACCCCATCCTCAAGTATAAGTCTAATAAAGACATGTAATAATTTGTCTACTGATTATGGGGATGATCTATTGCATCTGCATGCACTTGCATACATTAACTTTGCACTCCTGATACTAGAGTCTGAATCAAATGTGTTATGTGGATTTTGTGGACTATTCGGAGTATAAGCCTGACTTTTAGTTTTTGATTTATTGTTCTTTAAGTTCTTTGTTACTCTCTAGTTTTATTTCAATTTAAGATTTATTTATTTATTTTTTTTTTTGTGTGGTGAAATTTATGATACTTATTTGTTGCATCATTGCATGGTTCAGGTTCACCAAATCTGAGGTTAAAGATATTCGAATCAACATGGCAATATCAGCTGTATTTGTAAGTAGAAAAAATTACTTTGAATCACCTTTCCATGTATCTTGTTCGGTATTTGTGTGTGTGTTTAGAATAAGTCAATTATGTTTGTGTTCTATGTTTTCTAATTATGAGCTTCATCCTGCCTGAGTACAAAATTTGTGTTGAGATTTAAATTGTACGTCAATACTTCATTGCTGACACTTTTTCATATTTGTATAAGTTTGTAACTTCAATACTACAAAATTGTATAACTCGAAATTCAGGGTGGTTTGGAACTTCAATTGAGTCAGTAAGTGATACAGATACAGCAACTGGCAGATTCATTCAAAAATATGTATATCTTTTGCTTATGATTACCATTTAATATTTGAGTTTCAATGAGCTTGGAGAAATATTAATTTTAGGCATACAAAAGTTTGCTTTGAAGAAATTTCAGATGCCTTATCACTATGCTGATTGCTGAATGAATAAAAAATAATTACTAGGCTATCTTTGTACAGTGTAACAATATAAGGACAACACTCGGAGCAAAAATCTCTGGCTTTTTAATAATTCATTTTCCTTACTTCCTCTGCAGACAGCTTGGATTTTCATCAAACACAGTGCTGAGTACAAACCTTTGCAGTTTTTAGCATTTGTTTTTGTATATCGGATATTTGAGAAGTTAAAGGCCTTTGAACCTCCTGCATCCCTCACATTTTCAGTAAGTTTATGATAAAAATCATGATTCTGTTAAATGATCAGTATTTTTTTTTTTCTTTTCAAGAAAGACCTTGCCTATATTTCTAACAGGATAATGTGTGGTTTTTTAATGCTGATCTTTGCTGCAGGAAGAAGGTGAGGATGAAGGGCGGATGTTGCGAATGGGTAAACGGCTACTTCGATCTCTTGGACTGGTTTTTGGCTGTGTAGCCTTTGCCTCTGTGGTAAGTGAACTTTAATTTTGTTTGATGTGCAAAGTAGAAGATAGAGAAAATACATTTCCTTGTTTAAATGGGATGGTTGTATCTTTGGAGATCTCTTTTGTACATTTTACTATGTTATACATCAGAAATAACATCCTTGGGATTGCAATTTATTTATGAGTTACATGATACCAAGATTTTATTGTTTTATCCCTTAACAAGTATTCATCTTATGCAGTTCCGCTGTTCAGTCAAGTACGAGCAAAAGCTCAACTATATATGCATTCTCTTGTTCAGTTCATGACAGCCCTCTTTTGTAAATTGCAGGGTTACACTGCTGTTCTGAATGTGATCGAATTTGCAGTCGGCTTCGTACCTATTTTCTTGTACAACAACCAGGTAATAGTTATTGTGCTCCGTCATAAAGTATAGATCCCATGTGTCTTAGTGACTGTAATGATTATAATCATGTCTCAGAGTCAAAATTGCATATTGCTCTATGGTCTGGTTAATTAGTTATTCCCTTCAGAGCTATACTGAATCTGGTAATTTCTAAAATAGGCGAAATTTAGATTTGCATTTTGGAAGATAGAAAGTGTCTCAAGAAATCATTTGGCCTAAACCAACTGTACGCAAGAAAATCGATGTGGCAGAGCCAGTAAAAATGAAGCATTTGATTGCAAATCCAGATCATATCTAGTAACAATATATATTAGGAAATTTTTGAGCTAGGTTAATGGTAACACAATTGTTATGAGCCTGTTACAACATTATATTTATATAGACCATGGAATCTAAGCATCTAGTGCTTACAACATGTTAAAATAATTGTTGTGGATTGTACTAATTTGAGCCCACCTATCAGAAAATGCTATCGAATTAGTGTGATTCAACATTCAAGATCAAGTTAAGTTTGTGAGTCCATGTCAAATAGTAACTTTACATAACGAGATTGTCTTGTGCACTAAAAACCTGAAACCTCCCCAAACATAGAAACTTTCATGTTACAACTTTGGTAACCCTTGCTTGTAGAAACTCCATTTTGGCACTGTCTGAAGTTATTAATTGATACAATTCAAACCTTGTCTACTTCAAAATAAATCCTCACCTTACTGTAGAGGAAATTGAGCCATATTTTTGCAAAGTATTAGTGTGTGAAAATATTGCACTCCTTGGCCTTGTTACATGTAATCTGGCTTCTATGGTGATTATGTTTCTAGACTGAAAAAATTATGATTGTCATCCATGTGTGTTCAGGAATTTCTTGTAACTGCATCGTCAGCACTTATGCTCTACATACTAGCCTCCTACTACCGATGAACTTGCAAATTTTCCGATGGATGATCGGATTTGCAGTTGAGGAAATTTTCTTGTTGGGCTTTCACCATACATACCATCAAAGATTGTCATAATGTTGTTAGAAGCCATCTGTGTTAGCAAAGAAATGATTTCATGGTTGATTGTATATGATGAGTTCAAATTTTGGGACATTTCTGTTCTGTGACTGATGCTTTTGGGTCACATTTCCAGTTCGAGAAACTTTAAGATACAAAATTGTGTCTTAAACAAATGAAAATTTATTTTATTCAAACAGGCTTGATTGATTTACTATCATCATTTGAACTTCAGCAAAACATCTAATAATTGCGAGTTGCATGTATATAAATACATGGATATATGGTATGATATAAAAACTTATGTGGGATGGTTTGATCGATAGTTTTTGTAAGACAAATTTTTAAAACTCATAATTTTATTAGGTATGAATTCAAATAGAAAGTGGTCTAAGAATTTTATTATATGAATAATTAAGTATGAATTGACTCGTTTCATATAATAAGATTCACGAGATTTTCTTACATAATATCTACTCACCACAAGTGGTTTCTTTAAGAATTCTAGAAGGCAAATTCTTCAAAAGAATTATATTAGGTATTAAAAAGTGTGAGGTTGGTATTATTGGAAAAATACTCCATTTGATGAAATTGCTCCCGTTACCAAAATCAATCAAACAAATAAAATTTTAAACGATAAGATCTAAGGTGAAAGTTACTTAATACACTTCATCTTCTCAAAAGAATGAAAGATATTGAAATACATATTAGAGTGATCAGGACTTGGGTGCCCTGGATCTGTGCCCCAACCCAGCCCGAATCCTATATTTATATATATATATATATATATATATATATTCTTTTTTTTCCCTTAATTTCCAAAATCTGCGCATTCTTCTTCTTTCTCGGTCTTCTTCATCTGTGCAACCCTACTTTTCTCCAGCGGAAATCATCGTTCTTCTTCTTTCTCCTTCTTCATCTGCTTCCATCTGCGACACCTCTTTCTCCAGCGGAAATCAATGATTATCTTGGGGCAGCGCTGCTACTCCCACGAAACAATGTCGTATTGAGCTTCAGTTTTGCCATCATGAGTATGAGTTTGAGTTCAGATTCTTCTCCTTCTTCATCTACTTCCATCTGCGACACTGATTCTCCATATGCTTCTTCTTTCTCCATCTCTTTCTTCTCTTACGGCGTGGATTTTCCATTGTTACTTCTTCTTCATCTTCTTCCATCTCTATTATTGCTTCTTCATCTTCTTCAATCTCCATCTTTACTTTCTTATTATTCTTCAACCTTCGTGATGGAGAGATACATAGAAGAATTACCAATTATGACTATAGATCTTGCTTCCAACATACCACTAGATGATTTACAGAAATATTTCGAAGAAAAAGATAACGAAAATCGAGATATATTAGGTAATACCACAGAAGCATACGTGTAATACCTCAAAGGTATTTATGTAATACCTGAAAATTGAGTATCAAATACCCTAAATGTAAGTATAAATATGTAATACCATATAGATAAAAATGTAATACCTGAAACATATTTATATAATACCTAAAACATTTTTTGTAATACTTTAAAGATAAATATGTAATACCTAAAACATTTATAGTAATACCTTAAAGTTTAGGTAATAATACCTTAAAGTTGAATATGTAATACCTTATACTCAAATAATACAATACCCCAAAGGTGCATATATAATACCTTAGAGGTAAATATGTAATACCTCAAAGGTGCATATGTAATACCTTAAAGATAAATGTGTAATACCTTAAGAGTATACACGTAATACCTTAAGAGTATGTACATAATACCAGTCATTAAATGAAATCTGGTATGTGCATTGCGGGCGCGCGTGGGATGCGTGAAGGCGGTCCACACGCCGGGTCAAGTTGGGGGAACGAATCTAAGATTCGTATCCCAAGAGCACACAAGTTTTAAGAAAATTATGGGTGTGTACAACGATCTAATATGGGTATGAAATATTATTCGACACACGTACTAGCACACTATGGAACTAGAAAATTGAGGATGAACACTTTATTTTGTATATCTCTTTGAAAAGTACTTTAATTCATGTAGTGTTTGCTTTTAGTTATGAGTTATCAAATTTGGTTGGATTAGTGGCAAGAGTCGTGGCAGCCTCGTCTTCTTACAATTGACTCACTATACTCATCCAATCTTGCTTTTCACTATCCATCGAAACAATCTCCACCGTTGATCCCTAGATCCTAATTGTGGGTCCCTATTAGAATCTATGGTAGAGTAGATCAATTTGAATCTTCCATAACATCCTTTCACGTATCACTTTACGTGACATCATTCAAGGATCAATTTGAGTGATTATATCATGATATCGTCTCACGAATCACTTTACGTAAGACGGGTCAAGATACAATTCACATATGAAGCAGTATAAATGGATTTGATTCATGCGTAAAAATAGTTTGTGAAACTATGAGACTAATTTTTATTAATGGTGAAGGGAGTATGTATTTGATTTCTCATTTAATTTGGTGTTACTTTCTTCTTTAGTGTAAAAATCAACATGTTCGTTAATGAAATTAACTTACTTTGGACAACATTATAATTTGTACGTTGTGTTTGTAGTTGGTAATAGAACATTTTTATAGTGTAAAAGGAATTAAATTTGTTTCTATATTTAATGGGGAGAACCTTGTTATGATAGTATAAATTAAGTAATTATGACCACATACTTGTTTTTAATAGTACTATATACTTTTTTTTTTTTTTGGAAAATATAAATTTAAGGTAAATTTTGAATGATGTGTTAATAAAAGAAAATTTTAAGAGATTTTTTTCCAGACAGTTATTACACAAAACTCAAATGAAACAGTCTAATAATTAATATCCGAAACATAAATTCTCGTAGTCATTATCCACAAATTATATTTATTTTTTCAAATTCATGATTTAGTGATTCTAGAATGTGAATTATGAATTCAACATTTACGATTCTATAATACAAATCATTTATACGAATTATGGGCTTGCATGTTTAAGAATTATTCTTTTTTTTTTTCCTTCTTTTTATTAATAATTTTTAATAGGAAGTAAATCCTACTTTTAGCAAGATTGCTAGAAGAGTGATAAGAGTGATGACGTCGAAAAATATAAAAAATAAAATAAAGGTGATCATAGTAGTAAATTATTCACAAATACGCGACCGTCGCAGATGAGACGACACTCGCGCACGGTCGACCGTGTCCCAAGACAAGATCGTGCATAACTGTGGTGTATAAGTATGTCTTTTTCAACAATAAGTATGTAATTTTTCACTATAAGTATATGATTTTTTTTCCTCGCCCACGATCGTGCCCTGGGACACGGCGTGTCTTGCGTGAAAACTAAGAGCAATCTGTGGCGCACGGTCGGGTCTCAGGACACGGTCAAGATAAGTATGTGATTTTTATCTATAAGTATGTCTTTTAGAGCTATATAAGTATGTGTTTTCACGCTAGGTCAGTCGTGTCTTGGGATACGACCGTGCGCAAGTGCCGTCACACATGAGATGGTCTCACAAGAGTCCAGCTCTAAATTATTTGATTCGTTTTGGTATTCAATGTAGTAATTATTTAATTATTTTGATTCTGTCGAATGCAAACCTAAAAGAGGAAAATAAATTGTATGTATTTTGAATTCTTCTTCCATGACCCTAGTTGCATGATTTAGATTCATTTGGCTGCCTAATGCGAATCGAATCCTTTTTTTTTTTTTTTTGGCTTTAAGGTATAACATTTATGTTATTTTATGTTATATAATGTGATTTTTATATACAAGTTGATAACCTTTATAAGTTGTAGCTTGGAAAAAGAGAAGAATTTTCAACAAAATTTGTGTGTGTATATATATATATATTTTTTTAAATGTGATATTACTTAAACTTTTATGTGATTTTACATCTTTATATTGATATATTAATACAACTCATATATTTATATATGTAATATATAAAGAAGTGAGTAATATTACGTAAGGTATGTTGATCAAAAAATGCACTGAATTTTTTTCTAAATTACAAACAAGTACGCGCAGACTAGGGTCGAGTTGATCCAGTTGTATATATTTAGGTCATGCAACTAATGTAGAGGAGAATTTGCATCCCATCTAATTTGTAAATGTCTATTTTTCTTAAAGACAATCAGTATAGCTGCTTAAATATTATGAAATAAAAATGATGATATTATTCTTAAATATCATCCCACTGAAATAATTTGATAAGACGAGTCAATTTTTAACCCGAATCTTCTATAATAAAAAAAAAAAGATATTTCTGTGTATTAACCTAATTTTAGTGATTTAGAGAGATGAATTTTAGGATATTCAATTTTGATGGATTAAAAGTAGGATAATTAAAAAGTTGAGGTTGGATATGTGCATACGTGTCATACAGCTGTAATTCAATTCACCAATTTTCTCTAAATTGGCTGTTTCCTTAATTGAGATCGCCATTGTTATTAATTTGCTATAATGATTCTTTAACTTTTTTCTGAACAAATAAAATGTTTGAAAATTAAATAAAAAACAATCAATACATAAATTAGGGTCCTTCTATAGTACACCGGGTGTATTAATACACCAAATTCTCCTACATTTTCAGTCATTAGATCTGATACCATAGTTGACTTTGACCTTAATGATCTCAGATCTGATGGCTGAAAATGAGTGGAGAACTACCCCATAAATTATTTATATACAATCATGGTATTTATGGTTATATCAAAAATAAAAAAATTCAATTTAATGTGATGTTTATAGATCATATGAATTTTTTTGATACAAAATTTGATGTTGGTTTTAAATGCAAATCTTAATATGGTATTATTCTATTTTTTACTTAGATTAAAAATATATCTTAATATATGAATTTTTTTATTACCATTACTTAATGTTGTTAATTTAGGAAATAATAAATATAAGTGACTAAATTTAAAATCAAATAGGAATACATTAGAAAAAAGAATTCTATACACATAAAATGAATTAGAATTTTCCAATGAAAAATTAAAGATTAACTCTTTTTATGGGATAGAAGGAATATGATTTTCCATTGTAACAAAATCCGCATAATAGGGTTCGTATTTGTTGAAACTTGACTGAGCTCAAAATCTTATTTTCTCCATTTTAAAATAATTGTTGTTATGAAAAATAATATTCACATTTACTTTTTTTTATTACCAACAATTTATTTTCCTTTTAAATTTATCAGAAATTGTCTGATTTATCATAAAAGTGCTTTTATCTTTTCAATTTTGCCCTTATCTTGAATTTTTTTCCGAAACTTTTATTTAGTACTTGTGCAAGACTATCTCACTGGATAATTTTCATGAAATGAATCCCTTTACATATTAACTCAACATATCCATTAATTTATAAGTGAATTATGAAGTATGGACTGTTAATTAACCCGTCATCACGTAAAAAGATCGAGTCGATACTGTCCCCCAATACGTACTCATTTAATATTCTTCTATAAAAAGAGAAGAAAGCCATAATTTTTGTGAATGTTGGCAGCTCAGAGTAGGTTCATGCAGAAGAGAGGTTAGAAAAAGAGAACAAACATTTCCTTATAATTAGAGAGTGCATAAACACATTCGTAATCTCGAATTCTCTCTCTAAACACCCCAAATCGCAGACCCGTTGTTGCCTTGAAGAAAAGCATCATCTGGGCAAAGGAGAAGAGATCAGTGAGTTAATTGCAGCTAAGCTTTTAATTCCAGTGGTTTCATTTTGTAATATTAAGCCCGTGAATTTCCAGCATGCATGTATCTATTTGTAATGAAATTGGGACAATTTTGTTTGGTATAAAGTTGGAGCTTTTCTCTGGGCTTATTGCAGAACATAGATTTTCACTCCCTTTAGCAAAAGATTCCACCTTTTCTGTTGTTGTGGTGGGGTAAGCTTGGGGCCTACCTTCATCTTTGGATGTTTGTGAATGCAATCTCTCTCTCTCTCTTTCTCTCTCTCTCTCTGGGGAGAGTGTGTGTTTGAGTGAATGTCTGTATCGTTTTGTGTAATAAATAGCTTTTTCTCTAATTGAGAGAAGTGAAAATCAAGTACAAGTTTGTGTGATTCTTTGATATTTAAGTGAGGGTTGATTTTGGGGGGCTGAAGAGACTTCTGGCTTGCATAGGTTTCTGGGATTTCTCTCTATTCTATAATTATATTGTTTTCTTGAATTGGAGAGTTAGAAAAGAAGAAATCATGAAATATACATTTCTTTTTTTGTTTGAACTTATGGGCTCATCAACATTGTGGTGTTCTTCATTCTCTGTCAGAATTTATTATGGTGGATACATATATGAGCTCCTACTGAGAGGGGAAATCTGTAATTAAGTGTTTAGATGTATGATTTTAGGCAGAAGTAGTTTATGAGGCTTTTCTAGGTGCTTGAAGTAGTCTATGATTGATTTTTAAGTGAAAAGTATAGTCTGTGTTCCCTTCTGCTAACCTTTAATCTGTCCTCTTCTTGTTGATTAGTGACAATGGTGACGAGAAAAATTGACCTTCGATCGGACACAGTCACTAAACCAACTGAAAGCATGAGGGCCGCCATGGCGAGTGCCGAGGTTGATGACGACGTTCTGGGTACTGATCCAACTGCTGCTCGTCTCGAAAGGGAGATGGCGAAGATCATGGGGAAGGAAGCAGCATTGTTTGTTGCTTCAGGTACTATGGCCAACCTTATCTGTGTGCTTACTCACTGTCAGATCAGGGGAAGTGAAATCATACTCGGTGACTATTCCCATATCCATCTTTACGAAAATGGAGGCATTTCTACGATCGGAGGTGTTCATCCGAGGACAGTGAAGAATAACAAAGACGGGACGATGGATATCAAACGAATCGAACAAGCAATAAGAGATCCCAGCTTTGAAATATGTTATCCAACTACCAGGCTAATCTGCTTGGAAAATTCTCATGCCCAGTAAGTTATACCTTTTCAAGAGAATGTGTTATTTGATTACTTAGTAAGTCCTACCATATAACTCATTGTAATTCATTTTAACTTAAACATGTAATTCTTGAGTTATGCATTTGTATCTTTTTTATAAAAGAATTAGGGGACGAGGAAAGTCAATTGGAGCTGAATATCTTCTAACATTGGAATTTGGTTCTAGATTGACTTTTGAAGATGACAAAGAAGACGAGTTCTTCAGACTGTTCCTTAATGGAGCTGAAGTCATGCCTTTATACAGCATATACGAAGCTATTTCAATTGATTTATTATGTCGAGAATCAGAGAAATATATACTTCCTCGATTGTACACCTTATGAGAAAATGTCTTATTGATGCAGCTCTGGTGGTAGATGTCTAACTGCAGAATATACAGACCAAGTTGGAGAGCTAGCAAAGAAGTATGGGTTAAAGCTTCACATTGATGGGGCTCGGATTTTCAATGCATCCGTGGTGAGTTAAATACTTTCCTTGCCCAACTATTGATACATTCTTGTATGGCCTAACTGTAAATTTGTGTCACTACAAATTAAATGGGGCTTATGGTTTGATTCTCATAATGGCTCATGGATCAATACATGTTATAACTCAGAAATTCCAAATGACATGAACATTTAAGTATTATAATGAAGTTTTGATTTATGCTATGTCATGTGGAAGAAGACAGCAATTTACTTTGGAAATATATTATCATGATTGAGTAGAACATCTATCATCTTACAAAAAAAGATAAATTCTGAACATGAAAGTGTAGGATTTCGTTGTCAAAATATAGAAACATACATATCGTTTTTAAGTTACTTTGTACTTGCTCTCACTATGAAAACGGAGATTAAACCGCATGGGGTGAAATGGAAGAACTCCAAGCAAACAAGTAAGAAACAAAACATTGAATCAATAAAGTGGATTATACAAATACCGTAATATGTCATCAATTCATGAGTAATCATACCAAGATTCTAATTTGCTATGGACTTTACTAGTATTTTCAGCATACTTCATAACCTTCTTGGTAGGGACTTTAATCTTCTATACACTTGCCCACACACACTTGGAAATACGGACGATATCATAAAATTAAGTAGACAACATTTTCGAGGCATGCCAAATTGATTTTCGTGCAGCTATTAACTAGTCTAATTTAACAGGCTCTTGGAGTACCTGTAGATAGGCTTGTACGGGCAGCGGATTCAGTTGCAGTAAGTCAGCATTGTTTCTGCTTACACGCTTGACTCGTTTTATGCTTGGTTATAATGTGTTGTCTTGCTTCTAACATCTAACACTTCCCATACACACCTTGGAACCAAACTAATATGTGATGTAGGCTTGCATATCAAAAGGGCTCGGAGCTCCTGTCGGAACTGTTATTGCAGGTTCAAGAAGCTTTATCTCCAAGGTAATCTAACTTCGATTATTTTTTACTCATAACAAGTTTGTGTTTGCATTGGCACCAACCCCTTTTGTCTTTGGTTGCATACAAAAGGCAAGGATTCTTAGGAAGACATTAGGTGGTGGTATGAGACAAGTCGGAATCCTATGTGCCGCTGCTTTAGTTGCATTGGAAGAAAACTTGGATAAGCTTGGAGGCGATCACAGGAAGGCTAAGATGTTGGCAGGTATTCTCGTTCCCCATAATTGATCTTGATATACAATTCAAGACGTGTCCACACCTTTAGTTTGTTTCATGACACAAACTTCTCCGCATCTCTTAGGGGGACTTGCCGAAATCGAGGGATTGAGAGTTGACCTGGCTGTGGAAACCAACATTGTAAGATTCATTTAAGCTCAATCTTGTGTTGCAAACTGTAGCAATTCTTAGAGTAAAGATCATCTTTTTCGATCCATGTTATCAGGTCTATTTCGACATTCTAAAGGAGACGGGTATAACTGAAAATGAGCTAATCAAAAAGCTAGAAGCACATGGTATACTGGCAATGCCAGATGGGCCATGCAAGTATGTCTTTTCTTCGATACTATGTTAAATTACGTGCCGTATTTACCTACTGAGTCGATTTTTGTGCTTGGAGTAGCATGTCATTCATTGATGATGCAAAGCTTGTAGAGACTCATGTCTCTTCTAAAGTATATGAACACTTGATGTTTCAGAATTAGGCTTGTGCTACACCATCAGATCTCGGAGAGCGACGTGCAGTATACGATCTCTTGCATTCAGGTAGTATTCGGTGTTGGTTTATAATGTATTAGTTATGAAGTTGGAGCGTCAGTTGATCGATCATGTTGTGATCTCTCTTCTGTTGCAGAAAATTGTGAGTGGTAAATATAGTGGCAACTGAGGCACTGCAAAGACAATGATACCACATGGGTTTTGATCATGTTTTTAATTCCTTCATGTTGCAATAAAGTGGTAAACTATATACTTATGAAACAACTCCCAACTCTGTAAACTCAACATTTCCTAAATCTCATGCTTACCCATCTCTCTCTCTCTCTCTCTCTCTCTCTCTCTCTCTCTCCCCAACTTGTTATAATTTTCATTATATTATTTGATGATTTAGGGTTACGAGTATCAGCACATGCGTCGCATGTGAAGGATGAATTTTTTAAATAAAAAATATTATATTACTACTAATCTTAAATAATACTCCCTCCGTCCCAATCGAATTTGCCTACTTGCCATTTTCGTTTGTCCCAATCCAATTTGTCAGCCTATAAATGACAAAGAAATTATAAAGCAAAAAGTATAAAAAACATTTTTTTAATCAAAAAGTAAGAGTTAACTGCGTTTTCTTAAGCTCCGTGCCCGGTCAAAGTAGACAATTTCGACCGAGACGGAGGTAGTAATTTTTTATAAGGATACACAACCTATATTAAATTAAATTAGATTCAAAAAAATCTAGTAAATTAAAGTCCTTGTACAATAGAGTCTTACTTATAATAGATCATGATTTTGGTTTGGAATGCTAATGTAAAAATATTTAAATATAAAAATCACAAATTACTGTTATAAACTTAAATAAAATCTTTAATAATAAGGATATATTAAACAATCTATATCTTGTAAGAAATATCCATAAATTAAAGTCCTAATATAATAGAGTCCTACTTATAATAAAATTCTATATGATTTAGGTTTATAATTCTAATGTAAAATTATTTAAATATGAAAATCACAAATTACAATTATAACCTTAAATAAAATCTTTGATAAGGATATATTAGACAATCCATATTTTGTAAAAAATATTCATACTTTTATGTAGGTAATAGATATAAGAGATGTGATTTTTGTTCATTTTTATTAAGCGTAATAAAAAAAGAAATTGTTAAAATTGCAAAATTTTCACCATTTTTCAATAATTGCAAAAATAGATTTAACACCTTTATTTACTATTGTAATTTAGTCTACATTTGTATTTTTCGATGACTGAAGCCTACGTGTTTGATAAGCACTCCACGTAATTTCCAACAAAAACATATTTAAAGCTCAAATTGTAAAATTAAACCATCACCTTTTTAAAAGTTGCAATTTAAACAAGTTTTTAATCCTAACTTCTTGTAATTAATGGACATAAACTAAAATGTCATTGTAAAACGTATGAATTTGAAGGAAGGAAACTCAAAAGAAAACGTTCCACTCCAATATGTGCCATTGTTAAAATTATGGTAGGATTGAAATTCAAGAATTCCATTGAGTGAAAAAACTTGGAGTAGTTCTATAGCAGAACCTCACATTAGTAGTTAAATTGTCATTGGATTAGTATGTGGAATCGGGTAAGATTAAACAAGTAATTGATTTTGTGGATGTTACCCTGATAAACCACAACTAAATTAACCACCATGCATATAGGTGTTTGTATCAAAAGAAAGATAAACTCAAGACGAAAATGAAAGAATGGAATTTCTATTATTGCCACAAGAATAAATGAGGCTAATTATTTAAAAACTAATAAAAAATCGCCCAACGAATCCTGCTCTTCACTTGCAAGGTAAAAATTGGAACAATGAGAGATGTATATGGCGACCTAAAATGGAGCTCAGCATTTACAAGTCAGAGATTATAAGACTTCACTTCCGAGAAGTCTATCTCGGGTGCTTCTCAATCGCCTCTTTAAGAAGACGAGTCAGTAAGCTTCTTCGCTCATCAGAAGGATTCCCGTAAAGTATAATACTGTACAAGGTTTGAAGTTCCTCTGAATTAGCCTTCTTGAAGAGGCCATTCAGTACTTTCTCATCACCAGACGGGCGTTGCCGGTTTCCATCATCTTCCATGGGCTCAGGCTTCACTACATATTGAGATTGCTGAGGAATCTGCATTAGTGGTCTTGATACCCAGTACTCTGAACAGACGCGGTTCTTGTCCAGAGCCTGGATTGCCTGTGGAAGGAATGACAGAATTAGCACGAGAGAGAGAGAGAGAGAGAGAGAGAGAGAGATTATAAGTTCCATATTTGGATCCTCTGTTATGTATAGAATCAGGAAATTTAAAGCATATGCATGGTTAATGCTAGGAACTAAATTAATTGGATCAACTGGAATGAAGAAAACATAGTGTATTCGATTGACACAATCCATAATAATGAAAACTGGTGTATATAATTGAATTCCTTCTGATTAAATGGACTTATAGGAATAGTTTGAGGGCTTGCCTGCACAATTTCCGGAGAAGAAAACCCAAACATTTCCATTCCATCTAAACTCCCTGGAGGCTGCAAAGGAGGAAGGTTTGCTCTTCCTAACTTATGTTGCTTTGCAATCTCCTGATTGACCCTCTCTCGAACCATTTCCCAGCATCTAGCAGCCGAGACATGAGCAAATACTTCGCTAGGACAATGCTCCAAGGTAACCTAGAAAAAGATAAATTTGAAGTTTAGAACTACTAAATTTAACCATGTATGGAGTTTAGAAAAAATAAGATATTAAACAAGACGTAATCTCAGGCTACTAAAAATTCCAATGTCAAAATATGATTACCAAAAAAAGTGGCCCATTAAATCCAACATCCGCAATTGTGGAGACATAATTGCACATATTAGATGGATCTTCAACGTTTATGTAGCGAACTTGACTCCTAAATCCTGCAGTACACAGAAAACAGTTCATTTCCTCTCAATTAAATGAAAGCTCTGCAGAAACTATGTTGCATAGATGATCTCCACAATTCATACCCTTTGGGTAAATTGCCCGACTATCACACCATAACTTTCCAGGAAGCACAGTACCAAAATCCAGAGGTTTGACGTTGCAATTAATTCTCCTAACTACTTTTGCAATACGAGGTCCCTTCTGGCGATAATATCTGTCCAAGATGTTCTGAGAGACAGATGGATTACAAGATACACCTTGTATGTTGTCCATCGATCTCAAATTAACTTCCAGCTCAGGATTTTTATGACCATCTCCATTGCACAACTTTTCCTTATCAATTTGTTGTGGTTTGTGGTCACTGTCTGCATTAGCCTCATCACAGGCTGGAGTCTCCTTGCTTGGGACATTTCGACTGGAATCTGTATCTGTGGAAGAAATTTTGGAGCAAGCATTACTCAGTGGAGTGGTACCAAGATGCCTTTCAGGTTCTGTATGGTCTTCAACTTTTATTCCCACAGAACTAGAACCATTCTTCATTCTTTCGAGCATTACAGAACCTGTAGCAGTGGTTGTTGAGGCTTGATTGTTAATACAAATACCTAGACTAGATATATTTTCATGGAACAGTAGTTTCTCGGTGCCTCCTGTAGGTTTGTTGGATGTCTCCTTTTCAATAGAAGGTTCTTTGATGGGCTCATCTTCTTCATCATCACTGAGGAGTACGACATTTTTATTTTCAAATAATGATGATTGATTCCTTTCAGGTATCTCTGAAGCTAAATTTACTATTGAGGGTGGTGACTTGACACTGTTGACTTGGGGAAGATGACCTGATGAAGCTTTATATCTCGAAGCTGGCTGTGGCGAACAATGTTGTGCTGCCTCAACCTTCTGGGAACATACAGTTGACGACGCCTTAGTGTTTTCCAGAGCCAATACCACAACAGGTGGCTTCAAATTTCTGGAAGAGCTTTCACTACCAATGGATCTTGTAGGATTCAGTACACCTCCATCAGCTTGATATTTCTGCTCTTTCAAAGAGACAACTAAGGGTGCTGAGCTCATCTCCTTTGGAGCCGATTCTTGAGAGGTATGTGGTAATTTACCAATATGCCCACGAGTTTGTTTATTGTCTCTGGAGACATAAGAACTTAGAGCAAGTCCCAGATCAAGCCTTGCCCATCGATATACTGCACTTAATTTCCCCTCCAAAGCTTCAACCAAAATATTCAATTCATTGATGTCATAACGAAAAAGGAAAAACTTAGCACCCCAAGAACAGGAACATAACTGTTTTGCATGGTTCAAACATGCATATTTATCGGGTGAACAGTGGTGGCAACCTGCAGCAGATAGATGCAGATCAAAATAGCATACACTGCATTCTCTCTCACTATTAGCATCAAAAGTGCTCTCCATCTTCAGTGCCTGAGAGGATTTGCAAAGGAATTCCCTCCGGGTCCGCTCCATTTCTACACGAGCCTAGCCACAAAATAGTATGGAAACTCTTTCAGTTACCACAACAAGCTTAGCATGATAAAATTACAGAAACGATCCTTGAGTTTTGGACTTTACAGAAAAAAACCCTCTTAAGTTTGTAAATGCAATTATCTACTTTGCATATGAAAACCATGAATAACCAAAGTATTAATGAATACCTTGAGCGCTTTTGATAAGACCCCATCCTTTCCACAAACATTCTTCCATCTTAAATTATTTGAAGTGGACTTTCTGAGTAAATTATACTCCCAATTTGCCTTCACAGCTTCTCTAGCAGCACCGAGCAACAGTTTATCATGGGAAATGGAAGTTTTTCGCCCTTGATCGCGATAGAGCTCAATAGCATTTTGTCCATGTGGCAACCAGTCAACAGGAGCAACATTAACTGCTTCAGCACAATTAAAACCACAGTTGAATCCAGCATGATATGCTCGAGGGAAAGTCAGAACAAACTCTCCAGGATTCTGGACACACCGATAAACAGGCACCCCCTCAGATCTTAGGATTGAGGGGGAAAGTTGAGTGACCTGCAAGATTATTAAGATATGGGTTGAACTTCAAATTTCTACATGAAACCAATCAAGAATATTTGTTTAAAATAGATGATATTCACACATCCTCCAATGACGGAATTTTAACTACAAGAATTATCATGTTTTTTATAAACATACTTCATACATATACACAGTGTATAGGTTCATATCCTGCTTCGATTAAAATTAGAAAACGTCCTTTGTGTGTGTTATTTCACCGACCGTGAAGAGAATGGAAGGTATTAAATAGTAAGGCAGTACTGATCACAGCTCTGGTAAATTGGCCCATGCCAATCACAGAAACCATTTTTTTTTTTTAACCATCAGATCCACACTTACTCCTACAGAATGTGAAGCATTCACAATATCTGTAATACTGTTTCAGATTAATTCATTGCAGTGGATCCATCCTTGACAACAACTTGAACTTTGGTATTTACAACCCTTATATCAATGAATTATGAAACAATTCCAAAAAATAGTGGAACGTAGAAGTTATTAATCCAGAAAAATTGTAGGCACTTGACACATGCAAACACACATAGCTGGACACTCATACATTTGCACATAATATGGTCAATACAATGTTTGCAACTGTCTTTAGTAAGTTATGTTCATTCTGCTCATTATTCATCCAAGAGTTCAGAATAAGCAAATACAACATTGTTGATATGGAGATTCAGATAAGCAAATACAACATTGTTAAATAATACTAAATGTAGATATACTTCTCGAAGCAATTAGTATATTCTCTATAAACATGTCGAACTGGATGTGGCACTTCCAGATATGTATCCAAGGAGAACTAAAATAAAGAATAATAGCCCAGATTATTTTGTGAGCTCCATTATCAAATTGTCATCTTATAAAGCAATGAGAATACTTACCAGCTTATGAAGCAAGTCTGGCTGTTCATGGAAAAGGTCAGGAAGATGTTTCCTCATGGCTGCCTCTAGTTTCAAGGCATTTGATCCTGGAACCCCATACCAAATTTTTGGAGCTCCCCAATGCAAGTAATTCAACGAATACAAGTGATGATCTTCAACATGCTGTTACCAATTAATAAAATGAGCAATGAATATAAGAAAAGTAGCACCTAACAATAACCAGCCAATCAAGGGAAAGCAGAAAGCATAAATTAAACACTCTTCTTTAGTTCTTTAATTTAAGCGAAAAGTTATGTCTCTAATATCAGCATTTATGGTTTAAGATATCATTTACTAGGCCAATATTCTTTGAAAATTGTGTTTCATCACCAAAGCAGTGATTGAAGTAAAGCATTATGTTTATTTTACAGAAGATATTAATTCACATAGACCATAGTCACACATTAAGATATTTCCTAACAGGTTGAACCCACCTCCTTTCTTTTAGCATACTCAAGCACTTGTGTCAAATTTCCGTCACCGGAATGAAAAGTTAAAAAAGAGTCAAAATGCAGACTGTTGAAGGACATTTAATTGTTACGACAAAGAACCAATAGATAAAACTACTAACCAATGCTCCAAGTTGTAACAAAGATATCCTATGACAGATAATAGCCATCTAGCACCAGATACCAGGCTAATAAGAGGGATGCAGTTCTTACCCAACAAAATGAAGAAAAGCACATTCCTATGTACAGCCAAGGAATTAGAACACCGGAGATGTCACTGCTTTCAAATGACAGAACAGAGCCAGGAAGCCTGGGGAAGTTATTTAAATTCCACCCTGAATCAATATACTTGATGTCTGAAGTGGAAAGAACTTGCTGAGCATTCTTAGGGAAGCCACTGCCAAATACTCCTGTTTCCAGGTCAGCCCCATAAAGCACCTAAAAAGGAAGCCAAATGATTAAACTATAAAGGCAGAGATAAAAAAACCTCCACAACATATCCATCTTAAAGATGTTAGCAAATAACCTCAATTTCTTCACTTGGTTTCTCCACCATCCTCCAATATTCTCCCTCTATATTCTCCACTGAAGGCTGCCACTGTTCCTCAAGCATTGGCCTATTACCTCCATGCTCTGAACTATAATTAATATTATTATTATTTCTACAAAAGTATTGGGCTTTGAAGTCGTCAGCATATTTCTGAAACATATCCAGAGTGAACTCTGGACCAGGTTCGAAGCCAAACCTCTCAGCCTCGTACAGTCCAAATTCACCAGGAACTTTGATTTCCTCATTACTAATTTCATTATTGATTCCGTTTTTCATACATCTTCTCTTTTTTCTCTTCTTGTTATGATTGGCTTGCAATATCTTTTTCAGTGAATTCCGGTTTTGAAGTTTGTCAACTCGCTGGATACGAGTGGCAAATTTCGAGCTCTCCCAAATGTTCCTCTCCTTTAAAGGACAGGGAGGTTTCCAAGTTGGAGGTGGTACTATGCGGCAAATTCCATAATTTTCTGCTTTCGCGCGTATACTAGAAATGTAGTTTAAGGTGTCTTCAAACTCCTATAATTAATAGAGCATCCATGAAACTAAAATTAGTAAGCAAAATGTCTAGCTACAATTATTGTGGTTTGGGAAGATGAAGGAAACAAGAAGTTCAAGGGACAATGAAGACCTCTTCAGAAGGATAAAACACAGGAGCATCCTCAAGACCAGGCCTGCGAGCTTCTTCTGGACGCCACTTTGCCATAACCTAATCCAAAATTTCACACGTACATATTTAAGGGCGCAGAATGAAAATTAACAATGGTTTCAGTAGTTAGCTACCTATAAATAGAACAATCACCAGCCAGTGATCAACCTATTAACTCTTGGAGAACTTGTTATACAAAGTATCATTCCCAGGTGAAATAAATATAGTACATACAATTTTAGGTATATTCGATAAGAGTAATATGAAGTCATGAATTAGATGATATTCAAATAGTTGCATGCACTATTGCATACATCTAGATTGCTTGCATTTCTTACTTCTTGAAAAATGTGATGAATTAGTTATGAGAGACTTGCCTTTTGGCAGTTCTTACAAGCTTCACACCCACGAATAACCCCTTTCGGTAGTTGATCCCTCAGAAACATATGCTGCAAATGTACAGAATACAGGAAATAATGATTCAAAATCATAACTACATGCATGGAAAGAGAAAAATGCACACATCATATAACCTAAAATATATCAACCTGCTCAGACTCGTTTTCATCGCCCGAACTGTTATCAAGGTGGTTATACTTTATCCCAGGCCTCCGTCTAAGAGACTTCACGGTTTTTGAGTCATCAAAACAGTCAGACTCTGTTTCCAACATGACTATTTGTGGCTCAACAGAACTAGCATTGTTGGAGTATCTACCAACTTGGTGACTCTCAACCTTCTTTACAGTAAAGGGTGCAAATGACTCAAAACCAGGAGGAATTGAGGGAATCTCCATGCTATCTTCTTTGACAAAAGGTCCAACAAGCTCAGTTCCCATCACCACTGATAAACAATAGAGAAAGTTAGATGAAAGAATAAATTTGTTGGAAAAGCATACATCATGCAAAGGATCCGAGTCCATCTATCTCCTACATGAAAGGATCTGAAAATAGTGCCAGCACTAGATGTAAATTATATACAAGTAAAGCTGAGAGTTGCAAATCTGAGTACTAACAAGTTACAGAACATCTGGACAAGAATGTAACTTTCAAGGAAGATAACATTAGTATGATCCAAAACACATAGCAAAGGCAGTTAAAGGTAGCAAACACTGTAAAGTAGCAGAAAAAATAGAAGCAGAAAGCATAAACAAAAAACAAATATAGATTAAAGAAACGACATTTCAGCTGGGAAAATTATTTTGATATTTCTTTCAAATATCACTAACCCAAATCCTTTACCCCCTTCAATCACAACAAAAGACAGATGAAAATTAAAAATATTCATAACTCAGGTATGATTTTAGCCTCTTATGATTTCAGCCTAGTTGGATAATACGTAGTTTTAATTATTCATATTTCTGGAGCAAGAACTCAATCACTAAAAATACCAAATGAGCCATCGAATTAACCACTCGGCCGGTGGGGGAAAAAAAAAAAGAAAAGAGGGAAAGAGTGTAACGTTCTGAAATCACACTCCAAATTTGCAGATGGGAAAAAAAACAGCACAGATCACAGCAGATAAATTAGATCCAAATACGGAAAACTTAGAAACTTACTTAAATTGAATCAAGAATATGATCTAGGCAGCTCAGATAGTCAAACCCTACACCCAAATTTTACAGAAATTAAAAAAGGAGATTCAGAAACGGCAATATTTAGTAAAAGAAATCTACAATAACCTTTACATTCAAAACACTGACACAACAAAAATAAAATGGGGAATTTAAAATCAGATCTAACCCTAACCCTAATTCAACCACCAATTGGCTTCCGGTCACGGAAACAGGACGGGAATCAATTAAAGATTATACCCACACAAATTTGTATACCACAAATTCTTAATTAAACACCAATCCATTTCAGATACGCCTTAAATTTTAGTAATATTTGTCAATAATAATCATACCCAGATTCAAACATCTGGGCCTTGGTTAAAATTTCAAAATCAAAGTGTAGACAAGGGAACATACCATATCAATTCCTATCTTGGAATTATGGGAGGAGCTTGAATATAACAATATTATTACAATAGTATAATAAAATCCAAAAAGAAAAAAAAATATCAAAAGGTGAAAATCAAAACCCTAATTCCCAAAAACCAAAATAATGAATGCAACCAAATACTAGCACTGTATTGGAGTAGCTTTGTTATGTAAACCATGTGCTCATCACCAATTCTTGGTTAAAGCTATTTTTGTAGCATTTATTATGAACAAGAGTAATTTGGGGTGTTGGTTTAAGACCATCCCACGTTTATAATATGAAGTGACCAATTTTTTCTGTAATAATCCAAAGAATTTAGATAATTTTTGTAACTTATTTAATCTTTTTTTGTTATATACTAGTTTTGTACCCGTGCGATGCACGAGATAAAATTTTATAAAATACAATTATAATATTTTTATTTGAGATTTGGAAAAAAAAAGTATTAATATAATGAAATTAAGTAATTTATATATTATATATTTTAAATATTTAATTGTTGGAGATAATCTCTAGGTACGGTAATAAAATAAGATATTATAATTTTAAACTTAGTTTATATATAAATAAGATGGATATGAATTCTATAGAAATTATCACATTTCAAGCACACTATTCAAGATAAAGGAATAATGTTTATTTAAACAAATCACAATATGAAAGCTATGTTCTATATATGATAGAAGGAATAATTCAACTAACTACTTTTAAGCATGTTATCTTTAAAACAAATAAATTATATAATAAAAATCTCAAAAAGATAAAAGAAATATAAAAACAAAATATATGATTAATTTCCAATTATTTCTAACAAAAAAAATATATACTTTGTAATGTAAATTTATAGTCTTCTTTATCACTTTTCCATGTAAGTTTTCATTCAGGTTTCTTTACGAAATTCCTGCATAAAGTTAAAAAAAAACAAAAAACAAAAATTACATTAATAATAATCCATATGCAATACCAATAAATAAAACATTCATCTCCAAATATGAATAACGATAGGAACTTTAATCGTTAAGAAATGATTGATAAAGTCAAAAAATTATTAACCGTCCATCCAAACTATATGATGTAGATCAAATAAAAATCATAACCAAATAAAATAAAAACCAAAAAAATAAAAAAAGAACACAATCCCAAAGCAAAATATTTGTATTGCAGAATTTGAGAAATTAAAGAGAAAATGTGAGTCAATTCTAAGTTTTTCTCTCATATTTATAGTGCATAATTTGTTCATTAGATATGTAATTAGTGCATTTTGTATGTCATAAATTTAGCTGCTTCCTAATTTATAGATTTTTTTTTCCAATTATAATGATTGCAAATAAATGTTCAGTTTCTACTTAATTCCTATACATGAAATCAAATCACATCATTCACAATCAATGTGTTTATTGATAAAATCAAAACGTTTTATTATATTACATTATGTTATACATTAAATATTATTTTTATTGAGTTTTATTATTTACAAAATAGAAAATCATGTTCAATATATATAGTATATAAAATCAAGATCAAGATAATATCACAATCTTATTTGTTTGCTCATATTATTGTATATTCAATTTTAATAGTGAAATTTAGTAGGGACTTATTTGTATCTTATTTAATGGATGAAAACGATAACATCAACATCTATTATATTTTTAAAATGACATTTCAAATTATATTAATTTTAAAACAAACCAGTATTTCTATGTAATCGATGTCAAATAACTTGATGTATAAGTATTAAGAAATTTTTATATAAAATCATATGGAATGCTTAGATGAAAAATCATTTAGTTTGCAATTGCATCTATAAAATAATTTAACATTTTGTTTAAATTGAAACATATTAAATTAGCATTTTTATTAAATTGAACATATTAAATTAACATTTTTATTAAATTGAAACATATTAAATAGAAGAAGGATAGCTAATGGCAATAATTTCTTTTTTTTCCCTAGTTTATAATAATATTCATCCTTATATATAGAAGATTAATGAGGCAATTGACTTTTTTTATTTAATGGATAAACATTATATCTTTTCCATAAATATCAAAACAACTTTTGGGTGGAAAAATTATTTGAGGAAATGTTCTTCTTCGTATATATATATATATATATGTATGTATATATATATAAAGATAATGTCACATTATAGAATATTAATATCATAATTAATTAAATATGATATTCATTTTATTATTACATATGATTTATTATCAAATCAAGTGGAGTTATTTAATTTCTTTCTATATGATATATTATTACAATATATCCTTTAATTTTTATATTTAGAATTATTTAATTGTTGACTTTATGTTTTATGTAGATTTGGTTATCAAGTGGCAAATTAATTTTTATATATCCACTCCTTTATATAACAATTATGTTTTATATGTCAACAAAATTACAGAAAATTGTATTTATATTTTGGTTATCTTTTTATATATTATATTATTTTGTAATGATAAAAAATATATAATAAATATATTTTATGTATATATTTACATGCATTATTAAATTATATATAAATATATATTAACATCGAATGAATAATTGTTTTATTATTTATATGATATTATGATTATGATATATTATGATATTATATGATGTAAATCATATATATATACATACATTGCTAAATGATATCATAAATATATGAATAGAAAATGATAATTAAAGTTGACTTACCATATTGACAAATATGGTAATTTTATTATATCATATCACTTCCTTAAATATATATATATATCATCAATCATGATTTATTATTTATCATTTAACATTTATTTTAATAAAATAATAATTTCCAATTTTGGCAGGGTGTTTTTGGTGGGAAAATTTTAACATTACTATTTGAGGAAATGTTTGTGTTTTTATATATATAAAGATTATTTAAAGGCCTGTGGTTTGATTTCGTTGGAGTGGCATGTACTCCTTGTGGAAGTTCAAGAGTTAGACAAGTTCTTGTATAAGGTCGTCTCACCGTGAGATATAAAAGTATTACCTTATAAAGTAAAAGAACGTAATATTTTTATTTATGTTGTGTATTACTTTTACATATAATATGTAATACTTTTGATCAACGACGTTGATCGGTCGTTGACTGGCTGTTGTCCAGCATTGACTTTTGACCGTTGACCTTTGATCGGGTCGGATTGACCGTCTCACGGATCTATCCGTGAGACGGTTTCACACAAAACTCACTCCAAGAGTTATTAGGTGCTATATTTAATGTGTATATATATATATATATAGTTAGTGGATGCATTATCAATTATTCACTTTTATAATAGTTATATTTAGATGATGTGTGTCGTTTTGTTTTTGCATCTTGTAGTGTAGTATAACGTAGTGTTGTTGTAGCTAAATAAATAAACATAAATATCTAGCGTCAATTCACAACTCACGAGGGTACTAGTATCGAAATTGTTTTAATTTCCGACATCTTTTCAAAGTTTAAAATATTTTAAACGATTCCTTTTCACATGTGTTTTAATTATAAGTGCATTCGACGAAAAAAATCAAATTTAGGATGCGTCCAACTTCATAACAAGCAAACTGAAATTAAAATCGTGTAATTGTCATCCGTAATTATTCATTATGAATATGATTGGATTTTGATATTTTATTTTTATAAAAAGGTTCTAAAAAGAAAAGTAACAAACATATAATATAATTTAATGCAGTATGGGGTGGGGAGGGATGGGATTTTGCTTTTTATAGCGTGTAACGCGTCACAATTTGGTCTTTGGACTTTTTCTCAATGGTTGATATAATAAGTTGATTAGAGAAAAATAAGTGACAAAAATAATACAACCACAGGCTTTTATTTATTTATTTCATCCTTCCAAAATTCAATCTCCCATAAATAGGGTGAGTTATACGAGTGAATACGTAGGGCCCACATGAGTAGTTTGAACATAATGGTTCTCTACTTTCGGGGGCGGGAGGTGTAAAATTGTCATTTTTCGTACTTTTGCGATCTACACCTTAAAATCTAAGGCGATGTTTGGATTCCTGGTTTGGCAATTTATCCAGCCAAAATGCACAAAAAAAGGTAGTTTGGATAGAAGGATTGGCCCGGAGTAAGAAGAGTTGGGGCCGATGCAATGGTGCTGACGTGGCGGGTTGAAAACTGGATTATTTGTATGTTTATTTGTAATAATCCACTTATCCAAACACAAAAGTTGTTTAAATTATCAACTCATAAAACATGTTATTACACCAATCCAAACATATATTTAGATTAATCCAACTACCATAAACATACAATCCAAACAACCCAATATCTGTCACATCAGTGGTTATTAATCACTATTTTATCAAACCAAAACTATCCCAACCATCTATCCAAACCACCCCTAAATATAGGTGATTTAAAATTGAGCAACTCTCTTGTAAATTGTTTTTTATACTTGTTTTTTTAAATTTGATCATGACATTTAAGTTATGTTAGATATATATTTATATTATATTAAACACACCTTTTAAGTTATGTTAGATATACATTTATGCTAAGATCATATACATTTAACTTCAAAAAAAACCCTAAGTTCGACACATTTTGTACACATACATTTACGTAGATAAAAATACCTTGATACATTTATGTAGAACCAGTGTTACATTTATACAACATTAGTGATACCCAGATGTATAGCGAGGTTTCAAGTGGAAGAAAAGAAACTTAAATATAAGTTGTGCAGATCCAGAAGGAGTATCGATTACATGGATCCTAGATCCATGAACGGGAAAAAGGTTTGAACAAAAGTGTATTCTCAGCTCAAATCTTTTACACCATGGACTACATACAACACATTTCCAGAGATATGGCAAATCACTAGGTGTTGAACATAGATTTCAATTGATTAGAAAAGTTTATGGTGTTGTTACAACTTAAATGCAGTATCTGATCCCAGCTTGTATGAGTTCTGGGATTCTGGATACTCTATGCATGCCCCAAAAGACTTGGACTTGATGTTGAAATGGTGATCAGTTTTCTCGCACCTAGACCAACATGTAATGGTTTTGAATTCTCATACTCGTACTGCAATAGCTTGGAACGAGTATCCAAAGCATCACAAATTAGGCATACCACCACACATTAACACACTAGGACTCAGTGGAATGCACCCGGTGTAGAGTCGAGGAGACCTGGGCATACCAAGCATTTCTATATGAAAGTGTTTGACCAGTTTGGTTTATCGTTTACCTCCACAACTTGCAGTCATAGAATCCCAAAGGCAGCTCTTTCCAGCTTCAATGAGCAATAGTTTCAGTGCCTCGTACTGTGGACTCTTTTGAAGCTCGGCACCAAATGATGTGGGCATTTGCTAAACATTCAGTTATAGAAAGAGTGAATTAAAATGGTGATAAACTAGATTAGAAACTTAGAACGAGAAAAAAGTAAAGAAAATTATCTACCTTTGCAAGCCATAGAATGTAGGTAGCTGAATAGGTTGCCTGTGCTTGATAGTCCTCGAATTCGTTGTCAGGGATAATTGTGCAGGAATGGAATAGCATTATTTCATCTTTAACAAACACGCCAATATCACAAATCTCAGAACTTCTGCAATGAGAATGGGATGATGTACTTTGATCATCAATTGCTGAATGTTTCATCCATAACAATGAGAGGAAGCGACGATGAAGCCATAAAGCCTTGACAAATGAAGTCCCAAGAAAGAAAGAATCAATAACCTTATGTGGATATTGAAGGTGGGAATGCAGGTAGATATCCTATTTTCAAGATTCATATCAAGATAGGACCACCTTAGTAAAATGCAAGTTAACCCTTATGGTTAATAATTTTAGCCAATGTACACCTTTAGTTAGCAAAATATTTATATATCTGATAAGAATAAAGTTTATGTTTAGTTTCCTGATTTTGAGCCATGCTGACGGGGGACGGAGGGTTGATTAACAGAAAGCAATGACCTGCACTTAACCATACAACTGGAAATATGACCGGTTATTTTACATGAACTAAGTAGCAGAAAATACCAGGAACTATGGGTTTTTGTCCATTAGGAAACAAAGGTGTTAGGAATATAAGCTAGGGAGCCCTAACTTAACCCAAAACCATGTTCAAAGGTAAATGGTTAACTCCCACTTATATACTCTTCCACACTTTCATGTGGAACCGATGTTGGATAACGTAACAAAAGGTCATGTATACACAGACAGAAGCAAAAATAGGCCCACAGAAACTCAAGGAAAGACAAACAACCGCCTCTGATTCTAGTCCTTGAATCAGTCAGTGCAACTACACAAAATTAAAAGAACAATAACAATTAGGAATTCGTAGTTTCTAGTGTAACATATATTAATCCAAAATTTTGAGTTATCATACTTATGACGATCATGAGAGACTGCATACCTCTCTTCCTACATAACGCCTTATCAGCATTGCATCCCAGTCTAGCTCCTCCTGATATCAATTGCTCTATATCAGAGAACATTGGGAAAACAGTATTACAAAATTGAAAGATTGACAACAGCAATAGCTCCTATCGGTAACATTCATGAACTAAACACAACTTTTCTTGTCCTTTTGATCCAAAAACACTTTATATTAAAGAATCCACATATTTGTCAGTTAACATATCAAAGCAATTATAAGATAATCCAAAAAATCTTTCAAAATCTAAGAGCTTATGTATTACATCTAATCACTTATATCTCTTCTCCAAAGCATTGTTGGGAACAAAACAACAGAAGATCTCTAAGATGCTCTCTCGTGTGAAAGAATTAAAAGCTCACATATTTAATAATCCATTAAAAATTATAAAACTATCGAACAACAATAAACAGTAATGATTGCTTCCAGTCTTCAACTGCTAAGATAAAGCTCAAGTTACCTCAATGATCAAACAACACTTGTAAAGAAATATTAGTATCTAGAGAAATAGTCAACACTTGCAGAAAATTCTCTAGTTCCTTTGTGTAATCTAAGTGTAGCACACTACCACTATATTAGATAAGTCCAGCAGTTGCTATTCTGTACAACACATAAGGTAAAGAATCAGTATCTCTTTCAAATGTATGAGTTGGATCGATGGATACGAATGAAGTGAAAATTTCTCTCATCAGATAGGCATAATAGCATGATCATCTATATATATATATATATAATAACTCTTTTTTGATTTATATATATATCACGAGAAGGGGAGGAGGGTATTGGAATTGGATCCCCTCTGCCTGATTTCATGAAAACAATATTTGATTGACAATCATCTTGGTTTTCTAATAATTAAAAATATGTAAGACCAAACCTTCCATATTCGATGAAATTCTGCACATGGCAAACCATCTTGCTCATTTCCATGCTGTAAATTCTCTATCATCTGGACCAGTAAGCGCTGACAATACAGGAAATATGTTAATTAGTCTAGTCTGTACGGACCATCTCTTTGAAACTTTATAAGAACATAACAAAATGTATCATATCTACGAATGCAGACTTTTCTAATATCCCTCTTCTATTGACAGTTCATGAGAAGGACAAACCAGGGTTGAAATACAGGTCAAGTCCAGCAACTTGACAAACTATTAGCACAATGGATTTAACAGCTATGCAAAAAAAAGGGAAGATATAACATTCAAGTTCAATAAAACTACAACTGATTTAATGTCTAAGATATGTCCTTGTATATCAGCCAAAAAAAGTCTTAGATTCATCTCAGAATTGTAGCTCACAGGAAATTTAAATGTGTTATCTAGCATCTTCACTAAACCTAGAGTTAAACTTACAGCTCGGTAGTGGAAACAAGAGTTATCTCCTACATGAAGTGCAGCCCAATCTCGAGTATGCAACTCAAGAAGCACCTGAACAAGAGCACTAAAAAATATTTAGTAGAACCAAATATGAAAATATGGAAGTCAAATTAGGGAAAAAAACACAAACAAACAAAAATATGGTACACAGGGAAGTACTGGGAAACAAGATTGAATTGCATAGGAAATGAAGAGCATAAAAATCAACTACACTCTTAAAACAGAGATGATACAAGAAACGAAGATCTCTTTGCAGATCGATATGGTAAACATCGACGTCATTCCTCCATAGTCAATAATGAAATGAGTCCAACAAGGGTGGAAAGAAAAAAGTTATAAACAAACAATAACGCAATTTTAAAAAAAAAAACCATAGCAGTAACAGGCGCCTTTAATTTTAATCTAACCTGAGAGTCTGACATGTAGGAAACTAACCAACAGCGGTGATTCCAAGCACGGTAGTTCATTTTAGAGTTCTGCAACAAAATAGAAATAATTTATGCTGATCTACAGTTCGGTTATCATTCATGCATGCTCATCTTCTTATCTACACCAGGAAAATGTGCTTCCAAATAAGATAATGTGCTTAAGCAGTGGAATTATCAGTTGGGGACTCTGAATTTCTGATAAATAAATAAAAATATCATCCTTGCATGCTCCAGATGATGTCCTCACACTGTGAAATTATCAGGTGGATTCTAGTCTAACCAATAAATGTAGACCTTTGGACTCTACCTCTATTTCTGAAGGAAATCATTGGTGGGGTTATTCTAGTTTCAACAGAATAGAAAATTAGAAACTGAAATCAGACTTAATTTTTAAAACAACAGGAAGTGCTGTTTGTTGTCCCAGATACAACAGAAAAAAAAAAGAGAAGCAGATAAGGATAACAAAAGCCTAAAACCCAATTTACTAACTGGATTGACGACGAACAAGACAACTATGTATCATTAATCTGACCACAGAAAATAAAACAAAATACCCATTACATTGTAAAATAGATCGAGAAAACTTTGCAGTGGTACTGAAATCAAATCCGAGATACTTCCGTTTGAATAGGAATCTTTCAGAGTTGAACCATGCTTCTGATTCTAAGCTTTTTAAGATATTCTCCTCGATCAGGTAAAATAGCAGTGTACCAGTATAGTTCTGAATTGACAGAAATTATATTCTGCTATGATTCAAAAGAGATGGTCATTACGCAACTAAGCATAGATTTTAGAGGCGAGAGGCGCACAGAGGAGGCGAGAGGCGCGCCCGAGGCGCTGAATTAATAAAATTAATAAGAAAAATATAAATCTCTTAATTTAAGTCTAATAAATCCATAACATAAAGTTCAAACTTCAAATAAATGATAAAACACATAAAATAGAGTTCATAGTTCAAGCTAAGTCTCAAACACATGAAATCCGGCAGTCGGCTCTGGCGGCCGGCGGTAGCAGCGGCGCCGATGGTGATCGGCAGTGGCAGTCTGCTGCCGGCGCCGGCAGTAGCAATTGGGTGGTTAAGGTTGGACGTTTAAGGGTGGTAGAGTAGAAGTGTAAGACTATATTTTTGAACCCTAATTCACTTGTCTCCAAAACCCATCCTATATATATACTAAAAAATATATGTACTAAATATTAAATTTAAATAAAAAAAAGTGAATGTGAGAGAGGCGCGCCCTGAGGCGCACAGAGGCGCTCGCCTCTTAAACAGCGCCCGCCTCAGCCCTTGAGAGGCGCTACCCTCTGCGCCCCTTGCGCCTCTCGCCCGAGGCGCGCCTCTAACAAGTATGCAACTCAGGAAGGAGTAAGTGTAGTTATGTTGCTAACAGTGACATGGTCGTAAGACTAGTAATTAACCAAGGAATACCAAGCTGAAGGGGCGTAATCTGCACTAAATCTTGTGGAATCCAAAACCAGATAGGGGGTCTAAGTAAGAGTATCCTTCAAATCAAGTATCTTTGCATTGTTTTTTTCTTCCGAGCAAACCATTATCTATCTAAATTAATAGATTAAGTGGGCTGATATCAATTAAAGCTAACCCAAAGAAATTTCATAAACACCAGTGACTAGTAAAAGTGAAATTAGATGTACTTGAAGCTGAAACCCTACGCCTTGCAAATTTTCAGTTACATAGCTGATGTTTCCTACAGTGATAGGTTTTTTTATAAGAAAGAAAAGCTTTATTTAGTTTGAAATTTGAACACTCATCTTTACCAATCATCAACGTAACAAAGGAAAATGTACGTATATGTATTATATTTCTTACGGAATAGTTGGAAACTCAAACATAAGTAGGATGGTAATGAACAAGAGGAGAAAGTGTACAAGTCCAATAAAATAAGAGCCACAGTTATTAAGGAGCCTCAGTGCATCAGATGCATCGATCAATTTTTCACAAAGATTCAAACACTGTTCATGCATCACATCATGATCCTGGATTAGAACTGACCTCTGTTATTCTTTTCACTAACTCAGATTCTCTTTCCACAATCTCTTGTAGATTTGAACACTTTCCAGCTATCATCTTGATCACCCACCTCCTGTCAGTGTGGATATCATAAAGAAGCAGGTTCAACAAATTCTGTAAATGTAACATGAACACATAAGTGCATTTAGCATGGCAGCAGATAGTGATCACGTACATGTTACACCTATAATTATGTGTGTGGGTGTGGATACTTGTAACAGATGGCACATTGCTATAGTATCCCATGAGGTTAGGGGGTCAATAACATATTTTATGTCATGTGAAAGAAAGAATAGAAACACAGCTATAGTGGTATAATCACCCTGCTGATGAGAGTACAGAGAAATATACATAGATACATAAACATACCTGTGACTCCAAGCACGTTCACTTTTTGGTGAATAGGATAGAACTAAAGCTGATAAGAGCAGTTCATCCATAAACATTGGCAAGAGAAGCTTCTTTGAAACGATCAATTTCCTGCAGAAAGAGAATCACAAAATAACTTCCCACATCATCTCTAAGTGATAGTTATTTGATAGGCTCCTAGATTTGACATCACAATCGACTCTGCTCTTAAGCACCAGAGCTCCAAGGATCATGAAGAGAAAATTAAATATAGAATGAACTTTTATCTAAACTTGATATGTCAACTGAGCAATGAGCAGATTATGAACTAAGCTGCCAGCAGACCGGTACTGACAGCTTAACTTAAGAGAACTGAGAACCATCACATGTAAGACACACACGGACATACACACTAAAAGAAAAAGGGAAGTTCAGAAAGGATTCTGTCGGTGTTCATGAAACTAACTTCCAGGAGATAACTTGCAAAACCGAACAACTTCTACTTTGTGGATTTATGATGACCACCAGAATTACCATTTCATACAAAGATTCAGTTAATTAACAGTTGAACCGTGCATTCCCCTTTCTAGAATTATTCTAGACTAGTAATCCGGTGTCCCATCAAATCTAGAAATTTGTGAAACTACACATGCTCATAAAAGTTTACTAAAGAACAAAAATTATTTTAGTGTTCCGAGTTTAGAGAAAGACAGAACTTTAATTGTGGACACTGGAACTTGTGACACTTCCCTGAACAAAAGAATCTTGTCTTGCCAATGCTAAAAATCAATATAAGGCACACGCCCATTCTTCAATGTCATAATTCAATGGAGCAGGCTGAATATGAGTCTATAGACAATCAAAAAATAATATAAAGCTCTTCCAGCTGAAATACTCGCAATAATTCTACCACTTCTACTAGGAGTTCCTTTTCATTCTACTTTTGAGAAAATTGATTACATTTTGTCAAAAAATTATGAAACGTATTTTCTTTATCAAATGAACATAAGTATATGTCAAACAGAGGAAAGTGGGTACCTGGAATTCCAGGCAGTGCCAAAATCACAGCTTAGTAGAAGAAGCGCCCTGCTATGTTTCATAACTTCACTTTCCACAATGTCTAGCAAGCACATTGATGCATTGTCATCGAGTGTCTCATCCTTCTTAAGTTGAGAATTGCTCAAGATTTTGTATCTTTTATATGAATCTAAGAATGCAGCTGTAGCCACCTTATATAATGGAACCAGAACAAGGGTAGAGATACCCAGCTTATTCTGACTATGCCAAAAATAAGAACTAGAACTATTATCTTGTACTGGTTTTGGTTTACCAATTTCATCTTCCTGCTGAGTCCCAACCTCAGTCGACAAAGAAGGAGAACTAAGGACCTCTTCATTGAATGCAGCAAACAGTGTTGGATGAATAAGTCCCACTTCATCACTAGACAAAACAATGGCATAAATGATCATTTGTATATAGGTAAGAAAGGGATGGCATCATCAATTGAGTAGTCTAATAACATAATAATAATAAGGACGGAGAAAATTAAATCTATATTATTGAATGAATATTATAACAGTGCCAAGCTGATACGCATATAATGGCTCTTGCTTGTGGCAATAGAACAAATAAGAAGAAATTTTCTAACATCCCAAAAAACTTAAAGATCACTAATAAAAAGAAATATATATCATCATTTTATATTTCAATCATTTGGAAAGAATATGGAAAAATATAAGTTGTTATAAGTAACTACATACATGTGAGGGTTGGATTGTAAAATATCCTCCAGCTGAATGAGAAGATGAGATGGATCGATAGTAGCTTCATTCATTGCAGCTGTGTATGCTTCCAGTTACAAATAACTACAATATGAAGTTGACAGGTAGTATAACTATTCTTGTTAGAGTTCCTGAACTTTCCCTGAACTTGCCTCCTTCCGTGCGCGCTACTAGGCGTGGTGTGTGGAAAGAGGGCTGCGTTCAATTCAAACAAGGGAGGCAAATATAATTCCCAACATGATCAAATTAAAAACTGTACATTAGCTCTTGCAGTTTTTAAAGCTAGTATTAATATATATTTACAATCTTCACATAATTTATATCCTGATCAGAATTGACATTGAAATATTTTTGACATTCACTGATATACTTACAACACGTCATCTACATAATACAAACACCGATGGCCTGGTTTGCAGAAATTATTCGTTCAGGGAGTTCATAACGAGCATTAACCCTCCCGAGTGTGAGATGAACCACTTACCAGTGAAGAAGCCGGTGGCGGCGCCGCCGCCTGGAGATTGAGGTTATTGGTAGGATGTGCTGGTGCGGGGCTGAACGAAACCGATCGGATTGTGTTTGGAGATCGGCCTAATCTCGCAGCCGATCATTGTTCTCTGTTATGGATTAAGAAGAAATTTCAAACTTACATACCAAGAAAGAAAGAAGGTCTTCAATTTTCCGACGCACTACGCCGGAAACCTAGCTTTTGGCCGCAAGAAATTCAAAAAATGAGACAAAATGAGACTCACCTCGCACTGATCGCAGTCGAATTCCTGAATCTTATGCCCTAATTAGATTTTTGGGCAATCTTTCCCTAATTTTGTGTATTTATTTATTATTATTATTATTATTGGAAGTGGGGCTTTGCTATAAGAAGAAATTTGAATAGAAGAAGAAAAAGGCCTGGATGATAAAATAAAACTTGCCTTAATTTTGCAGGCCCAAATCTTGAATCCGATCTTGCCCTGACTTGACCAATACATTTGAATAGAAATAACAATGTATCGAATACACATACTAGATCAAATATGTTATTTATCGAATACACATGTTAGATGAATGATATTTGTATATCCTTTAGAATAGATATAGACTAGATGCATGTGCATGCAATCACTATTTAAAAATGTTTTAATGATCATTCAAATATTTTTTATTGGAGAACCCAATATGTAAATATTTATTAGTTCTAGACAATAATATAAAAGTAATTAATTACCAATCTATATATCTATATATAAAAGCAAGATATTCTGCCAAAAATAAATTTAATATCTAAAAATAAGTTATATATATTAAAAACGTTATGATTTAAGTATTGAGATAAATAAATTTATATTTTATTGGCATTTATAACTATAAATACATACGTATTTTAATAATTTTTTTTGGTTCAACGCCACATATAAATCATTTATTTTAAATCAAATAAAAAATTATATCTACTTATCAAATACATGAAAATCTCTCTTGTTATCTATTTAAATGAAACAATTCAAAATTTGACTTAATCTGCACATTTTGAATAAAAAAAATTATGAATAATAATTATAAGATTGATAAGTCAATATATCAGGGACTGAGAATGATGAAATTTTAATTTGTGAAAAACCAGAAAAATTACTTCTGTCAAATCTCTTATGCCACCTCAATTAATCAGAATATAAATATAAATAAAATTTGACAACAAATAAATATAAAATAAGAAAGATAAAATAAAATATTTATATATTTCAAATGAATAAGTTGGTTAACTTGCAATAGTAATTTTAATCTAATTTTTTCTATTTGATATGTTTTATATGTGTAATCTATTAGGTACACCTATAATATTTTTTTATTTCTACATTTTAATATCAATTTACAATAAATTAATATTATATATCATAAAAACGTTTAAAAATGAAAAATCATTGAAGCCCACACACATACATTTCCATAGTTCAGTTTGATAAATTTTATATGAATATTAAATTTAAGATCATTAAATAATGATTGATTTATATATTATATATTTAAAATTGATTTAAAATAGGGTAAATTACAAAAAACAACCCGAGCTATTGACATTTTTAAAATTGCAACATAATCTTTTTTTTTTTTTTTTAAGATTGTCACCTAGTCTTTCTGTGGTTTCACTGATTGCAAAATTTCCGGTCATTTTTCAGACAAATGAATTAATTTTTTTCACTTTGCAACCCAAACCTTAATTTTTTTGTCCAATCTCAAATCATGATTTTTTTTTCACTTCACACTGATACATTTATGTTATATATATGAGTGTGACATTTATGTTATATAAGTATGATCGATATTCATAAAATAAATATCAAGGAAATATAGTCAAAATTGGTGAAATATAATGTTTGTGTTTTATATATATAAAGATTGAATTTCTTACAATAAATACAATACGAAAGCAATTAATAGGTTTCTTAAAATAGTAATTATTTAATAAGTAGATAATTTATTGCAGTTATTTTTTGCAGGATATCCTGCTTTTATATAGATATATATATATATATATAGATTATATATTATACTTATTAAGGTTTTAATATCATTATTCATATTCATTAATTGATTCAATTATTAGTTTATTTGTTTATACATCAGGGTCTGTGTATTTTCATAAATGTGTATGAAATGTATTAATTTTATGACATTTATGTTGTGATTTCAATGAGTTAATGATGTGAGATGATATTATAGTTTTAATTTCGTATAGAATTGAAGTTATATATTTCATGTATTGTATTCTCATGATGTGGTTTAAATCTCAAAGATTGTTCCTCTTCTTTTGACATAGAAAGAATACTCAAACTTGCCACATTTTATCCATTCGAGTTTTCAAGTATTGATTTGACAACTCTTGAATGCAATCTCGACATATTCATTGAAGATATGCAAAAGGATGATAGGTTTCAAGATTTAAAAATTGCAACATAATCTTTTTTTTTTTTTTAAGATTGCCACCCAGTCTTTTTGTGGTTTTGCCGATTGCAAAATTTCAGGTCATTTTTTCGGCAAATGAATTAATTTTTTTTCACTTTACAACCCAAACTTTTTCTCTTAATCCAATTGCAACCCAAACTTTAATTTTTTTGTTCAATCGCAAATCATGATTTTTTTTTCGCTTCACACTGATATATTTATGTTATATATATGAGTGTGACATTTATGTTATATAAGTGTGATCGATATTCATAAAATAAATATGAAGGAAATATTTGTCAAAATTGGTGAAATATGTGTAACATCGGTAAAAAATCGATGGAATATCAATAAATATCAAGAAAATATCAGAATATATTGGTAAATATAGGAAAAATAACAATAAATATATGTACTCATATTTCCATCGATATCGATATTTTCACAATATTTACAGTGAATTTAAGTTATCTATATTTCCATAGAAATCGAAATTTTCATTCTTGGTTGCAATCTGATAAAAACACAAAGTTCAAGTTGCAATTAGATAAAAAAAAAAAAAAAACAAAGTTTAGGTTGAAAAATGAACAAATTAATCTCCATTTCGCCGGAATATTTGCAATCGCCAAAATCACAGAAAGATTGAGTGTCAATTTGAAAAAAAAAGATTATGTTGCAATTTGAAAAAAGTCGGTAGGTGGAGTTGTTTTTTTGTAATTTACCATTTAAAATAAGTACTTAAAAATAAGATGAGAGATAATAAATATATAATCTCTTATTTCATCTTATTTATCTATTTATTTTTTTATTTGAAATTTATATACAATAAATACTAAATTGAGTATTATAACTGATTTCTTAAATTAAATATTTATTTACTTGTATTGAACTTCTTAAAATACAATAAATATGTTTATTTATTTTTATTTATATTGAGTTTCTTAAAATACAATAAATAGATTTATTTGTATTGAGTTTTTTACAATAAATTCAATATGAAAGCAATTAACAGGTTTCTTAAAATAATAATTATTTAATAATTAGATAATTTATTGCAGTTATTTTTGACAGAATATCCTGTTTATATATATATATATATATATATAGATATAGATAGATATAGATATAGATTCACAAAATAAAATATAAAAAAAGTTTTTTTTTTTTTTTAAAAGGCACAAATCAATCTTCATCCCCTCCTTCCTTCACGCCGCCACCACAACAAATCGGAGATAGCGACCGCCACCACCTTCAGCGTCAAACCACTTCACAGTCCCCTTCTTCATATGAGTGTCCATTGTCGTAAACCTTGATTTCTCGCTCGTGTAGAGATAGAAGTTATGAGGGATTGGTGTCTGGATCTATTCGACCCGAGAACCGCCGTTAGGGACTCGGTTAACTCATCTCCGACCGGCGGCTACGACCCAGACTTCGGCTTCGCCTTCAACGACAACAATTTTTTCGACCAGCTGCTGCTAATCGAGATTGTCGCAAATCACCCGGACGATCGACCCGATTCTGAGGGTTGCAGCACCCGATGAAGCTACAAATGAGGATTCAAGGAGTAGGAGTGGAGAAGATTCAAGAGTTTTAAGAGTAACCCTTGTTTTCTCTCTCTACAAATGTTCTCTCTCTAAAAACTTTCGTGTAACATAAGGTGTGTTTAGAATGTGAAGAATTTAGATTGCAAGCAAAGAAGCATGAAAATTGAACCAAATACATGGAGTATGGTTTGCTAATTCATTGTTGTTGTTCTGAATTGCGTAGAAGGGTGTGGATTTTAGGGATGAAATCATAGGGTTCACAGTGAAGGTCAACAACCCTACCAGAAACCCCCAGTTTCCACTTTAATCCTCATTCTTTCTTCCTTGATTGGTGATGGTGATGGCGATCGGCGTCGGCGGCGGCGGTTGTAGCTACATCATCGAAGGATTTGGGTGGTGATGGCGGCAGGCGGTCGTAGTTATATCATCGAAGGATTTGGGTGATGAATAAAGGACCGTTGTTTGTTCTTGTGGATTATTATGTTTTACATTTTTATTTTTTTAAAGATTTTTTTTAATTAAACTATCATTTATTTTAAGGGTATAACGGGAAATTTAAAACAAAATTTAACGGAGTTAGATACAATTTAAAAATAGGGTATGTGTATTGGTTTTTTAATATCACACGTGTAAGTCATGCAATTTCGAAAACACAAGGGGCACTGACGTAGAATTTCCTAATCAAATTAGTAAATTGATGAAAACAAATTGTTGCTTGTTAATATCAATACCTAAGAGAATATACTGACAAAAGATGTGATGTTAATTTACATTGATACAAATGGCCTCATTTTGCAGCACATGCAACAATATCATCATCATTTTACAGTCACAACTACGTAGTTTCAAATCCACAATCAATTTAAATTAAAATACTACAATTTTCATCGGTCGGTGATTGAAATTATGTCTGTCTCACCTTCCACCTAAGAGTCCTCTTATTCCAATTTTTAAGTACAAAGTTCCAAATACAAAGGTCGTATTAACATGGGTATGATGAACATATTCATGCAGATCAAAATACATGGTTCATACTTGATTAATCAATGTTGTATGTTATTTGATAAACAAATCAAGTGTTGCATTATTCATGACGAAGACAACATGAGATGAACATTGAAAGATTTTTAATAAACCAACAATGTGAGATAAACATTAAAACATGTTTCTCCATCTGTTTGAGTGTTATATTTCTTTTTTTAATGAGTTTGGGAGGAGTGGAAGAAACGAAATAAGAGAAACTAAAAAAGTAGAGTGTTTCAGGTTCAAATCTGAATTATAACAATCTATATATTGATAAGAGTATAATATCACTTGAATTATACGTGAGTTTTGTAGTTAAACTTGATTAATTCGAATTTTTATATAAATGGGTGATTGACTTTGACCCTTAATTTGGATCAAATATTGTTTATTATTAAAAGCAAAATGGATGAAAAATGTCACGCGAGAATCAGGTGGGGATTCACAATCACCCAGATTTGTTTCATCAAAAAGATGTTAATTTCGATCATAATAATCTTATAATTGTTAGTTACTATAATTATCATCACTTGTACTTTCTCTCTCATCCTCTCTCTCTCTCTAGAGACGCACACACGGACTCACCTGTTCTCTGCTCCAAGGGTTTGCAATCTTTATTCAAGTTTCGTCCCTCCGATCGTGGTTTCTTCCCAATTACATCGATTCTTTTGCTGCGCATGTATTGCTGTGCACATCTGGAACCTCGAATACATCTGAATCTACGAAGATCCGCGAGGAGAAGATATAATCCTGCGTTCCCTGCTCGGTTTTGGTCGTTCTAGGGTTCTGTTTGATGGTTCAAGAAGCGGTTGAAGATCTGAGGGGCGTGAGGAATATATAATTTGAGGAATTTTGTGAGAGATGGAAATGGATTTTAATGGCGACGTTGCGAGCCTCGATGCAGAACTCTTGCAGCTTCCGGAGGTGTCACCTTTGGCCATCAAAGCCAACCCCTTTGTCGCTGAGAAGCTTTTCGATCAGTGGCTATCCCTTCCTGAAACCAATTCTTTGGTAATTATGATGTTTTTATATTATAGTCTGTTAGTGATTGATAATGACTGGGATGGTTCGCTTTTCTGCTCAATTCTTTTGGTTGGATTAAGTTAGTTCTTAGCACGTGTAAGTTTATGTGTTTTATAAAGATTCCGTTCTACATGCAATGTCATATTGTCATGTTGGTCTCTCCGCGGAAGAGATTGTGCTCTGATGCATTCTTCAAGAAAAAAGTGTGCTATCCGTCTGTGCATTTTTCAAGAATTCCTGTAGAATGAAGTAATCTTATTTGCAATATATAAGGGAACATCAGATTTATGTGGCCTGCTATAATTAAAGGGATTGGTGAAACTGGATATTCCAACTACAGGACGAAAGAGGTGTGTGAGCTGCAGTGTTTGAGTCCTTTACACTCATGTTGATGGACAAAATCTTAGATAAGGTGCTTAAGGATAAGCAGCTGAGATAGCTTAGCGGTCTATTGAAATAAAAACTTGTTCTAGAGATGTCATTTTCACTCGCAGAATATGCATCATAAATCATTCTTTTATTTTCAGTGAGGACTAAAGTGATTACTTTTGGCTGTAGTCATCTATCTAGTTTGTGGGCTTGTCTTACTAATTAATCTCTTGATAGTTTACTTTTGCCTGACAAAGTCTTTTTTGTTTAGTTTACAAGGTGAATTAGCAGTATGATAATTCCTGTTATTTTGTTTACTAGGACTAATTATTATAGATAACAGTTATTTACTTTGGCTTTTTGTGTAATATGATAGTCAGAAATGTGAACGATTGACTTCTCAAATGCGTAGCCTTGTGAGTGATCATATACTTCATTTCAACAAAATGAAACTCGACCACATACCATCCCTTTGCAACTTTTACTTGTTTTTATTTTCATCCGACTTGTTTACATCTCAGCTTTCCTGATAATTTGTAAATCAAACCTATAATTTTGATACATGTTCTAGTTTTCATTTATTATAATATCAGTTAATAATTTACATTCATGTCTTATTATTTAGGATGAGTTATAATTATAAATGCCAAATTCAATATTTGGCAATCTCCTGTTTTGGAAAATTTCCTTAACTTTTGGATTTATCTAGAAAAGCATGAGCCTGTTCATGCTAAAGAAGAAATTTAAGTTGACACGGTCAATTACTAATAACAATTATGAGGTCTTTAACATGTAAAATATATTGATATTAAAATTGAATTTTTTTCCATTAATAATATTATCATTATTGTTATTATTATTTGATTTTATATATTTGATATATAGCTTATAGGGTGTTTCATATAGCTGTTACCTTAGTGGCTATGACTTGACTCAGGGAAGATTGTGGAGTAATTATTAGGCAGGATGATTTATTCAGTAATGAATGTGAACAGTATTAGCATATTCATACATATAAGCAAGTATTCTGTAAGGTATTGCATCTTTAGATGGTCTTAAGATATTATACATTATAATTCATTTCGTTTAAAAAAATTAACATTGGAATCGTGGACAGAGTTGGTTACTTAAAAGCATCAACATAAAATGTATTTAATAGATGGTTAACTATGTGTGTATAAACTGTAGAAATTCCCTAATTCTGTTGAATCTATTGGATCCTTAGCTTGATGGTCAAATTCCTGACAGCTGAGGATGTTCTTAACCATGCTCGTGAAACAAGAAATTTATGTGTTTAAGAGCACTCTGTTCACATAAACGAAGGACACAAGCATATCATGCAACTCTTCTAGGATCATGATTCATGACTATTCTACTGATTGTATGTGAGGAAAATAAGCTATAAGTTTCCAGACTCGACTAAGTTAAAACCACAATCCTAAAATAGCACAGAGATAGTAATCACCATGCAGCATGAAAACAGAACTGACCATGACAAAAACACTATGCACCTCTTTTTGGATGCAGTTTATCATGGATGAGAAATAGACATAAAAGACTCACGCCTTTCTGGGCCTTGAAGATTTCTAATTTAAATCATATTTATATTGCATTACCTGGTCTGTAAAAACAGCAATGTGGCAATTTTTTTTGATTGGGGCACAGAATTTACATGTGTTGCTTAACTGCTGAAATTTTTATTTTTCTCCTCCCCTTTGTCCTGGCCTCACTTTGAACTCATCACAAGAAAATCATAGAGATGCTGTTTTTATTGGAATTGCATGTGCTGATGCAGTTGTATAATTGTAGTGGGATATCCTGCAACTGTATTCATGCCCATTGATTGTTGCAGCTGGGACTTTTACATTACACATGTTATCTTGCAATATTTTCTGTACTTTGGTCTAATTTCATTTACATGTTCTCTGTTGGCAAGTTTGAGATAATTTTATATTTAAGAATTTGTGTCTTTGTCAAACAAAATGGCAATTCGATGTAATTTAAGCAATACTTTGGACCTTTAGAATATGCGATTTGCAAGTAGAAGCGGGTTAGATGATAGTTTGTCGCAGGCCTTCCTGTATACTCTGTTTTTAGTCTTCTTATAGTTGAAATGGAAATCAAATTTACTTGCAAAGATCCACCTGTTAATTACAGGTAAAATCCTTGCTCAATAATGCTAAGGGAGTGGGTCCTTTGAATGTCACCGGGGCATCATCTGGTACCAATGCTGCAGCCAGTAATTCAATACCTTCGATGTTTCCAGCTGGCAGTACACCACCACTTTCGCCTAGAAGTTCATCAGGTTCACCACGAATCACTAAACCGAGGGCAGGTCCATCTGTTTTAGGCTCACCCCTGAAATTAGTGAATGAGCCGGTGAAGGAGCTTATACCTCAGGTCCTATTAGTTGATCTTTGTATATGTTTGTGGATATGTGTTCGATTTTTATTTGATTCAAATTTTGTTTTGATAATAATTGTTGATTCCTTGATAATACTTGTAACAAGTGCAGTTTTATTTCCTTGATGGCCGTCCACCACCAAATGAACTGAAAGAGCGGTGCTTATTTAGGATCAATCAATTCTTTTATGGTCACATGGATGGACTCCAAATGCATGGTTAGATATTTCATGTCTTACTTTTTCTAGTTATCAGTTTTATTTATGGCTCTAATATCTAGTGATGCATCTGGAACTTCAATATGAGATATGAACATATAAATACTTGCTGGTTATAAACATATGTTTTCATGGGGATTCAGAATTCAAACCGGTTACAAAGGAAATCTGCAAGCTACCATCATTCTTCTCCACTGCACTTTTTAAGAAGATTGATGCTGATTGCACAGGAATTGTTACAAGGTATTTGCTGCAATCTTTCTCTTCCTTTATCGTTGATTCTGTAATATGCCATTTCTTTCAAAGAGTTTAACCATTCCCTTTAACAAAATAAAATAAAATAGAAAGTAAATTACGCAAGGTATTGGTTATATCCAACTCAACCCCTGTAATTTTTAGTTACGTAATGGAAATGAAGTTAAGGTGATTATCACATATGATGAATTAAGTAGTGACCCCAATCAGCACAGCGTAATGTCTAACAGGTTACTATTTTTACATTTTCATGACTTACACTTATAATACATTGACTTCATTCTCATTGCAGTCGTGTATCCATACTCAATCTTTGAATATGAACTTAAACTTCCATTATCCTGTAGATTGTATACTGAATTTCTTGGTATCTTTGAGTGAAGTATTTCAGAAATTTAGATGCCTTGATTTGTATCTCTTGGATTACCTTAAGATGATAATGACAATGTTGTTCGCCATATGCATCTGTTTATCATTTGCCTACTTGTTGACTGATTGTAGTAAAACAAACACTGGGATTTGTAATGTAACTGGTTAATTTTATGCTTCTGTCCTGGGGTTTCTTCAATGCATTTAGGGAACCATGGAGGTTATCTCATTGACTTGTTCACCTGCATTGTCAGTTATGCCTAAAGCATGTTGCTAGAGATGATTCTTTGAGTCTCTCAAATGACCAAAATCATTTTAATGGTCGAGTACCATTAGTTAGCCACCCTTTTTTTTTATTTCTATTTCTGTAGCCGACACAAAGTCAATTTTTTTTGTCAGACCAAGCTTGATCCTAAAATTGGAGCTGTACTCTTTTATCATAGTTTGGATATAATTTGCAAAGATATTCTTTTCTACCTCTCTTGAAAGAGACATTTCATGATCATCATGAAAATGTTCAGATAGTTTCTCGAGATAATGTTATCAGTAGACATTGAGACAGCATGGCTTTCTTGCAAACCAAAGGCCAGCATTTCGAAGGTTTTGTATACTAAGAGCTATCTGAATTTCATGCTCAAAATTGAAACTGAATCTTAAATATGATAAGAACTTTCTTGAAACATAAACTTTGGACTCTATACAAACATTGATCTATGGCTTCAGACTTGGCCTTACTGCAGTTGGACATCAGCTAAACCAGCTACAGAATTTTAATTATTGTGGGTCAAAACTGATCACTCAGATTATAGAGGTGCCTAGTTGATTTCTTTTTCAACCACATTTTTTCTTTGAACTCCAGCACGTACTGTATTGCAGTTAGTGGTGGTTGACTTTTAGAACTATTCATGATTTATGAGTGTTGATGTATTACTTTTTTGTATCGATGAGATGCCGACAGGGATGCTTTTGTTGATTATTGGATACATGGAAACATGTTGACAAAAGATATAGCAACACAAGTATACACGATCTTGAAGCAGCCAGACATTAGATGCTTGGCTCAGGTTACTTGACTGCCATTGAAGCTTTGATTTTCTTTTTATATGAGAAATTTTACTGATTTTTAATATCACCTTGCTTTCTATTGGATGTAGGATGACTTCAAACCTGTGCTTCGAGAACTTTTAGCAACTCATCCGGGGTTAGAGTTCTTACAAAGTACACCTGAATTTCAAGAAAGATATGGTATGTCCTAAACTTGATCTCTTGTTTATCCTTTTTTATTTTGTTGGTTGGCATGAAATTATGTGGTTCGTGTTTTCATGCTACTTGATATATTTTTTTGTAAACTCAGGCATGAGGTGATAGTTCGAATGTTGCAGAAGTGGTAATAAAAAAATAGCTAGATATGTCGAAGGTTTGTATATGTGTCAGTGTATAAGAATTTTTACACGAAACAACTTTTAGTAAATATGCTTCTTTTATTTCTGATTGAACTTCAGTAAATTCATATGCATGACAAAAATATTTTAACCAGCTGTTAACAAAATACTTTTACCAGCTGTTACAAAAATATTGTGTGTACACACACACACATATATAACTAAATTTCCGAGACAGTTGATATGCATAGTTATTGTTAATTAGGATCTAATTAATTGCCTGTTGAATTTTATGAAACTTTTGACATCTTATTTGATAATTTATGCTACAATAAATTTCAAATTTGTTCTTATGGTTTAACATAAATCTGGAATTTTGATGTGCTGGAAATTATTGAAATTTGGGAGAATATGAATTGCCTATCCTTTCTTTCGCCTATTTTAATTTTTTATGGCACATTGCCACTTAAGGTTTAATAACCTTGCTGTCTTTAATCAGTATCCCTGAATTATGTCCAAATAATTTATGAATATTTTGCTTGAGTATGGACTCAAGTTGAATATTTTCTTAATCGATTGACTGGCATCTGCTAGTTTCAAGGCCTTTTGTCTTGCTATACACATTTTTCCTTGTTTTTCCTCTGAATGAAATATGATACTGTTGGCTTTCTGTATATTCTGATTGCTGTTTATGCATGGTCAAAAAGAAACATCTCTATTGGATTATGTGAAAATCACTCTTTCTTATGTCTTCCTTGTAGTTTGTCTAATGGTTGGCTGGCATGGCTTTTTATGACCTAATGATTTAAAACCTAACTTGTTTTTTGCTTTTCTTAAATTAAACTAGAACCCACATTTTTTGATTGGATTAACAGTTCAGTTCATTGCTATCTCCAGCTGAAACTGTAATATACAGAATATTTTACTACGTGAATAGATTGGGTAATGGCCGTCTTACCCTCAGGGAGCTGAAACGTTCAAACTTAATTGCTGCAATGCAACATGCCGATGAAGAAGAGGATATTAACAAAGTGTTGAGGTAATAAATGAAATTTCTTAAAAGATATTAATTATTTGGTTAATGATAATTATACTGCAGATATGTAAAATCAAATTCTTATGTTATTGGTTTACACAATTGGCCTAATAAAAAGAATGTTTACGTAATTAATGGAAAGCACATTCATATTTGCTGAGTTTTGCTGCAGAAGCAATTTTTCACTTAAATGAGATCAGATATTTCAGCAGAGTAACAATTATAATTTTCGTACTGGTAAGGAAGTATTCTGTTTGTAGGAAATGTTTATTTAACTACAAAGGTCCGTGTTTTACGCTTGCATTTAGAGGGAGTTTGACTTAGCTTATGTGCTCTTCAAAATAATATTTTATGCTCCTTGAAATGCTTAAACGGAACTACAACTCCCATTACAACTTTTTTTTTTTTTTTGCCATTTATTTTTTGTTTTAAGGAAATAACATATTCATTATGTCAAAGGTTTGTACCCCTAGAAATCCTTCAAAGGTTTTGAAGCTTGTAAGCTATTATTTTAAGAAAATTAAAAGACTATCTGAAACAATATCTTACTCTAACAAAGTCGTTTAAATTTAATCATATCTTATTCTCACCAACTCGTTTAAATTTAATCATATGATTTTAGCATTCTCATTCTAACATCTTGAAAGCTTAATCATCTTATTTTATCCAATAACTTGATTAACTTATTTTTAAATAGATTATATCATCTTATAAGCTGTAAAAACACGTTGATGTAAGAATTTACGTAATAGTTTTAATAAGCTTAGGCATACACCCCTCAGTCTGCAACCACATTCACATTGCTGCTAATCCTCTTTATTTCATTTGTCGTCTTCTATTCCTTTTGACTGCAGGTACTTCTCTTATGAACATTTTTACGTGATATATTGCAAGTTTTGGGAGCTGGATACAGATCATGATTTTTTGATTGACAAAGAGAACCTCATCAAATATGGTAACCATGCACTTACCTACCGGATTGTTGATAGAATATTTTCTCAGGTTTGTTATCTTATATTCTAGTTGAAATCATGTTATCTGCTCTGTTGAACAGAAACTAATCTCTAACCTAAGGATGCTCGATTTTTCTCTCTTAATGACACTTATTTTAAATTTGACTAAGGTACCCAGAAAGTTCACCAGTAAGGTTGAAGGAAAGATGGGATATGAAGATTTTGTTTACTTTATATTGTCAGAGGAGGATAAATCATCTGAGCCTAGTCTTGAGTACTGGTATGCCTTTTCAATTAGCAAAAAATTGCAGTTGTTTTGCAATTCGCAATATGGAACTTATATTTATTACTTTTCCCCCCCAGTAATGAGCTATTGAAACATTGCCATGTTATGAAGGAAAATTGTTTTCACTTCTGATCATTGAAATGCATACTGGGAGATACTGCATCGTGAGATTTTATGAATATTATTTTCTGAGAGCTGTGGTTACTAGTCTATGAAATGGATTATGGAACATGTGGAGCCTGATTACTATAAGAATCCCCTTTGTGCATCTGCTTTCTTAGGTTTGACACTTTTCATGGAGGCTACAAGCTACTAATATGTCCTCCCACAGTTGATTCAGGATTTCTTTTTGGTCAGATCTTTTTAAATGGTAGTAGAGTACGTTAGAGAGAATTTTGTGGTATCTGTGCAGGGAATCCGAGCGCATATCCATTTTCAATTCTCTTTTAGGGGATGATCAACACATCAAGAACCAAAAACTTGAGCTGAAGTCATGTTTCTCATTCATGTATAGTAATTTAGGCTTTGAGTGGACTTAATAAGTTATAAGTTATAACCCTAAGAGGACACAGTATGCTTTTAGGACGCACTACACTTATCCCCCGCTCCCGCCCCTGACCAAACAAACCATATGTAATCATCAGAAGTGATTTATTTGTGTGATCCGTATGAGAACATTAATATATTACTCTTTTATTTCCCTCAGGTTCAAGTGTATAGATTTAGATGGAAATGGAATTATTACGAGGAATGAGATGCAATACTTTTACGAGGAGCAGCTACACAGAATGGAATGCATGGCCCAAGAGCCTGTGCTTTTTGAGGATATTTTGTGCCAGATAGTGGACATGGTTGGTCCAGAGGTAAACTTCCTCATGATAGTTTGATTCTTTTGTCTACAAGTTTCAGTTTTTATCGTGTGTAGTTGTGCTCTTTTAGTGTCTTCAGTAGTCATTTCTAGAGAAATGAATTTTTCCACTCTTTCAAGTCCTTGTAATACTCTTATTCCTGCACATTCAGTGGTTTTACTATAAGAGTAGACGATACAATACTTATATATCTTTGATTAGCTTTTTCCCTTCACTGTTTGTGTGAGATAGAGGTCTTATCCAAAGAAGCTGTGATATGTTTGTAATAGCACCTTATAAAATCATGGTTGCATATCATTATTAAGAAATAAATGTCTGCCTACCGATTCATGAGATTCAAACTTTTTTCTTATGCAGGATGATAGCTATTTCACATTACGTGATTTAAAAGGAAGCAAACTCTCTGGCAGTGTTTTTAATATCCTTTTTAACCTTAACAAGTTCATGGCTTTTGAGACTCGTGACCCGTTCCTAATTCGCCAGGTAAAATTGATGCAACTTGTTTATTCTTACTGGAAGATTGATGATGGATGTATTGCTCAGCATGTTATCATCAGAGTATTAAAGTTTCTCCTTTATTTTCTGAACAGGAGCGCGAGAACCCAAATTTGACAGAGTGGGACCGATTTGCGCACAGAGAATATATTAGGCTTTCAATGGAGGAAGATGCCGAAGATGCCTCTAATGGAAGTGCAGATGTTTGGGATGAGTCACTTGAGGCTCCTTTTTGAGTTATATTTGGTGAGATTTCTATTGACGCTAAGAAAGATATCTCTTGAGTCCATCAAAATTTAAAATGTAAATTGTTTGATATATATTTGTGCTTTGTCCTGCTATATTTTTAATGTTTGCAAGTTCAAATCTGAGTATAGCAGTCTATATGTGGCTCCATATACTGATCTCCACTATCTTTTGATATATTAGAAATGAGGTTCAGGTTCATATCCTTGCTTCAGTTTGAGAGTTTCTTAATGACATTAGGCAAGTTTATCAGGATAATCTTATAGCTGCATGCTATGTTTGACATAATTGCTAAAGCATGCTCTACTATTCAATAAGTACAATGACACTGCTAGGACTCCTGTCTAAATTGATGGGCAGTTTCATGGAAATGACATTTTTAACCCTCATTTAGTCAGTACAAAATACTGCTGTTGGAGTGGTCCTTTTGTAACTACCAACTTCTAGGGATATCTATGCAAAAACCATATCAGTTAATTTTCTTTTATTTGGTTTGTGATTGTGTAAATCTGAAGTTAGAAACTATGTTGTGGTGATGGTGGATGAGTTGTGTCAGGGGGTGTGTGTGAGTTCTTTTTTTTTTTTTTGGTGAGTACCTTGGTGATTAGGTTTTTAGGTTGGTTTTTGGTAGTGAAAATCAAGGTTTTAATGGAGGTTGGCGGTGGCTGCTTGGTTTGAGATGAGAGAAAGGGAAAAAAAACTAGGCACTATTTAGAACAAAAGCTGGTAAATCTACTCTCTCTCTCTCTCTCTGTGTCTTCTAGTAATTTTTTTTACATGAAGTGTAAAAGTGGGCAACTCTAGTAATGGTTGTTTGGTGCATAAAAATGTCAAATTGATGACTATAATGTGTCGAGGAAAAAATAGATGTTGATTTTTATAATGATGTCGACATTAATTGCAACAGAAGTTTGCCAGTGAAGCTTATTTCATTTACTATTTTTGTTCTCAGTGATGAAACGCCTGACTGTGTCTCTGATGCAAGATTAGAAGTTATGTGAAATATGTCGATGGTTATTTACTCTGATAAAGAAGCTGCATGTGTAAACTTATTGAAATCAGTCTTTCCGTGATTTGACAATCAGCTTTTTAACACACTGTCTCCATTCAGGCGTCTACAGTGAATTCTTTGTATCGAACTGGTTATAAAGCATAAACAGATATTTTTGTGGGACATACCATCTTATGGGTTTCAGCAGTCTCGTATTCCAATCAAGTGATATGTAGAAGCAGTTGGAAAATTTTGAGCTTATCTGCACGTACGTAGCATACTTGCCAAGCTAGAGAAATGTTCATTCCGTACCATGTGGTTATGGAAAGGCTTGGCAAGTGTGCACCGATTGTTGACTGGCGACTAACTGGCAACAGGTTATGTTTGTTCACAATGATTAGGACTTCTCTTTGCATAGCTGTAAGAAAATGTTTATTAATTATTTCTCTTAGGACTCTGCTGGTACATTTTTCTGGTGGGATTAATTTGGCTTAAACTGCAGCATATGTTTCGTTTGCTTGTTACGTTTCTTGAATTCTCTTGATATTTCGGACTCATAGTTGGCTGGTTATGTTTATTTTCTCTCTTTTCTTATCTTTTATATGAGAAACAGTTGTCTGAACTTTAAGTGAAGTTGAATGTAAAGCTGTGGATTACCTTATAGGCTTTTCTTGCAGAGCTAAGATTGATACATTTTTTCTTGTAAATAGGTGGTATTAATGGATGGCAAAAATCTCCAAAAATGAAGCATTTTTTCTTGCTTTTTATATCACTATTGAGTGACAAAGATGTCACAGGTTATTCTATTTTGTTTATTAATATACACAAATATTCATAAAGTCTTGAACATGTATTTATAATTACAAATCTAAATGAAATGTATTTATATGGTATTTTCCAGCTATAGCCTATAATAATAGGATTTCAACCATATCTCTTAGTTGGGTAGAGGCTAAGTGCTTGTGAAATATGATGGCCAACTCTACAATGCACCATAATTTAGATTTACAATATTTGTGACTATCGAAATATTATTCCATTTTTATTTAATAAAAACTTGAGATGATACAGATATAAATTATGAGTTTTAATACAAAATAAATTATTTTCTAGAAATTCATGTATGTATTACGAGTTGTGGATTGACCACTCCTGTGATATTAAAGCTGTGACATAGTTTCATTGAAATCCTACTTTTTTTTTTTTTTTACTGATTAGTTTGAGCCTTGATATTTCCGTTTATCAACTATGTTGCACATCAAATTATATTATTATTCTTATATTTGCATATACCTTTATTATTAATTTATACTTTTTACCACACCTCAAACCAATTTTTTCAACACATTTTTACTTAAAATTCTTCTATGATTGGTTCTATAAAATATATTCTAGAAAATCACAAACAATAATTTTTGTGAGGTCTTTAAATTTGAAAAGAAAAGAACATATACGCACACATTAGCATATAGTGTATATTGAGAGATATCCTTAAATTTGAAACGAAAGAAATATATACACACATTAATTAGTACGAGTATCAGCACATGCGACGCATGTGAAGGATGAATTATTTAAATTAAAAATATTATAATATTATTAACCTTAAATAATACCTTTTTTAAGGATATACAATCTATATTAAACTAAATTAAATTTAAAAAAATAGTAAATTAGAGTCCTACTCGTAATAGAACTCTATATGATTTTGGTTTAGAATTCTTTTGTAAAATTATTTAAATATGAAAATCATAAATTACTATTATAACTTAAATAAAAAATTTAATAAGGATATATTAGACAATTCATATTTTGTAAAAAATATTCATACTTTTATATAGGTAATAGATATAGTGTAGTGTACATTGAGAGAGAGAGAGGAGAGAGAGAGAGAGGGAGGCACTTGCATTCACAACTATATAAATAGATCTTTTTCTCATATATTTGGCGGGAGATTTCGCTGAAAGCCTCGGAGGATTTGAAAGTCTCGCTAGCATTACATTGCATTCATATCGCAAGAATTTGAGGTAACCTCTGCATATTGAGGTGTTTTCGTTTCGTAATTCATGCAAAGTATAAGGTTGGGAAGAAGCTGATAATCGGTGTGCATCTATGTGAATCTGTGATCTGCTGAAGGAAGGGGATAAATGCCGAACATAAGAGTCTGCGCGCTCTTCAGACCTCTGAATTCGAAGGAAAGGTCCGATCATGGTGATTCCGTCAGCATTCGCAGTATTGATTCTGAATCGTTCGTATTCAAGGTAGATCACTTATTATCTTTTCTGTGCAGCTTTATTATGTTGGTTTACATATGTTTTTATATGCTGAGGTTTATCAGTTTACATACATTGAGGTTTTTCATTCTTTTGCCTTAATATATAATCAAATTCATGTTATTCTGATTTTACATTTGAGCATTGGATGATGAAGTTGTTTTGATGCTGCTGTATAATTTTATTATAATAAACATGAAGTTATGGCTGAATAGAGGTGACATCAGTGTCAAATTAAATGATTCGGAATTAGTGTGGAAAAATAAGGATGTATCTTCCTTCATAAGGTTATCGATAGAAAGCTTAATTAATTTTGAAAAATTGGAAATATTTCCAAAATAATCCACCGTAGGATGGAAAGGAAGAGGAAGTCGGATTCCGCTTTGACAGAGTATTCTATCAAGGATCAGAACAAGCTGACATATATCAGTTCCTTACTTTGCCTATTGTAAAAGGTATTTTCAGATTAGTTTCTTCTTCATTTGGTACTCATTTGTTCACTTGGCCATGACCTACAATTTGCTTCGAACTTCCTGACATAATTACTTGGTGGCAGGTATCGTTAATGGAGTGAATGGGGCAATTATTACATATGGACAGGTATATTCTTATTTAATCTGGGAGTTTATTTCGATCAATCAGCAGATCCATTAACATGTTCAGTTCTATGAATGGATAAATTAAGGTGTAAGTGAATACTCAACTTCTAAGACTTTCAGTTAACCTACTTCAGTTCACTATAATAATATGGTGAAGCATACTTGAGGAAGTAGAACACAAATGTATGATTCTTAAAATGCCAGAAACTCTTCGATTGATTGTTCTTTTCAATGACATTTAATTATTTGATTTATTTTGCTGAAAATGTAATAAATGTGTCAAAAACGATCTAAATGTAAGTGGATAAGTGGAACAAGTAACAGCAATCTAAACCTGAGACCTCATAGCCTAGGGATTCGACCTTACCAAAAGTTCAGTGCCTGGTTGGGATGACCTAAAAGCATTTAAAGAACTTGAGAGTTCTTCTGGGAGCCATCAAAAGGACAACGCCTATTCTTCACTTGAGTCCTTTTTTCACCTTTTTTCTTCTCGATAAGGTCAATCAGCAGTCACCTGATCTAACTATTAGGTTCTTAGGTGAATATTTGTGTTTAGATACTGGAGTAGGAAAAACATGAAAAGACCTCTTATTTTGTATACTCTTATCATCACTGCTATCTCAGCAAAGAAGTTCAAGGTTAATTTTAATCGGTCAATTTCAAAAGATCCTTTTCATATCTGCCTGTGTGCATGTTAACGGTTCCAGAGTTCAGATTTCTTATTCTTTTCTGAAATATCATTTTATTTTTGGTTGCTGATATGAGTGGCCGTGCTTTTATTTACTAGTTGTCCAATCCAGTAAATTTCAACCCCTCGTATCATTTAAGGTACTAGGAAGTATTGTGTGCTTTTGTTTGCATATTGTTCAATTGCAAAGCTCTTTCCATTCAACCTATTGTTCATCTTGAACGAAAACTTGCATGGTTAAGTGTATGAGCTCCTTCTCTTTCCAATCATTTCACTAGGCTCGTTATCTTGATGCTATTTCACCCATCTCATAAATTCTATTTGTTTGTTGTCTTACCACCAGACAGGAGCAGGGAAGACTTACAGTATGGAGGTAATATGATGACAATGTAGTATGGATTTGATACTGTTATATGCAGTGCTTACTCACACCCCCCCCCCCCCCCCCAGGGACCAAGCATCATAGAGTGTGATGAAAAACATAAAGGTTTATTACCAAGAGTGGCGGATGGGCTTTTCAGTGCTATTAAACTTTCTGATGGTATGACCAAATATGCAATCAAACTATCAATGGTATGATATCCCAATTAAACAATTTCTCCCAGTACTTAATGTTTTCAGGTAAAATTACTCATGAATCACACCTTTTCCAATTGATACTTATAGGTAGAAGTATACATGGAGAGAGTAAGGTTTGCATACTTAACAAAGTTTCAGCAAGCATTACTTGCTATCCTGATGCTGGACAATAAGTATATGGGGAAATCAGCATTCATTCTGAGTTAACAAGAACTTTTGAATTGCTCAGGGACCTTTTTGATCTATCAAAAGACAATTTACAGATAAAGGAGAACAAAATGCAGGGAATATTTGTGAGCGGAGTTACAGAGGTAGTAGTCCCTCCTGCCTTCCTCCTAACTGTTTCATCTAATATTAGGAAGAACCTCACTCTAGCTACGTACTAACTTGACTAGAGAGTAACAACCATTCCCAAATAAATACTATAAATGTGAATCTCAATCAAATTAACTTTGATTGGTAGAATTGGTGATATGCAAAATAAATACTATAAATGTGAATCTCAATCAAATTACTAAGCATGTACAACCAATCCAAATTAACTTTGCAGTGTTGCTATTCAAATGCCTGTGGATTTTCTCCTTTTATCATTGTACATATTCCATTGTTTGATATCATAATTTTCAGAAGCTTCGTTTTTCTCTCCAGGTTTCCATCTCCGATTCTGATGAGGCATTGCAAAGTTTTTCTGTAAGATAAAAGTTCCTTCACTTTCCTACCAATTCTTTCTCTGTCAATGTTTTTTTACAGCTGAAACATTCAAATCGTTTTGCAGACTGGAATAGCAAACCGAGCTGTGGGAGAAACTCGTATCCTTACATTTGTACTTAACTCAGTACTTATATGCATAAGCTCCCTTCATATTATGGCCCCAAACTTAGTTGTCATCTAGCTACTTGGAAGTAAGTTTGTACATCTAACATATCCAGAAATGAATATGGCCAGCAGTAGAAGTCATTGCATTTATATATTCGTGATCCAGCAGGAACTAAAGAAGGAGAAAAGGTAATTTCCTCAAATTCAATCATTTTATATAAATAAAACGAGTTCATAACGTACTTGCAAGATTCAATAGGTTTGGAAAGTTGATCCTTGTGGACTTAGCGGGATCTGAGAAAGCAGAGAGAACAGGAGCTGAAGGCAAAGCCCTTGAAGAAGCCAAAAGTATCAATAAATCATTGTCAGCACTTGGAAACGTAATAAATGCATTAACTTCTACCTGAGAGGGGGAACCACATACCTTATCGTGATTCTAAACTCACACGGATCCTGCAGGATGCTCTTGTTAGTCCCTCAAACGAAACCTCTTCTCATTGCTAATGCTTGAATCATTAAAATTCATTAAGCTACATATATAAACTTACCTAGTAATTCACAGGGAGGAAACTCCCACACTGCATTGCTTTGTTGCTGCTCCCCTAGTCCCTCAAATGCATCTGAAAGCCTCTCCACTCTCCGGTTTGGTGCAAGGTACACTCTCCAGTTGTCTAATATCACTTAACATACGACTATCTGAGATAGAGGATCTCCTTGTTGAATTCTTGATTTTTTCCTCTTCCTTGAGCAGAGCAAATCACATAAAGGCTTTGCCACTACCACATGCCACTCTCAAAGAAGAGGAAGACAGCAGCAGTTCAGTGGGCGTGGTTCCGATCAAAAACGAGTCTTCTAACAGAATATTGAAACAGGTTGGATTCATGTTACCTACAGATTCAAATTCAATTATATCTAAACTGATTCTTTGTTCATAGATGAGGGAACGAATGACTCGAGCAGACGTGGATCTACTTGAGCAGTTATTCATTGCAGAAAGAATTTTCTTCGACCCCGACTCAGTGGAAGAAGTTGAGAAAGCTTACCAAGATGTTACTTCACTAACAATATCATCACTCCAAAAGGCCATTGAAGAGCTGACCACAACAGTTGACAAGGTTAGAATTTTCTTCAAACTTATTATTGCACAATCTGATGTATTTTATAAGCTCCTAAACATGTAGAGATTTCCTGTTTTAATCACAGCTTAAGAAAGAGAACCAGATCTTAAAAGCCTCATCAAAAGCTGCCGAAACCAACATGTTCCTACTTCCACTGTATGCCACGATTTTTCTCTTGCATTTTTGGGTCACACATTCTTCATTCTGAACAACTTTGTGATTTCCTATACAGAAATATTCTGTTTTCACCTCAACTTTATGTTTGTTTGGACTCTTCTAAACAGATTTTACATTTTAGGTAATAATATGTTACAAATTTGTGTAAGCATTTATCATTAGCATATACATTTTGCGATTTGAGATTATGATAGAAAAGATTAGTGTAATATTAATGCAGTCTATGTCAAGATTTCAATTGTTTTAAATAAACTTGGGGAGTGAAAGAGAGGAGATAAGAAATGTCTCGATTTGAGTTTGAGTCATGAGATACCATTAAGCTATAATGCTCGTGGTAACCGACAATTTAATTTGGAGGGGTATAGTGATAAACTCAGTTTGAGTGGAACGAACAGGATCATTTCATCTCTTGATCTTGATAGATTCTGAAGACAAATCAATATGAAACTACAATTTATACTCTAAGTGATCAAGTTATTTATATACACTCAATTATAGCTGCATTATGACCGTCTCATGGATCGTATTATGTGAAATGAGTTAATTTACAATCCATATTTTACAATTTAAATATAAATTAATTGAGATTGGTTTGATTCACGGATAAAAAGATCATGTCATTAAAATTATTCATGAGACTGTTTCACTTAAATTTTTGTATATAATTTATAACTGAGTTAGCTAACCGTGAGTTATAATTAATAGAATGATAATCGGGAGTAATAACTATGATTGATGATAGGAAGGAAAAGTCGATGGGTGTACCAACATTCAACCAAAAAATTGATGTTACACACGTATCATATTGACATGACATGCTAATAGAAGGTGAGACTATCACATCTCATTTTCTCAATATATTATATGATGAATTAAATCAAAAGTAATTTTAATTGAATGACTAAGTACCCTTCAATTTAAATGAAAATTATGGTTTTTTTTTTTTTTTTTCTGTACACATCTTCTTACCAGTATCTCTTAAATATACCCTTAATCAATATCACATCTTCTATCTTCTCCATTTTTCTTAAAACCTCTTCCTAAAATAATCACGATTGTACACTAAAAATATATTTGGAAGTTAGAACACACACTAATATCTCTCGTGTTATTCTTTAATTATTTTATACAGTATAGTTAAATATTTCGTGTATAAAGATGTTAAGTTACAAAGGAATCATTGTACATGCGTTCGATATGGATAGGTTGAACATTACATCAAGTGTCTAAAAATGTTGAACCTAGTACCTTTTGTTCGATCCATTCAAGTCAAACATTTCAACATTGTTTGATCAGAAAGGGTCAAACTAAATTTGTATGATATATTTGAATCAAACGTTTTTATGATCGAACAGACTTCTTTATGTTCAGGTAAACAGAATTGAGAAAAGCTCTTGAATTTTTGTTGACGGGATGGTCTCTTTCTTAAGATTTTTTTTTTTTTTTGAAGGAGAGATAGAAAAACAATTTAGATCCTCTATTGTATAATTGATGTTACATATAATGTCTCGTAACATTTAATATAAGTAATACGTTAATTGATGATGTTATTCAGTACATGTGATGTGTGGTGATTATTTTGAAATAGAAGATGAAATATCAAATATAATGGATGATTGAAAGAGGGGGAATTTCAATTTTTGATTTGTTTTTTCAACCAAAGGGTAAAATTGGGATGTGCTCAATTTTTCTATAAATTATAGTAACAACTTAAATTAGTGTGTTTGAAAACACAAAAACTCATGTAAGACGGTCTCACACATAATTCCCGTGAGACAGATTCTTATTACCCATAAATTGAGTTCATACCCATAAATTTTTATATGAATTGTCAAGTGTAGATTATGGATTGACTCTCTCACGACATACTCGTTCGAAAATAGGTGTCATACAGAAATAATGGGTGTTTAATAAATTCTTCTGAAGTCCCAACTTTGATTGGTGAGTAGTCCACACCCCAATAAATTGGTCCAGTATGTATTTTAATTGGTCCAATAAATTCTAACTTTGCAAAACCCTAGTCAATTGAATCGGCGGTGCCGAGGATGAAGGTGGTGGCGCTAGTCAGTGGCGGTAAGGACAGTTGCTATGCTATGATGAAATGCCAACAATACGGCCACCAGGTTTCTCTTCAATCTTTTCTGTGTGTTTACTGCGGTGGAATTTGCTCGTGAGCCATTTTTACTTGTGTTTCTTCTTTTATGAATTCAGATTGTGGCGCTGGCCAATTTGATGCCTGTTGATGAAGCGCAAGATGAGCTTGATAGTTACATGTATCAAACTGTAAGCCTTTGCCTTGGTTCATTTCATTTTTGTCAACTTGTATTCGTTTCGATTGAGTGAAATGTTTGTACTTGAGTTGGAATTTTGAAACCTCTCATTGAGGACTTTGGTCGATAATATTATATGATAGTGTATTACTGGAAATCACATTCTTATCAAGGACTGGCATACATGTGAATTAGGACTGTGGACTGAATTAAAAGGTGCTTTGTACGAATTTTGTAATGGCAACCACAATGTGTTTGATTGAGGACTTGATTAAATTCAGTGGGTTGGTGTTGTTAATGATAAATAGCGGCTCGTTGGAACATTGGTAATGGGAATGATTTCCTCTTTATTCCCACAACCAAAGCACAACCTGAAAGATTCATATGATTGCATTGTCTGAAGATGTTCTTCATTCCTCAAACTGAAGAAAATAGTCTCTTATATTTTGTGTTGTTTTATAAACTGGAATTTCCACTTCTTTCTAGATATCTCTTGCAATAGTGCAACCCATTTTCTAGGCCTCCTGGAAAATGGATTCTTCAAAGTTCTCTGAGGGTGGGGCCCGTTTTCATGCTCATGGCGGGATATAGAATCGCCAAGTTCTATATACAGTGTGCAACACATACCTTCATCATAACTCTTTGTAGACTTCAGTACCGATAGATTTACCTTGACTAAAGAGATGCTGCTAGAATTTTAAAATATTTATTTTCCATGTTTTCCTTGGGTTGTTGAATAATTAAATTGTGAAAGTTGTTGGTAGGTATGTGTGCGTGGGTGTCATCCCTTAAATTAGTGCATATTGATGGTACAAGATTGTGGCTTGTGGAAACAGTTTTGGGTTAATCAACTCTTGACTTAATGTTCTAAGTGACACACGTGTCTTTTGCAGGTAGGACACCAGATAGTTGTTAGCTATGCACAATGCATGGGGATTCCATTATTTAGGAGACGAATCCAAGGAACCACCAGGTAATCCCTTAGACTGGGAAGCTTTGGTAGAACTAGATACTCAACCTTTTTATGAGGGAAGCTAAACACACTGTAATTTTTTTCTAGTGCTTAATGTAAGATTAATTATAGTTTTTTTCTGTTTATTTGGTGTTAATTTTTGAATGTAAATGACCTTGGTGTTGTCCAAGGATCAAACTTTGAGCTTGACCTTTAGATGTATCATTAAAGATAGATTCAAATTCATACCTATTAAACTCAATCTGTGAGCAAGTGGCTCAGAATATTTATATGCATATTGATTGATCTTATAACTCTTACTTGATTGCGCGTTGCTGAATAGTGCCTGGTGGACTTTGTAAATATTTATCTGTTTCCAGTTATTAATATCTTATGATGAATGATTCAATCTTGAATAGTTATACATCATCCGCCATACTTTCATATTAGTCTTACTCATATGCTAATACGTTAATTTCATCATCTACATTTGGTCCATTGTTGAATCATTACTCTTTAGCTATATTTTTTCACTGTCGTCATAATTTTGAAAGCAAACTGGAACTCGATATTTACTTTCTTTAGGACCTTAGACTACCTTGGACTGAAGGCGGAAAATATTTGGAATGGCAGCTGAGGATGCTCACACTTCCAAGAAAACATGAACAAATGCTCCTTGTAGATTGATGTTCATGTCCTCCACCAACAAAGTCACAATTGTCTTCTCTGTTCTTCATTTCTCTTCGTTGCATTTTAGTTAATTCCAAAATCCTGATGTATTTTTGCTCATGTCAGCATTATCCTGGATTGATATAGAAACGTAAGATTATTGAGCTGGAGCTTGAACTGAATTCGCCATAGCTCGACTTCTATCATATACATGCATTTTTAGTTGTAAATATTCATCAGGGTATCCTAACTTTGACATGAGATGCTTTACGTGTCTCCAATTCCATGCAATTCATTTTACACATATCTGTAGGAGAAGTAAACTTTTCCACCTTAGGTATTCATTTTAAAAGGTTTTGATAGAAAATACCAGATGCTATCGTTTATGAGTTGTGTTTCTGTGAGCTAATTTTGGGAGGTCAGTGGAATCGAAAACTGATTCCATGCAACATCACAACGTCAGTAATACAGTCTGAGCTACATTTTATTCCTGATTTTATTTGAAAGCCATAACCTTTATGGTGGGGTGGGTGGGGCTTAGGCAAGTATGTTATCAGATTACTAAAATAGAAAGTAAAGTACCTTAGGAGGAAGTCAACATTTATGGTATTATCCCAGTACAGTGTAACAGACAAGAAATTATTACTGGATAATTGTATTGCCTTCTTCACTAGTTCTTAACCTCTATGTTGGAGATTTATTTAAAATAAACCTCGAGCTGTTTCAGCAGTGGAATTCACTGTATTGTCCTCAATATACCACTTCAGTTGACAATTTGCTATTTTGGGCTTCTCAGGCACTATGGTCTTAGCTACAATATGACTCCTGGGGATGAGGTTGAAGATATGTTAGTCCTCTTAAAAGAAGTAAAGCGGCAGATACCCTCTGTTTCAGCAGTCTCTTCAGGCGCAATAGCTTCTGACTATCAAAGGCTACGTGTAGAAAGTGTATGCTCTAGGTTAGGGCTTGTTTCTCTGTCATATTTGTGGAAGCAAGATCAGTCATCTCTCCTTCAACAAATGGTAAACTTTAGTTTTTATCAAATTTAGATATAGTTTCATGGTTTTCTGAGTATCACTGCTGATTATCAATATGCTTGTAGGTATTAGGAATTACTACTTTTTAACTAATAAAATTTAATTTTCTTTTGTTTCTCCATAGATAAGAAGTGGAATTATAGCCATCACAGTAAAGGTATTACAGTTTTTTACTTGTCTTATATGCACATCTTACATTCAAAAATTGAATTTCTTTTACATGCAATCGACTGGAGTTGAGGATTGTTTATTCAAATATTACTTGATAAAATCAGAATTCTTCCTTTTATGTCTGCAATAATCTGCCCAAAAGTTATCTTTGATATCAGCACTTTGACTGATTCTGTTTGAATCTACTCAATTATTCAGAAATGGAACAATGAATTTCTTTAACTCAGTTTTAATTATTAACTAACTTTTTCCTCCCAACCCTTTACCCTTTCATAGGTTGCAGCCATAGGCTTGCACCCTTCAAAGCACTTGGGGAAGGAAATCGCACACTTAGAGTCCCATCTTCACAAGCTTAAAGAGTATGTCAGCCAACTCATCTATAGTGCTCCATGGTATTTGACTCCACAGCATTTGTTGTTTTGCTGATTAATTGACAGGTTATATGGGATAAACGTATGTGGTGAAGGGGGTGAATATGAAACTTTAACTCTGGACTGCCCCCTCTTCAAAGTAAGCCTCTCCCTAACATTTTGAGTTCCCTAAGTTTTAACTTTTATTGTAAAGTAACGGCAGAAGATTTGTAATTTGTGCTTGTCTTAGCTGGTGATTCAGGTCATGATTCTATGATGTCAAATAGCTCTTTTACTTGATATTATTCTAGCTTGTTATTGTTCTCATTCTTACTTAATACACTGACATTAGTGTATCTGTTTCAGAATGCTCGAGTTGTGCTAGATAAATTTGAAGTTGTCTTACATTCACCAGATCAAATAGCTCCTGTAGGGGTTCTTCATCCATTGGAATATCACTTGGAGAAGAAGTTTGTCTCCTTGTCTGCCAGTGATATTAATCAAAGCAGTGAAGTAACTGTGGGAGAATTCAACTCAGTATGTGAGGTGGTAGGGGATTTCAAAGATACCAATGAAGCCCCAATTCCAAAAAATAATGTAATTTCTAACTTATCACTAGATATGAAACGAGAACTTCACATCTCAAAATCCAAGAAGAATAATACTTTCTCCATTGCTTGCTGGCTGCAAGATGCCTCTAAAACCTCAGCAGGTATGACCTTATTTTCTGATGGAAATTGTCGTGGCTGAGTACATGTTTGTTTTCCACATGCATGTGTTATTTTATTTTATTCTCCTCCATGTATACAGTTGGGATATATTCATTGTTCATACTTTCCACCCTTTCTAATTTTACAGATTTGCGAGAAGATCTGCAGGTGGTTTTAACAAAAATTGAATTGATGCTTACTGAATATAGTTGCTCCTGGGAGAATGTTCTTTATGTACATCTATATATAGCTGATATGAACGAGTTTACTCAAGCGAATAATGAATATGTTAAATTCATTACTCAAGAGAAATGCCGTTTCGGTGTGCCATCACGTTCTACTATAGAACTTCCTCTGTTGCAAGCTGGTCTTGGGAGGGCTTACATTGAAGTCTTGGTTTCGAATGATAATACTAAAAATGTTTTGCATGTGCAGAGTATTTCAGAGTGGGCTCCTAGTTGCATTGGTCCTTACAGCCAGGTTAGACATCTGTCAAATGCGGATTGTGGTTTGTATAATCTTTTTCCTATCAAATAAGTTGAAGTCTTTAGTTAGCAATTACAGGTTTGTTTTTTAGTTGGATTTCTTTCCTATATGTTTCAGGCAACCTTGCATAAAAATGTTTTGCATATGGCTGGCCAGTTGGGGCTTAACCCTGCTACAATGTTGCTCCGTGATGAAGGTCCTTCTCTGGAGTTTCAACAATCACTGGAGAACAGTGAAGCTGTTGCAAAATGTTTCAACTGTTCAATATCTACAACTGCTGTTGCCATGGTCATTTATTGTTCGGTGTCTTTGAGTTCTTCAGGCAGAATTGACATTGAGAATCAGAAGGATGTTTGTCTTACACAAATGAAGTTGTCGTTAAATAGTCAAAGCAGGTCCAACATGCCTGTAGTAAATGATCCTGTTATTATATACATTCTTGTTCCTGATCTGCCAAAAAGGTGACTATCTAATTGAATGCTAAGGATATATCATTATATATCAAGTGGATGTCAGTATAAATCTCTCTTCAATTTGTGCACAAACTAGATGTCCCAGAAGAATAAATTGATGCTTAAGTTTCACAAAATTTTGTCCTTGCATTAGTTTTAGCTAATGCTACACAGCACTGACATGAAGCTAACTCAAATGAGCTTATATCATTTGTTTCATGGAATATTGTGCTTTTGTTTGACAGAGCTCTGGTGGAAGTAAAACCCCTGCTTTACAGTGGGGAGAATATCGAGACTTCAACTGATTCCACAAAACTAGATTCATGCTTGAAACAAGCTTATTGGGGATTTCAGCATGAAAGCTGGCATAGTAGTTGTCTTCAGAAGTGTATCATTAGTGGAAGAATATGTGCAGCTGTCATATCTGTCACACAGGAAATTGCAGCAAAGATCTGTTCCCAGACTTCTAACCCTGCTAATGCTGACAACGAGGCAGCAACGATGGCAAAATTCTGCATCTATCTACTCGATGGTGTCCTCCTTGAGAATGATTTCTCTTGGGATGATGTATTGGTTAGTTTCTCCTCTCCCTCGTTTACATAACTGTTGTGCTTATGACCACTTCATAGCTTTCCAGTTTACTGCTACAATTAATTATCCTGTGCTGCTGGTATTAAATTAATCATTTGCATAGTGGAGATAAACACATTGCTATATCTTCATATTTGTACTAATCTTAATTGTTCATATCCATTGTTGATCAATATTTGTGATGTTTCTCTGGTCACCTTTCGAGTGAAAAAAATCAATGTTAAAACTGACATCAATGCTCAAACATGTCAAGAAAACGTGAGTCAAATGATAAGTTTCATTTGACTCAAACTTTTCCACAATTCATGTTTTTATGAATCAAACTTTTCTTATGAATCAAACTTTTCTTATCCACAATTCATAACTGATAAAGTCATAAAGATAAGAAAAAGATTTGCTCAAGGTTTTGTTTTTAGTTCAGGAATTCTGGAAGATTTTGGAGCTAAGGATTGGAATTGTAGTCATCGAGTGCATATCAAATTCTTTGTAAGAATTGAAAAATAATCCAAAATGTTCACTTAAGAAATGTTCATTCAGTAGTGAAAATGTATCCAAACAAGTCATTTGTATCTTAAATTTTGAAATCTGCTACTCGAATCCTCTTAACCTTAACACTCAATCAGAAGAACCTATGTATGAATTCTATTTAAGCACATAGCGTTTGAATGATATGCTAGGCTTCCAATTCATTTTGTTTCTATCTTAGTAATACATCAAACTGACATGGATGCAATTTTCTTGAGTTGGAATTTTATTTTAAACTCTTTAGCCTGGAAATTTTAATCTGTTCTTGCTCTACATCCATAGATAACCACAGGATCATGTTTGTACCTTCCTGTTTCCTGTGCTTCAATGTGTTCTCAATGATATTTTATTTGCTTGTAGAATCTGAGGATCTATTTCACATCAACACCTCATACCAGCCATTCAATGTTGTCAACGATCTTCACCAATGCATTCAATGAGTTTGCTGAGATAAGCAGGAGAATTGATAGCGATCAAGGGCCATTATTCAACCTTGTTCCCGTTTTGGGTGCTGGGAGTTCAGCAACGTCCATCAACAATATCCTTACATGTGAGCTTTTTGCCAGGAAGTTTTAGCTTTTTCTCTCTCGCTCACTGCTATATACTTTGTACATAATTATCAGGGAACAGACACTGCTCGACTTATAGGAAATACACATTTGTGCACACACACACATGCATTATTTATCTGATGATTGATCTGGGAACTCAGCTCTCTGATTCTAGCTAGGAAAGCATACTCGTTAAATGATTCTGGAATGCTGTCATTATTCATCACTACTATTGCATTCCTCGTATGTATCCTTAGATATTTCATGGTCTTGGACTCGGTCATAATTGACATTCTGGTTTCTTCGTTTCAATCGATATTTTGTTTCATATTCCAAGTTGACATTATTTTACACATTTGATCGTGCGTCATCGAACTGCTTCTTGATATATGAGATGAAATACTATTATGAGGATCTTTGTTCCGTAGTCATGTTCGGAGTCGTTAGTTTATCTTTTACTTGCAGAAAAAACTCTTTTGTTCATCTCTTGCAAGTTGCAACACATTATGGAAACCAAGAGGTCTGAACCTTGCAGTTTTCTGGCCAAGGTAATGGGTCTCTGACTCTCTGGCTAGCTAGGGTACAAAACATTTTTCAGAATCACTCATTCTATTATTTCCCAAATTAAATCATATATATGTATATGTATATGTCTATAAGCACATGTAAGTACTAAATTACTATTAATCTGAGGGCCTAAAGGCATGTTATGATTAAATCACAAATGTCTATTTTCTATTGAAAACTAATAAATATGTACGGTTGGATCTAATTTAATGTTATGCTGCGTTGTCTCATCTCATGCCTGTTTACTTTTGCATCGAATTATGCTGTTTCTTATTAAAGAAATAATTAAATACTTGTGATTTTCTGAATGATATCAACTTGAATAATTAAATTATTAATTTAGAATGTCAGGCCTTATCAAGCTATTAGTTCAACAAAATTCATTATAAATTAGTGTGGTTCTCACCGTTCGGAGGTTGGGCTATATATGGGAATTGTAGATTATGAACCCTATAAATTTAGAGCCTAAAATATCCATAGTAAAAAATATTCGTTGATTGTTTTATAATTGCTAATTTGAACCAGTTAGAATATTCATATCTGGTGGATCTTGTATTTTATAACATTTAATACACGATACATATGATGTGATCAAATTGATCACCTGGGGATTTGAATGTGTTCAATGCTATTGCTATTTAAGATTCCACAAAAGTTTAATAATTCATATAATAAAACCATCCCTTGAGTTCAATATAATAAGCAAGCATTTGAATCATTTTACTCATGAAAATAAAGTAGAAATAATGAAAGTTAATTTGACACAATGTCGACAATTAATTTGATGGCAAAAACTTGCGTACCCCCGGTGCACCGTACTCCCAAATGTATTATTAGTTTGATATTAGTTATATGCTCATGAGGTATTATTGGTGTATTCATAAAGTATTAGTTGTATATCTTGAATGTATTGGTGATATACTCATAAGATATTAGTTGCATATTCATAAGATGTTACGTGTATAACTGAAACATATGTTTTAGTGAAGGTATTATTCAAGGTATTATTTGTTACATGTAAGGTATTAATCATATTATTTAAAGGTATTACAATAAATATTTGGGACGGTGTCCCGGAGTACGCAAGACTTACTCTAATTTGATATCTAATTTTAACTTTAATATATAGTAATGAATTTGGTTTAACTTGGGAGTAGAAACAAACTTCATATATAATAAACTTATTTATATTGATTTAATTCAATGCTCTCTGTTTAATTCAAACCTTTTCTTTTAATTCAATTATCCTCGTCTCCTAAATGGGACACACATATCAACCCTAACCCTCCAAATTGGATGATCCAAAATGTAAAATATAATTAATGTTGAAATTACGATGGATTCAAACCATAAGTTTAATCTGAATCTCGATAGAGTTAGAATTAATTTTGTGATACTGAAGTACTCTTAAACCATCTCTAAATCGCTAGATAAGTAATTTTAGGTTGCGACTATACACGCCATACTTATTACTAAACACCCCCGACTAATAAACACACCCATTTTTAAAATGGTTAAATACTACAAAATTTGTAGACATAAATAATCCCACAACATTACCATCTCACCCTTTCAAATACATACCATAAATTTACATACAGTAATAGTAGGGGTATTTATGTCTTTTGATATATACTTAACTTTGATTTATATTTAATGGGGCAATTTATATCAAAAATGAATAAGATTAAAAATAAAAGAAAAAGGAAACTAGAGAGTTGGAGAGTGGTGGGCTAAATGGCAAAAGGGGGTGTCAGCATCAAAACTGTAAAAGTCACGCGCGTGGCAGATTCGTAATATTCAACCAATCTGAGGGCAAATATAACATTCTCTCTCCACAAACAGACAACAGTATGAGCAGCCAGCAAGCAGCAGCAGATGCCAATTTACAATTACACTACAAAATAACCGCACAACCATAACCCTCTCTCTCCCCCTCTCTCTCTCAATCTACACACCAATTCTGCATTTCTAGAGAGAGAGAGTGCGAGAAAGAGATCTGAATCTATATTTACTTCCAAATCTATCTCCCGACTCTCATCAATTTTACTTATGTCCATTTCTTTCCTTCCGTTTCTCCGGTAAATTTCCCTCTTTCTTTTTCTGTATTTGGGTCTGATTTGCATTCTCTCTCTATCTCTATCTCTCTCTCTTTTCTTTTTCTTTTTTTCTTTTTGGGTGGGGGCTGAATTTGTTGAATGAAATCTGTAGCTGAAATTGCAGCTAGATCGAGGTACTTAGCTAATTTTGCCGCGCCTTTATTTATTTCTGCGTTAATTTTTTTTGTCTGACTTTTTTCCTCTATGATGTGAAGTTGAAATCGGATTATTTTTTTTGGGTTTCTAGGTATTTTGGATTCTTGAGGCGTTGAAATATTATTGAGGACTTTGTGACGACCAACTCAGTTTTGGGTCTCAGATATTAAACATTGGATTTGAAGTCGGAATCTTTTGGGAGCTGAAATTTGGGATTGTTTCTTGGAATTGTTTGCTGCAAAATGGTGGAAAGTTCCTGCTTTGATATTCTAGTTAGAATAAGGAGCTGGAGAACTTTTAATTTAGTGGAATTGATTGAGTGAAGGGAAGAACTGAAAATAGATATTAGGAAGAGAGAATTATGGAGGATTTGTCAAAATATACACATAGCCCTGCCCATTTGGCAGTGCTGCGACGTGACCATTCAACATTGAAACGTATTGTGGCAGCACTTCCTAAGCTAGCTAAGGCAGGAGAGGTGAATTCCGAGGCTGAGTCTTTGACTGCTGAAGAGGATGCTGATGCTGTGTCTACCGTGATTGACAGACGGGATGTTCCAGGCAGGGAAACTCCTTTGCACGTGGCAGTGCGGATGCATGATGCAGTATCAGCTGAGATTTTAATGGCAGCTGGTGCTGATTGGAGTCTTCAGAATGAGAATGGATGGAGTGCACTCCAAGAGGCAGTCTGTACCAGGGAGGAGAACATTGCGATGATCATAGCTCGGCACTACCAGCCTCTTGCTTGGGCTAAATGGTGCCGTAGACTTCCTAGGATTGTGGCATCAGCATCTCGGATCCGTGACTTTTATATGGAGATAACCTTCCACTTTGAGAGCTCAGTGATACCATTCATTGGTAGAATTGCACCTTCAGACACTTACCGTATATGGAAACGTGGTTCTAATCTCCGAGCAGATATGACCCTTGCAGGGTTTGATGGATTTCGTATCCAACGCTCTGATCAAACTTTTCTCTTCCTTGGAGAGGGTTACTCCCCAGAGGGTGGAAACATATCTTTGCCTCCTGGATCTTTGATCGTTCTTTCTCACAAGGAGAAAGAGATCACAAATGCTCTAGAAGGAGCTGGCGTACAACCATCAGAGGCTGAAGTTGCTCATGAAGTGGCTTTGATGTCTCAAACTAATATGTACAGACCAGGAATTGATGTTACTCAGGCTGAGCTTGTTCCCCATTTGAATTGGAGAAGACAAGAGAGGACTGAGATGGTTGGAGCTTGGAAAGCCAAGGTATATGACATGCTTCATGTTCAGGTGAGTGTGAAGTCTAGGAGAGTTCCTGGTGCTATGACTGATGAGGAACTTTTTTCAGTTAATGATGAGGAAAGAGTACCTAATGGGACTGAAAATGATGACTATGATGATGTGTTGACAGCTGAGGAAAGAATGCAGCTAGATTCTGCACTTCGGATGGGGGATGGTTTTGGTGAGGATGAAGAGAGTGAGGTGCAGGATTGCCATGATAGCTTCGACACGGGTTCACTTGAAAGCTGTGAATCTAATGGTGCTGCCAAAGACAAGAAAGGTTGGTTTGGTTGGAACAGGAAGAGTATAAAGAACACTGGAGATGATCCTGATGATTCAAAAATTCTAAAGAAATTTTCAAAGTTGGCACCTGATGATAGCAGGCAGAAGTCTAATGACAGTTGCAGATCATCATCTGAGTTTCCAAGGGAGGATACGGGGGACCTTAAGAAGTCAAAAGATAAAGGTAGCAAGAAGAAAAAGAAAAAAGGGGCCACTGTTGAGACCAAGAATGAAAGTGAATATAAGAAAGGTTTGAGACCTGTTTTATGGTTGACACCAGATTTTCCTTTGCAAACTGAAGAACTCTTGCCTTTGCTTGACATATTGGCTAATAAAGTCAAAGCGGTCAGAAGACTAAGGGAGCTTTTGACCACTAAGCTTCCTCCTGGAACATTTCCAGTCAAGGTACTTACTGATACATGTACACTTGTTGATGCATTCCTTTTCTTTGGGTAGCTGTTTCTGGAAATTGTTGATCTGCCTTCTGTTTTCAACATGTCCCTTCCCCTAGAAATTCCCTTATTCAGCCACAACAATCTTATGATAGGTTTGATGATTATGTTTAAAAATCTAAGTAATGCAATCAGTTTAAATATGATATAATGTATTGCTTCTTGCCTCCCTGGATTTGCTGAAGTGTCAATCTCTTGTGCTTTACATGCGCAAAAAACTAAAATTATCGCTAGTTCTATGTACCAAAGTTAATGGCTAAGCATCCTCATTTCACAACAGATAATAATAATTAATAATCTTAATGGAGAAGATATCATGAGGAAGGGGAGCTGACTGAAAGGCTAATAGTGTTGGCTTGCCATCAGGAGAACTTTGGATGTGAGAAAAGAAAACCAGCTTTTCAGTCACCTTTAGATGTCTATTACTATTCCCTATTATGCAGATATTCCTTGATAGAGATATAAATAAGACATTGACATGGAAAATACTTGTAAAAATTAGGAAGTCGGCTGAACAGTTTTCAATTGCTAGAAGTTTGTTAACATTTTGTATTTCACAGACCCACCTCATTATGCTTGAAATTTTAAGTATGATCATATAACAAGCAGGATGACAGATTAGTCCATATTCTCATCGACTCATTGACCTTAATTTGTGTATAGCATCGTACCATCGTATGGTTGTTATTCAATTAGTATTCCTTTTCTGTTTTTCATTATGCTGCAGAGATCCTGTGACCCATCAGCACCTTTTTTGTTGGTCTAGGAATTTATGCCGATCCAAAAACATAGCAATAAATCAATATCTCTAGATGTTTTTTTTGCAAAGCTTAATAGCAAACTCTAGTATTTTTTTTTTTGTTAAGGTCCATGTTTTTGTAGCTTCTTTTTATGCTAAAGTTGAGTGCTGCACTCGTGGGGGATCAAATTTTCCATCTCTCTTCCAAAAGCATATTTAACAGTAATAAGAAAGTTCAGTGAAAACCCCACTGTTGCTAATACAAACTGATTCTGCAAATCTTATAGAATTGGTCTGTCATATCACACATCAATGTATTTGGCATGCTTCGATTTTTTATTGTCATCTTAGATACGTTGGGTGCTATATGACTGATTAACCTAACTGTCAGATCGCCATCCAATCGTCCCAACAATACGTGTCCTAGTGACATTCACAAAATTCGAGGAGCTTCAGCCAGTAGAGGAGTTCTCAACCCCCCTGTCTAGCCCCGCACATTTCCAAGATTCCAAGTCCAAGGAATCCGAGGGTTCTACATCATGGATTTCATGGATGAGAGGGAGCCGTGGTGGCCAATCAAGTGATAGTGAAGGCCGCAGCTTCCGTGACGAAGTAGATCCTTTCAACATACCATCTGATTACGCATGGGTTGATGCCAACGAGAAGAAAAGACGAATGAAGGCCAAGAAAGCAAAGAGCAAGAAACACAAAAAGCACGGGACGACCAGAAATCCAGAAGGTGCTGGTGCACGAAGATTCAGCGAGGATGTTGAGTAAGATTGGCAAGAGGCTGGAGACTAGAGTTCTTAAATACGTAAACGGTAGGTTTGGGAGCATAATCCTGTTCTTGAGCTCTGCCTAATGTGTTTTCCAGCGTGGTAGAGATGATGGCTAACGGAAGGCCTCATTGTTGTTGTATTAGAATATGGTTTGGTTCATCTTCTTATGTTGTTTGTATTGTTATTATTCATATGGAAATTGGAATGCAGTTGCTGTTTTATTTAATTTTTCACAAGATTGTTTTTGATGTGTCTAGTGTAGTTTGCCTTGTGATTGGAGAGTTCTGGAGAACTAACATTAGTTGCAATACATAGTTTTTTTTTTAATCATGTTTTTTAGCGACCTGCATTTTATCTCCAGAAGAACAACTGTTATCTACATGCATTGAGTTTAAATGTATATGTAATGAATGATGTTCAAGTTTGTTTGAATCATTATAGAGACTCAAAATTATGTTGTTTGATTATTAATTGAGTTGATCATGACAAGATTTTAATAATTCTACATTTCTTCTATTTCTTTAATTCCAAGAATGATAAATTTCAGAGTTGAAGCCAATTGTAAATAAATGATTTATAAGGTTGTTGGGTGATTTGAGAACTAAGATCTTTGTATTTTAAATCTATTAAAATTAGAATATAGAGTATTTGAAATTCATCTAAATTACTCTAATATTAGTTGAGTTGCAAATGTTTGAGAGTGACACTTGTATGCCCCGGCACACGGTGCCCTCAAATTAATCATCATATTGATATTAAATACATACTCTAGTATCATGTGTATACTCTTCAGGTATCACATGTATACTCTTATATAAATATGATACCTGTAGAGTATATGTATAACACCAAAAAACATAACAACTATAAAGTATATATATAACATCTGAAGAACACATATATAATATCTAAATTTGTACTCCTATGTGCCCCAGAGTATATAAGTTTTTGCGATGTCTGATTGTGAAACCAATATTAATCAGTAAATATGTGAATGGATTACTAATTTTATGCCACAGAATATGGAAGGGAGAATCTATGACAAAGAGTCACATCAGCAATGCTATCAATAAACATACTTAAACATCTTTATCAACCCTTCAACTTCATTCTGCCAAACCAAACATCTCTTATTAGGTTAAGACCATCTCAACAATTTTACTCAAATTTAAACTCAAATCTTAATTTTGTCACTAAATTTGTCATCAAATTTGTCACTATCTTCAACCCTTTAAACTCAAATTGGAATATTCTCTTACAATATTCTTAATTTTTATTTTTCAAATTTTATTTAATATCAAATATTTATTTATTTTAGTTCATAAAAAAAATTAACTTAATTGGTTTCAATTATAAAAAAATATTTATGAACTATAAATCTTATTAAAAACTTAATTTGTTGATATTTCCCAAGATCCAACTGTAGGTGCATATTAATCTGGAAATACTTTTTGGTCACGTGTAGAAGCCAAATACAATTCTACTTTGCCTAATAATATCACTGAATCTCGAAACGTAAAGTCATTGCGTGATCGTGTTACTGTTATCAAAAGTGCAGTCACAAAGTTGAGTAAATTTCATTGTAATTTTCGTTAAACATTGTATGATATCTTATCATATTTCTAATAATTATAATTCATGTTTATATTTATTAAATTATATAATCTACAATATAATGCAATACTTATAGATATATAAATTATATAATGTATCAAATACCAAATATCAAGTATATAAAATCAATACATAAAATATAATAGATCAAAAAACAAATTGTAAATAAATAAAATAAATGAAAAAAAAATTGAGTAGTGAACAGTAAGTGGCAAATTTGTCACTTACTGTTCAAAAACTCAAATTTGAGTCATGATTTGAGTTGTCATTGGAGCAACAATTTTCCACAATTTGAGTTTGAGTAGGACTTTGAGTTAAACATTGGAGATTGTCTAACACCTCAAAATTCAAGGACTTTTCACATTTTTACCCTTTTTAAATATGTACAAAAATTAATTCATATGATTCTGTTTTATAAGCATAATTTTGTGTGATGACATAACATCATCCATAATCAAATAGATTTGAGTAAGTCTCTAGATCCATGCACTCGGGTCGGATCCGGGTCAAGGGGAATGCACCCTCTTTTTTTTTTTTTTTTTTTCACTCATGATTTTTGAAAAAAATCACATACCAATAGTATATGTTAGACATACCTTTACGTTATGTTAGACATACCTTTAAGCTATGTTAAACATACCAGTTCTGCCCAGATTTCATGCCTTGTCTTTTTTTGGCTTGATTTTTGAATTTTGGCACATACCACTACGTTATGTTAGACATACCTTTACGTTGTGTTAGACATATCTTTATGTATACTTAAACATACCTTTGTATATGTTAGGCATACCTTTATATATAGTTAAGCATACCTTTATACATATTAGACATACTTTTGTATATAGTTAGACCTACCTACACATGGTTGGTCTAACTATACACAAAGGTTGATTTAACTATACACAAAGGTTGGTCTATTTGAACGAATTTTGGATGAGCTTCAGGACAGGTCTTCAGCGCGTGGGAGCGCGTGCATGCGCGTGGGAGGCGCGTTTTGGGCTCGTGAACGGGTCGGGTCAGGTGCATGGATCTTGACTCATAAAAGTTTATGCCAATAGATTTTCATAAACTTACATGTTGAATATAAGTTGATCCACAAAATTAGATTCGTGTCATTATTTTTATAATCTTGTATTAACAAGAACCCAGAGGCAAGAAAAAGTACTTAAAAATCCCAACTTTTACACATTTGCAAAAAGAATTTCCAGAAATGTATTTTATGTTAAAATCCTATATATAAACGATGAGTTCTTATATCCAAAAATGTATTCGAAGAGTTTCTCGAAGACCCACTAATACACATTTTTCTTAAAACCCACTCATTATATGTGTGTGAGACGTGTATGCCAATCATAATTTTAGACGCAAGTACTTACAAGATTTTTAAATAACTCTATCAAACATTGTCGTAATCAAACTAGTGGTGTACCCGTGCGTTGCACGGCGTTTTATATATATATATATAATTACTAAAAAATATAATAACATATAAAATATAATGATTATTAGTTTAACAAAAATATATTGATACTTTTTTAATATTCGTATTAGTATAAAACTAGGTATTTTAACTTTAAATTTATGTTATTATAAATAATTATATCCAAAAAATATTAGAAATTGAAATATATAAAGTAATATATTAATGTATGGATTAAACAAACAAATAAAAAAAATTGTGTCAAAACTTTACATGGTAGTGAAATTTTAAATAATAAATTTAAGTAATATATTATACTACCTTCGTTCCGGTTAAATATGTCTACTTTGACCGGCACAGATTCTAAGATAAAGTTGTTGACTTTGATTGGATATGTTATTTTAATATTTTTGAGTGGTAATTTTGTAATTTAAAGGTATAATTTGAGTGTAAAAGTTGTAAAATGAAAGAAATGGAGGGGTAAGAGAATAAAAAAAAATTTGCTATTTTTGGGCTGGCAGTTTTAGGTGGGACAAACAAAAATGGAAAGTAGACAGTTTTAAATGGGACGGAGGGAGTATGTATTAGAAACATTATAAATTTAAGTATTGAGATAAATAAATTTACATTTTATTAGCATTTATAACTATAAATACACATATATTTTAATAATTTTTTTGGTTCAACGATAGATATAACTCATTTATTCTAAATCCAATAAAAAATTTAATTCAATTTATCAATTACATAAAAATTTATCTTGCTATCTATTTAAATAAAACAATTCAAAATTAAACTTAATCTACATTTTGAATTTAAAAAATTATGAATAAGGATAGATTGGATATTTTACCATATTTTGAATATATATATAAAAACCTAAAATATAATTTATTTTGAAACGGAAACAATATATAATAATATATAATTATCGGACTAAATTAGAAAATTCACTTATAGGAAGTGACAAAACAATTATTACAGAATCCAACGGACAAAATTCACACACACACACACAATCTAAAAAGTTTCTTCTGCCTTATCATCTTTCTACACCTGTCTTCCTATCATTACAATCTCTCTCTCTCTCTCTCTACCCGACATAGAAAGACTATAACCAGGAATCTTGTTTTCATATAAAAATACTACTACATACTATTAGTTTCTACCCTTTTTTGACCTTCAAATCAGCACCACCCATTCCATTTTTGCACTTCATTCTCATCATTTCTTCAATACTATCATTTCCATTCTTTCATATTCTTCTCATACCCGAAATGGTGGCATCTCATTCTCCGGCCAAGGTGGCCGCCGCCGCCCTGTTCTTATTCGCGGCCATGTCGACCACCGTCCATTCCATCGGAGTCAATTACGGCACCCTCGGCGACAACCTACCTCCGCCGGCCCAGGTGGCGCAGTTCCTGAAGCAGAAAACCACCATCGACCGAATCAAAATCTTCGACGTCAACCCCGACATCCTCCGCGCCTTCGCGGGCACCGGCATCATGGTCGCCGTGACGGCCCCCAACGGCGAGATCCCCAACCTCACCAACATCCGTTACGCCCGGCGTTGGGTCGCCGTCAACATCAAACCCTTCCACCCCAAGACCAAGATCAACTACATCCTCGTCGGCAACGAGATCCTCCACTGGGGCCCACAGAGCCTCATCGACAACCTCGTCGCCGCCATGAGATCCCTCCACAAGGCCCTCCTCCTCGAGGGCATAAACGACGTCGTCGTCACCACCGCCCATTCCCTCGGAATCCTCGAACCCACCGACCTCCCCAGCGAGGCCAGATTCCGGCCGGGATGGGACAAGGGCGTGCTCGCTCCGATGCTGCAGTTCCACCGCGAAACCAAATCGCCGTTCATGGTGAACCCTTACCCCTACTTCTCGTACGGCCCCGAGAAGGCCGATCTGTGTCTTTTCCGACCGAACAAAGGGCTCTTCGACAAGTACACGCGCCGAACCTACGGCAACATGTTCGACATCCTGCTCGATTCCGTGTACATGGCGATGAAGAAATTAGGGTACGGCGACGTGGAGATTGCGGTGGGGGAGACGGGGTGGGCCTCGCTGGGGGAGACATTCGAGCAGCCCAAGTGCTCCGTCCCCAATGCGGCGTCGTATAACGGGGGATTGATCCAACACTACACCTCCGGAAAGGGGACGCCATTGATGCCCAAGAAGAGGTTCGAGACCTACATATTTGCGCTGTTCAATGAGAATCAGAAATCGGGCTCTCTGGCCGAGAAGAACTTCGGGCTTTTCAGGCCCGATTTCACCTCCGTTTATGACGTCGGAGTCATGCGAGCTGGAGCTGGACCTAATTCCCCTGTTAAGGTAATTTAATTAATAATTATTCATCAATACTTCTTTAATTAATCATATAATTAATCAGGATCGATGCATGTGTTCATTATAATTAATTTCCACACTGTCATACATTAATGCATTTAACGGTTAATACAACTAATATGGTGGTTAATTAATTACTCAACAACGTTTGATAATTATATTCGACATGCATGAAAAATGAGTCAATAATTATTTGAAAGGAAATATACTCTTATTTTACAGTTTTTCAATTTTGTTTTAACTTTTAAATGTAATTGAAGTACTCAAAACTTTTAAAAAGTTGCATGTGCCCGTTCAATTGTTTAATATTCCACATTTTTTCTTTAGTTGTTTAATTTAATAATTATGTCTTGTCTTTTTATTTCGAATATTGTCTTCTTTTCCTACTTTATTCCTCCACTTTTTCTTTATTAATTAATTATTCCAAATATTTAAAGTCCACCGACCGTTTAATTTCTTTATTGAATCATTATTTAATCTCAGTAAATTAGATAAAGATAATAAAAAAAATATTGAAAATAGCATGAAAATAAGGTACAAGGTTGAATGCAGGGAGTACCAGTGGTGTCGAGGAGTGGAAGTAGTAAAAAATGGTGCGTGGCAAAAGATGGAGCGAGCGATGATGCACTTCGGAAAAACATAAACTATGTGTGCAGCCAACCAGACATAGACTGCAAGCCCATTCAACCCGGTGGCGCGTGCTTCACACCCTCCTCCGTCAAGGCCCAGGCCGCCTTCGCCATGAATTCTTACTATCACACCAAAGGCCTCAAAGATTTCAACTGTGACTTCTCCGGCACCGGTCTCCTCACTTCTACCGATCCCAGTAACTATCTCTCTCTCTAGATCTCTCTCTCTCTCTCTACATAAATGTGTGTACTGACAATATTTCTGTTTACCCAGGTACTGGTTCTTGCAAATTCCTGTCTTGAGAAGACAGCCATTTTTATCGATTTGGGTATTTATTTGTCACGTGGTTCTTCTGTCCAATAGTTGGAAAGGGGAAGTGTAATACTATTACTATTATTTTTGTAGTATTATGAATATATAAATCTTTAATTACATAATGAGTGGTGACTTTTGTTTTTTTTTTTTTTCGAATATTAAAGCGCTAGCATGTTATTTCATTGGAGTTGTATTATATTTATATTTATCATATATAAACATTAGTTTATGAATATTATATACTAAAATGAATATGTACTATTAAGTTAGTATATTGATGGGCCTCCAGTAAGACTGAAGCCCACATCAAAGGTTTAGGTCCATGATTAGATGGGGCCCAGTAAGAGAATCAATATCCCATAATCTATTCAATTGTAACAAAGAAATAATTAATGTTTGTTGTGATAGATATTGGGTTCATTTCACAAATCACACGTGCATAAATGTGCAAGCATTGCTGGGTCAACCAGTCAAACCAAGAATCGGCTAGTTTGGTCCAATATGCATCAAAATAGCCCCTCTTTTTCCTTTTTCTACTATTTATAACTTACAAAGTTCACATATAGTAATTTAGAGCTGGACTCCTGTGAGACCGTCTCATGTGTGACGGTACTCGCGTACAGTCGTGTGCTAGGACACGATCGTGTTTTAGGACACGGTCAACCGTGCACGGGAATACATACTTATAGCACAAAAAGACATACTTATAGACAAAAATCACATACTTATCTCGACCGTGTCCCAAAATACGACCGTGCGCCACAGATTGCTCTTAGTTTTCACGCGAGACACGATCTGTCCCAGGGCACGGTCGTGCGCGAGAAAAAAAATCACATACTTATAGTGAAAAATCACATACTTATTATTGAAAAAAACATACTTATACACTGCAGTCGCGCACGGTCTTGTCCTGGGGCACGGTCGACCGTGGGCGAGTGCCGTCGCATGTGAGACGGTTGCATATGAGTATTTGTGAGTAATTTATTAATGTATTCAATCATTTATATTTTTTACTTTAAAACTTTATTGTTAATTTTTTCTTTAATTTTAAAAAATAGCAATTCATCTACTATATTATCATTTTATTATGAACAAAAATATAAACATTTCATTCTCAGTGACGTGTATACTGTATATCGGTTATTATCCAAAAGATAATCTTTTAAAATAGACCAAAAGAAATAAAATAAAATTTATTCATATAACTTTGAAAAAAAATTGTCTCACATTTTTGGATATCGAATTGTTTAGATGATGAGACAAAATTTAATGTGAACCAGACGGTCACACATGCATCATCTAAGTGGCTGAATACTTATAAACATTCGGTCATGGACGACTCACGTGTTATTTTTCAGTAGATTTCATAAATTATGTTAAAAAATAACGGAAATCAAACAATTCTTTTTTAAATATATACATGACTAATTAATTAAATGAGATCGATTGTGACCACCCGGTTGATCAATCACTAACCATAACTTATAATAAGATCGGTTTAATCATATATTAAGTGATTTGAATTTATAAGGGGATGCTTGTCTGCTACGACATCATAATATTGGATGAGTTTAGTTTTGTTCATATTTAAAGTGAAATGTATAAATTCATATGACCTTATTACATTTTTCTACTACTCATAATAAGATAATTTTTCATTTCTTTTAACACAATTCCTAACAAACGACAATTTATTTCCACAATTTCTAATATGAAAATATTATTTTAAATGTAACCATACACTATAAATTCCAAAACAAAAACAATGTTCTTGAAACCCAAACTCTCAAAATCCTCCGCATCTCAAATTCAAACTCACAAGATCATCATATATAAGCACTCAAGCACAACTTAAGAAATGATATTATCTGAAAAGTGAATTTTATATGAAATCGTATGACGTATACTCATGTGGATGGGGAATAGTATAAGGGGGTGTTTGGCTAAGCTTATTTTTAGAGTTTATAAGCTATCATATCTTATAAGATGTTTTTAGAGCTTATAAAATATTTAATTTAAGTTTAATATAAGTTGTTGAAGTGTTTTGGTAAATAAGATGGTGGAGCTTATAAGTTGTTAATAATGTCATTTGTGTAATTTCAATGATTAAATTTGAAGGTGTTTTGAAAAATAAACTCTTATTTTAGAAATAAGTTGGAAGTTTCTAACTTTTCAAAAAATAGTTTATAAGCTTCTTACATCTTATAAGCTCATAAAATAAGATCTTATTTTTAAAAGTTAGACAAGTATTTTTAAGAAGCTTATAAACACTTAACATCCTATAAGCTATTTTAAGGAGCTTATAAACTTAACCAAACAACGTCTAAGTTGATGATCAGTTGGGGGTGTGAAGGAAGTAGGAAGAGATAAAACTTAAAAGATGGCTTCTAGAAGTGAAATGCTTAGGTGTAATCAAGGAAGAATTAATAGATATGAACACATAATATATCCAAACTTGCTTGTCTTCTACGTATGTGTGCTCTTATCTCATCACCTATCTCTATCTACTCCCTTTGATTCATCCTATAATTAATGTATCGCAAAAACTCATATGAGACGGTCTCACGGATACAGATTCTTAATACCCATGAATTGAATCCATATCCATAAATTTTCATATGAATTTCTAAGTGTGGGTTATGGGTTGATCCGTCTCACGAAAAAAGATCCGTAAGACAGGTCTCACACAAGACTTACTCTTAATATATTTATGGTCTTTAATTAACTTGTATCCTTCACCTAGCTACTTCTACTAACTGCAATTTCATAGTTCACACCACTGCGATCTTACTTTGACTTCGAATCCAATCTCACTTAATCGACTCTACTTCTATTATGTTCATTTTTAATTTTATTTTACAAGCTACCAATTCATGTTTTCCACTCACTACTATTTTACAAACTTTTTTTTTTTTTTCTAGTTCAATTTTTTAATTTGTTCTCATCTAAGTGTGAAGTTGTTATAAGTCAACCAAGAGTAGTTTGATAGTTAGCTGCACCTCAAATAACAAGTTAGTAAGTATACATATAAACACACTAACTAACACCTAACCTAATTTTAAGACAAAAAAATCAATTAGAAGTCAAGGTAACTTTATGTTGCTTCTAGAATATTGCTAATAAAGTTGAATGATAAAATATTACTACCTCCGTCCCGGCTTATTTTGCCTACTTTGACCGGCACGGAGCTTAAGAAAAAACTGTTGACTTTTGATGTGATGTGTTATTTTAATGTTTTTGAGTGGTAATTTTGTAATTAATGTGTGCTTTTTGAGTGTAGAGTAGTATATTGTTGACTTTTTTCTTTGCCATTTTGGGGCTGGCAAAATAAGTTGGGACACGCAAAAGTGGAAAGTAGGCAAAATAAGCCGGGACGGAGGGAGTATAATATTTGTGAAATTAGAAGATTCGAGGAAGCAGTGCCGTTGTTTTCCAGAACAATTTAGCTAAGGTCGCCACACATGACTCACTGACGTCATGCTTACGCGCTGCATGACGCCTTCTCACTTCCTTTCACACTTGATTTCTACCTTTTTTTTTTACTCGTCATTATTAGTTATGCCTATTATTTAATACTCGTTACGTCTGAAATTACACTGCTTGCATTCTGAAATTATTAAATTAATTTTAGCTATTAATATATTAATCTAGGATTCCAGGATTTTCTTCTCATCTACATGTTTAATTCTATCCACTTTTGATGTTTTAGATAAAAATACTCTTCAATTTAACTCAACCAATATTAATAAATTTTTCTTATCCACGTTTTAGAGACATTTTAGTCTTTTAAATGAAAAATAAGTAGTTTTTTTTTCACAAAAACTCATGTGAGACGGTCTCACGGATAGTTTATATGAGACGGATTTTTATTACCCATGAATTGAACTCATATACATAATTTTTCATTTGAAAAACTAAGTGTAGTTATGAGTTGCCCGTCTCACGAAAAAAGATCGGTAAGACAGTCTCACACAAGATCTACTTTTTTTTTTTTTTTGTGTGAAAATGACAATTACAATCCACACGTACTCTACCAACTTATCAACCTGTGCTTTTTTATTATGGCAAAAACTTATATACTCCTGGGCACATAGGGGCACGGATTTAGGTGTTATATACAAGCTCTTCAGGTGTTATATATATATTCTATAGGTGTTATGTTTCTTGGTGTTATAAATATACTTTACAAGTATCATATGTATATAAGAGTATACATGTGATACCTGAAGAATATATACATGATACCTATAGAGTATATATTTAACATCGTATGAAAATTAATTTGGGGGCACCATGCCCCTGGGGCACACAAGTGTCATTCTTTTATTAAACTATGTATTGTGATATATACTATGATCTTTTGAACTAATATAAAAAAAAAATCATAATCCATATATTCAAAATCATAAGGACGCCTAGAATTCCTTTAAAAAAACTACTCTAAATGAATTATCAAACTAGTGAAGCCTAATTTTTTTATTTTATTTTTAAGACATGGGTAGCTCTTTCTTTTATTTTTATTCACATGAATTTAACAAAAACTTTAAATGATATATATCTTACAAAATTAATTTTATGAAAATCAAATACATTAACACTCAGACCTTAATTAATGGCTTTTTCATAAATTCGAGGAACATAATAATTAGAGAAACATAACCTTAATTACACTACAAGAAAAAAGCTCATAGACAAGGGTTAAAAACCCTTGTCGTAGCCCAAAAAAAACCCTTGTCGTAGCCCAAAAAAAACCCTTGTCGTAGGTGGTGTTGTCGTAGGGGTTGAAAAATTTCGCTCATAGACAAGGGTTTTTAACCGTTGTCGTTGACCCCTACGACAACGGCGTGACAACGGTTAAAAACCGTTGTCGTAGCCTCACAATTATAATTTTTGCGCTCATAGACAACGGTTTTTAACCGTTGTCGTAGATACCTACGACAACGGTTAAAAACCGTTGTCTTACTGAAGTCTTTGATTCAACGACAACGGTTTTTAACCGTTGTCGTAGATACCTACGACAACGGTTAAAAACCGTTGTCTTTAATGTGTATTTTGATTCAACGACAACGGTTTTTAACCAAAAAACCGTTGTCGTTTACAACGCTTTTTAACCTATTTTTTCAACGACAACGGTTTTTAAAACCATTGTCTTTTTAGTGATGTCTTTTACTTTTGCATTTTACAATTATTATATATTAAATTGGTTGATATTGTAAATTATATACAAAAATTAAAATTCACCAAATTATATACAATAAACATCCAAAAACTACAATACTTCGTGCATCCAAAAATATCAAGAACTCTTCACATCAAGATCCATCCAAAAACATCAATAACCATCCAAAAGTAAAATCATTAATCTTCCACCGTAATCTGCACATCATATTCCTTGTAACCAAGTAGGCAAAACTAGCATCTACAAATATCATAAACATCAACATCCATTCAAGAACTACTGATACTAAAGCTTAATCCATTTGGCCTGTATCTCCAGAGCCAGAGGTTGAACACTCCAACAAAACAGAGACTAACCCTCACCAAGTTGATGATTCCAAGCTTAATCAAATACTGCAAAACAACAAAAAACACAAAACCCCAAATTTCATAATCAGCAACTCAAAGACCAACACATGATGAAATATTCTGATTTATCTACAGACCTATTTGCAGATAAATCTGCATAGTGCTTCTCGGCAAAGGGACGATCAACAGTGATAAACTTCAGACCTATTTGCAAAATAGATTCAGATCATTAATTAATGCAAAACATGGATCAGTAGCCCCAAAGGATATTATTGCATTCTGAATAGAGAACAAAATGCAAACAGAAGGAAATGAATGTTTCAATATTTAACTGCTAATTAAGCCCAAACAAAAGTATAATCATTGCATAAATCCGTATTAATGATGATAGCAATAGAAAACAACAAAATCATACACAGCAACAACATATAATCTAAAGCAAAAGGCAATCATTCACACTAAACAATAGTCAGAACTAAGGGACAAAAGGGAGAAGAGCTAAATTAATCGTGGAAAATGATTACCTTTCAAAGTAAAACCTTTCTTTTCAAATCTGCCAATAATCTCACCAACCTGAATGAAAACAAATAACATAAGCGAAATAATTACAGCAATAAAACTAAAACAAAAGTTAGAAACTAGAAATTCATAGAGAATCGCAAACTAGGGACAACAGCTGACAGCCACACCCCATAGAGAATCGCAAAAGGCCACATATCCAATCGCCATGCCCAGTGCCTCTTTCTTAACAAATCAACAGTATCTACCACCTTCCCACCAACATGAAACCTTGACATCCCGCTTCTTTTAATGATTCAACTACAAATTCTCTGCAATTTTAAAAACAATGCATGAAAGTAAGGAAACAACAACAGAAAGGGAAGTCCAGCAGTTCCCAATTTCATCCTATTATCACTTTCAAGAACCAACAATTTAAAAAAGTACAGTAAAGAGTCTCCTCTCAAGTTGCAAAGTGACATCAACTACAGAAATAAGAAGAGACTACAAATTTAACATTAGCATACTTTACGCCAATCTTGATCCGTTATTCAATCACCTAAAATTCCTAAATTCCAGGTAAACTAGGTAAAAACACAAAATTTAAATTGTTTTTCCTGAAAATCCATCCTTCTATCAGAAATCAAAAAACGCATAAAATTGTTCGAAAAAGAGTAGCCATCAGAAAGGTCAAGAAATCACGAAAGTCACAAATTGAACCCGAAAAAAGAAAAAGAGAAATCGATAGAGAGAGAGAGAGAGAGAGAAATGGAAGAGATCAAGAGAGAGAATGAAGTCGGAAAACCTGTCGCCGGAGAAAATGTACGATGTTAGGAAGGGGGTTAGGGCTTTGGGGAATCTGAGGAGTAGAAGAAGGCAGTGATGACAGACACAGGCTTCACGACTCCATCCCTCGATCGCGGCGACTCGCCGCCGCTATCCGACGATGAATCGCCAAAAGCTTCGCTCTGCTGCCGAAAATTGAGGTGTGGGGGAGGAGGCGGCGGAGCAGAGGGCTGGAGGCGGCGGAGCAGAGGCCTGGAGGCGGCGGAGCGGTCTTGGCAGAGGCTAAGATCAGAGGCGCCGACAGTGACGGCTGAGGAGGGGTGGGGACAGTGACGGCTGAGGAGGGGTGGGGGAGGAGGCGGCGGCGGCGGGGAGGGCTGGAGGAGGCGGCGGCTGCGAGGGCTGGAGGCGGCGGCGGCGGCGGCGAGAGCTGGAGCGGCGCTGCGAGACCTTGGCAGAGAAACCGACGGGCTCGACGAGAAAAACTCTTGAATCAATCGACTTGGCAACGGCGATGAGGGACACTGGCGGCGGTGAGGGCGCTGCGGCGGCGCTGCGGTGGCAACGATGTCGACGGCGGAGGCGTGGGGAGGAGGAGGGATTTAGGGTTCTCAATTTCAATTTGGGGATTTGATTTCACCCTTAGTAACTTTTTTATTTTTACATGTGTAATAAAATACATTTAATTTAACTTAGTCTACCACAACGCTATTATGATATTACGACAACTCTAAAAAATTACCGTTGTCTTAGGCTACAATGACTACGTCTCTACGACAACCTCGTATTATAAGCGTTGTCTTAGGGCACAATAACTACGTCTTTACGACAACCTCATATCGTAAGCGTTGTCTTTGAGCTCAATTTTAACCTACGACTATGCCTCTACGACAACGCTAAGAAAAAACCCTTGTCTATGAGAGCATTTTTGCACTCTACGACAACGCTGAGAAAAAACCCTTGTCTATGAGAGCATTTTTGCACTCTACGACAACGGTTTTATCTACGACAACGCCAATTTAAGCTACGACAAGGGTTTTTTGACAAAACACATGTCTTAGGGGTGTAGTCTATGAGAGAATTTCTTGTAGTGTTAATCAAGAAATTTAAGATACAAAATTGAAAAGAGAACCAAATTAATCCTATAAATGAGTCTTATCAAACTCCTCAATTTTAACCAATCAATATTAATAAGAATAATTTAGAGATAAAGTTATATAAAAGTAAAAGTAAAACAACAAATAATGAAAAACAAAATTAGTGTGGAAAAGACTAATAGTTAAGTAGTTGGATTTTTCTTTTTAAGTGTAATGTTTCAGAAATGCAAGCCTTCACAAAATTGAGTAGCTTCTCCAGCAAGAAACAGAGATATTTTTTTCTATCTGCGAAAGGTCAATTTTACATCAAGTTTAACAGTCTAATCAATCTACCTCAACCTCTCATCACCAATTTTCCATTCGCTATATATATCCCCGTTTTTCAGTCATTTTCTCATTATATACTTCAACAAATCTTAATCCATAAGCCATTTATAACCAAAATTTCGAATTTCACCCACCATGATGATTAAGAGAAGTAGAGAAGGATCAGATCTAGAAGACGTAGATAACATGGCCAATTACCTGATGCTACTGTCCGGCAGCGGCGGTGGTGGAGCGGAATTGAACCGCGTGTTTGAGTGCAAAACATGCAGCCGCCAGTTCCCGTCGTTTCAGGCGCTCGGCGGCCACCGCGCTAGCCATAAAAAACCGCGGCTGACGGTCGGCGGAGAGCATGATCTGCCGCCGAAGCCGAAAACGCACGAGTGCTCCATCTGTGGACTGGAGTTTCCGATAGGGCAAGCTCTCGGCGGTCATATGAGGCGGCACAGATCGGCGATCACCGCAGTGAGCGATCAGGATCAAGCGGCGCTGCCTTCGTTGTCTCTGTCGCCTCCGATTGTGAAGAAATCGAATAGCAGGAGAGTGCTGTGTTTGGATTTGAATTTGACTCCATCGGAAAATAAGTTTTTGTTTGGCAATGTTGCTCCTGCTGTTGATTGCTTTTTCTGAAAAGAGCAGAAATGTTGTGTAGTTAGAGAAGGCGGATTCATTCATTTGTTGATAGGAAATAATTACAGCCAAACAGCTCCTACCTCTATACACCATTGTACAGGATTCTGAATTCATGTATACCAAACCTCGGTTTTGACTAGCATATATATATATATATATATCTACTTCCATGATTTATTGATTTATATGAGTACACAATTTTTCAACATTATTCATTAATTGATATTCAAAGAACACTTTGACAATGTTAATTAAGAGCATGCTAAGTTGGGATAAAATCACGTTTGGTCTCACACAACTAGACGACAAAATTATTATAGTTAAATAAAAATTAATGTAGTATAATAATCGAAGACGTAGATAGAGATCGATCCAAAGCATACTAAAATTAATAATTGTGATTTATTCATACACCATTAATTTGTCTCGTGTGACCTTGGGTTATGTATTTATTGTAGATTCCAAATGACTTTTAATCTGTCACACGTTATCGTATAGAGACAAGCCACACATTGTTTAGATAAGCCACACACCCATATATATTCTCTATTAATATTTATGAGAAATAATATTTGATCACCAATGAATATTTTGGTGAGGAGAGATCTTATTAAATAATAGCTACAAAGAATCAAAACAAATAAAGTACAAGATATACAATTGATACATTCTAAACTAAGAGAGATATGATAATTGACTAAATCAATTTTCTTGATCTTCAAGATTCTTAATATCCTTAATAATATTAATCTACTCTGTTAGCTCTTTAATTAAGTTTACTACCTATATAGGTCAATATGATATTCTTTTTTTTATTTGTTCAAATAATCTGTTTCTGGTTTGTTACGCGTTACACAGAATTAATTGATTGATTAATTTATAACTTAAAGCTATCAATTAAAGTTACAGATATAGGTTCCCAGTTAGAATATTCCCACATGAATATTATTAACATGTTGTTATTGTAATTAAAATCTAACTCTCAGAAAAGACGGAAATATTTGACTTGAGCCTTACGGCTTTTGCTGTCTCTCTATGTACATTTAATTAATTTCCGTATAATTTATTGACTTCTTCTTATTCCTTATAAATAAGTGTTTCCCAAATCTTGAAAAAACAAAGAGAAAATTTCAAAGTTATTATTTGTTATTTTCAGCCATGCACAGCAACAAGAAAACACAGGGGCGAAGGAAGATTGAAATCAAGAAAATCCAGAATAAATCCAATCTGCAAGTAACATTTAGCAGACGCCGAAATGGTCTCTTTGCAAAAGCGAGTGAACTCAGTGTTCTCTGCGGTGCGGAAATAGCGATTCTCGTACAGTCACCGGCCGGCAAGATGTTCACGTTCGGCCACACCTCCGTGGAAGCATTGATCGAGCGTTTTGAGACGGAAACTATTCGGCCGTCGACATACATCGCCGGCGAGGAGGAATTGGGAAGAAGTGAGTACAAGGAAGCTGTGAGGAGATTGGAGATGGAGAAGATGATTGGACGAAGCGGGGAAGATGAAGCCTGGTGGTGGGATCAGCCACACCTCCGTGGAAGCATTGATCGAGCGTTTTGAGACGGAAACTATTCGGCCGTCGACATACATCGCCGGCGAGGAGGAATTGGGAAGAAGTGAGTACAAGGAAGCTGTGAGGAGATTGGAGATGGAGAAGATGATTGGACGAAGCGGGGAAGATGAAGCCTGGTGGTGGGATCAGCCATGTGAGGGTTTGGAACTGCACGAACTGGAGGATTATTTGGGGGCGTTGGAAATATTTAGGGCTAATGTTTCGCAGAAACTGGAGGAGATGGATTATCTGATGAAACTGCAGGATCCATCACAGTTGGGGTTTATTTTGTCAGATCAACAATGAATCCTCTTTGCATGTTATGTTAATTAGGAATGCTAGCTAGAATAACATGATGGAAACTCTCTCAATGATTCCCTGATGCTGATAGCAATGGAGATCTATGATATAATTTGATCCAAATTAAATGTAACATATTATATTAATATTTGGTTTTGAATGTCTCTCAATGTTAGTTTCAATCATGGCCTTTAATTGGTTTGAAATCTGTAAAAATTGCAGTGCTTGTTTCAGTTAATTTCTTAATTTTATACGAAGAATTCAATTCATATCAATTAATACGAAGAATTCAATTCATCGTTTGGGCATGATGCCTACCCCATTCTTGCGCATCGTCCAGCCATCATCTTTAGAGTTGTTTGCTGCATTTTTTCTACTGCTGTCTACATTGCTGTCTACATTGCAGCTACATCGAAATATTAGATAATTACTTTTAGAGATCATCAAGGACTTTCTTACTTATGCTTCCTAATGCAATTCGGAGTCTATTTTTATTCATGTACTTATTCATGTACTGATTTTATTTTTATTCATGTACTGATTTTGTACTTTATTTCATCAGCACATCTTCTTTTTTTAGTACTTTGTAAAATCTTTAGTATATGCATGATCACGGTTTTAAAAAACTCGTCAGCAGCTACATCGAAATATTAGATAATTACTTTTAGAGATCATCAAGGACTTTCTTACTTATGCTTCCTAATGCAATTCGGAGTTTATTTTTATTCATGTACTGATTTTATTTTTATTCATGTACTGATTTTGTACTTTATTTCATCAGCACATCTTCTTTTTTTAGTACTTTGTAAAATCTTTAGTATATGCATGATCACGGTTTTAAAAAACTCGTCAGTTATAAATTTGTGAAAAGCGCCTCTGAGGCGTGCCAAGACGTGTTTTTAGTGAAAATTAGGGTTGGGCTTAGCTGAAATCAAATGGGCTTTTTAATTTGTGGGCTAATTTGGTATGGGCTTTTCTAATTGAGCCATAATTTTTATAAATAAAATTAAATCAAACCTGCCTCTTTTCCTTCTCTTCTTCGCGCAAGGCACAGAAGCTTTTCCTCTCTTTTTTTAGAGAAGGTGCCATATTTATAGTGTCATAACTATTATCTTTTTCGTAATTGGTCCCACAATTATTTACTTTTTTAATTTAGTCTCGTAACTTGAATAATTGTTCGATTTTGGTCCCAATGTCGCTGGAAATTTCAAATTTGACCGAAAAATTGTCACGTGACATCCATTTTGGAGGTTTGCGGCGAAAAATAATTACACATTTAATAAAGATGACATTTTTTTTAGAATTTATTTTAATGTTTGGACCAATACAATAATCATCACATCTCATGTCACGTCATTATTTTTCATCGGAAACCCCCAAATTGGATGTCATATGACTATTTTCCGGCCAAATTTGAAAATTCTGAAGACATTGGAACCAAAATAGAGCAATTATTTTATCAAATGTGATTTTATCTCTACTAAGTTACTATTGATCAGGAAAAAATAAAATAAAAATGTGTTCATCGGCTTCTCATGTTCTCTTGAGATTCAGAAGTTCGAGACGTTGAAGAAATTGAGTGACAGAAATGCCTCAATAGATTACTTCTTTTTTAGAATCACACGATTAATATTTTCTCTATAAAAACTTATCATATAATAGATCTCCATAGATTTATCAGTGAATTAATTAGGAGTGAGTCTTGGGTGCCCCCGGGGTACGGATCCAAGATCCGTACCCCCAACCCGACCCGGATTATATATATATATATATATTTTTTTTCTTTTTTTTCTCTATTTTTTTCCATTATCAGCGTTCCTTCTCCTTCTTCTTCTTCTTCTTCTTCTTCTTCTTCCATTATCAGCGTTCTTCTTCTTCTTCTTCTTCTTCTTCTTCTTCTTCTTCTTCTTCTTCTTCTTCTTCTTCTTCCATTATCAGCGTTCTCTTCTTCTTCTTCTTCTTCTTCTTCTTCTTCTTCTTTCGGTGTTCATCGTCACAGCGTCATCTCTTCCTTTTTTTTTTTGAATCTTCTTCTTCTTCTTCTTCTTCTTCTTCTTCCATTATCAGCGTTCTCTTCTTTCTTCTTCTTCTTCTTCTTCTTCTTCTTCTTCTTTCGGTGTTCCAAAGGCAGCTCGACTTGCTCAATTCATCATTGCAATTTTATCAGTAACAGAGTTTAGGACAGCAGCATGTAATCGGATATGCATATATTAAGGAAAAGGAAGTCGTAGTTTACATTGGAAAAATGGGTCCTTTGCTGTCCTTGGGCATCCTCTTCGACAGCTTACAAGCTCTACTTTCAAAGGCGAAGGCCCATGGATCGGATTGGTTGCAGGCGCAGCTGTTCAGTGTTTCTTGTTCTCTGTTGCAACATGCCTCACTGATTGGAATAAAATGGTTCTTAGTTTTCTGCTTATTCAACTCATTTGAATCTACTTTTAGTATAGTTGGCATTGATGATGATTAATGGCAATTCTACATGGATATTGCAGGCAATAGAAGCAAGACAAAGGATATTTGAGGGGACAATTCCAGTACCCCAAATTGAGCTCACTTGATCTCCAGAGTTATAAGACACAGGATCTTCAAACTGAAATACCATTAAGGTATTAATGTAATACCATTAAGGTATTAATGTAATACCATAAAGACATTTCTGTAATACCATTAAGGTATCAGTATAATACCATAAAGACATTTCTGTAATACCATTAAGGTATTAATGTAATACCATAAAGACATTTCTGTAATACCATTAAGGTATCAGTGTAATACCATAAAAGACATTTCTGTAATACCATTAAGGTATCAGTGTAATACCATAAAGACATTTCTGTAATACCATTAAGGTATCAGTGTAATACCATAAAAGACATTTCTGTAATACCATTAAGGTATCAGTGTAATACCATAAAGACATTTCTGTAATACCATTAAGGTATCAGTGTAATACCATAAAAGATATTTCTGTAATACCTATAGGGTATATGTGTAATACCAATAGAGTATAGGTGTAATACCCATCACTGAATCATCAACTAGGTAATCAGGTGTGTGTGGGCGCACACCAGACTTGCTATGGGCGCGCGTGGCAGCGCGTGGGGGCGCGTGGAGGCTGCCCACGCGCCGGGTCGGATCTGGGGGCACGGATCTAAGATCCGTACCCCCGGGGTACACAAGTTTTTGCCATTAATTATTATAAGTTAGAGTTTATATCTACATTCAAATTTGTTCATCTCATAGATCAAGATTCATGATATCAATCTTATTCGTGTTCGATGTTTTAATGAGACATCTATAGACAAGTTCGTTTGATATTTTAGCTTTAAGTTCACGTGTGTTTAGGAATTATATATATAAAAGTGTGGTTTGACACTCTCAAGTGATGAGACTTTGAGCTCTATAAGCATGTCAAGTGTCCCTTCTTAAAACATATTTTATTTGTCAAATATAAAAACATTAACATCAATTAAATACTCACCTCACCACTCAACAAAAAATAAATATGTAAGTTACTAATATTTGCTAATGTTGTATTGTTTTTCACTACATGAAATCTTTGCTTCCAAATTTGAATAATTATTAGTCCAACATTTCAATTTGAAAGGAAAAAAAAAAAAGTAAACAACAATGTTACATAAGCCTATATAATATGAAATTCTTATAAAAGGAAAACAAAAAGTACACAACAATGTTACATAAACCTTTATAAAATGAAATTCTTATGCAAAAAAAAAAAAATGAAAAACAAAAATTGAAGAGTAAATATACTACTATTTTTCATTGAATTAAAACAAATAAATAAAAAAGATGTTTGAAGATAGTAATATCTTACAAAAGAACATTTAGGATAGTTTAGATTAAAAAATAATTGTAGAAAGAAATTTATTTGTAGGATTCAAGAAAAAAAAAGATAATATGAAAATATTGAAATTAATATTTTACAAAAAGAGCATTTAGGATAGTTCAAACTCTGACATTAACAAAAATAAGTGCTAAAAAAATTAGGATATGTTTGGGTTGAGACATAAGTAGATTTTGCAAGTTTGAAAGTTGATTGTGAAAGTGATGGAATTTGATAAGTTTGGGTTTGTTAAGAGATTTTATAAAGTAAGATTATAATTAATTTATCATATCATATCGGGAATATAGAAAAAATAGATGATGTCCTATTATTTTATTTTGAAAAAACAAAATTTTAAAAATCTCAAGAAAATGGATAAAGTAGAAAAAAAATTAGAATTATAGAATTTAACAAAATAAATAACATAATTAGGATATTGGTCATTCAAAATCCAGATGTGCACATCCAGTCGAAACACCCCTTAAACAATTGGGAAATTATATTAAAACTTTATAACAACAAATATAACAATTGGTTAAAATTAATAAAAACAAAACAACAAAAAATTACAAAGGAAACCAATATGTAAAGCAAATAATGAGTGCAGTTAAATATAAAATTTGAACAAAATAGATGTCTTCGAGCCATAAAAATGAGATGTATTATACTCTTTTACAGAAAGATATGAAAATACTTAATGTTACAGTTAAAACACATATAAAAAAAACCATATCAACAAGTTTGTGCTAAAGAACAAATTAAAAAAATACCAATAAGAAATATTATTTTAAGGATAAATAGAAAATGTCACACTTATAAAAAAATATGTTAACATATAAAAAAAAAGAATACTACTTTAACATAAAAATAAGATAAATATTAAATAAAGTCCGCGCATCGCTCGAGTTCAAATCTAGTTTGAAAGAAAAAATGAGTGAAAATGCCACGTGACAACATAAAAGTATGACTAATATTATTTATATATATTATGTTTATAATGAACATTATGAATAGCTAAGAATATTGGCTGGATTTGTTAAGTTATACTTTACATTATAAACTTTATTTATATATTTGAATTTGTTTAATTTAAAAGTATAAAATATAAAATACAGTGAAAGGTTAGTTATTAAAAAATTTGTTAAAATTCAATAATCAACGAAATTGAATATTAATTTTTGCCGTTATATGTTTAAAGTAAATTATGAAATCTATTTGAAAAGTTTAACTTTAGTTTTTTTAATCTTTTAACTAACAAGAAAGTTCAAATTATTGTAGACTTTAACAATAAAAATCAAATTGAAAACATAATGAAAAATGTTGAATAATATAATAAACACCACGATAATATGTAATTAACAAAATAATAAATAAAAACTCATTTATATTCCTGTAGGTACAAATGCAAATATGTTTCAACATATAAATAATAATATTGATATATTATGTTATATTTATTACTAACTTTGGTTATATCACATATGTATTACACACAATTATATAGTTTTTCTCTTATATGAGGTAATATTTCAAAATCTCTACTTCTATTAAATTTAATTTAACATTGTAAAGTCTTGTGAATTACACGAGTCCTATATAAGTAAAATAATATAATATAAATATATGACTAATATAACACAAAGATTAAAGAAAAAGAAAAGAATAAGCGCAGATCTTGATCAATCAAACCTAAACCCAACTCAACCTGAATGCTTGAAAGTTGTAACCCATACACCACCTAATGCACAAGAGATCTACTTGAAATTCAATTCAATTGACAAACAAACAAATTTTAAATAACTTTATTGAACTCAATAATATTAAATTTAATTTCTAATGTGTATGGTTGAACTCAATTTGATAACTTTTAATAGTTTGAGTTGCAATTAGATAAGAAAAAAAGTTTAGGTTTATAAACTGAAAAAACCCAATAATTTAGATTGTATTTTATATTTAACCTTGAATATATTTACCACCATATAATAAACCGTTTGTTTGATTAGAAAATCCATCGAATTGTCTTCTAAATTCAATAAACCTAAGCCAAACAAACCCAATTTTCAAACTCAATAAAATTTAATGAGATAAATCCAACCACAATTCTTAAAAGTCTAACACTTTTTGTTTTGTTTTGTGTATTTTGCTCGTTTATTCTTAAAACTCAATAAAATTTATTCTTTCTTTAGGAACTAGGGTTTATTTTCTATTTTTTTGGTGATTCAAGGGTTTACTTCTATATTAGTGGTTACATAATTTATATTAATTGAAGATATTTAATATAGGAAATCTTATTATATAAGTGAATAAAAAATAGGATTAAATTAAGAAGCAATTTTAAGAGCATATTCTTCTCCCTCCAAGGGCACTTTCCTCTGGCTTCAGCCGCTGTCCAAACCCCACCCAATTTGGCCCCAATTTTGATCGCAAATCTGTTGAGCAATAGCGAATCGAATCCATGGCGCGCCAAGCCACGAGACTGATCGGCAGCTTGTCGTCGCGGCTGCTTTGCCCTAAGCAGCTTCAGCAGCTCCGCAATTTCGGATCGCCGCCGCCTCCTCCCGCCGTCTTCGTCGATAAAAACACTCGCGTCATTTGCCAAGGCATCACCGGAAAGAATGGTACCTTCCACACCGAGCAGGCCATTGAATACGGCACAAAAATGGTATTTTATTTCGGTTCTTGATCTTTGCAATTTTGTGCGTATAGATCTCTATATGGGTTTCCTTGACCTCATTTTCTGTAGTTTGGGTGCAAATAGATTGTGCACCTTGTGAAACTCACCAGTTGCAGCATCTACTGTCATTTGATTGCACATATGTTGATTGGGTGCATATAGATTGTTTCACCCAGCGTGGTCTACAAACCATTATTCGTTTTGATTTTATGGTGGGTTCTCCCTATTGCTGAGTGTGTTTTGGTGAAGACTAATGCTTATGAGAGGTTTTTATTTGTTTGGGAACTCTAATGAAATGCATACAGTTGTTAATATAATTGACAATTGACGGTTAGGATAGCTCCAAAGTATGAACTAACGATTTGATAGTGATATGGAATGAAATGCATTGGAGTGGTGTTTAGTTAAGCTATTCTATTTTCATATGGCAATTGTGTTTGAATGTATAGGTTGGAGGGGTTACTCCTAAAAAGGGTGGAACAGAGCACTTGGGACTCCCTGTTTTCAACTCGGTTGCAGAAGCCAAAGCTGAAACAAAGGCAAACGCAACAGTGGTTTATGTTCCTCCACCTTTCGCAGCTAAAGCCATTTTGGAGGCAGTGGAGGCCTGAACTAGATTTGGTTGTATGCATCACGGAGGGAATACCCCAACATGACATGGTAATTACATCCATTAATCTTCACTTTTGCTTTACGTATTGTCTAAATATGGGTGTAAGGCACTGTAAGCTATAAATCTTTTGGAAATTTCATTCCCAAGAATTCATCATGGTGTTGCATGAATTAGAAACCATGACACAATCATTATACATATGTTGGTTATCTTTTGTTAAAGTGCATGGATGACAAGATGAGGGATGTTTTAATAAATGCTTTATAAATATGAAGCTTTCACTTGGTATATAAATGCATATATCCTGAACGAATGTCAATTTCGTAAATTACTTCAAATTATTTGGTTCTCAGATTTAATATTTTCCACTTTGTCACTCATATATTTAACTCTAGTGGTGGGTTATGATGACCTAGTCAAAATCACAAATACATGCATCTGATGGACACTGAGCTCATCAAACTTAGATTAGCTTACTTGCTTTTAAAGAGTTTTGTTTTCTCACTCGCAGGTTCGTGTGAAGGCTGCGATTAACAGTCAGTCAAAAACTCGCCTCATTGGTCCAAATTGTCCAGGCATTATCAAGCCTGGGGAGTGCAAAATAGGAATTATGCCTGGATATATTCACAAACCTGGACGCATCGGAATTGTTTCACGGTCTGGTACATTGACATATGAAGCTGTGAGTTTGATTGAAACTTATATATCACGTGCTAAATCCAGATGTTTTATCTTCAATATCATTAAGTGTCTTGTAAATATATCACACTAAATCCATATAATCATTTTTCATCTTCTATTTTTAAGAATTTCAATGGTATAGCACAAGTTCCTCTTCATTAGAGGAAAACTACTGTTCCCAAACAGGTTAAGTTTTTAGATAGATTACAAAAATGAGTATCAGTAAAGTCTTGTTCTTTTTAGTTGGGCTGCTTAGTTTTTCCCCCCTCTATTAGACATGAGGATTTGGTGCCATGTTTTGTAATTGTCTGCTTGTGACAACAATGACTGTTTTCGTACATTCATAGGTTTTCCAAACAACGGCTGTCGGCCTTGGGCAGTCAACATGTGTTGGAATTGGTGGGGATCCTTTCAACGGAACAAATTTTGTTGATTGCATAGAAAAGTTTCTTGTGGATCCACAGACAGAAGGTAAAGTTTAAAGTTTCATTTGGAATTGCCAACACAGCATTTCTGATGGTAAATTTGGTCTCAAAATTGCATTTTGGATTTAACAATCTGAAGGAAAAACTGTATCAGTGTTGTGACAGTCAATAAGTGTCAAAGATGCATACTCCTTATTTGGCATTGAAGAAGTGTCCCTATGAATTGAGGATAATACAGATATAAAAGGGAAAACAAAAAACCCCTCTACGTAGCCCTCTCTCATTTTCCTTTGACATTATCTCGAATGCCTATTAGTAAGTATGGTCCACTTGCTCCATTAGTTATTGCACCCACTTACCTGACATTAATTAAAAAAAAAAAAAAACAGGAAAAATCTTTTTTCCACATAATGTTAGTGAAACCATACACTTTTTTGTGCTCATTTTCTTTTGGTAAATAGCAGTTTTCATATTTATACAATAATTGATAATATGGGGTTTTCTCTCTCACTATTGTTTTAATTTTTTTTTTGTACTTATTGATTTCTGACTCTAACATGTTGGCCATTTTTGGGTGCTGACTAGTGAATACTATTGTTTAACTTATTTGCATTTCAAAATTTCAGGTATCATTCTTATTGGTGAGATAGGTGGCACAGCAGAGGAGGATGCTGCTGCCCTTATAAAGGTTAGGGACCTTCTCCTGTTACATACTTATGTTAAGAAAAAGAAAAAGAAGCAAGCATGCATGGAGTTGATGGTTGTTTCTAGACATCGTTAGTCTGGTATCCAGATTGAAATATTGTGTTTTATTGATCTTTTGTTTCTCTAAATATGTTGTCCTTTGTTACTGAATCAATGGTGCATTATCTCTAAATATTTTTCACATTCGATGATGTAGGGGTTCCTTTATGATAACTTAAGAGACTAAGAGTAAATACTAATTTTTGTACTGGATGGGAATAGTATGCATTGTTAGTTGAGTATTACTTCCTTTATATGATCTGGCATGTCTTTGCAGGCTTTGTAATAAGATTAAACTAATAATTCTGTAGTCGATCTTGGCCATCATTTAGGAGAACCTGAAATTAACTCGCTCTCTTTCTCATCTTTTACAGGAAAGTGGTACTGAAAAGCCTGTTGTTGGATTCATTGCTGGACTCACTGCTCCTCCTGGTAGAAGAATGGGACATGCAGGAGGTATTGTATTCCTTTAACTCATATCTATTCAGCATTCTAATCAATTCAAAGTAAAGTGTCTAGAATTATATTTTAGAATCCATTTTTGGTTTTTTTTTTTTTTTCCCTTTTGGACCCCCTTGGAAATATAGTTGACTGCAATTAAGCTCTAGTTTGAGATGAAGTCTTGTCACTTCTCTTGGTTCAGTGTTGATTCACATTCCTATTCACTGACATCTATTTGTGTCTTATCTATTTTCTCTATTTGTCTATTTCCTTTAGCATAGTTACTTAATCTCACAGTGTAGATTAACTAAGTTTTCCTTGAATATTCAGCTATCGTATCAGGAGGTAAGGGTACCGCCCAGGACAAAATTAAAACCCTAAGAGAAGCAGGAGTTACTGTGGTCGAATCTCCTGCAAAGATAGGCAGTGCGATGCTTGAGGTCTTCAAACAGAGGGGGCTTGTTTGAACCAGTGAGTTCAACTGATGAGTTTTCTTTCTTTAGTTTATCCCTATTGGTGACAATATTGAACTAGTTTCTCGTATTCGCTCAAGCCCATTACATCATAAATAACACTCTGTTTCTGCATCATTTGAATAGCCTCCATTGCCAGAAACAACTATCCTTATTTTCCTTACCACCACTATATGTAATTCTTTTTCTTGGTGTGGTCAGCTAGTGTCGTCTCGCTTTGCAAGTTTGGGTAAGAGGATAATCTGTTTAGCACCGTACCTGGATATGGATATTTCGCGGTGTTGATGTCCTTCCTGTAAGGGAGCAATTGCTAAAATTTTATGCAAAAAAATTACCTTTTTTTGTTTTGAGATTCTGGTATCTCTTCTACTTCAGTGGGAGATTTGAATGTTTCAAATTCAAATATCTTTGCTGCTGATTTGCTTGAATTTACGCACACCCTTGTTCTGTATTCCACTTGCCCTCTATTTTTGTGCCTTAGTAGGCCTATTCATCGTTTTGAACTATTGGGTTGAAAGAGAAGTTAATATTGATTTGTTTATATATATCTATACTATAATAAAAGCAATCAAGTTGTCAAAAATTATTAATTTGTCATTTTCCCTCCTCAAATGTCACATCAATTTGATTATGTGTAAATAATTTCTTTTTATTTTAGTTTTTCAATATTTCAGTTTTATTTTTCTAAATTAATTTAATCATTTTAAATTATATGACTTTCTTGATATGCTATCAAATATTATAGTAAAAAAAATAAAAGAAAAACATATATAATTCTTAAATCATCATACGTTATAATAAAAAAAATAGAAAATAAATTTTTTTTATATTATATTACATTCTACTATAAAAAAAATTGTTTTAAATAATTATAAATTGTAAAATATTTAAGTTTTAAGTTTCTACAATGTAGAAATCTACATAATATAATTTATTACAAAAAACTAATTTTTCATATTGACATACCCATGTGTCTTCTTTTAAAACATCTTTTTTTATTTTAATACAAACTTTGTGATAAAATATATAATAGAAGAAGATTACTATTTGAAATTTATGTACTTAAACTTAAATGTTTATGATATAATTATTTAAAGTTTTATAAAGTTAAAAGTTAATTCAAAAATATCTTATATTATTAGAAGTATGTACTTTGTTATGTGTAATGCAAGAAATAACTTTCTATACAAATAAATAATTATAAGTGTTCAATGTTTTTTACTATTATAATATACACACAAAAAAATACGTAAAATATAATTATTTATATTCATTCTTTTTAACAATCAAATATTCAATATATTCATTTATTACATTTAAAAAAAAATTTAGCCGCGCATAGCACGGGTGCACTACTAGTTACTATAATGAGTATAAAACACTTATGTCGTACGTGGAGGATGAATATCTTAAATCAAAATATTAAATTACTCTTATAATTTTAGATAATAGTATCTTTTATGAATATATAATCTAATATTAAATTAGATTTATAATATAATAGTTTTACTCATTATAAAATTCTATATGAAATTTTTAATCAAAATATTAAATTACTATTATAACCTTAAATGATAGTCTTTTATAAGGATGTATAATTTATATTAAATTAGAGTTCTAATACTTATTATAGAATTTTATATACTTTTGTTTAGAATTCTAATGTAAGATTGTTTAAATACTGAAATCCTAAACTATGTTTGGAAGGGAATTCTGATGGTAGGATTTTGGACTTCAAAATCCTAAACTATGTTTGTTCTCAATTTTAAAACTGGATTACAAAATCTTGATATAATTATTACTACCTATATTTAATTATTCAATCATTAATAAATACATCTTTCACAATAAACTATTACATCAATATACCTTTCTACAATAGAATATTATATTCATTCACTTTTGATTTGACATATACACTATAATCCTACCATACTAAATTCTCAAACAAACATACATTTTCACTATTCACCTTTACTACAAAATCCAAGATTTCAAAGTCAAGTTTTCCTCGAACTCACTAAAATCTTTTCCAAACATACCTAAATAAGTGTTTAAGAATAGTGAAAACCTGACTTTGAAAATCCTGGATTTTGTAATAAATGTGAATAATGAAAATGTATGCTTGTTTGAGAATTTAGAAGGGTAAAATTATATTGTATATGTCAAACTCAAATCAAACAGGAAAAAAGTGGGTTGATATTATATTTTATTGTAAAAAGTTGGGTTGATGTGATATTTTATAATGAAAAAGTGTATTTTGTAATGATTGAATAATTAAATATAAGTAGTAATGATTATGTTAAGATTTTATTATCCAAACTTGAATTTGGAAACAAACATATTTTCGGATTTTGAAATCCAAGTCTTGCCATTGTAAACTCATTTAAAGTATTATTATACCCTTATATAATATAATTCACAAAAATATATAAGACAATCCATATATAGTGAGAAATATTCATACTTTTATCACATGACAATATGTAAATTAGATGTCACTAAAAAACAATGTAATAAAAAGAGAATTATTAGGAAATGGCCTTTGGCACAGATGGAAAATGTGCGCATTCTTGATATATATATATATATATATATATATATATATATAGTTATTATTATAAAATAGAAGTTCAAATGAGTAATAATGCAAATGCTGCACGGATCTGGATTGGTGCAACTGGAGCGATCCGACCCGGATCCATGCACCTGAATTTTTTTTTCTTTTTTTTTTTCGCTTCAGACTGTTACATTTATGTTGTAAGGATGTGACCTTTACGTTATATAAATGTGACCTTTATATATAAATGTTATGATCTTTATGTTCAATAACTTAGGAAAAAATGAAGATTTTCAGGTTTTTTCGCTTCAAATTAAGACCTTTATGTTATATTGTTGTAACCTTTATGTACAAATATTATGACCTTTATAATCCATAACTTTGAAAAAAATGGAAATTTTCAAAATTCAGTGCATTTTAAGGATGAATATATGTGCAGCTAATATTACATAAACGTAAATAAATACAAATTTTGCTAAAATTCTTCATTTTGTTCTAAATTAAAGTATATAAAGGTCATTACATTTATACATAAATGTCACACTTATATAACATAAATGTTACATGCATATAACATAAAGGTAGCAACCTGAAGCGAAAAATAAAATTCAAAAAAATAAAAAAATAAAAGTGTGCGGATCCGGATCGACCCGTACCCGACCCGAATCGTATGTGCACCAGTTACATAGGAGACTAACTCGAGTAATAAATATTAAGTAAATAGCAATTAATTAAGATATTAATATAAATAACATTCACAATTCCTCATTATTTAACTAAAAGAAATTAAATGAGGACCAATATTTTTTTTTTAAATTCATATAATTAAATATTGGTATTATTTATATTTATTGTATTGATTTCCTATATATGAAAATTTCACATGATAAACATTTTTATGATAAAAAACCATATGATCCATTGGAATTATATTAGTATGATATAAACTATTTTCCTTAAAAGATTGTTGACAGTGCATCTGTTATTAACACATTATAATTTAATTATACGTCTAAAAATACATATATGTAAATATAACAATTAAACAAATATTAGTCAAATCATTGATTATGATATTGTATTCATATTATTGGTACGTCTTTATACGTGTAAATTTTAATTAGTATATACTAATTACTATATAAATTTTAAATATTATAATATAATGTTCACATTTTAAATCTTTTACCCTACATTGACAAAAAAACTGATATATTTTGCGAATCTTGTTACCAAAATTATAAAAGATATAATTTAAAATACATTTTCATTTTATTTGTTTATTAAAAAAAAAAGGTTTCATTATATATTGAAATGAATAATTGTATTATTTTAGTATGGAATGGGAATTAATTTATTCGTAGAAAATAATAGAAATAGAATAAATGCAAGTTCCCTAAAAATAGAAGAGCAAAAGAGAGAAAGGTCTGGAACACACCAGAATGTGAGAGAGGCTAACTGAATATTCTAGATTCTTTCTTTCATCACTCCTCCTATATAACTACCTCCTCTCCTTCACTCTGCATTTGTTAAGGATCTTCTGCGAGATTTCATATTCACTACTACTCCTGTGTTGTTTGAACTTTTTCTGTAGCGTTTTTTGGTTGTTGGTGGTTATCAATGGCGGGGAAGGGCGAAGGACCTGCGATCGGAATTGATTTGGGGACGACGTACTCATGCGTCGGAGTGTGGCAGCACGATCGTGTTGAGATCATTGCCAATGATCAGGGCAACCGCACCACGCCGTCCTATGTGGCTTTCACCGATACTGAGCGTCTCATTGGGGACGCCGCGAAGAATCAGGTCGCGATGAACCCGATCAACACTGTCTTCGGTGAGTTTCTGCTCTGAGGAATTTTTTTTTTTTTTTTTATGGCATTGTTGTTTTGCTTTACAGGATTGATTATTTGTTTTACATGAAGGACATAATTTCATAATTGAACTTGAATAATGCCTAATTACTGCTTATTGCGATTATCTGGAAGGATGCTTGAATTCTTATTTTTGAGTCTTATATTCTTTAGTCATTAAAGATGCTATGTTTAAGTGCGTCAATTTCCCTGTTGAATTTGTGAATTTTCCGCTTGGCATGAAGGATATATTTTCAAATTGAACATGAGACGCTTAATTACTGCTTATTGTTACTCTTCTGTTGATCGGAATTCGGATTCCTGTATTGTTATTTTGGTTCTTACATTCTTTAATCACGAGAGAATCATTGCATCAGTTTCACTGTTTAATCTGTGAATTTTCCGATTAGTCTCCACATAATCTAGTATCCACTGTTTAGTTATTCACTGGTTTTCATTCGCCAATGTAGATGCTAAACGGTTGATCGGCCGTAGATTCAGCGACCCATCAGTCCAGAGCGACATGAAGCTCTGGCCATTCAAGGTCGTTCCCGGACCTGGAGACAAGCCAATGATTGTGGTGACCTACAAAGGCGAGGAGAAACAATTTGCTGCCGAGGAGATCTCCTCCATGGTCCTCACCAAGATGAAGGAAATTGCAGAGGCATATCTTGGATCCACTGTTAAAAACGCAGTTGTAACAGTCCCTGCATATTTCAATGACTCTCAACGTCAAGCGACCAAGGATGCTGGTGTCATCTCCGGGCTAAATGTCATGAGGATCATCAACGAGCCAACGGCTGCTGCCATTGCTTATGGTCTCGATAAGAAAGCTGGAAGCACTGGTGAAAAGAATGTGCTGATTTTCGACCTTGGTGGTGGTACCTTTGATGTCTCTCTTTTGACCATTGAGGAGGGGATTTTCGAAGTGAAGGCTACCGCCGGTGACACTCATCTGGGAGGTGAAGATTTCGATAACAGGATGGTGAATCATTTTGTGCAGGAGTTTAAGAGAAAGCATAAAAAGGATATCAGTGGGAACCCTAGGGCTCTGAGGCGATTAAGAACAGCCTGTGAGAGGGCGAAGAGGACTCTTTCGTCCACTGCTCAGACAACGATAGAGATCGATTCCTTGTTCGAGGGTATTGATTTCTACACCAGCATTACTCGTGCTAGGTTTGAGGAACTCAACATGGATTTATTCAGGAAGTGTATGGAGCCAGTGGAGAAGTGCTTGAGGGACGCCAAGATGGACAAGAGCTCCGTCCATGATGTGGTTCTTGTAGGTGGTTCGACCAGAATTCCCAAGGTCCAGTCGCTGTTGCAGGACTTGTTCAATGGGAAAGAGCTATGCAAGAGCATCAACCCTGATGAAGCTGTTGCCTATGGCGCAGCAGTACAAGCTGCGATTCTGAGCGGTGAAGGCAATGAGAGGGTGCAGGATCTTCTACTTCTGGATGTCACTCCATTGTCGCTTGGTCTGGAAACTGCTGGAGGTGTGATGACAGTGTTGATTCCAAGGAACACGACCATTCCTACAAAGAAGGAGCAGATATTCTCCACATACTCAGACAACCAACCAGGTGTGTTGATCCAGGTGTATGAGGGTGAAAGAACAAGAACAAGGGATAACAACTTGCTCGGAAAATTTGAGCTGACGGGAATCCCGCCAGCACCAAGGGGTGTTCCTCAGATCAATGTGTGCTTCGACATCGATGCCAACGGTATTCTGAACGTATCTGCTGAGGACAAGACAACAGGTCAGAAGAACAAGATCACGATTACTAACGACAAGGGTAGGCTGTCAAAGGAAGAGATAGAGAAAATGGTGCAGGAAGCAGAGAAATACAAGTCGGAGGACGAGGAGCATAAGAAGAAGGTGGAGGCCAAGAACGCGCTGGAGAATTATGCCTACAACATGAGGAATACGATCAAGGATGAGAAGATCGCAGCCAAGATTCCGGCTGCTGATAAGAAGAAGATTGAGGATGCGATTGAGTCGACGGTCCAGTGGCTGGATTCGAACCAGCTTGCAGAGGCGGATGAGTTTGAAGATAAGATGAAAGAGCTTGAGGGAATTTGCAACCCCATCATTGCAAAGATGTATCAGGGTGCTGGTGGACCGGATATGGGTGGTGCACCTATGGATGATGACGGCCCTTCTGTTGGCGGAAGTGGCGCCGGCGCCGGCGCCGGGCCTAAGATTGAAGAAGTTGATTGAGTTTTGATCTCTTTTGCTTTCCTTTTTTCTTTTTTTTTGAACTGGACTTTGCAACTTTATTACTCATCTGATTTCAATGGAATTGTACAAGTTTTGTTCAATCTTCATCTTTGCCTATATGATGTTTAGTATATATTAAAATAATTAGAATATACTTGATTGAACATATTCGGGTTAAGCTCCTTTGTTAAAAAAAGGTAACACTCTGGCTAGATTTAGTATTTTTAGGTTTTTCTAAAACAGGAATAAAGAATATTAGATATATATGTTTCATGTGGAAGAATATAAGGATGTGTTCACTTGGTGAAAATATATTTTAAGGGTATGGTTATACAAACCTCATAATTTGCTGAGTGCATTCCATTCACTCCATAATTTATTGAATACACCTCATTCTTTGATAAATAAGAGGTATATATATATATATATATTTTTTGGGGTGTATATGACCTATTTACTGAATACATCTCATTCACTCCATAATTTACTGAACATATCTAATTTTTTAATAAATAAGAGGTATAAATGTACATTTGGGGTGTATATAGTCTCACCAGGAATGGATTTAGGGAATGTTTCCTTAGATTTTCAAAATTATTAATTTTATATATAATTTTTCCTTAGATTTTCAAAATTATTACGTTTATATATAATTTTTTCTTATATTTTTCATTATTATCAAGCATTCATCCTCATTGTTATAATTTATTTATTAGATAAATTTGACCCTTGAATTCTTGAACCTAGCTCCACCCATATTTTAAGACAGGAACTAAAAACACCAAACAATCTTCTAAGAGCATCACATACATTTTTTATATAATTTAAAAAAATATAAAAAGATTAAAATATCCTTCATCAAAAATAAAAATTATTAAGGAAAAAAAAAGCAAAAATAGCACTCCTTTTTCTCCAGCACTCCCACCCGCCAAATCCAACCCCAGCCCACCGCATCAACTGTAACTCCAGCCCACCGCCGCTTGCCCCTGCTCAACTCCAGTAGTCCCCCCGCCACCGCCCCACCCCCCCCACCTCAGCCCATCGCCCCCCACCCCTCCCCTTTGCAAAAAATAAAAATTCATTCTCCCCTCTGCAAGCACCACTCGCCCCCTGCCCCCTCCCCTCTGCAAGCCAAGGCAGCCCTCACAGAGAGTTCGGTAGCCCGTCCGCGCACCCCCTACGCGTTCAGCTGCCTTGGTCATGTGCCCCCTGTGCGTTCGGCTGCCATGGCCGTGCACCATGCTGTGCGTTCGGCAAGCCCCGACTGCTTGTCCCGCTGCGCTTACGGTCGACCAGGGCCGAAGCGTGCACTGAATTTCTCAAAAACACTTGTTCGATTTTTCAAGAAATGCACCCAAATACAGTAATTTTTGCACACAAATTCCGAGAATTACACTTTTGATTCACCAACCCATAACAAACCCTAGAGATATGTAAACAAATTTCTACAAAAATCAACCAAATAAGTGACGAGGATCTACAAGACTTTTGTTGCAAATTTTTTTTCGCAAGTGTTAATGGAGAAGAAGTGTTGTTGGAAAAGAAGAGGGAGTGTGTGGGTGCCCTTAGTATTCTTGGTATCAAATTTAAATTATTGCATGGTGCCCTTAGCTTTTCATATATAATGAGGGATATTTTAATCTTTTCACAATAAAATAATTTATAACAAAAAAGTGTATGTTACTCTTAGACACACGTGTTTTACTTTTAGTTCTTCCCTATTTTAAACATGCCTTCTAATTTCTTGTTTTTCTTATGCCTTTATTAAATTTACCTTGGATAAAAAAATAAAAGGTAGCTTAAGGGGTGGGTGGAAACGATAGACGTCCTTTTTTTTTTTTTAACGATAGACGTCTTATTTGACCTGTAACACCTGTTCCCTTTCACACACGCCGTCAACTAACGGCGTAAGCTTCAAGATGCGGGTCCTTACTGGTGCCGGTCCCTCTCCTCTCTACACGTTCCTTCCTCTCTCCACCGTCTTCCCTTCTCTTCCTATTCTCTCTCCTCTCTCTCTCTCTCTCTCACATGTGGGTTACCCCTTTTCCTGAGGTACGCTTCACTATTTTTCTTGATTTTATGCTGCATCTGCTTGTGTTGTAGATTCTTTGTGACATACTTATGCACCTTTTCTACGATGACTGATACACGAGTATAGTTTATCCATGGCCTCCGATTTTCTTTCTTGATTTTTCTGTTATTCGATTTGTAATTTCTGGGTGGGTTTAGCTTAGATTGTCTAGAAATGGTTGGAGTAGTAGATTATGTGAGCTTCTAGATAATCATAGTTTCTTGGAGGTGGATTTGAAGCATATGGCGATGTTTTTGAGCTGCTCATGTGGTTAACTGTTGGTCTGAGAGGTGGGATTCTGATTCCACCCTAACAGTAACATTACTGATAAAATGCCTACAAGAGAGGAAATGGGTGAAAATTTGCTCACTACCTTATCCATGGAAAGCAATCATTTCTCCACCCTATTGTCCATGGATTCGAGCTCCATGACTCAGGATGAGAGGGTGAGAGAACTCAATCGATCCGTTAATCTTTTACAGCTCCCACCAGATATTAATCTCCCCCTTTGTGCCGAACCTAGTCCACCTCCACAACATTCATGGATTGATGCTTGTGAATTGCTAGATGTTGGCCTTGCACCTCAGAACTATGATGTTGAGATGAATGTGAGCTGTGTACCAAAGGTTGGGAAGAAGTGTGCTAATGCAAAGAGAGTTGATAGCATTTGGGGAGCTTGGTTTTTCTTTAACTTCTATTTTAAACCTGCTCTGAATGAGAAGTTTAAGGGAAAGGTTGTGCGTGAGGCTACTGGGATTAGCGATGGGTATGATAAGTCGGATTTGAAGCTGGAAGTTTTCCTGGTCCAACACGATATGGAGAATATGTATATGTGGGTGTTTAAGGGGAAGCCTGAGAATGCTTTGGGGAAGATGCAGTTGAGAAGCTATATGAACGGGCATTCACGCCAAGGAGAGAGGCCGTTTCCGTTTAGCGTTGAGAAGGGTTTTGTTAGGTCTCATAGGATGCAGAGGAAGCACTATAGAGGCCTTTCTAACCCTCAGTGTGTTCATGGCATTGAAATAGTTCGATCTCCTAATCTGACAGGACTTGATGAGGAAGACCGAAAGAGGTGGAAGGAGCTGACAGGGAGGGATGCTAATTTTTCGATCCCTCTTGAAGCTAGTGATTTTGGGTCTTGGAGAAATCTTTCTAACACAGAGATTGAGATTGAACGGCCTTTACAGCTAAAAGGCAGTCTAAATCCACAAATGAAGAAACTGATCAACGGGGCTGGTTTGATGTTGTCAACTAAGCCACATGACCTTGTCAATGGAGGAGAAGGAATGGACCTTCTAAGAGGTGGTAACAAGCGTAAGAAGAATTTCTTCCCACACGGAAGCGACGATGATTGTGATTTGGCAATCGATTCCCAATCTGATAGAGTCTTGGACATCCATGCCGTTGAGCCAGCATGGTTAAGCAACTTTGGTGGAGTTATGAGGAGTGCATATGGCCCAGTGACGGCTGCAAAAACTATTTATGAGGATGAAAAAGGATTCTTGATTGTTGTTAGCATGCCATTTGCAGATCTGCAGAGAGTGAAAGTGACCTGGAGGAACACACTCTCACATGGGGTCGTAAAAATATCGTGTGTGAGCACTGGTTGTATGCCTGTTATCAAGAGACAAGACAGGACATTTAAGCTAACCGATTCAGCACCTGAGCACTGCCCTCAAGGGGAGTTCATCAGGGAAATTTCTCTACCAACTCGCATCCCAGAAGACGCTAAACTAGAGGCGAATGGTGACTCGACAGGGACTATGCTCGAGATTCTTGTGCCCAAACATCATGATGGAGCGGAGGAGCATGAGGTTCATGTGTGCCTCCGCCCTTCTCCTTGGAGCGAGCGAACATATGTCGACTTAGCAGAAGCCCTGGTCTGACAATTGTGAGGGTAGTTGCTATTATAGATTCTTTTGATTGATTGTTTGTTGATCTCATCCTGTATTGTAAGCTGTGAAGTGATATGTTTTGCTTTTAATTAAAAACATGTCTTGCTTTTCTCTTCTCTTTCTTTTATTACAGTGATTGGTATGTTCTGAATTGTTGTACCCAATTGGTTCATTGATACATCGAAAGCAACCAATTTATGCATCATTTTCTTTCTTCAACATTATACCACATTGAAGAAATTAGTAACTTGATATTTAGTTTTGACTTTCTGCTCCTTGTAAATATTTATGTTTCCTTCTCTTAATTTGTAGTTATTCTTAATTATTAGGGTTGAAATAAAATAACAATTCTAGGTATGAGCTCTCTTGACATCTACAACTTCATATTTCTTTTCTTCAATTACATTTCAAAGTCTACTAGTTTCTGAACACTCTTTGGATCTAAATTGAATATGATGATCTTCATCAAAAATTGAAAATACATCAAAACTACTCCAAAACGTCTTAAAACATTTTCCAATTTCTATTCCATTCAAGCTCAATCAATCTTAGCAAAATGCAATTTAAAACCGCAAACTAGTCACTTTTTTATTTTCGTCAGTAGAGTTTTAAAAAAATGATCGTAGGTTGTAAAGTGAAAAATCTCGTACACCATAAGATAAAGAAGATTGTTTAGATCACAAAGTCGAAAAAAGAAACCTATTTCAAAAAAATTTAACCCTTAAAACAAATTAAACAGGAAAATGAATAGAATAGAAATTGGTTAGGGTAATATTTAAAAGCTTAAAAGTGACTAGTTCTACCATGTCGAAGCCGTAGTAGGAAAATGACATTCCATGAAAGACAAAATGAAGCAATCTTGGTATATCCGTCCACACCCCACTTCAAACATTAATCCACCACTCTCAATCCCATAACTATCTATATTACTATTCTCCATTCCTAAATCTAATGGCAGATGATGAGACGTCGGGCCTCGTACTCAAGCTCATCATCTGCCTCATCGTGGCTGCCTCTGCCACGGTGGTCATCACTATCTACCACTGCATCACCGCCAGGTGCACGCGTCCTCCTAGACGCCCGCCTCTGGTGGCTCAACAGGAGATGAGCATGGACAACTCCGTGGCAGAGCTCCTCCCGGCCCACAAATATGACAAGGACGTGGGGCTGATGGGATTAGACGATGGCACGTGTGCCATTTGCTTGTGTGAGTTCGAAGACGGGGAGGAGCTCCGCACCCTGCCCGAGTGCATCCACTCGTTCCACGTGTCGTGTATTGACATGTGGCTCTACTCGCATTCCAATTGTCCCATGTGTCGCACCTTTGTTGGGGCGCCTTCTCCCTCGCTCATGCACTTGCTCAATCCTAGTCATCATCTTGTTATTCATAATGCGACTCCAATGGAGAATACAATTTTGTGATTTCTTTTTTGGTTTATGTTTTGGAGATATTATTTCTTGTTCATGTCTTGTACGATTTTGTGGCATGCAAATCATGAGCCTTCTTGCATTACCTCTACATGAAAATATAGTGTTTATGTTAATTTAGATGCACTTAGTCAAGAATTATAGGATGTAAGAGAAGTACTCTTAGGAGATTTGAAGCTCTAATCTCCCCTAGTCAAGAATTAGGAAGTAAGAAAAAAAAAAAAACAATTGAAGATTTGAAGATGTAAATCTAATTTGGATTTGCTTTTGCCCCACATTTGTGTTACATTTCTAAGTAATTAACACTCAATTTATCTATTTCTATTATTTAATTATTGTTTACATTTTATGATTTTAGTAGAATTTATTTAATTTCTATTTCTATTATTTAATTATAATCAATAAAATGAACGTTAACTATTTTTGTGTATGACAATGTGTATCTTAATCATTATAAATGCTTTCGACCTCTTTTTTAATTAATTTTTTTTATCTAAGTTGCTATATTTATGATATACAATTAAAAGTTTCAAATAAAATAAAGTAATGAAAAATATATTTTCTAAGTGCCTTCAAGAATTTATATTAAGTGTGAAATACCAATTATATTAATTTTATATAGAAAAACTGAATAATCATTAAAAGAAAAAACATTCATACAAAACATGAACTAGACATTAGACAGTAACGTAAACAAACTAACATTAAAAACATATTCCAGGCCATGTAATTATCTTTTTGAAATTAAAAAAACTAACATAAGCGAACTGAAAATTAAAGAATATTGTATATCTTAAGATAATTATTCAATACATAAAAGAGAGATGGTACTATAAACATTGTAGTGTTAATTTGTTAATATAGATATATTAATACTAAATAAACTCAATGATATTGTATTTATGTCTTATTAATATATGAATTTTGATCTTAATTTAATTTTAGACATAAGTATGACGTTGTACAAACTTTGCTAAAAATTATATTAACAAAAACATTAAAATTTGTTTCCTAAAATACTTTTCTCACAACCAATATAAAATAATTTTACATTAATTCAAATCATTCTTCAAATTTATATTTTACTTAAATTATATAATATATGATATTTTATTTTAAAACTATTTTTTAAAATCTCATATATCACACACCAATATCTATAATCACCTAAAATTAGCAAAACTAATAATAGAAAACCAAGTTAACGTTCTACGAAATTGAAGATCTTGCAACGTGTCACCAAGGTCATAAAAATCTGTATCTGCATTGAAATTTATCCAAGTAATTTTAAAATTCAAAATTTAATTATTCTTGTTTGATAAATATTATATTGAAAAAAATGATAATTTCCTAAATAAGAAAAATAAATGGGAAATTAAAAGGTAATGTTTATATTTAGAAGTGAAAATGAGAGTTAAAGCATAAAAATAGGAAGAGAGTGGTTGTGGCCATCACTTCTTCAAAAATTGATTGAACAAAAATGGAGGCAATAAATTCGGAATTGCTGATATTAGGTCCACATTTCTGAATCCCATTTGTGTATATAATCCATTTCAATTCATTCTTTTCTGATTGCTTCAATCAAAAGATCCTTCTCTTCCTTGATCATTTTTCCCTCTGCAATTTTTATTTCGGGTATTTTTCTTCCTGGAGCTATATCCATGTTTCGTTTGATTTGATTTTTGTGTTCTCGATATCATCGATAATGTGGATTAGTTTGTGGATCATGGGTCAATAATGCTTGTGGATTTGATTAGATTTTTGTGGATCATAGATGATGCGAATTGATTTGATTTGATTTGAGTTTTGAATGCATGTATTATAACTGGTTTTGAGGAATAGGAAATGGGGTTAATTGATTTCCTGTTTCTGAAAAATGTACATGTTGATCATCTGTATTTGTAACAGCAACAACGAATTCGTATATCAAAGAGATAGCATTGTGTTTACATATTGCCACATATTTTTCAGTCCAGAAAAAGTAATATAAGATGGCAGAAGCAGAGGATATTCAGCCACTTGTGTGCGACAATGGGACTGGAATGGTTAAGGTATAGTTTGACATTGTTGAAACCTTAATTTTGCATGTATTGGTGTTTGTGTTGTCCTAATCTAGCCTACATTTGCCTTAGGCTGGATTTGCTGGAGACGATGCTCCAAGGGCTGTATTCCCTAGCATTGTGGGTCGTCCACGTCACACTGGTGTTATGGTGGGCATGGGCCAGAAAGATGCATATGTTGGGGATGAGGCTCAGTCGAAAAGAGGTATCTTGACTCTCAAGTACCCCATAGAGCATGGAATTGTCAACAATTGGGATGACATGGAGAAGATCTGGCATCATACATTCTACAATGAGCTTCGTGTTGCTCCTGAGGAGCATCCAGTCCTCCTGACTGAGGCACCTCTCAACCCGAAGGCTAACCGTGAGAAGATGACTCAGATCATGTTTGAGACGTTCAATGCTCCGGCCATGTATGTTGCTATTCAGGCCGTCCTGTCCCTATATGCTAGTGGACGTACAACTGGTATGAATCTTGTTATATATGAAAATGTGGTAAAATGGTGATGCTTGATTTGGTGATGTTATTGGTTTTCTACTTAGGTATTGTGTTGGATTCTGGGGATGGTGTCAGTCACACTGTCCCAATCTATGAGGGGTACTCTCTCCCACATGCCATCCTTCGTCTCGACTTGGCTGGTCGTGACCTCACTGACTACCTGATGAAAATCCTGACTGAGCGTGGTTACTCATTCACCACCTCAGCAGAGCGTGAAATTGTGAGGGACATGAAAGAAAAGCTATCTTACATTGCTCTTGACTATGAGCAGGAGCTTGAGACTTCAAGAACCAGCTCTTCTGTCGAGAAGAGCTTTGAGTTGCCTGATGGGCAGGTTATTACCATTGGTAATGAGCGATTCCGATGTCCTGAGGTTCTTTTCCAACCTTCAATGATTGGAATGGAATCATCAGGTATCCATGAGACCACATACAACTCTATCATGAAGTGTGATGTGGACATCAGGAAAGACCTTTACAGCAACATCGTGCTCAGTGGTGGTACTACTATGTTCCCTGGTATTGCTGACAGAATGAGCAAGGAAATCACTGCCCTTGCTCCGAGTAGCATGAAGATCAAGGTCGTTGCTCCTCCTGAAAGGAAATACAGTGTCTGGATTGGAGGCTCCATCTTGGCCTCTCTCAGCACCTTCCAACAGGTTAGTATCTTTGCTTTTAGACCATAAACTTTCTTTGAACTTCATTTATATCTTCTAACTTCATAATTTTTCCATGCAGATGTGGATCTCAAAATCTGAATACGATGAGTCAGGTCCATCCATCGTGCACCGGAAGTGCTTCTAATCAGGAAATCTCTCAAAAGTTTTGGCACCAAGACTCTGTTGGTGGTCAAAAGATTCTGTGTTGGGATGGCATTGTGGTTGTGAAGAGTCAGCTTTCTGAATATTACCATTCTTTCATTTTTATTTCATTGTTTTATTTGGAAGTACTCAGTATTTTTCATTCCTAGAGCTACACAAATAGTTGAATATCGTATACGTTGCTACGTTCGTTTTATGCAATATGAATGATTCAATTCTCCAGCCGGACAGTGAAAGGACTACTACTTTCAAGCATTGGTTCATCTTTGAGCTGGTGCTAGTAATGCAGTGCAGAGCGATGCAAACAATCTCTGTAAACGATGGCTTTTCTCTGCTGGGTTTACTTTGATCTGCTTTGGGGTGCGCTATAGTAATAAAATAGGATATTCTTGTAATCTTTCTTTTATATTATTTTATACAATTCTGTTGTATATAATCAATAAATGTTTGTTCTTTTTTTCTTAATCAACATAAAGTGCTACAAAATGATTATGTGGTGGATTAACTTACTGCATTCTCCTGCATTTGTAACAGAAAAGAATAATATGGGTTGTAAAATCTCTCTTTTACTACAAGATGGCAAATTGCAATACTTATAAGAGCTTTCTCTTTAATCTGATTGTGTCATAAAAATTATTGTTGCCATATCATATAACCTAGATTTTACAGCATGTAGGGTTCACTGGAGAAGACAATGTAATGAGGATCGTCTATCGAGTTCTTTAAGAACGACACAGGGTACCAAGCAGAGCCCCTTCCTTTCCAGATCAGATCCTTCTTCTCCTATCTGCTATGTGAAACAAAAGCTAAATAGAGGTACAGAATGAATATATCATCATCTGTAGCTAAGTGAAATATTTACCATGTTTGTTGTTTGTTGCCCTGATATCATGTGAAACAACTCCTGCATAGACATGACCGAACATGTAAAAAGAGATTTGGTTCTTCTTTTTGAAATAAAAGTCAAGAAATGTGGTTGATACTGAGAAGAGGAGAAGGAACCTTAGTCTGATTATGAAGTGCCTGGATTGAAATGGAAGCCTCAAGAAGAACTGAAGCTGTATCTGTCTAAAAACGGATTAAAACTCATTATATGTTGTGAATAAGACCTCAAGACTCTAATAATCAAATAGTCATTATCTTATTAACATAATTTGAAAGCTGAGTTTGTAAAGCTACCTTGCCATATGGAGAAACTAGCTTTTGAAGGGCTGTAATTTTGTCTGTTAACTTTTGACTTCTCCTCACCATCGGCACCTGCTAACATGAAAATGTAAAATGTTACGTTGTCTGAGAAATAGCAACCTTGCAAAAGCTTGCTTAGTTTCTTGGCACATGCTCAAAGCTTAAGCAACGAGTTACTTAAACTTGAATTCTATGCTATTCATACTATGCTTATTTATTAGGCCATTGTTTGATTTAGAAAAGCATTATACCTTCTCTTTTACTATTTTAGGCTGCTTTGGTCTTCTCTTCTCTTCAGTTCCCTCGTTAGATGCTGAATTGATTAAACCACAAGTAATAGAATTTGGTTTTTGTATAGCATCAGAAGCATCATCTATTGCACGCTTTCTTGAATTTCGAATGAGCTGAAACTCCTAAATGACCACAGATAAAATACTATTACAAAATACGGTATGATGATTATCACAAACAGGAAGTAGAAGAGCGATTCATGCCATACATTATTGCTTGAGAAGATGTCTTCTTGTTCAGGCATGTAATTGAGGTCGTTTTCTCCTTGACAAGAGTCTTTGAAATATTGTTCTGGAATTTAGAATGTGAGGTTCAGACCAAAAGTGTAGAAAATCACTGAAAATTGTAATGATTAAAGGGAAAATTTAGACCAAACCTGAGAAAATAATGCTATTAGGGGTTTGATAATTTAGTGCATGATGTAGACCAAACATGCTATAATCATTGGAGGAATCTCCATTTAAGCAGAAGCTGTTATCATGTGCAATCCTGTTCAGAAGGGTCTCTTATTTCAGATTCTCTATTGCAAATTCATGCTACAATTTTGTCTCACATGCAATGCATGCATATATGTAGATATAAAGTCGTCATGTTGTCTTTATAATAAAATACGAGATGAAATACTAAGTATTATGACTTTTAACTCCAACTTACAAGTTGCTGCTTATCTGTGAACCAGTGTCTATCAGTGCCTCATTGCAGCCTGAAATGACTAAAGGAAAAAGAAAATTAGAACCACCATTGTCATCTCTCTCTCTCTCTCTCTCTCTCTCTCTCTCTCTCTCTCTCTCACACACACACACACACACACTTACCATTATTAGTGCAGGAATAGGATGAGAGGCAAGAGAAAATGGCATTCTCCATTCTTGATTCTTATTGTTACACTGAATAACAATAAGTGATTATACAATCAATCACATGCGACTAACATATATATTGTTTGGGATTAAATCTGTACATTATCATGGTTTCTGTTTTTTAGTTGGAAGACAATATTATTTTTACAGCAAGGGCGGCACTAAGACTGTGGATGTCTAATTTATTCAGTTATTCTCAACTCAGTTGACTTGTATATAATCCAAGAAGAAAAACAGAAATGAAATATATAAATACATTTATGAGGTTCTATTTTGATAACAGGATGTGACATTTTGGATTTTTAAACATAAGTCTATTACAGATGTATCTCTTCTTTTCTTTTATGTGATTTAAAATTAAATTCTTTTTTCTTTCTGTCCACGACAAGTGTTTTTAAGAGACTTACTAAATATTATTATTATTATTAATTTGAATGTTTTAGTGTTTATTTTTAACAAGTTTTTGTTTCATATTAACGTGTAAGAACCAAGTAAATGTCAGGCAATGTGATGAATGCCTCAATTCATTTATATTATTTATTCTTTTGCCATTTTTTATTTTGGTTTGTTTCCTTATGTTTTTCTCTCTTTTTCTTTCTTCTATTTTTCTATTTCTATTGTATTGTTGTTAATTCTATCATTTTGATTTGTTTAATTGCAGAATGAAATTCAATAGCACTGTAGAGTGCTAAACTTACTGTATTAATTTTATTGTTTCTACAAATCTGTAATATATTATTTCCATTTTATTTAATTTTTTTATGGTTTCTAATTGCATAAATCTGTCCCTTCAAAATATATCTTCACTTTTTAATAAGTACTAATGAATAAAAAACTAATAAGAGAATATAATAAAGTAATAATAATATTTTTATTCAATAATTAATTATTAAACATATAGATCAAAAATAAATGTATTTATTGATATAAGATATAAATAAAAATGAGTTGAAGGATAAAGAGATCCATAAATAATGAGTATTAGTGTTAAAGCTGATATGAATGTGTATCAAATGTCAATAGATAGTATTGTGATATGTGAGGTGGATATTATTAATCATTGTTATGGATGATTCGATGCTCTCAGATTGCCTGCAAAAGTGAACTTGTACCTTCTATCTTAGACTAATTTTGTAAGAATAATTCACTTTTATTTTTTACACAATTTAAGAATATGTTTCTACTATATTCCTATTTAATATCACTAACTGAAAAATGATTACTTCCAAAGAATATCAAAAATACAACCTAATATCTTCAATTTTTTTAAAAAAAAAAAAGAACTAAATTGTTGCATGGATAAAAGAAGGAATAGAGATCTATTTACATGCATCATTAAATTTATACTTCATGGTAATAAATCGTTATCCGTATCTGATGAGACTAATAAGTTGAAAGTTTAATACAAACAAACAAATAGTTTATGTCGGAAATTGTGTGACAATCAAATTAAAACCAAACCGAAAAATGCCAACCATGTTGACAATAAGTAATGATAGACTTAAAAAAACAATGTCCTATGAATCAATCAATAATCTTATTTAATTACTACAATAATTCCAAAGTAAGTAAAAAAGTAGTTGGGAAATTTAAGGGAAAATATAGAAACTTGAAGATACTTCTAAAGTTTGACCAAGTTTGTGTTCATTTCTTCTTTTATTTTAAAAAGATAGAATCCAATTTTAAACTATTCCTATCTCGAGTAAGTCTTGTGTGAGACCGTCTTACGGATTTTTTTTCGTGAGACGGATCAACTCATAACCCACACTTAGCAATTCATATGAAAGTTTGTGGATATGGATTCAATTTATGGGTAATAAGGATCCGTCTCACGGAAACTATTCGTGAAACTGTCTCACATGAGTTTTTGCGTCCTCTAAATTGCCAGCTTGTAAATTATACAATTTATCTGAATTATTATCTATCTTTTATCATAATTTGCAATCACCAAATTTATATTATTTAATATATATATATATATGTGTGTGTATATATATATATATTGTCCTCAGTTGTCTTTCTCACATGGATTTGTTGCTTGTTTTGGTCTTTGCATGTTGACCTTTTCATTGCCTGACCATTTTTTTCTAGACTATAATTGAGTATGGAGTATTCAATTTATAAATTTTATTAATAAGCTGCCGATCTCATTACTTACTGAATAAATACTAAATAAATTATATCTGATTGAACTGATACAGTATTCTTTAAATTTGTATGGATTTTTATTGATTATTATATTTTGTACTATTTGTGAGTACAATTTTAACTATTTAGTATATTAAATATTTGTTAGATTTATCATTAGTAAGAAATTTCTAAAGAAATTTTCAAACGCATGTACAGACACAAAAACTCATATGAGACAGTCTCACGGATAGTTTCCGTGAGACGGATCCTTATTACCCATCAATTGAACCCATATCCATAAATTTTCATATGAATTGTTAAGTGTGGGTTGACCCGTCTCACGAAAAAAAATCCGTGAGACAGTCTCATACAAGACCTACTCATGTACAGAGACATATTATGACCTAATAATTTGATAGATTGACATGTTGGGAATTTTAGTGTGTTTTACTCTCTATATTTAAAGATTTCCTCGAAGTAAAATAATTCCATAAAAACCTAATAACCAAATATAATAGTTCACTTTCCCCACTCCATTCTGCAATTTTGGCTCCTCAGTGAAATATCTCATAATCATAGGAGCATTTACTGTGTATAATGGTAACACACGTCCACAATGCAATCAAACAAACAAACAGGAGATTATGTTCATTATCAATAAGCTAACCAACTACTCGCATCATAGAGCATATGAAATATATTTCTCACCTAAAATATGTTCCAACACAACCAGCTTTCCTTCACTGCCTGTAGCATGACCCAGGCCCCGTTGGAGCCCGTCGAGCATAGAAATTTTGAACTGGGGCCGCTTGAACTCCACGCCTAGTCAGCAGGCAACGGAAATACTCCAACCTCGGCAACACAGTTGTTGTGTTTTGTGAAGATCCAGACTCCCTTCTGCTCCATAGGCGCTCTACACGAAAATGCAACAAAATATTAGCAGAAAAGACTCCCTCTTGCATCATATTAAGATCTCACTAATAGGAAACGAATGTTCAGTGTCTGACTTTGAGTTTTCAATACTGTAAATCATACAAAAGATGGAAAGGGTAAATGTAATGAAGAAACAAATTTTATTTTTAATTTCAAGTGGCAATGTTGGGTCATCGAACTCAAGTACCAATTATAGTAATTCAAACACATACCTGCTGCTGCTGCTGCTCGAGGCCATATTGTTTGCTGAACGTTTGAGGCATCAGCTGTTTCCCCCCACATGCAAACTTCTCCCCCGAGCACAAGTGCTTGTTTTGAAGCATCGGTTATATCTTCCAGTGGCTCAGCATAATAGACTGATTCCCATGGAACATCCAAGTGGTCAAGATACCATACACCTTGGTTACTGAAAATGCATCTAAAACCTTTTTCCACAGCCTTTGGACAAACACCAGATCCCAACCTATAAATAGGCATTTTTCGCAACATAAGAACCTTATTTATGCCTCAGAAGAACTAGTACGTCTGACGTTTTGATACTGTGTTACACTTAACTAGGCACTCACCAGTTATGCACAACAGTTTTATCGTTGAGACTTTGTGGAAAGGAGTTGAAAGTTTCTTCCCTGAAAACACAGGACGCAGATCAGATATTGCAACCATCAAAGAACTAAGCACGCTCTTTATTAGCTAGAACTGGAATTATTCAGACCAGTTACACATTTGGAATGACAAAAGATCACAGGAGAGATAGTTAGGAAAGAAGCATCCAGTGCTTACTCGTCTATGTTAAATTTTAAATTTTAAAAAAATAACCCACAGATACGAAGAGCTCACCAGTTGACTGGAGTCCAGTTTAGCGATGTGGCTATTTCCTGAGCTCTAAGCACAAAATATTTATATGCGTCTTTACCGGTCATTTTATGATCCTGAAGCCTGCATATTGAATTTGTAGTCATAATCAAAAATATAGATGGAAATTGTGATACAAACTCATGCATATTGAGTTTTGAAAGTAACAAAGTGGAGGATGCTTAAAATTTAACTGTATCATCTCTCTCCCCACCCCCTCCCTTTTCCAGGTAAGTTAGTACGGTACAAACACTATGGGTCACAGCTTGACCAGTCATTCTTTCTGAAAATTTTGCATCGTTTCTTTAATAATGAAAGCAATATTAAAAATACAAGTGATTCCATGAGTTTTTGGTCCTTGGCCTTCGACTCATACACAGTTTTTAAGTTTATTCTATGGGTTTGTCTAACATAAGAGCTTTGTGCAGCATAGGTATTATGAGTAGCAACAATGTACACAGTCTTCCCCTAGATTTCTATGTGCACAGCATCTTATGTGAGGAAAATAAAAGAGAAGTATGTCTGAGGAAACAAAATTGAACGCAAACATTGAGTGGGTGCACAAGGAGACTTAAAATGAGTCCTCAATAGATCAGTGAAATTTGTCTCAATTAGACTTGAACATAATGACCCAAAAAACTTGTGTTAATGCTAAGCATGATAGGTTACTACTGTGGACCTCATACAGGAACCTGTACTCATCATGCCAATAATAATTCATCAAGAAGGTTATCTAATTTCTCCCTTTTTTTAATGTGGAAATTTACCATTGCCTGACATGTGGGGTTGAGCTCCAACAGTCTGCACAAATTTGGAAGTGACAGAGTGAGAAGAAGAATAATGGAAGGGCAGATTCAGTAAAAGGATTATAAAGAACACATATTGGATCTAGCCCCCAAAGAGCAGTAATTTTTATTTCATTTATTGTACTTTAAGCATGAGATGTGGTTACTTCTAAACCTGACTACTCAGTGGTCACAGCAAATTGCATCCAGTCCTGGTAGGTGACAAACTAATGAAAACTAGAATAGAAAGAACAAATCCATATAACTGCAGCTGAATTAGTTTCCCCCAGTTTCAAAGAACTTTTTTTGAGAAGGAAAACATAATTGTATTATTAAAAGAAAGAAAGATGGAGGGATGAAAGATCTCTAAGAAATGTTACAACACTCGAGAGACCCAGGGCCAGACAAGCTAAAAAGCCAATAAGCAACAAGGACCAGACCTCACACCCTTACACCAGTTTCAAGCTCAACATTTGAAACTGGCCAGTTTCAATAAAACTTGAAATTGAATTTGTATATCCATCTCCACTAATTTCTTTGATATTGACTGTAATATTGGATCAGAAAGCTGTCATATCAACCTTTTTCCCAAAAATATCAAAGTGGTCTTCTGACAGATTGCTCATGCCTAGCAAAGAAATTTAGGACTTGAAAATACATAATCTGACACCATTGACAAATCAACCAATGAAAATATAAAACATGATATTTTAAATTAAAGATAATCTTGATCAAGAAAAGACAAGAAAGCAAGAAGCTATTAGTCAATGTACTGAATTACCTGTATGGACCTCATCACCGCCTAAATGAAAAAGTTCGAAAGGAAAAATCTTCCTCATGTCTGCAAACCAAAAATTGATTCCACAATAAAAGAAAGTAATCATAAAAATTATCTCTTAGCACAATCACTTATTTGACTAAGCAATGTAAGCACAACACAAATGGCAGCATCCAGCTATTAATTTGACCATCTAAAGACACAAAAATTCCAGTAATAGTTGAAACTAGCTGCAGCAACGAAAGGCTTTGTCTCAACAAGCATTTTATGCTGATGTACATTCAACCTTATCAAGCTAGTATATTATAAGTTATTAATCTTGCATAATTAATGAACTCCTAAGACATCCTAAAATTATTTTTCATAACAAAATGGTAAATAACTTTTAAGAATCGCTTTTGTAGAATCAAATGCAAATAAAAATTTCTCACCAATAATTGTTAGTCTTTATGTACATTTATGCACAAGTCAATATACCATACACAAGTAGAACATAAGATTTATCTTACATATATATATATATATATATATATCTATTATCTATATCAAAGTATGGATATTTCTAACAAAATATAGATTGTCTAATATATCCTTATTAAAGATTTTATTTAAGGTTATAATAGTAATTTTAAATAATTTTACATTAGGATTCTAAACCAAAATCATATAGAGTTCTATTATGAGTAGGACTCTAATTTACTATACATTTTTCTGAATTTAATTTAATTTAACATAGATTGTATATCCTTATAAAAAATTTATTATTTACGGTTAATAGTAATATAATAGTTTCGATTTAAAAAATTCATCTCCACGTGCGACACACGTGTTGATACTCATATATATATATATATATATATATTAATAAGAGAAGTCAACCTAAAATAGTAATCATGAATTTATTATGCAAATCTTTCTTTCTAAATTTGGAAATCTGAAAATAATATATTTATTCATATTTATTAGTCTCAGACAAAATTAAAATTCTCATACTTCAAGTGTGCTCTTATATTGATTTGGTGAATCGGTTTTGAATCCAAAAAATTTAAATTTCAAATATATTTTCTTAAGATTCAAATGTTAGCTATAATCCAATTTGAGTTGGTGCACAATATGATTACTTTATTTTACTTCTTTTTTTTTTTTTTTTACGAATTCTTTTAGACAATACTTTATATTTTAATTTGAATATCTAAATAGTATCATGTACTAAATCATTGATTTGATGCTTTCAAATCAGCCTCATATAAGAAATGTTATTTTTTTATTATTATTTGAAATCATATTTTAAAACGAAGTCGATTTTCTTTTTCTTATTAGAATGTTCAATGATGAGGTGAGCATACTAAGTTGAGTGTAAATCAAAATTCAACCATAACCTTGTTTTTGAAGTTGGAGACAATAGAAATCTTAAATGGAAGCTAGACATTGAATTCTCTCCATCAAAGTTGAAAAAGACACTTGTGTATTTATCTTATGTGTTTTGAGACAATATTTAATTCTTTTTTGCATGGTTCTTGGAATATTGTGTGGTGGATGATTCACACATATTTTTATGTTTTTTTGTAGTTTTTCGACTATTGTTGGATGATGAATAATTCGTATGATTTATTTATTTTTGAAGATAGTCCGACTCATTGAACCATATGCAATGACAATCAACAAAACAACCTACAGAAACTACAACCTTCTAGTACCACTTACAAGTCTAATCCACAATCCCTCAACAAGCAAAGATCCTTACAAGACTAAGCCCCAATCCCTCAACAAATCTGAGAAGCAAAGATCCTTACAGTGTACCAAAGTTCTGATTTCCTAAAACAAGCCACTAAAATTCAGTCTAACAAATTTATTCAGCAGTCTAACAGAAAGATATGCAGGTAACAGATAGGTGCACATCAAAAATTGCATAGGCAGCACATGACATGACTGTATATCATTCAAGAGAGCATATCAGAACCTGAGAGTATGCCAGAGATCAAATCAAATGTAAAGTTTTTAGAAACATCCAGAGGCTCTCTGCAGGAAGGCGATGGCCAAAGATCAGGATATCCTGCTCCCCTGCATACAAAAAAAGCTTGATCTGAAATATTCTTACTTGGCGGCATTGACACATTTAGAAGATACGAAAAAGTATATTTGATTTCTGAAAAAGAATAAATTATGGCCAGATCTTATCATCAGCCCATGTCCCCTTTATTCTAATCAATCATAGAGAAAATAGCATGGAACATCCTCCAAATGATTTGAGAAGTTATAAACACGAGACCAACTGGCAATAAGTAGATAACTCATAACTCACACAATTGAGAAGTAAAAGCTATCTGATCAAGATGTGATTTCAAGGACATAAGATAAGATAAGAATGAAATCAGTAAATCGAAAGTTTTTAATATTCCGATGAAACCAGAAATTTGAGTTAAATGAATGAATAACTTAATCTCTTAACTTTACCATGATTCAGCATGCCCAGGAACATCCACTTCTGCCATAACATTAATACCTGAGACAAAACAAATTAAAACAACTAAGACTGTGCAATCAAATAGTAGAGGCTTCAGTAGGACTCAAGGATTTAATATCTTGCAAAAGGTTGTTTAGATGGATTTCACTATCAATTCAAAATAAAATATCTAAAAAATAAAAGGATTCAATATCATTGCCTTGAAGCCAAACTAATCTTGTACTGATTGAGAGGGTTTAGTTACAACAATTTCTGGAGTATTTCAAATGCATAGGATGATAAGAGAAATGGCTCAACAGGTACTTTTGACTTTAATCACGTTAAACCACTAATCCTCCAATCAAACAGGCTGCAAGAAATAAAATTATGAACTCTACGACCCAACATACCTCTCATTTTTGCAAATCTTCAATATAGCCGCATGGAGAAGACATTGCATATGGAAACACATCATTAGTTCACGAGGGGGGATAATAGAATTTAAAATGAGCAAGAAAAAAGTTCACTCTGTTACAAGGAAAATTAACATCAAAATGAAAAGGAAAGGAATCAGCACATCAATGACATCCTGATTTCTGCATAAGTAAGGATTTTGGTGATTATCCTGTACATGAAGGAATCCATACTTCATGATACTGAAAATGGAAGCTTAAACCTAAAAAACTTTAATCACTTCTATTATAGAGTACTTCGAAGGAGATAATGTGCTAGTATTTGCATTCGGAGTAACATATGAATTTTTCATCACCTAAAGTATTAAAAATTTTGCCTTATGAAACTTAGTTGTAGTTAGGAAAAGATAGATTTCCCAAGAGGCATTGAGATGAAACAAACAGGAACAGGTATTGATAGTCTATCAAGATTTATAGCACAGAATCTGAGAGACAAACTCTTCACACTGCAATACATTGAATTGAATATTATAATACAACTAAAAAGCTAGTAATACAAACTCCACAGAACTTAATCTCATTCTTACATTTATCTTCCCTAGCAACGTTTAACATTCCTTGAGTTGAAGAGGTAACAGAAACAAAAACTTACCTCACAATCTCAGAAGCGTCATCTACTGTAAATCGCTCCCATTTTGTATATGCACCTTTCCACAAATTTGGATAACTTGGCACCTCAAGTGGAAATGACTCTTCGTCTATGATGTGCCAGTGAAGGACATTCTACTGAATGCAATCATCAAAATATTTTTAATCTGGAAAGGAAAAGAAAACAGATTTTGTCTAAAGAAACATAACTAACACTTGAATTATATATCTTACAAGTTTAGCATAGGACATAGATTCTATAACTTGCTTGATTATTTCAATTGGCAAATAATGCCTTGACGTATCTGCAGAAATATGTAAATATGAATTCAACTCAAAATAACAGAATAGAACCATAAGAAATGGAAGAATTGTTAGTCAACATAAGACTCTCACCAAGCATAAGCCCACGGTATGCGAATCTCGGCTTATCCTGGATGTACCATGGTGCATTATATAGTTTCACAGTTTTGGTTCCATAATCAAAAACACATAGCTGGCTTAATGTCTGGATGAAAAAGAAAAACCAAGGATAGTCAGAGGGATAACAATTAAATTCCTACCTTCTAACTAATCTTAGTATTAGGTGACATCACGGTACAGAGCATCACAGGTTCTCAAAATTAAAACAATGTTATCCTTTGAAGTCATAGAAAATTCTAGAAAATATACACCCTCCTTCCCCACCCTCTCCCTCTGTTTATTTCATTTGTTGCCTTGTGCAACTGAAGTCAAACGTGTACACACATACATCTGTCACCAATCATCATGGTACAGGTGAAACTCAGTAATACAATCCGGTATCTACTAGGAACTAATGTACCTCCAGGCCACGTAGAATGCCATAGACAGAATTTGCCTGCAGAGAAGGACAAAAATAACAAAGCTTAGAAAAAAAATATTGAAACAACTAAAAAATACAAATTGGAGATCCGAACAAAGCAACATTATAAGGTGTCTGTACTTTAAGACTCAGCAAGAAGATGTCATATTGCAAGCTTCAGCCATATTAGTGGTTAGTGGAAAAGAGAAATGCATGCACAAATTTAAAAAAAAATTAAATATGATCGAGATGTGGGATGCAGATCCTAGAAATATGCAAAATGTGCCATAGATCAATTCAAAATGTAAGAAGGCGGTTAAATAAAATAAAAAGGAAGTCAAAATGGATCATGTCGAAGCAAAACGATCGACTGAAGGATAATCTGGTAAGGTTTTTATACGTATTGGACTGCATGAAGACATTTAAGTCAATATTTATACTGTTAAGATCACGGGAAGCTTATGGAGAAAATCCAAAATGAGCCTATGGTCCATTTTTATGCAGATGGAATTGTCCTAATATCAAAGCAAACAAGAAGGAAAAGCACCTTCGATGTTTGTGTTTGAAACCTTGCAATGATTACAATCTAGAGATCACCCGATGATGTTTCACAGAACAAAGTGCAGAATTTTGCAAAATGGCATCTACCTAAATTAAATCCGAGTATCAGATGTGAAAATGCTAAGTTCACTTCATGAAAACTAAAGAAAGGATAGTGCTTAAGATAGACAGTTAATAAGATTGTCAAAGTAGCACCTAGAAGAAGATAAGCTGCAGGAGAAATTCTACGGTTCTGATTTCTCAGATATAGACGATAACAACATTCAATTTAAGTATTATCATAAAAAACATAAGGTTGATATTCAATGCACCTCGATTGTGATATCCCCAATCACTGAAAATCCACTGCTAGCAGCCACCAGCAAAGTGTAGCTCTCATCGACTCCAAGTCGAAGCTACACTTATCCAAATAAAAATTAAACAGAAATCAAACAAAATAAAAATAAAGGACACTGACACGAAATCCCGAACTACCTCTTCATTATCTGAGTGAACAAGAACATTCAGCTTCGCGAGATCATAGTCAATTCCCGCACCTGGTAAATTTGAACCAGCGTGTTTGAAAATGATGCGCTTATATCTGTAAAATGCTTCAGAAACGATAACTGAGTTGCCGCCACTTCCGCTAGTAATCAGCGACATATTTGGGTCAACGGTGAGAGTTTGGTTGCCGGAAGTGTATTGCCAAGGCAAGGGCCAAATGTAGGTCGGAGAACCATCGCCGTCGCCATAATCAAGCTTTTGGTGCAGATTCCGGGAAGTTGTAAGCGGTGATTGCGAGAAAAGCAGCAAAACTGCAAGTAGAAGAAAGGAGTGAGGGTTTGATGAAGAAGGAAAATTCATTTTGTGAAGACAATGGGGGAGTGGAAATAGGAAAAATTGGTGTTGATTTGTTTGTTTATATACAACTACCAGTGGCTCACCGTTGTTTCAACTTTTGCTTTCAGTAGGTCCACTCAACGCCTGTCCTTTTTGGATATTCCGTTTTATTTTATGATTAATTTTTATTTATACCCATACATTTATTAATTTTCATTTTTTATTATACAGCAAGGGCAATGAAATTCATGATGGTAAGCTAAACACTATTAAAATGGGAACAAACACCTTTATAGCGTTCGGGTAGATCCGGTCCACGGGCTTCCATGAGTTTGGATGAATGACTAATGAACACGAATCCATTTAAATTCGTTTTCAAGTGTTTTATTTTGATGTTATATTAGTCATACATATATGTTATGTTAATCTTACATTTATAATATATCAGTTCTACCTTTGGGGTATTTAGTTGTACCTTAACGCTCTTTTAAGACGATCATGCTTTTAATACCTTTTAGTTATATTAGTTGTACATTTATATATTATATGAATGTATGATTATGTTGATATAAAAGTATACATGTATAGATTATGCCGAATGTAGAGTGTTTTTAAGTTAAAATATTCACATGAATGTTTGGTATTTTTATATAAATGTATGACTAATATAACAAAAAAGTACGACTAATATAATATAAAGATTAGTGATATTTTTTAAGTTGAAGTATTGCGCTAAGGTTATGGAATTAGAATACAAAGATATGATTAATATAATATAAAGATATGATTATTGTAACATAAATGTACGGCTAGTCTAACATAGGAGTAAGTTTCATGTGAATCAGGTGCATATGGATCTCAGATCCATGCATCCAGGTCGGATCCGGGTCAGGGGACCCGCTCCTTTTTTTTTTTTCGTGCATGATTTTTGAAATTCTGCACCTACGTACCAATAGGTTATGTTAGATTTACCTTGACGTTATGTTAGACATACATTTAAGCTATGTTAAACCTACATTTCTGCCAAAATTCATACATTTGATTTTTGAATTTCGACACCTACCACTACGTTATGTTAGACCTACCTTTATGTTATGTTAGACCTACCATTCTGCCCAAATAATATACTTTAATTTTTTTTTAAAAACCCTAAGTTTGACACATGTACCATTACGTTGTATTAGACATACATTTATGTATTGTTAGACATACCTTTGCAGGTAGGTCTAACATAACACAAAAGTAGGTCTAACTATACATAAAGATAGGTCTATTGGAGCGAACTTGGGTGAGCTTCAGCGCGTGGGGGCCTTTTTTTGGACATTTTGACCAGGTCAACCATGGTGCATGGATCTAGATTTGTGCAACCGACTCATATAAGTTTTTGCCCTAACATAAAAGTCAAAGATTAAAAACAAATGTGTAGATCTAGGTTACGGATTTGAATCAAGCAATCCAATTGCACAATTAGATCCTTCGTGCAACTCATATAAGATCATCTTTACCAAAGTTAATGTCTCATTTATATATCACATCAAAATTCCGTAGTAACTTTAATATTAAAACATATTATAATCTGTAACTTTTTTTATTTAATTTTTTTTAATGTGCATACAGGTGGTACATGAATGTTTGATGGGGGAGGAACTGATTTGCCATTCCTGGCTATAAGCAATCATGTTGCAGTATTATTTAATTTCATTTCATTCCATGCGTAACAATATGTAGCTTATCAAATATAATAGAGCAGGCAAAGTCTAAAATAATTAAGTAATGTTGACAATTGAAATCCAACGATTTATCTACAATATGAAACCGTCTATATAGGTAAGGCCACGTGTATTCAATGACATCACTAATTAATATGTGGTGTGTATTAATTATTATGTAACACGAGATATAACACCAAATGTAATAGAAGATTCAGACTCTTAGTGGATAATTTAGAACAACCATCGATATACTAATTTGTCAAATTCAGACTCCCCCTGATGTGAATCCATCCTTTGTAGCTCGTGATTAAATTGTATAAATCACTTAAAAAAATGAAACATAAATTAAATCCAATAAAAGAAATACAATTCCGTATAATAAAAAGAAAGAAAATACTTGGCACTAGGCTTCGCTTACCAGCCAAAATCCCACTGCACTCATTATACAACACCAGAAACAGGAGTACATGATTCTTAGAGAGAGAAGTGAAGAGAGAGAAGATATATATAGTAATAGAGAGAGAAAAAGGGGGTTGGTGAATTTCCCCGCCAAACACCGAAATCACCTCCGCTTATTTTTGCTACCAACCAAGAGCGACAAGTAAAAGAGAACCCTGAAGAAAAAACCCCACGCCACCGTGATCCACAAGCAACCCAGCTTGCTCAGATCCGTCACCCCCTGCTGCTGCAGTATATCCGCCCCCGTCGTCACGCACGTCGTGCTCGTGATCTTGATCCCCAATGACCTGCTCAGACTGTCTAGAAGCTTCGCCTTCAACGAGTTCGGCACTGTTCCCAATGGCGTGTTGTCGAAGATCTGGATCCCGCGCACGAAGCACTTCACTGGATCCTGGAACTCGTTCTGCAGCACCGCCTCGTACGGGTATTTCACCAGAGACAGGTAGTGGAACCAGATCCAGTACGCCGGAATCCGGTCGCGGTTGATGAAGAAGCCGCTGAAGAGGAGGAAGTAGGCCAGGATGGCGACGACGATGGTGTATCCGAGCATCACGTGTGGGACCACGCCCGAGAGGAAGGTCACGAAGGAGCTCCCCGACCAGAAGGAGGCGAAGATGATTAGGAAGTAGAAGAGGAAGCTGCCGTCGAGTCCTACCGCCCAGAAGGTGGTGGCGGCGAATGCCAGGGAGAGGAATAGCAGGGAAGGAACTGAGACTAGGGCGTGGGATAGAACGTAGGATGATCTTCTGTACGCGTTATAAGCAGTTTCTCTCATGAAGATGTACCTTTCCTGGAGGAAAACAGGCAAGGCGTCGGCGCAGGTGTAGAACGTTGTTGACATGGCGAAGGCGAAGAATCCTAGCCTCTCTTGGACTCCTTTCGGAGAATTGTCGAGTCTCCAGTACATGGTGGCTAGGATGAATCCGGTGACCATGACGGCTCCGAGACGGATGCCGAAAAGCTCCGGCATCCGCCGTGAGTTGGTGAAGGATCGTTTGGAGAGTGTGGCCATTTCGATCCACAAAGGGTTCGCGAACGTCGGAACCAGTGAGGCCGGACTGGTGGCGCCGTTGTTGGAGGTGGCGCTGGCCGTCGCACCAGAGACAAGCTTTCCTCTGGAAATGCTGGCGCTGATTGCTTCTTTCAGAGATAAATTCGAGCCGTTTGCTGTTGAATAATCGGAGTGAGTTTGATTGCCTCTCTTTAGAGCTTGCCATGATTTGTTGAACTCGACCAGGCTTTTGGTTCCGCCGGGAGAGCCCTCGAGTTCGCGGATCAGATCGAGTGCGAACTCAGTCCGATTATCGTTATCGGGAATCGGATGTTTGAAGTCGGAGAAGAACGTCGGCAGGTTTGACGGCGGCCCACTGTAAACAGTGTGTCCACGCGATAGAAAGATCATTCGATCTAACAGTCCGAGAATTCGATAACTCGGTTGGTGTATCGACATGATAACGATGCTTCCACTTTGAGCGATTCTCTGCAAAACCTTCACCACCATGTAAGCGCTGGTTGAATCCAACCCCGATGTTGGTTCATCGAGAAACAGTAAAATTGGGTCGTGGATTATGTCGGTCCCGATCGACACGCGCCGCCGTTCTCCGCCGGAGACCCCACGGTGTCCCTCGTCTCCGATCACTGTATTGGCGGCGTTTCGGAGCCCTAATTGATCGATTAGGGCTTGAACTCGGAGTTTCTTCTTGGATTTGGATAGGGTTCTTGGGAGCCTGAACTCCGCCGCAAACATTAAGGTTTCTTCGACTGTGAGCATGGGGAACAGAAGATCGTCCTGCATTACGTAAGCGGAGATCACCTTCAGCAGCCTCGATTCCAGCTGCTCGCCGTTAAGTGTAACGGAGCCTTTCAAGCTTCCTTTCGCCATGCGATTCGCCAGAGCGTCGATCAGAGTTGATTTCCCCGAGCCGGAGGCGCCCATAACCGCCATAATCTCTCCGTCACGTGCCTCCCCGGAGATGTCGTTGAGGATCGTCTTCCCCGACGAGAAAGCAGCCTCACCGGATTCCGGACTCGCCGCGGGGCGGCGGCGGAGAAAACTGGGGAGAGCGAATTTGCGGCTGGCTTTGATGCTGTAGGTGATGTTACTAAAGGAGAGAACGAAGGGTATTGAGCGAGGATCAACGCTGCTGGTGTCACTCACATCAAGCGCCTGGTGCACCGGAGTCTCATCTCCGGTGACTTCCTTCCGCACATCCCGACGCATTTGAGGAGGTGGCCGAGAGTCGGCGAAGCGTCGGCGCGTGCTGACTCCATCGCCGCCAACTCTCTCCGATCGTAGAAGGGAACGCTGTCTCGAACAGGGGATGGAGTTGAAGAATTATTAGCAACTACTTTGGACATGGCTGCTTTCAGAGACTTCATCGGAGCTCGAGATACAAATAGAGATGGAAATTATTGGATAAATGGAGAAGAAATATGGTGGGTCTGGTGAGAAGTAGGTGGGGGAGTTGCGGCAGAAGAAGAGATGTGAGCAATTAAGAAACATGGGAAGCCATTAAAATTCTTGATTTTTATCCGAGCACACTTTCTTGACAATGAGGATTGTGATAATTATATATAGGGATTGGGTTCCATTTTAATGCATGAAATCTTGAAAGCAGCTTGCTATTTCTGTGAATTTCGTGGACTAGGATAGATGTGAGAGGTGACCTAAATCTCCTAATCTTTTTATCTACACGCCTCGCTTTGATTTGGGGAGACACGTGGATGGCTCCCATAGGGTGGTCTACCTGTGCAATTAAATTAGGTGTGGATGGTAATCTACTGTTGTTACTTGAATGGTGGCAAACAACACTTCTTGTAAATAGTATGATACCCAAAATACACTATAATTCTTATGTCATCCCTTTCCTCATGGGTTGAATATATGTTGGATAATGATACTATATGTTGTGTTGCTACTCTAAGCCCCATATATTGATTGCAACCAATTAGATTAATTATGTCTTCTATTCAATTTAGGTATGCAGCAGACCACACCACTTACTTAATAAAGATACCTCATTTACTAATCACAAAACTCATATGAGACGGTCTCACGGATAGTTTTCGTGAGATGGACCCTTATTACCTATAAATTGAACTTATATTCACAAATTTTCATATGAATTGCTAAATGTGGGTCATGGGTTGACCCGTCTCACGGAAAAAGATCCGTGAGACGGTCTCATACAAGACTTGCTCCTTACTAATTAATACACTTAAATATAAGCGTCTTTAAATAATGAAATTTCTAAACACACTTCTCCCTCTCTCTCTCTGAAATTTTTGATAAAGAGACTATGTTCATCCATCACAAACCATTACTTTTTACATTTTTCCGAAGCTAAAACAATGAAATTTGTATTAAAAAAACATCACCATAAAAGGTCTGAAATTTGAAGTTTTTCAATCGTTTATTTTAACATGATTTAACTTAAATTAGATTAAGTTACTTTATTAGTTCATTAAATAGTATAACTGGACTTAAACTTGATTTGATTTAGATTCTATTATAGAAGGGAAAAGCTACGCAATCTGTCTTGCAGGAGTTATCAATCTTTAATACTCCCTCCGTCCCAACTCAACTTGTCTACTTGTCATTTTAGTTTGTCCCAACTGAACTTGTCAGCCCATAAATGGAAACAAAAGTCAAATATTAATATCTCCATATTTCATCCTTATTACAAAAATGTCACTTAAAAGCAAAAAAACAATCTTAAAATGTCACAAAAGTCAAACACTCATATCCCCATATTTCACCTTATTACTAAAATGTCACTCAATTATTTAAAAAAAATAGTAAACTGTTTTTTCTTAACCTCCGTGCCCGATCAAACCAGAAAAGTTCAATTGGAACGGAGGTAATATGTGTTAAAAATTGTGGCAAAACCCATAAACATGTTGGGCTCATTGGACTGGGCCCAACCCCAAGGCAATATTGATATATTTGTATGAATTGGGCTAGAGTTTGTCGGTCAAGCGAGGTATTAGACCAGTCCAATTTTGTTAGTGGAGTCTGGGCTACATCTTTGGCCCACTAAGGTACATTGGAAGAGTAAAAAAAAACAAAATCCCATTTCATAGAAAAAAATGAAAAAAACACTTTGGAAATCATATTGGTCTCCACAATTTAAACTTTCTGATAAAATAATGAGTTAATTGCTATTAAAATTATGAATTTTATTCAATTTTTAAATTTAATTAAGTTTTTTAATATTAGCACATATGACGCGAGCTTTATAGTTTTTGTAATTTTAACAATCGAACCGTTTTCGAATATGGCTATGTTTGAGGATATATTATTCAACTTTGACAATCTCGATTTTTCAACTCCAATCCTTTTGATAATATTTTTTTCATGATAACATTACACCTTAACGTCAACCCCATCATAGTCGAAAGTTGCCTGTCGGGTAAAATTGTAAAAAAAAAAAAAAAATCTATGTCAAATTTACTAATAATCTAAAACTTGATTAATGCAGATTAAATAAAATTAAAACTCCTATCATTATTTGTAGAACAATTAAGTCAAGGGTTACGCCAAACACAGCCTTATTACGGATTCAGTCAATTTCCCTTCTGTCTGTCTTAAGCCGTGGATGAAGAACACCGAGGTTGCAATTTGCATGTAAAAACGCACACACTCTCTCTCTAGAAATAAATTGCTACTAGTTAAGCGAAGACTAGAATTGAACAGAAATCCGAAGAAGAAAGTCTTGAAATTGGGTACTTGCAACAATGTCGTGGCTGCGATCGGCGGTGAACAAGGCGGTGGAGGTGGGGAATAATAATAATCTCACCCGCACCGTAAAAAATTATGCTGATTCCGTCGTTCAACAAGCCGGCCAAGCTGTTGTCGAGGGCGCCAAACTTCTCCAAGATCGTATTGTAAATATTTCTTGACCTGAAAATGTCATTATTTCTCTGTGAATTTGAAAAATAATTAATTGAGGTATTTTTGTCTTGGGTTGGAACAGAATAGCGTGAACTTGAATTCATTGAAAATTAGCTGCTTTTGTTTCTAATTATTAAGGGTTAGGGTTTTGTGCATGATAATGCAAAGCAGAAATTTTGACGCAGTGAGGCTAATTTCAGTTTATTTTCCATAAAATTGGGGGAAATTGGAAACGAGATTATTGTTGACTTGGTTGATAAGGGGCTTTGCATTTACTGTCTTGTGATAGACTGGAGTCCTGGGATAAAGTGCATTTTTGTACTTATGATAGTTGTGGTGGTTGCTAGACTATAGCAGAGATAGTGAGGGAAAGCTGAATCGTCTTGTCTGATTGTTTCCATGGTGGTCCAAATGGTTCATTGGCATCTCACTGTAGAGTGTGTATGGAATTCAAAGAACCAAAATAAGTTTCAGTTTTTTTTTTTTTTTTTAATTTTTAATTTTGGTTTTATTTGGGGGGGGGATGTGGAAACTATTGACTATGAATTTTAATTGGAAATCAATTAGAGTACATCAGCCACTGGCACGTAAGAGAAAGTGCATTGGTTGCATTAGGAAAACAATGATATTCTCTTTCGATAAGCAGATCATGTTGTTCTTGTACTACAGTCTTCAACTTTTCCTCAAATTATAAATCCAGCGGTTGATCTTATCAGGGTGGTCGAAATATTAAAAGTTTCAAGCAGACAGTGAAAAGACTGGAAGAGGCTTCTGTTTCTTGCAGAGGACGTGAGAGAGTTGAGTTGATGAGAAGATGGGTAGCTGTTCTGAAAGAAATTGAAAAATCTTCTGGTAATACATTTGAAGACAAAGAAAAGATTAATGAGCAGCAGCAACTTCTTGATGAGCCAAGGAGCCCGAGAAGACAGTCAATGGTTAGCTCTTAAATTTTAGTACTGCTCTTGTTTCGTACTTGTATCCTTTAAATGAAGTAATCTCCTTTGGAGCTATTTACTAAAATTCATCTATTATATTTCACTTACTGAAGGCACGAAACTCAACAAGATGTGAAGTGCTTGTGAGGTTAGGCATGAAGTTTAGAGCTGAATTGTATGCTCTTGAAAGCACCTAAAGTACATCCATTGAATTTACATAAATATTAGAATAATTGCAGCATCAGAATTAAAAGCTATGATTTTGTTTGAGCCAAGTCAAACTTAGAGCTCTTAGTGTGATTCACATTCAAAACTTATTGCAGCAGGCACACTTATAAACTTTACAATAGTGAAACATTATTCATGATTTGAATAAAATAAAAAAAAAGGCTAAAGCTCATATCCTGGTTAAACATATGTTTCATGCACAAGCTTTGCTGTTTTTATTTATGCACCTAATTGCATTGTTAGAAAATTGTCAAGGACATGAATTAGCCATGACTTTCTCCGTGACACATTTTTTACATGTATGCCATGACACTTCAGATAGTATGGAACTTTTAATATTCGTCAGAAGGGAATTGACCTTTCTTTTCTGTCTCTTCTATGTTACAATGAGATTCTTGTTGTAAAAAGTTGTCTAAACGATTATTGAATCAACACATATTCATCATTATTCATGGTTTATTTGCCTCTTATCTTGTCCCCTCATCTCTTCTGAATGGGCAGGTATTGTACTATGATTCAGATATGGGTGGTGAGCCATTGACTTTCCGTGATGTCTTTCTTTACAGTCAGGCTTTGGAGGGAATATCCATATGCATGGTACGTAGTACAGGTTTAAAAGTCTTGAGTTCAGTAAATATGGCTCTGAAATTGATGAGGATTTCAAAATCCACAAGAAAATAAAAAGTTGAAAAAGAAAGAGAGATCCATATGCATGGTATGTAGTACAGGTTTAAATGTCTTGAGTTCAGTAATATTGCTTTGAAATTGATGAGGATTTCAAACTCCAAAAAAAGAAAGTTGGAAACGCGAGAGTAGCTCTACGTGTACTTGTGCTTCCACGTATAGTCTTAGTAGAACCAACTGTACAAGAAACTTCTTCAGTCAACATGTCATGCTAAAAAATGCAGATTAAAATGTAGGGCACATTACTGTTGCTTCTTGGGTATGAAATGTTGTAATTTTGATGCCATATATCTAAGATATATATTAATTGTCAAAAAAACCTTGTATTTCCTGTTTTGGTTGGTCAAGGCATCAATCACTATTCTTAAACCGTTAATACCTCAAACATAAAAAATTAGGTATCATGCTGGATCTTATGATGTGTGATTTTGGATTCTCTTTTTGTTTGGCTTAGATTCTTGAAGCCCCAAGTGAAGATGAAGTTTCCCTTCTTCTTGAATTGTTTGGGTAAGTTTTACCACTTGTTGGCTACTATGATTTCAGGTTCTAGCTTAGGAGGACTGAGTTGTTGTTCTGTTATCTGAGCATATTAAATGGAACACTAATTGTACTTGATCTTTCTATTACAATTGTGCACCTGCAGTCTGTGTCTCAGAGGAGGAAAAGAAGTTCATAATGCAATAGTAAGCAGCATTCAGGATCTTGCCAAAGCTTTTTCCAGCTACCAAGATGAAGTATTGGTACATTTTCAAAACCTAATTTGATCTATTTGCATCAAATTAAAGTGCAATATTGGGAGAAACTTTGGATAATCTACCCCTGTTAGGATATCTTTTGTCTAACTGAAACTCACCGAATCCCCATTTAAATAGGCATTTCAAAGAAGAAAGAGCTTTCTTCTGGTGTTACATAATGAGCTGAAGATGAAAATCATATGCCATAAAAACTTATTAATATGTCATGAATATGAGTGTCTAAAGTAGCTCGTATATTGTTACTTTGGTAGGTGAAGAGAGAAGAGTTACTTCAATTTGCTGAAGGGGCAATCACAGGATTGAAAATCAATGCAGATATTCAAAGGTGTCAAAGAACTCCCAGTTTCAAACTTTCAATTACTTCATTTTACTGCCGTAATTTTCCTCCTTGATGGAATATATGATATTTCAAAGAACAGGATTGATGCTGAAGTTTCCACATTGAAGAAACAGCTTGAATTAAGAGCATCACATAACAGAGGTGGTGATGAGAACACTAAACAAAGTGGTGCACCAACAATAGAGGTGAACATTGATGTATCTACTGTACTTTCATAAGTTTTTGGTAACGTCTTTTGGTTATGATTTGTTACATCCTATGTCAATTGCTTGTTATAATGGTGTGGAATCATTGTCAAGTGGACTATGTAGATTTCTTATTTAATTGCTTCCAATACTTTTATCATACTTCTTTCATTATATTTCAAGGTGTAGAGTAATGATATGCTTTAGACAGTCCTTGTTATGGGTAGATATTTTGAGCCTAGCTATCATATCTAGCAATTTATGCTTGATTCTCAAAAAAAAAAAAAAAAAAAAGTTTTCATGCTTTACTAAATCCATTCCTATATCAGGGACTAAGAATATCTTAAAACTTGTAATGCTTAATCTCCATCTGAAGTCTACAGTCTCCGTAGTCCATTTTAGCTGCTCTTGGCCTTCACAATAATTTAACCATGTTAATCCATAATACCTTATATTCCCTATGAAATTGAGATTTACATTGGGAAGTTTAAAGGTCTTTATCACTGGCTGATGCGTAAAATCTCCTCGTAGTTGGTGTACTTTGGACGTTATCTTAGTCCTTGTGCTATCTAGCATTTATTTATTTTCTTCCATGTTTAGTGGATGTAAGGCTTAAAATACTAAATTTGGAAGAGAGTAATCAGGGGTGTATTAATGGAGGCAACCTAGTATCTATATACAATGCATATAAGCTACATGTCTAGTTCCAGGATATTGTTTGTGTTGCATCTCCTCTAACCTTTTTCACATGGGCTATTTCAGAATAGGTAGAATTCAAATTATGTTAAAGATGGGATTTCATTTTTCCCTTTATCATTCTGGACTAGATTAATGTGATTGAAGAGAACGGCTTCTTTCATTGGGCATGTGCTTTTGTCAAATGTCAAAAAAAAAGAAAAAAAAAGACGAATTGTCATGTAGTTAAACCTAACTATCTTCCTCCCATATATAAGAGTTTTACTACTTGATTCTGGAAAACAGTTGTATATCCAATGTTGTGTGCTCAGAAGGTGATAATAAATTATCTCAAAAATTATGAAATCATGCAATGACTTTTCATTCAGGTCTTTTTTCATTCAAAAGAAGTTTGATCTATATGTTAAAACTGCAATTCTTTCCAAATTACATGCACTAAAACTTTCAATTCTGTGGCACAATTATTGTTACAGTTTGTTTAATACATATGTGCTGGAGACAAATATTCTATCACTTGTGGAATGATGTTTTTTTGGGTCATGAAATTCATAATTTGCTTTGTCTAATTGTCCTTTTCTCTATCAGGCTCTTAAAGATGCACTTGCGCACATCAGAGTTTGTTCCAGGCTGGAAGGGCTTCTACTGAAAAAGAAAACTCTTAAATGTGGAGACACGTCTGAAATTCATTCTCAAAAGGTATATGTAGGACCTTTTTTATCTTGTCGTAAAAGCTTTTATAATCTTGTGACAGTTAATACTCATTCTCAAAACCCATAGTGTCTTGAAATTTTTTATTAGCTTACTAGCTTGCTTCAAGTTGTCTTATAAATTATTAATAGCTTTGAAGTCAAATGTTTTAAAAATTGTGCATTTGTAGGTTGAGAAGTTGAAAGTATTATTGGAATCACTAGCTAGCTCTTCCTCAAAATCTGAGAAACGCATTGCTGATTACAGGTACTGCTTATGAGAAGTGAGTTTTTATTTATTTTCTTAAATTGGGGAGTTCTTGTGAGTTTCAACATGCCCTCTATATCTTTCAAGGCTTTGACATTTTTTTTTTTTTTTGTGCTATACAATCTGTTATGTTTATATTTCTATTCTCTCATTTTCTGACTTGCTCACTTTTTTTTTATAAGTATTCCATGTTAGGTACTTAGGTTATATTGTTTTGTCAATTTGACACTCTTCCTATATTGTCATTTTGAGCGTATTTTGCTCTAATTGTTTTCACTACTATCATTTCTTCTTTCTGAAAGTGCGATCTTTTTTCCCTTTAATTTTTGTTGGTTCTGTCACATGATATGTGATTTTCATGTTTGTTAACTTCGTGGTTGTCTATCATTTTACATTTTTACTGTCTGTCTATCATTTAGATTTTTTCTTTGTGGTGGGGGGGGGGGGGGGGGGGGGTTGCAATATTTCATATTACCTACCGAAACTTAAACCCCTGGAAATTACAAAGCACTGATCATGAACCTTTTCTGGTGGTAATAAACTTAGCAAAAGAACAAAATTTGTGGTGCAGTTAATCTTGAAACAAAAAAACCATGGATAAGACTAGCAACTGGTTAGTGTCTCTATGTCAAGGTGGAATGGTTCCACTCACGGAAGAGCATCATGAAAGACTTTCAAAATATTAAAAGACTCTAAATATAGTTGTAGAAATTTGATTCATTAGAATTTCATATAGCTTTTGGATAGTGCATACTTATTATATTTGAGCATATTAAAATCATCATTTGAATTATCTGAGAACCTGGAGTCTCCCCGGTATGAATGACAAAAGACTATCAAATCCCATCGATCCCTCTAAACCTGTCTGAGTAAAATGAATTTGGTTACATTTGGTGGATGTCCTTTTTTTTTTTTGTTTATGTTTCTTCAGTAAAAGTTATTTAGATGAAGTTGAAGTGTTATAATCTACCTTTGTATGTTTAGCAATCTCTTTCAGCCTGTTTAATTTTATAATGATCCTTTGTCACTAACTTGTTTCTGCCTTTTCAAATTGTTACTTTCCTTTATTTTCTCGCAGGCTTCAGAAAGAAGATGCATTAAATTTCAGAGTGAGCAAAGCCAATGAAGTTAGTGAAATTGAAAAGGTAATATCCAGAGACGTTTTGATCTTTGCTCTAAGAAGTCTAGAAAATTGAGTTGAAAGTACTTTGTCCTCTCAAGTTATAGACGAAATCTTGTAAGGCGCAACAATGCATCTAAGAGAGGGAAAACATCTTTAAAAAAAAAAAAACTGAAACAAAGCCCTAAGACAATATTAACCCTTCTGCATAAAAATGGCACATCAGGTGCTTATGTGGAAAGATTAAGAACATTGAATTCTATTTTATTTATTAGTATACAATAATAACATAAGACGTTAGGTGAGCAGAAAAGTGAAGATTTAATTTGCATGAGTTCAGTAACTGAGGAACAGCATTGAAGTTAAACTTGGGATCATTTATCATTGTGAATACTGATGTTATACATGAAATTTGAACTACTCTCCTGGAAGCCAATGCCATGAATGTTTGGATTTGTTATGTTCCAAGATTGTGAAGATTATATGTTATAAACATGCTGAAAGATTTTCCTAGAAAGTGACTCGGCACCCTGTCTATGTTGCCCACATGACCCATTTAGTAGATGAGTGACTCTGATTGTGTTCTTTGTGCTTTAAGAATGACACTTTTAAAGTAGTACAACCAAAAAGAAGTCTACTAAGGGTAATGCTGAATTATGACCTCTCTCCTTTTGCATAATTGACATCAAGTTCATGAGGTTTGAAATGGTTTTGTCTGTTAGTTTCTGGTGAAGGCAAAGAAAAAGGTAAAGTTATGGTTGTGTACGATTGATGATTGGATTAAGTTTTGTATAATGCATGGCTAGTTGTATGATTTTCTGCCTGCTATATGTGTCTATACAGTGATGATTCAATTCTTTTTCAGGAGCTAACAGCTGAGGTATCTGTTCTTGAGAAGCAGAGGGATGAACTCGAAGCTCAATTGAAAAAGGTGTTTCATCCTGCTAACTCAGTGAACTATGAAAAACTGTCTTATGTGATGATAACATATATTAGTCTTCCCTAGTATGCTTTGGCATTTTATTTTTCATTTGTTTTTCATGTATGTTTTTGGTTTACCTTATGCTCACGCTATTATGTATGATGATGGCCTGTAGCTGAATGTGAGTGAATAATCCAACAAATTTTACACATATTAATTTTAAAGAATATCAAATATGGATTGTAATGACATAAAATATAAAGATTCTGTTTGTTTCTGAGTAATAGTCGATTGGGTAATTACGCACAAGGTTTTGGAATGTGAAGTAAGAAACTTATGTAGAGCCAACTTGTGGTTACTTTTTCTTTGCTTCCTTGTAAGTGCATATAACTTTCAGGTCTTAAAGTAATTTAAAGAATTGGAATAAATTAATTAATGTTACTGTTTTCTATAGATAAGCTAGCTCCTGCTCCCTCTTGGGTTTGATTTTGGGGGTGGGGTGGGGGCTGTCATCATTGAGTCGGTAATGGTCTATGTGCTAACTCAATTATGAATCCATTTGCATGTGAGACAATTGCTAAACTGTATGTTATCTCTGTTTTCCTATCCTTCTCCTTTATTTGTTTTGTTTCTGAAGTTCTGGATATAAATTTCTTATGGTTGATAACTTTCAATTTACATTTAGTGATTGATAAATATTACCATATCTTTTGATATTTTCTCTTGTTGCTTCTGATAAAATAGGATGTTTTTCCATGTTTTTTTCTCTATGAATAATTTAGGTCAATTGATGTACTTTTAGCAACTTACTGTTTTGTTAATAATACTTGGAGCGCATTTTGTTGAAAAAGGTCAACATCTCCTTGTCTGCTGCGAAAGCTCGTCTTCACAACGTAACAGAAGAGAGAGACCAATTCTTTGATGCTAATGATCAAATTGTTGCCCATTTAAAAACTAAGGTCTGCTATAGCTTCCCTTTAAGACTATCTTGTTCCTAATACGTTTAAATAGCATGTTAGTATTCGTCGATTGCTTAAGGGAGTTGTGAGATGCCTTACCCTTTTCTTGGTTGCACCGTGTAACATATCTTTATAATTGTGCAGGAGGATGAGCTAACAAGATCCGTTGGTTCATGTCGAGCAGAAACAGATATACTTAGTACGTGGATCAATTTTTTGGAAGATACTTGGTCTCTTCAGTGTTCATATGTAGAGGCTAAGGAAAATGAAGCCAAGTAAGTGCATGAACTTTGAGATCATATTGTTAATGGATGGAAATTTCTGGTCTATCACATGCATAAACTTCCATCTTGACAACCCTTTTTTTTTTTTTTGTTTAAACCCTTTACATTAAATGAATAACGTTATAAGTTACTCCTGTAAAAGTCTGTTTTTGTGATCTGCACTTTTTTTTTTTTCCGCAACTGAATGAACATTATAAGTGCAAATGTTGTCAAAACTAATCCTTTTTTTTAGTCCACTTTTGAGAATCCATCCCGAGTATGGAATTTCACTCTGAAAGTGCTTTCAAACATTCACTTAGTGCACATAGTTTCAGAGTTTATGTTGCTGGCCTGTTTCTAATTTCCATTTTACATTTGGAAGTGCCGAACTGGAGAGACATGAAGAGGTGTTCACAAATCTGGTTACAGAGCTGCTCTCTTCTTATGAGGTGCTTATTTATTCTACCAATGACACTTGAGCTATCTCATCTTTGTGATTGAGGAACTTGTGAACTCTCTCTCTCTATCTCTCTCTCCCATTTTGATGCAGAAAGAGTTGAAGCCTCCTATTGATCGCATTGGAAAGTATGTAGAGAACTTGAAGAGCTTGAGTGATGGGTATCACCTCTAGTTATATTTGCAAAAGATTGTACTATTGCAGATATCCTAATTTGGCCACACACCTGATATTTTGGAACTTTCTGACAGATCAGCACCGGCTACTGATGCAGAAATTGATGATTCTCAATTGTTAAACCCAAGGAGAAATCTTGAGGAGGAATACCTAGACTATGAAGCTAAGGTATATTTGTAACTTCCTGGTATGAGTGCCATTTCCTACTGTGAAACTTTAAGTTACTGAAAACTGATTTATACAGTAGATTTTTTAATATATACCCTCATCAACACTCACCTCTTTTTTTTGGTAATGAATGTAGCCCTTGAAAATAATCTCCACTTTTATTTCAATTTGTGTTTTACTCACAATGAAGATATGGAACACTGGGAGTACCCGGCAATGATCGATTCATTGCAATTTACCTGTTCTATTGTTGTCACAGATAATAACCACTTTCAGCGTAGTGGATAACATGAGAGAGCAGTTTTATGCGCAACAAGGAAAATTATCCAGGTCCTAACTGCTCAAATTTAGTTTGTATTAACCAGGTTGCGTTCTCTGGAGACTCCCTTATTGAATGTGTAGTAATAAATATTTGTTATTTTCAGTAAAGAGAATCAGAAGGTTAAAGAGCTATTTGACAAAATCGAGAAGTTAAGAGAGGAATTCGAATCCATCGAGAGACCGACTTTAGAAATGGAGAATCCCACTAAAGAGACAGATACATCTTCTAGTGAAAAGTCGCTTGAAGGCACTGCAAATACCTCAACCGAACACCCAGAAATCGGGCTTGATGCTGGGAAAGATGACAAGCCTCAACTATCCCCACCTAAGTCGGACCAGATGCTCGACCCCGAAGCAGAACTGGCGAAACTGGAGTCAGAATTCGGGAAAGTAAATCAAGATTACTCTGCAGAAGAAATCGGTGGATGGGAATTCGATGAGCTTGAGAAGGAGTTGCAATCTGGAGACTCATCGAGAAAGTAGACTTCAAATGAACTGCTACTGGAACTGTTCGATGGTGTATTACGAAGAATCTCTTGTAGAATAATGTGATTCAGAGCTCCTCATGTTTTGGTCTTGGAGTTCATTGTAATGTTATTGTTGTTTCAAAATTGATTTGTTTTTCTGTACATTGTCAAAAATTAGTGCTATTTATGCCATGAGAATATCTGTAAAATCAAATGACGAAATGAATTCAAAATGTATGATGTACTTGATTGAAGATTTGAATGTTTCTTGGATATATTTTCTCTTCTTATCTTGTTCATTAAATAGTGGAATTAGCCCTGAAAGGATGCACAATATTAAGACATTAAATTTATGTTTTTTTCTTTTTCCTAATAAAAGTTGTTGCAATTACAACTTTTTCCTCGTTACACTAAAAAATACGCCTGTCTTTTCTTGTATTCACTCATCGATAGTTTTGATGCATAGCATAAACTTATGAATACCTAGCCCGAAATACCATATTTAATATAAGAAAGGAAAACTTTATCATACAATATAACTTAATATACTAAAATATTACACTATATAACTTAATATACCAAAATACCACGTTTTATGACATGTACGACACATTCATTATGACATGTGTCAGGTGGGAATAATAATTTCACAAATAATTATGTAATAATGGCCCCACCAACCATTACACCCACTCCTACTAACAATTGTTCGGGAACCCTATTTTTTTAGGGTTCCTCGAAAATTTTGGAAGGTGGATTTATTTTTCGGGGAATCCTATTTTTTAGGATTCCTTGAAAATTTTGGAAGGTGGATTTATTCTTCGGGGAACCCTATTTTTTAGGGTTTCTCGAACATATCATATAATTTTTGAGGAACCCTAAAAAATAGGGTTATTCGAACAATACTATTATTGTTTGAGTAACCCCATTTTTAGGGTTCCTCGAACACATAATATAATTTTCGAGGAACCCTAAAAAATAGGCTTATTCGAACAATATAATATTATTCGAATAACCCTATATTTTAGGGTTCCTCGAACATATAATATAATTTTCGAGGAACCCAATATTGTTCGAATAACCCTATTTTTTTGGATTTCTCCAATATATAATATAATTTTCGAATAACAAAAAAAAAGGGTTATTCGAACAAAAATATATGGAAAACTAAAATCCGAATTATATGACAAAAACATTGATGTCCCAATCATTGGAAGTTTGAATCGGTCAAAATGTGGTATTTTGGTGCATTAAGTTATCTTCAATAACATTTTTATACAATAAATTATAGTACATGATAAAATTTTCCTTTCTTATATTGAATATGATATTTTGGTACATTTTCTCTAAACTTATCTGATTTTGTAATTAATCAGATTGGAACAGCTTTTCCTGAGCTTTCACCTTTCAATGGCCCTTCAATGCTCCAAATATTAGGAATACCAATGCAAGTTTACCCTTAAAAAATTAGAATCAATCTGATGCATTGCTTTTATTATTATTATTATTATTATTATTATTATTATTATTATTATTATTATTATTATTATTATTATTATTATTATTATATTTTGAGGGAGCATCACTGTGCTTATTATAGTTATTTTAAGAAAATGATAATTCTATTCTAGTGTGGTAAGGTGCATGCTACACAAAAGTCTTGTAGCCCATCATAGCTCAAGTCTAATTAGTTGACTTCTCAACTGATTTAACTTTATTAATTATAGTTGAATGTATCTGTTTTTCAGGAAAAAAAAATGTATCAAACTACTAGTAGTGTATTTTTATTTTAGGTTTTATTCGGAAAACAAAAAGAATCTGATTTTATAAATAAATCCACGACAATTCATATATAAATTTATGAATTCGAGCATGATTTATCAATATTGATCCCTGAGACGCACATATTTTTTATAAAGCTTTTTGTGTTGATTTAATTGATTTAACATTTTAACCAAGGTCCTCTAAATTTTTAATTTTTGGACAGTATCATTTATAAGCTATTACATCTGCATTATTTTAAGACTACCTACACTCACAACCACCCTCAACTTAACCTAAAATAAAATATTAATTTCTCTCTCATCCACCTATTCAACCTACAATTCAACTTAACTTTCTTTTTTTTATATTCACATCCACAACCCAACCCAACCTAAAATAATAATAATTATTTTATTTTATATTAATTACATAATTTTTTAATTAATATTCATTATATTTAAAATGTGCAAAAAATACAATAAATAATTTAATATTCTAAATTTATAAATATATTAAGGAAGATAATTTAAAACACATTTAGAATAAGATACAATAACGAAATTACAATTACAAGAGTTGAAATATGAAATTGAAAAAAAAAATCAAAATACAAGTAGATGCATGAAATAAAAAAAATTTAAATAAAAAACATGCAAATTACATTGATTTCTAACTAGTTCCAAATTTTTGTCATATATGTTCAATCAAGTCGTTTTTTAGAGCGTTGTGATGGTTGGACATGCCCAGAGGTAGAATCTTGATTTAGATTCGGAGAAAATTGAGAGTTTTGATAATAGCTTGGGTAATCTTCTGTGAGAGGAAAAAATTGCGGGTTAAGAATTGATTGAAAGCTTGGATAATTTTGGGAATTTGGATAATCTTGGGAGTTTGGACTATAATTAGGACGCAAAAACTCATGTGAGACGGGTTTCCGTGAAACAGATCCTTATTATCCATGAATTGAATTCATATCCACAAACTTTCATATGAATTGCTAAGTGTGGGTTATGGGTTGACCCGTCTCACTAAAAAAGATCCGTGAGACGGTCTCACACAAGACTTACTCTAATTAGGATGATTTGGATCCATGATAGAAACTGAGAGATGAATGATAAAAAATTGAAGATAAAATAGAGAATTTAAGATGTATTCCAAAATATGTCAATATTGGTGTCTATTTATAGAGAATTAAAAAATATGAATTTTGATATATATATATATATTTCTATATTTTAAATACATATTATTCACAATATTTACAATATACATTTTATTTATATAAAATCTAATCTAATTGAATCATTTAGAAAATCACATGTGTCATTTTGGAATTGGACAACCCAACATAAAGCAAATGTTGATTTCTCTGCCTAAATTCCAACCGTTGCAACTCACAATTGAATTTATATTTTCTTTTTTTTTTCTTTTTTGTCCTTTTCACCATTACCGATGGAGATAGTCTAAGCAAAGGTACTTCGCGCGTGCGCTGGGAATATTCCGTTAACAAAATAACGTCGTTTACTCGATATACGATGGGATGGGATGGGATGGGATGGGACAAAGTATGCCGTCATTCAACGGCGTCAAGGGTATTATAGACCAATCGGATTCCGTGATCCGCAAATAAAGATTGTTTTCCAATTATATATACCGGTGGATATATGACTCACTCGCAGCCAGCCATTACAAAACCACTATAGCAAGAAGCTAACCTTTTTCTCTTGTAGAGCAGTTTCTCGTGATCATCGCTACCGAAAAATGGGCAGAAAGTTCTTCGTCGGCGGCAACTGGAAATGCGTGAGTTTCCGATTCTTATAGGACAATTGATTTTTACCGATCTCGTTCTCGATCTACTGTTTAATTTACCTTTTTTTTTTTCGGTGGATTTAGTCATTTATTGTTGTTTTATGTAGTATATGTACTGATCTTTTGTCAATTTTACTGGATCTCAATGCTCACAGATCTTTATGAGTAATATATTGCTGGGACAGTTGATTATAATTTACTTGATTGCTCATTATGTGGTATCGATTAATTATTGGTCTGATAGTAGAAGGAATTGGAGTCTTGAAATAGAAGTGGAAATGCTACTGTTCAGATCTGTACAGCTTCTTTTTTGTTTAAATATATTCCAGAGCTCGATTCTGCTTTTTGATGAATTATTTTGTTGTAAATATTGGATATATCACATTAATTTCTGGTAGAGTTTTCTCCATCTGTTATTTCATCATGTTAAGGCAGAATTTGCAAAATGTTATGTCTAATAGTGAGGCTGCAACTTCATCATACTGCATACTTTGGTTTCTGTGTAGTGTTGTAAGTTTTGCTCTAGAACAGATGGAGCATCAAGTAAATGCAAACTATTTTATTGACTTTTTTTGGGGGACTGGTTGTTTGATTATCAGTGATACTATCATCATTTGAGCTTTTTTTTTTTTTTTTTTTCAAATTTTGTTATTAAAATGCTCCAATTTTTTTGTAGAATGGGACTAATGAAGAAGTGAAGAAGATTGTGTCAACACTCAATGAAGCTCAAGTGCCATCTCAAGATGTTGTCGGTGAGTGTACATTATCTGTGTGCCAAACTTTCTTAAGCTTCTAGTTGGGTGGGTTTGTCCTGGGTGAAAGAAGAAATGGAAATAATCATTGTCATCCACTGATATTTCACGCAATGAGTGGGGACAGTTTCCCAGACAACCTATTATGATCTTTTTTCTTGTGGAATTCAAGTATGGTGTTATGTTTGGAATTGGCCCACAACAATTTGCTTGAGGAGTCAGTTTTTCTTTTATTTTCTTCTTTTGTCTGAAACTTTTAAAAATTATAGCTTTTAAGTTGCTCCTGTTCTTATACATGAATTTTCCTAGATGGTATAATCTGAGACGATGGTATTATAATTTTTTTTTTTTTTTGGTTTAAATATGACTTTTATGATACGCTTCTATTAACATGAAATTTTAGGCTCTAGTATGAGATTGGTGGAAATCTGAGAACAGGCAGTTTAACATCCATGCAACATTTTACAAGGAAAAGAACTAATATTTCCTCTATGATTTATGGAAGCTAATATTTTTCATCTGTGAATGGTTTTCTCTACTGTTTTATTTAAGTCTTTGATTGTTTGATGACATTATCCATTCCCTGCAGAGGTGGTTGTCAGTCCTCCATTTGTGTATCTTACTGTGGTAAAAAGTACCTTGCGACCTGATTTCCACGTTGCAGCTCAAAACTGTTGGGTTAAGAAAGGAGGTGCTTACACTGGTGAGGTTAGGTAAGCCTTCATACTTATGGGTTACTGTTCTTTTATTTTTATTTTTCTTATTGTGTTGCTAAGCCAAATTCAAGTCTTCAGAATCTAGGTCCATAAAGCCATTTGAATTATGGTACTTGAGTATAAGAAATACTTTTGAGTATGAGGGCCTTTTTTTCTAATGTAAATGCCTGTCAAGATCCATAATTTATTCATAATAAAGGCAACAGTTCTTGCACAATGAATTTTAAGTTTACTTTCTTCTTGTGTAGTGCTGAGATGCTTGTCAACCTTGACATACCATGGGTAATTCTTGGTCACTCTGAAAGGAGAGCTTTGTTGGGCGAATCGAATGAGGTAATTTCCCTTGAGTTTTTCTCTTGCAATTAGATGTGCAGTTGGTTTAAAATTCTTCTCATCATATTTCTTGTAATGTACTACAACTTTCAGTTTGTTGGAGACAAAGTTGCGTATGCACTTGCTCAAGGTTTGAAGGTAATTGCTTGCATTGGTGAGACTCTTGAACAGAGGGAAGCCGGATCAACTCTGGATGTTGTTGCAGCACAAACTAAAGCCATTGCAGGTATGAATCTATCAGGGACTCATTCCCAGGAGGGAAATGGTGTAGTTCTGATTTATTAATTATGTAGTTATTTTATTGTCTAATTTCCTTATGCAGCATTCACCTCAATAACTTTAATTTGATAATCTAGCAGATTGCAAAATACTCCATTTTTTCATATTCAACTCAGGTTGAGTGATAATTTATCCTTGATAATGTATTCGATTGTCCATCCCTTCCTTTGTCTTGGTTTTAGTCTTTTCCGATGAGCCGCCTGTGCCAATACTTATGTTGCTGCTCCTTTTACTTATCTCTTACTTATCTCTTACTTTCTATTGTGCATGCTGTTTCCTCCTCTTGTTTGTCTTTTGCTATTCATTTGCCTCTTCAGCTAACTGTCAAATGTCAATTCAAGCAAGTTGATGTTATTTCCGGTGAAAGCTTAGAAAATAGCCTGAAATATAGGTTTCTTAAGTTCCCTTCTGCTGCTCCAATCAATTATCATCATTTTTGGAACTCAATATATTAGTTAGAACTTCTCAAAGCTTTCATCATAAAATATACTATGGTGAAAAGTTTTTTGGATTTTCAGATAGTTAAGCTGTTAGCTGTATGATAATTTCTTCTGTTTAATAACATGGGTATTTTGCTAAATGATTAACTAATGAAGACTAGGTTCTTTTCACCTTTCATTAACTTATCCCTTGAAACTCACCTTGCCTTTACACTACAGAACGGATTTCTGACTGGACAAATGTTGTCTTGGCTTATGAGCCTGTCTGGGCTATTGGAACTGGGAAGGTTGCCTCTCCTGCTCAAGCTCAAGAAGTAAGTCTTCTCTTTTATAATTGTTGTTTCCATTTCTAATACTGAGAACAACATGAGCACAACAATCTGTTGCAAGTCTAACACTAATGTAACTTTTTTGTCTTAGGTTCACTTTGAGTTGAGGAAATGGCTTCAAACAAATGTAAGCCCTCAAGCTGCTGCTTCAACCAGGATTATCTATGGAGGTAACATCAACCACAGGCCAAATCCTTCCCTGTTTTCTATTTTTCCATTTGAAGTTCTTGATGTGTAATCTTATTCAGTTTCAAAACTGCTTTTTTTTTTTGCATGATGAGACTGTAAACATGGCATACATGTGGAAAAAAAAAAAAAATCATGTGAAGTGTGGATATCATTGCACAACACCCTCACAAGTCTTGAGTCTTGTAAAATTTCCACCTAACCATGGTAAGCCCTAAATTGCTTATATATTATTTTTCTGCAGGGTCTGTGAACGGTGGCAACTGCAAGGAATTGGCTGGACAACCCGACATTGATGGTTTTCTAGTTGGTGGTGCTTCTCTAAAGGTAATACCAGCTTTTTCTTCATAGACTCAATGTTACTTTTCTGACCAACCAAAAAATGATATGAGAACGTGGTATTTCTAAAATTATATGTATAGAGATGGATCGATGAATGATTATACATATCTGACTTCATTTTTTCTTCGCTTTCCTGCAGCCAGAATTCATTGACATCATCAAGTCTGCTGAGACGAAGAAAAATGCATGAATTCTCCTGCACAGTTGATTTTTGAAGCCTTTGATACGGGAGATGTAATAATAACTATTACCTCAATTAAATGGGGACTTTGTTGTGCAATTTTAGTGTTTCCTGCACCTTGAAGTTGCCTTGAGTGTGTGTACCAAATACTAATAAATCTGAGAACATTTCTTCTGTTATCATCTATATAGTTTCCTTGATATTTCTTGCAACTATTTTTGGGAGGGTTGGTGCTATCAAGAATCAGACAATTGTTCTTGATCTTTGATTTATTCCATGTTCAGACATGTTTTGATCTTTATCTTAGTTTGATAGGGTATGTTGTTCTTCCACTGTAGAAGAGATTCATAAAAGGAAATATTAGGCATGTGTTGTTTTAATGATGATAACCATAAAAGTAGGGTACTCACAAATAGTAGACAAATTTAGTTTGTCTTAAAAATCTATGCAGATTATTCTTTCTATTTTCAAACTCTCTTTTTATTGATAGAGAACCAAAGGCAAACAAGAGCTCATTGTATAATCTACTGCAAGGATGAAAATATCGGTGGATGTATTGTTGTCTTGATTTTAGGGAAATATCGATGAATATATCGATTTCAGTGGAAATATCGGTACATTTATTTTCCCAATATTCTCCCGATATTTATCGATATATACCAATATTTTTCTGATATTTATAGATATTTACCGATATATTCCCGATATTTTTCAATATTTTTCGATATTTCACTGATATTTACTGATATTTTTTTGATATTCACGAATTTTTTTATAATTTTTACCTGAAAGCAGTGATATCGAAATTGATATCGATATTTAGCCAATATTTATTGATATTTCATTTATTTTTTTACCAAAAAATGAAAATATCGATAATATATCGTTACAACCCTTTTTTATTTCGATTACCTGAAAAAACGGAAATATCGAAGATATATCGGAATATTTTCATCCTTAATCTTCTACGGTAAAGAATTAGAACACCAACTCGTTAATTACTGTTTTTTATAAAGCTCATTGGAAACAAGTTTATGACTATATTTTTAATGTGAAAATCATGATTACTTGGTAATGGTTAGTGAAATGATCGGAAAAGTGACATCTAGGAGAACGCAAAAACTCATATGAGACGGTCTCACGGATAGTTTCCGTGAGACGAATCCTTATTACCCATGAATTGAATCCATATCCACAAACTTTCATATGAATTTCTAAGTGTGGGTTATGGGTTGACCCGTCTCACGAAAAAAGATCCGTGAGACGGTCTCACACAAGACTTACTCCTGGGAGAAATGCATAACGGGCACACCTGGGCTGGGAGCAAGTTCAGTTCCAGTGAATCGACTTGTCTCAACAACTCTGCTCAACGCTATATGGATATGTCTTTCATCATCATGAAACGCTTACAGCAAGGAAGCTGTTAAGGTTAAGGGGAATTCTATACATACCCCAAAAATACTAAACACACCCCAAAAATACACATGAACATTAAAATAATAAAAAAATGAATGTGTGTGTAGATGGGGTGTGTTTAGAAATGTTTGGGGTGTGTATAGAATTCCCCTAAGGTTAATCTTTGTTTTTCATGTCTCATCTCAATAATCTTGGCTATTCGTACACAAGAAGTGTTTTTGTTTCTCATTTTCAATATCTGGATTTTATTTCTTTAGGGTATGTTTGGGAGAGGTTTAGTGGGTTTGGGAAAACCTGATTTTGAAATTCTAGATTTTGTAGTAAAGGTGAATAGTGAAAATGTATGTTTGTTTGAGAATTTAGTAGGGTATGATTATATTGTATATGTCAAATCAAATAAGAAAAAGTTGGTTGATATTATATTTTATTGTAAAAAGTTGGGTTGACGTGATATTTTATTATAAAAAAGTGTATTTTGTAATGATTGAATGATTAAATATAGGTACTAATGATTATGTTAGGATTTTGTAATCCAAATTTCAATTTGAAAACAAACATATTTTCGAATTTTGAAATCCAAAATCCTGCCATCGGAAACCCGTTCCAAACATACCCTTAGTGACTGGCACTTGAACATCTTTATTTGTCTGTTAGAAGTTCATAATGCCTGATGATCTTTAAGTGGCATGTATAATGCTCCTTCATTAGAAAATAATAGTTGATACAACTAAAACAATAAATGTAACTTTATGTTGATATATATATATATATATATATATATATATAGATAAGGAGTATATTTATAAATGAAACAATCTATCTTATTTTATAAGCTCTAAAAAAGCTTTATAAGACGTAAAAACTTATAAGCTATTTTAAATAAGTTTAATCAAACACCCTATTAGTCCAAATATAATTATGAGTTAATTTAACATTGTTGAAATTGAAAGCTACATTTTTTCAATTATTATGGCGAACAAATGTAAGTGAAATAATTAGGGAACTACAAATGTATGACCAATTTTATGTACGTAATTCATAATTAAGGCCATCTTTTTCTACATTATTTAAGCGAACTCATATACATTTATTTTGTTTGAGCAAGTATTTTATGTTTGAGTTTGGTTTTCATTGTAAAATACACAACGATCAAACCATCACGTTTTTTTACCTATAATTTGATTTACCTATTCAATCATATTTTCAGTTTTCATTAAAAAACTAAAATTACACATCCAAAATCCCACAGAAAATAAATCGGAACAAGAATGAAAACTCTGTTTTACTATAAGCCTGTCTACATTTATTTATCCTGAAACATGTAGATATTTTTGTTTTATTAAACCCTTAAAATTTTAAATTTTTAGTGTTTAGCCCTTCTATATATATTTTTTTTTCAAGTTTTCAATTGCAATACAATTTTGAATTTATCTCTTTGGTATACAAAATATAGTTCCAACAATCTGGATAATATAATGAAGACCTAATTCAGAAAAAAAAAAAAAAAAAAGATCAAGTATTGTTGACAATCCAAAACGATCAAAAAAATGAAAATAAGGTTAATTAATTGTTACTATTTTGGAATTAAAACATAGCATTAATATGAGTGAAAATAAATAATATATCATAGAAATAAATGGGTAAAAAAATAATTTGAATTTTAGTATCGGAAATCTGTAATGCATATTTTCATAGCGAAAAATATATGATCGATCGAAATATGACATATATAATATAATTGATCCACCAAAACAAGATAAGCCTATTAAATCATATCTCCTATTAATATCCCTTTTTTTTGTCCTTTAAAAACATTTCATGGAGCATTTGATATATCTTCAAATTTAGGAGCAAAACCACATCCACCACTTCATAATTGATGCCAAGTGGCACTTAATAATTGGTTATCTATTCCATATAGATTGGATTATTGCTGAATCGGAGAACACATTGAGGCATCTCCCTTTTTAAAACTTGGATCATATAACTATTTCCTGGAAATAGCACTAAATTTATGTCATGACCATTGTTGGAATGACTATTTCCAGGGATTAAATAATATAATATAATATCTCATAAAAAGTCACTTTTTCCTTAATAGATTTTTGTCACTCGCTTTAATTTTTAGATTAGATGGGAAGTTCTAAATTTTCTTGGAGATGCATTTGGTCACCATTACGTTTATAAATAGGTAGAATGAGAATTCATTATTGTCCACAACTAAGATAATTAGCTACAAATTATATTTGAAATACAATATTTTCGTACAAATTAAAGATGGCTGTTTTCTCTTCCCAATGGGCTTTGGTATTTGGACTACTTGGTATATTCTTTTTTATCTACTTTCAAAACAAGCAAAATATATTTTATATAGCATAATTCATGATATATTCTTGTTTCTTTTTCAGTGATTTGCATAGCATTTATATGTTTATCTTACATAGTCTTGATGCAAAATTAAATGTTGGATTGTTTTGTTATAATTTGCAGGCAATATTGTCTCATTTATGGTGTACCTTTCTCCAATGTAAGTTTTAATTGAACATCATTAATTATAACACATTGTAGGTGCTAAACTAACTTGAATACTAACTAATTTGGACAAGCAAATAATTTTCAGACCAACTTTCTATCAAATCTACAAGAAGAAAACAAGTGAAGGGTTTCAATCAGTTCCATATGTCGTTGCTCTCTTCAGTTCGATGCTCTGGATTTTCTATGCACTTCTCAAGTCCAATGCTACCCTTCTCATCACCATTAATTCTGTTGGAGTTTTCATTGAGACCATTTACATTTGCTTCCACTTTTATTATGCATCAAACAAGGCCAAGGTACACACAAATTATATATATATATGTATGTATTTTCATTCATTTATATCAAAACCATATATATCAATTATATTTGGAATAATGCTGCAGGTGCAAACTTTGAAGATGCTTGTTCTGCTCATACTTTGTGGTTTCGGGTTTATTGTTCTTTCGACTCTTTTCTTGGTGAAACCCTCGCACCGTGTCCTCATCGTTGGTTGGATTTGTCTGGTTTTCTCCTTGTGTGTCTTCGTTGCCCCATTATGCATTCTCGTAAGCAGAATAGTTACTTCTTAACATATACTACCCCCGTCCCAAAATAAATAACGTTTTAGTAACTAAAATTTGTCCCAAAATAATTGTCGTTTTCGTATTCCAAAGCATATTTACATGCAATATACCAAATATGCCCCTATTTACTCACCTCAAATTAAATGTGTTAAAGAGATAAAAACACCTCATTAATTAAACTTAAATAGGGGTATAGATTGAACTTTTTATCACATTTCTTAATATATGTGCAGAAGGCTAAAACGTCATTTATTTTGGGACGGAGGTAGTATGTATCTCGATCAATGTTCGTTTGTTTATCTATGTCGTTACGTTAATAAATTTTAATTTCCTCAGAGACGAGTGATACAAACCAAGAGCGTCGAGTACATGCCCTTTCTTCTCTCCTTTTTCCTCACGCTTAGCGCCGTCATGTGGTTCTTCTATGGTCTTCTAATCAATGATTATAACGTTGCTGTAAGTTCATATATATAATTTTAAAACACCATATATTAACGTCACTATATATATATATATATATATATATTATTAGTGTACGTGTTTGATCAATAATATTATTAATTGTTGTTATAATTTTCAGGTTCCAAATGTGCTAGGTTTCAGCTTTGGAGTGGTTCAGATGCTGCTATACTTTAAATACAAAAACGAAAGAAAAAGCACCACTCATGAATTAACCCAAAAAAACCCAGACCAAATTATCGACATTTTGAATATTAATATTGATGGAGTTGAGGAATCCAAGAACAAGAATCTTGCTCAAGTTTAATACCTATTTAATTTTCACGTACGTGCAATAAATTGCATGAAATATGATTATGTGTGTAATGTAATCAAGACCTCTTTAATTTGTCGTAAATATTCTGTATTTTCTTATACATATACTACTATGTTTTTATAATCAATGAATGATTGCAAGATTGATAATCTCAATCTTTTGTTCTTGTACCAGATTTTAGCTACACGTATTTGGATATTTTCACCTTTTTCAATAAATAATCTATTTATTAATATCATCTGCACAAATGATTGTTGGTACGTCGTCATTTTTATTATTGTGATAAATCTTAGAAATTTATATGAGATCTGCGATAGTATACTTATAACTGTAATACGGTGTCGTTTTGTGAAATGATGTGTTAGAAATCGATCACTTGTGACGAGCTAGCATGGAAAAAACCCGACTAGCATAGAAATTTCAAGGTTTCGATTCTCCCTTGAGTATTAATTTGTAGCTTGATTTAGGAAATGAGAATTTCATTATGGATCAGAACTATGGTTTTAATACCATATAGTGGTGTTTAATACATACTCTCTTTGTTTTAAGATAAATCTCGTTGTAAAATTTTGCACATAATTTAAGTGAAATGATTTGTGGGGCTACTTTTCTAAACAAAAAACAAACTCTGAAAATAAACAGATGTTAGATCTAGTGGTGGGCATTCGGTCCGAACATTTTCAAAAAATAAAAAATTGAATACCGAATCGAAATTTAATCAGTTATTACCGAAATTTTTAGGTTTTACCGTTCGGTAATTTGGTAAAACCGAAATTTTAAGATTTTTTTTTAAAAAAAAAGCCCAAATATTTCTGATTTTCGACCATTTTTTCTTTCTTTTGACCGATTTTTCACTGAAACCGTTATCATAAGTTCACACTTTCAAAATATGTCCACAAAAAGTACAACAAATCCACAAGTTGATTCAAAACCGAATTAGATAATTTAAGTTGAGAGGACATATAAAAATAAAATAAATAACGTAAATGGTTCGGTTTTCGGTAAAAACCAAAATACCGTTAGGTTTTTACCGAACCAAATACCGAATTTTTAAAATTTTCGGTTCGGTCAATTTTACCGAATATGCCCACCCCTATTTAGATCACAAATGTGGTACGAAGTGTTGGAACACTTTGCAGAACAGATCGAAGAATTACAAGCAGCGGAAATAATAAAGAGAATATGAAACAGGGACACAAAATTTTCAACACATGCTTGTGCAGTGCTCTCATGAGCAAAAATCCATTAAAAGGAAGCTTTATAAGTGTTCAAGAATTCCATAACTTCCACAATCAAATCGACCCTCGATGTATAAGAAATCGAGCTTCGTTGGAACGTTTAAACAAATACAACAACACAAACAAAATCCTAACTGCACCATACCCAAAAGGTTTAAGAAAAGTGCATCAAAATGTGTTGTGGAAGAATTTCTCAAAATGCCAACATATAGTTCTAACATTAGGGAAGGTGATAAGATGATCGGCCAATTCAAAGAAACTAAATTGAATTTCAAATTCTTCCACGGATCCCATACACAACCAAGTGTAATAGAAGATCTCAATCCAAAGTTTAGAGTCTGGATCTTCTATTACATTTGGTGTAATATCTCGTTTTACATAACATTTAATACACGTCACATATTAATTAATTATTAATTATAATTTATATCTTCCAAATAATTGTTATCTTCCTATTTATAGGATGACTAGGTTTGATTTTATCACAGCCTTCTCCACTTTTGGTTAGAAAAGTAAAAAACTTTAGCAATAAAAATAGTTAAATGGCCTCATCAAATCAAATAATTTTTGCCTGTCCCATGTTTATGTAAGTATCCACTCCATCACCATGCATCATATCCGACATTAAAAAAGTATCCAACAAAATATATAGCAGAGATAACATTCATCACTATAAAATATATTCATGGCTTCCTTTCAATCTTCTATTTTATTTTATTAAATAGTTTTAGTGCCCAGGATATATAAGTATTATGTAATCTTTATAATGGATTGTCAATTGTCATCCATTCCTTCATTATCTCTATCTCTTTTTGTCAAATCACTCAAGAATCAACCAACAAACACTCAAGATTAATGCCTAACTATGTAGAGAAAACCCTAATCTTGATCCTAGTTAAATTTGAACAAGAAACAAAGATGAACACCAACACACAACAAGATTTACGTGGTTCGGTAATTGCCTACGTCCACGGGAACAATGGGGAGGGGTTGCTCTTATTGAAACGAAGAGGAACACAAGAATTACAAAGACTAAGCTCACACACACAGTGCGTGTTTCTCTCTCGATTTTCTCTCTCTACACTTGATCTCAAAAGCAAAAAAATACATGTTGATAAAGTACTATATCTCAGCTATTTATAGAAAAAAGAATCATCTAAAACCGATCTGTATCGAGGGAGATATTATCGATTGAATCTCAGTCATCGAATCCAAATCTGTTTCCAAGTCTGTTGCTTCGTGCACGTGATCCAAGAAAACAGAATTAACCACCGCCATGTGTCACCTTCTGATTCGTCGAGCTCAACCGCGCCTATTGCTCCAAAATGAGAAACGCGATTCTTTAAGTGGAAACGCGACTTCTCCTGGCCAATCAGATTTGAGAGCGCGTCTGACGTGGCGCGTTTCTTTAAGTGAAAGCGCGACTTCTCCTTGCTTCTTAAAGCATTCCACCACGCTTGATAGACAACGCTTTTCCAGAACCGTTGTAAAAGACTCGTTGTCTGAAAAAACTTTTACAACTACATGCTTTCAACTCAGCTTATTCTCACAAATCTCCACCTTAAGCTGAGCAAGCATGATTCCACAGCAATATACTTCAAGTAGCATTAGTTGAAGGCTTTTCTCTCAGCCCAATTAGATCCATACATAGCATGAATTTGGATGGAGGAACTCCTTTAGTAAATGCATCGGCTGGGTTGATCTATGTGGGAATTTTCTTCACCTTTAGTACCTGCTTTTCCACCAAATCCCTGATGAAAAATAGCCTAACATCTATATGCTTTGTCTTCTCATGCATCCCTGGATGTTTGGCTAAATGAATGACACTTGAATTATCACAATTCACAGTGATACTTTGCTGAAATAAGCCAAACTCCTCCAAGATTCCTTTCATCCACACAGCCTCTTTAGCAACATCAGTCAAGGCTATGAATTCTGATTCAGTTGATGAAAGAGCCACTATAGATTGTTGAGCTGACCTCTAACTCACAGCTGTGCCAAACAAAGTGAATACATAACCTTGTGGTTGATTTCCTTGTGTCTTGATTAGAAGCAAAATCAGCATCTACATAGCCAATTACTGCATCATCTGTGCATCTCTTGTTGCTGAAGCTTAGACACTTGTTTAGAGATCCATTTATATACCTGAACATGTACTTCACAGCAGCCTAATGCACCATTCCAGGATTGGCCATGTATCTACTTACCAAGCTCATTGCATGAGCCAAATCTGGCCTGCAACACACCATTGCATACATGGTGCTGCCCACAGCATTAGCATAAGGTATCTTGGCCATCTCTTCTTCTTCTTTCTTGCTCTGAGGACACTGAGCCTTGCTTAGCTTGATTTGAGGTTGGATAGGTATTGAAGTGGCCTTGGCTTGATTCATTTGATATTTGATTAGCACCTTTTTTAAGTATTCAGTTTGTTTAAGAACAATAGAGCCTTGATCATCCTCTCTGAAGATCTCAATTCCCAGCATCTTCCTAGCCATGCCAAGATCCTTCATCTCAAATTCAGACTTCAATTGCTCCTTGATTTGATCTATACCTGTCATCTCAGTGCTAGCTATCAACATGTCATCAACATAAAGTAAGAGATAAGTATAAAAAGCATTAGAATGTTTAAAGTATACACAGTTATCAAACTTGCTCCTTTGGAATTTGATTCTATGCATGAAGTGATCAAACCTTAGGTACCACTGTCTTGGGCTTTTCTTTAAGCCATATAATGACTTCTTAAGCATGCAGGCTTTATCTTGCTTTCCCTCTAACTGAACACCTTCAGGGACCTTCATGTATATAGTCTCTTTTAGCTCACCATGCAAGAAGGCAGTGGTGACATCCATTTGGTGCAAGTGCATTCTAAACTGTGCAGCCATAGCAAGTAGGATCCTAATTGAACTATGATTTACCACTGGAGAAAAGATCTCATTGTAGTCCACTCCTTCCCTTTGAGTGAATCTCTTGGCCACAAGTCTGGCCTTGTATCTTATCCCTCCACCTGGTTTGGTCTCAGCCTTCCTCCTGAAAATCCATTTGTATCCAACAAGTTTTTTGTTGTTTGGCTTATTTACTATGATCCAAGTTTTGTTCTTTTCAAGGGAGTTCAATTCTTCTTGGATTGCTCCTAACCATTTTCTCCTATCCTTACATGTAATAGCCTCTCTAAAGTCCTTTGGATCCTCAGCATCTAACTCCTCAGCAGCAAGTAAAGCAAAGTAAACATTATCAGCATGGCCAAATCTTGCAGGAGGTCTTATGTTTCTTCTTGTCCTATCCCTTACCAATAGATAGTTATCCATGCCATTCTCATCTTGTTGTTCTTCCTCTGAGTCTGAATCAGGTGGATCAATGGCCTGATTATCAGCTTGTAGCCCCTGAACTTGATCTCTGTCCAAAGAAGTCTCCACCTCAAACTTAGAGTTCTCAGTTTCTGAACCTGGTTTCAGTAGTGATTCTTCTTGTTTCAGAGGCATTCTAGCTTCATCAAATGTGACATCCCTACTGATTATACACTTTTGATAATCCTTCTCATAACACCACAACTTGTACCTCTTTACACCCTTTGGATAGCTTAAGAAAACACACTTCAAAGCTCTTGAGTCCAGTTTGTCTTGCCTTATGTGAACATAAGCTTGACTTCCAAAAACTTTAAGCTCAGAGTAGTTAGTTGGCTTCCCACTCCACACTTCCTCAGGTGTTTTGAGTTGAATAGCAGCTGAGGGACACCTATTCACAAGGAAGGCAGCAGTGGTAACAGCCTCTCCCCAAAAACACTTGGATAGGCCTGAACTTAAGAGCATGCACCTTACTTTGTTCAATAGAGTTTGATTCATCCTCTTAGCTAATCCATTTTGTTGAGGTCTATTTGGTACAGTCCTGTGTCTTAGGATCCCTTTCTCCTTACAAAATGAGTTGAACTTATTAGAGGTAAACTCCAAACCATTGTCAGTCCTGAGACACTTCAAAGTCCTTCCTGTCACATTCTCCATTTCAGTTAGCCAATCCTTAAAGCTCTGAAATGCTTGATCCTTTCAGCTCAGTATAATGACCCACACTTTCCTAGAGTAGTCATCTATGAGAGACATGAAGTACCTTCCTCCATTCCTTGTTTGAGTAGTGGCTGGACCCCAAAGATCAGAGTGTACATAATCTAATATTCCTTTGGTAGTATGGCTACCTGTTTTGAAGTTTAACTTCTTTGCTTTGCCAAGAATGCAATATTCACAAGTGTCCAAGCTAGTGATCCTATCATTCCCAAATACCTTTTGTTTCTGAAGCTCCAGCAGCCCTCTTTCACTGATATGCCCAAGCCTTTTGTGCCAAAGTTGAGTCTTATCCATCTCTTTCACTGAGTGTGCTTCATCCATTGCAGTAGCACCATCTAAGTAGTAAAGTTCATTCTTCTTGCTGCCTTTCCTAACAACTAAAGAACCTCTTGTGATCCTCATTTGGCCATTCTTAGACTTGAATATGTAACCTTGTGAATCCAACATACCTAAGGAAATCAAATTTCTCTTAAGGTCAAAAACATACCTGACTTTTGATAGGACTCTCACTGCTCCATCATGCATCTTCAAAGGTATGGAGCCAATTCCAGCCACCCTGCAGGTCTGATTGTTCCCAAGCATCACCAATCCACTATCACTGAGAGTTAGTTGGTCAAACCACTCCTTGTTGGGACTCATATGGAATGAGCATCCAGAGTCTAGCACCCAATCCTCTTCAGTTCCTTTGGTGGTGATAGAAAAAATATCTGTAGATTCATAGCCAGAGTTAGGAGTAGATGGTTCACTTGATTGAGTTACCTGATTCACTTGCTTTTGATTCTAATTCTCTTGGTTTTGCTTCAGTTTCTTGAACTTCAAGCAATCCTTCTTGAAGTGTCCAGGCTTGTGGCAATGGAAGCATCTCTGTTCCTCCACATCATTCTTGTGATCTTGTGACTGATTTCCATCCTTCTTGAACTGCTTCTTACCACCTTTCTTGAAGTGCTTCTTTGGCTTATGCTTTACAGATAAGCCTTCTCCATTTGTAGGCTTGGCTTCATTTGCCTTTGTCAGCTCCTTGGTCCTCAAAGCAGTGATTACATCTTCAAGGGTTAAAGTTGATTGCCTGCTATACAACAAAGAATCACAAAAATTTTCATAAGATTTAGGTAAAGAGCCAAGAAGCATTAGAGCCTTGTCTTCCTCTTCCAGGGAGACTTCCACATTTTCAAGATCATCTATAATCTTGGAGAAGTCTTCTATTTGATCAGTCACTGATTTCCCTTCAACCATCTTGTAGGTGTAAAGCCTCTTCTTCATGAGGAGTCGGTTTGCCAAAGACTTAGTCTGATACAAGGCAGCTAACTTCTCCCAAATGGCTTCTGTTGTGGCTTCTTTTGAGACTTCTCTCAAAACCTTGTCACCCAAACATAGGATCAAGGTGCTGTGTGCTTTATCCATGATCATAGCTCTATCTTCTGCCTTCATGGATTCAGGAAATGCTCGAGCTCCTTGAAGGGCTAAGCCAAGCCCTTGCTGTGCAAGCAATGCCTTCACCTTGATGTCACACAGCCCAAAATCACCTTTGCCATTGAATTTCTCCACATCGAATTTTGCAGTAGACATCTTGGTTGATCGTGCCACTTCCCACAGACGGCGCCACTTGTCAAAGCACTCAAGAATCAACCAACAAACACTCAAGATTAATGCCTAACTATGTAGAGAAAACCTAATCTTGATCCTAGTTAAACTTGAACAAGAAACAAAGATGAACACCACAACACAACAAGATTTACGTGGTTCGGCAATTGCCTACGTCCACGGGGAACAATGGGGAGGGGTTGCTCTTATTGAAACGAAGAAGAACACAAGAATTACAAAGACTAAGCTCACACACACAGTGCGTGTTTCTCTCTCGATTTTCTCTCTCTACACTTGATCTCAAAAGCAGAAAAATACATGTCGATAAAGTACTATATCTCAGCTATTTATAGAAAAAAGAATCATCTAAAACCGATCTGTATCGAGAGAGATATTATCGATTGAATCTCAGTCATCGAATCCAAATCCGTTTCCAAGTCTGTTGCTTCGTGCACGTGATCCAAGAAAACAGAATTAAGCACCGCCATGTGTCGCCTTCTGATTCGTCGAGCTCAACCACGCCTATTGCTCCAAAATGAGAAACGCGATTCTTTAAGTGGAAACGCGACTTCTCCTGGCCAATCAGATTTGAGAGCGCGTCTTATGTGGCGCGTTTCTTTAAGTGAAAGCTTGACTTCTCCTTGCTTCTCAAATCATTCCACCACGCTTGATAGACAACGCTTTTCCAGAACCGTTGTAAAAGACCCATTGTCTGAAAAAAGTTTTACAACTACATGCTTTCAACTCAGCTTATTCTCACACTTTTTTGCTGTTAATAATATCTCTATCCCTATATATATATTTTTTTCTAAATAAAGGTTATGATATATGAAAATAGGATGAGCTTAAATATATGTTTCCTCAATCTAACATGTTCTGGCATAGGCCCATTAAAAAATGCAAATTCATAATAAGTGATTAAGTGGAATGGAATATATTATATATGTTTTAACAAAATCGAAATGGAATGAATTCAATATTATTGATACTTTTTATAGTTTGATTTGTTTATTATTGGGTTTACCTCAACTTAATTTACTTAATATCTTCATGGTTCATGAATTCAAATAAAAAGCACAAAAAGCTTAAAATGTTAATTAATATTATATTAACAAGTCTTCTTATCATGAAATAATTTACAATTTGAATATTGAGTTTGTTTATCTTAACGAGACTCATTAAACGAACTTTTATTGAGCCGAGCTTCCTTTGCTCACGAATTGCTTGGTTTTTCTGCTTCACTAATTATCTCAAAAATTTTAGTGGAAAGCAACATCTCTTATGCATATGATTTAAACTTGACTGGGTAATTCCACCTATATCACTAACTAAGATTGATTCGTCCTAATTTCAATCTTCTTTTTCTCCGATGCCGATTGGAATTCTCCGATTAAAAACACCTGCAAAAACAAAGAACACCGGGGGTTTTTCCCGGTGAAGAGACTCCGACGCTCAAGTCAGTAATCTAGGAAAAACTTGCTAATGCTCTTTTCTTAATAATTTCAGTGTATAATTTCGTGTGTGTGAATAGAAAGATAAGGTTATAAATACTCCCTGAAAAATGCGGCAGTTAGATTTTCTCCTAAAAAAGTGGGAAGTGGGCGAGATACTCGCGATCGTGGAGGTTGCTTCAAATTTGAATTAGTTCGCTTCGGATTTAGTTCGGCATTTCAGCTGGCAAGTTTAATTAGTTCGCACATATCTCTCTATAGATCGCGAACTTTCTTGTTCGCCCACACGTTCTACCTGCTTCTCTGTTTTGTTCGCATCGATTAGTCTTCAAGTCGGTTTGGTTTACAGAGCAGTTCGAATGTGGTCAGTTCGACCACATCAAAGATCAAGCTAAAAATCACCATCTTTATGCATGATTCAACTTACACAAATTCTCAATCCTTTAATGGTAACTTAACAAAATGAAGAAACGAACCTTACACTTTTTTGCAATTCTGCTAAAGTCCACTACTATTAGGTCCACTGCTATTAGGAATTTTAAACGGGCCAACCCATTTGAACCGACCCGTTTAAAGAAAACCCACATTTTGTCGACTTGAGGAATGGCGATACCACAAATTTTATGCTCGAGTTCTAATCTACACAATTCATTTGATCATATATTACGTATTGAATTTTAAATCTTCGATTTAAATGTATACTTTTATCAATTATTATTAGTATAACTAGACTTTAAGCTGAACAATTCAGTTTAAAGGGATAGCAAAATTATGAACAAAACTCCAACCATGTAGAGTTTCTAGTTAGATAGGCCACTACTAGTTTTCAAGCCTGATAAATCACACTATATATTGCAATCTACAATTTTAAATAAATAATTTACAACATTCATAGATGATAGATGAACAAAAATCTAAATATTCAAACATTTCATTTTAAAAGTATGAAATCACAACATCATTTATAGCACTCAAAACTGCTTTTTTAGTTGAACGCTCTAAAGCAACACTCCAACTTTCACAATCTCAACTTCAAATGCTAATCAAACAGATTGTAGCAATGCATATCAAACGCAAAAGGTGCACTTTGAGCTACCATGTCATCTTCACTTCCCCAAAATGTGTCATTTCTTTTAATAACCAAAATATCCCACTTCTAATGACAAAGTGCTATGTTTGGAGAGTAAAATGTCAAATTAAAAGTTTGAGGGGGCAAAGTGATAAATCTTATTTTTGGAAGTATATGTTGAAATGATAAAGTTTAGGGGTATGATGGCAAAGAAATAAGGAAAAACTCAATTTTGGTCCCGTTAAAGGGCCACTGTCCAATTTCAGTCAAGTTAAATTCAATTAATCAAATGTAGTCCCACTAAACCACAATCTGTCCAATTTGAATCCTTTTTCACCGGAATTGGCATATTCCGGCGAATATTCGACGAGTGCGACACACTCTCCACCATTTCTGAACATTCCGACCACAATGCGCTGATCTGTAATATTATGCCCATGTGGCATAATTTTCTGATATAAAATCAATCCAAAAAAAAGCCACCTCAATAATTACATTAAAAAAAAATCAAAACCAGAAAATAATATCTAAAAATAGGAAAATCATTAAATCAAAAAATCAAATTCAAAAATCCTAAAATCCTAAAATTCCCCTAATTGAAACTCAATCCAAAAAAATTCTGGTAATTTCTCCTAATTGAAAGCCCGCAGCAGGAGCGCTCAAGGATTAAGAGAGAGAGAGAGGATCGAGTGGTGGTGGTGGTGTTCTACTTTTCTTGGATGGTGGTGGTGGTGGGGAATCTTGATCGGAGAAGGGTGATGGTGATTTGGGGTGATGAGAGAAGGGCCTGGAAGGAAGAGAAAGCTCCGGCCGCGAAGGCGGCGGCCCTTCCAGTTAGCACATAATCCAAACCATCTGCAAACCGGAAAAGGTCATTGAACGCGACTGAAGGTGGCGTCGGGCCGGGCTTCTCCGGTTCACCCTCCATTGCTGCCGCTAATGTTTTTTTTCTACTCCCTACAAAATCTTGGGAGGACTTTTCAACTTCTTCTTCTTTTTCGTTTTGTTTGGTTGGAGTAGTGTTGTTGTTGATATGATCGTTTTCTTCTGATGAGTAAGATGAGACAACGAATTCAACGCCTTGTAATTCAGACCATCTCCATTGCTCTATCGTCTTTATCTCCACTCCATCTTCTTCTTCTCTCTTTTTTTTTTTTTGGCTTCACAGTTACTCTAACATAACTCTCTCTCTCTCCCTCCCTGGAGTAGTCGCGCCGGCGGTGTCGGGCTCAGCCGCCGCTTCCCGCGGCGGCGTTACGGTCGGATTTTATGAGTAATTGGATCCTTATTTGATTTGGGGCTTAATTTTGTTATTAGGGTTTTTGGATTTGTGTTTAATGATTTTGAGATTTTAGAGTTTTTTATTTTAGGGTTCTTCTTGGAGAATGCTTAACGATTGTGTTCATCGATTTCAATTTGGGGGAATTTTAGGCATTTAGGGTTTTGAGATTTGATTTCAAATTTGTTGATTTTCTCCTTTTTTAGATTATATTTTATGGTTTTTCTTTTTTTAATTTATGCATTTACTGATTTGGATTTTATTGCATTTATTTTTAAAAGACAAATAGATACCACATGGCCACCGAAAATACACATATGCGCACAAATGTTGGAATTGTCAGAATGGTGGCGAGTGCGTACACACACCGGAGAATTGCCGGACATCCGCAATTCCGGTGGAAAATGACCTCAAATTGGACACATAACGACTCAGTGAAACTACATTTGATTAATTGAATTTAACTGGATTAAAATTGGACAATAACCCTTTACAGGACCAAAATTGAGTTTTTGCCAAAAAATATCTATTTCCTATTTTCCTGGATTTGATGGATTGTATTACTTGTATATGAGTAATCAAATGGATTAAAAAAACATCTAGAAGGATTCATTTTGGCTTTATTATAAGTCATTCCGTACACTCTTCATGTCCAAGACATCTGTCCATTCAAGGGTGGTTCAACATTTTTTTTGAGGTTTTAGAAAAGTCAAATAAATGAGGCTTCTAATTCGAATATAAGATAATTCACAAATGAATAAATTAGAATACAAGTAGTTTATATTATATTTACTAATATTTAAAAAATTGATTAACATTATAAACTAGGTTAAATTGTAATAAGTAATGATGATTAGAATCATAATAATAGAAATCGTTTTCCGTGTGTTTTTCTTTACAAAAAACTTTAAGTTGGATTAAAGATTTGTCACGAGTCCAAATTTTGAGTGAGAAGATCCATTTTTATCTACATATCTGTGACATATTTTTTCTTCACGCCTTAAAAACCCCCCCTTTTAGCATTGTGTCACGGAACTATGTCCCTTTCACTTTCCATTTTTTGGCCTAACTATTGCAACTACTTTTTAGTCTTTTATTATGACTATAATTAAACACACCACCTATATTGTTTAATAAATGTAAAGTTTCCCCCCAACAATATAATGTAAGACTTAACAGCAGTATAAATTTTCTTTGTTTGTAATAATCTAGATTTTGATAAATATAATAAATAAATCATGTAGAAATGAAACACGATTTTGAAATAAAGGTTTTCATTTGCAGGATGAATATCGAAAAATAAAATGACATTAAAATTGGGTTATAAATAAGAAATCTTTACAAAATGGTCAAAATAAAGTACTACCTCCGTCCCAAAATAAATGACGTTTTAGCAACTAAAATTTGTCTCAAAATAATTGTCGTTTTCGTATTTCAAAGTATATTTACATGCAATATACCAAATATGCCCCTATTTACTCATCTCAAATTAAATGTGTTAAAGATATAAAGTTCCTCATTAATTAAACTTAAATAGGGGTAGATTGGACTTTTTATCACATTTATTAATATATGTGCAGAAGGCTAAAACGTCATTTATTTTGGGACGGAAGTTGTATTAACTTTTTACAGAATTTTTCCTTACATTTCCAAAACAAACCAAACATTCTTACTAAATAAAGCAATGTATTTCTGTTATAAATGATGTTTTATTAAAATAGATGTAATAAAAAAACTAATTTAAAATAGAAAAAGAAACAATTAGAATAAGAAATCTCATGTGAAAGTGGAGGCAGCAAATGTCGACTTGTTGAGGTGCCAAAAGAGATAAGGCCTCTATGCTTCTTTGTCTTTTCTTCTCCCCACCCCACCCCACCCCACCCCCCTCCACATATACAAAACATGTATGTATACATTTATGTATATGCAGACAAGTTGAAGGTGAAGAAATAATGTCAAGTCAGCCCTTCGGGAAAGCTTGGAAAATTAAATGATAGTTCCTCGTGATGCCAACCCAACAAACGTTAATAAAGAATTCAAACATGGTTGTTTTTGTATATATATAGATACACCTATGTTGTCTCCTTTTCTTTTGTTTAATACTCGTTCACACTTCCGGGTTTGAATTTCGGACCTTTCTTCTCTTAACTTCCATCATAAAGATTTTGTGGGCTGTTTTTTCTTGAGGAATAAATCTCTGTCTCTGTGCCTTCCTTTCTTGCTTTTCTTTTTCTTTTCTATGAAAAAATCAGACAACAAGGTTTGAGGTGTGTTTGATTAATGGGTTCTTGCTGCAGTGTTAGAATAAGGGCTGATAGTCCTCGCCGTGATGGTTAGTGTCCCACACTCTCTCCTCCTCCTCTCTCTCTCTCTAGATTCTTTTCTGTTGAGATTAATGATGATGATCTTATGTTGTTCATTTCTTTTCTTGTGGTGTTTATGGGACAATCTGTTTTGTTTGTTGAATATGTGAAAGTTTCAAGTGTGTGTCTATGTATATAATAAGCTGCATTAGATTAGACATTTTAGGAATAATAGTTTTAAGGAATTTGTTGAATGTCTGCCTTTTTTTTCATTCTTGAAGATGAAGTGATATTTCCTTTCTTTCTTCTGGAAAATTGAGGTTTTTTTTTTGGTTGCTTGCTAAGGTTATAAACTCATGTATACACATTAGCATTTAAGAAAAGATAGTGCATGAAATTTGTTGAATATTCTTTCTGATTCTGAGGTTTTTTTTGTTGCTTGCTAAGGATTTCTAAATGCAAGGTTAGTATATGAAATTAGTTGAATACTCTGCTCTTTCAGATTCTTGAAGATGAAGTGATATTTTCTCTTTTGGAAATTTGAGGTTTTCTTTTGGTTGCTTGCTAAGGTTAAAATGAATTAGATATTGGCACTCTGTTTTGCTCACATTTATCTGCCACTAAATTCTGTTAGCTTTCAAGATTTTCAGTTGTATGCTAATGTAGTGGAAATACAACATTTGTTGTTGCAGGATTAAGTTCGAGCAGTATGCTTTCGTCTTCCTCGTTTCAATTGACTCCTCGTGGGGAGGGTGAAATCTTGGAGTTGTCTAATTTGAAGATTTTCACACTTAATGATCTGAGAACAGCCACCAGAAACTTCCGGCCCGACAGTGTGTTGGGTGAAGGAGGTTTCGGGTGTGTGTTCAAAGGATGGATCGATGAAAACACGTTCAAAGCTGCTAAGCCCGGGACCGGAATGGTCATTGCTGCCAAAAGATTGAACCAAGAAGGCTTTCAAGGTCATAAAGAATGGTTGGTAAGTGTTATGTGATCGAACTTGTATAGATTATAGTATGGTTGCTTATATCAGTTTAAAATAGGGCCTTTACTGCTAAGAAATTTTGCATATTTCTACTATATTTTAAGCAGAATCTAATGAGTGAAACACTCTAAAAAGCATCATATATTCTTGTGTTTACTGCCTACTCACTTTAATCCAGTTACAATTGACATTGTCTGATATTTTTTCGTTGTTCTGCTCATCAACTTTAGACTGAAATCAATTTTCTGGGACAACTCTACCATCCAAACCTGGTGAAACTGGTTGGTTATTGCTTAGAGGACGAACATAGACTTCTCGTTTATGAGTTCATGCCACGCGGCAGCTTGGAGAATCATTTATTCAGGAGTAAGTCGATTTGATATATCCAACCATTATATTGTTCATACCTGATATTATTTGTTGGATTGACATATTCTTGAATGTCCCTAGGAACGTCTCACTTCCAGCCGTTATCTTGGAACCTACGCATGAAAGTCGCACTTGGTGCTGCTAAGGGACTTGCATATCTTCACAGCCCTGAAGCTAAAGTTATTTATCGCGATTTCAAAGCCTCGAACATCTTGCTTGATTCGGTATGATAGCATGGTTTTGTAACCTAATTGTTTGAATAAACATTGGCAATTCTCTTACAAGATTTGGTTGATGGTTTTGCAGAACTACAATGCAAAGCTTTCTGATTTTGGGTTGGCCAAGGACGGCCCGATTGATGGTAAAAGCCATGTGTCGACTAGGGTTATGGGTACCTACGGCTATGCAGCTCCTGAGTATATGGCCACAGGTATATATTCTACATTGTTCTCCGAATGTTTTGCCATACGAAAACGACCTCTGTAGTTTTGGACTTTTCACTTTTCTCCTTTAAAAGCATTCATATTGGTGGATGTTAATAACAATTCATTAATGTGGACCTCATATGACCCGTCACAATTCCATTAACACTCATCGTCTGTTAACACTCTCACATCACAATGTGTTTCATTTGTTGTCCTTTTAACATGTTAATAAGTCTTTTAACACATTGCGTGAACCCCCATGTTATTACTGAATACAAACTGGTTTTAATGTAAAATGAATGGATGAAATTGCTCTAATCGTCTCTTTGTGATTCCTATGTAGGTCATCTGACGGCCAGAAGCGACGTTTACAGTTTTGGAGTAGTTCTTCTAGAAATGCTGACAGGGCGACGAGTCCTAGACAAGAACCTCCCACACAGGGAACAAAATCTCATCATATGGGCGAAGCCTTATCTAGCCAGCAAACGGAGAATGCTTCGTATAATAGATGCTCGTATACGAGGCCAATACTCACCAAATGCAGCACTTAAAGCCACAAATGTTGCAGTGAAATGCCTGGCTATCGAACCAAAACAAAGGCCAACAATGAAGGAAGTGGTGAAAGCATTAGAACAGCTTCAAGGGACAGGTGGTGTCAAAACCGATGAAGTTGTGAAACATCATAGGACATCAACGGTCGTTAGAAGGCCGGTTTTGTCATATCCACGACCTTCTAATTCACCGGTTAACGTTAGCGATTGAGGAAACGAAGAAGAGATCGAAGAAAACGAAAGCTTTTAAAGGTACTTGAGAAGCTTTGTATATAGTAATTGGTTGTATGTTAATTTTCCAGCAATATTGGTGGGAAAAGAGGTGGTTGCTAAACTCGAGTTGAATAATAGTCGTTTGTTTAGCTGTAGTTCTTGTCTCCCATTTATTTTCTGAAAAAAGACCTAATTTAATATAATAAATATAAAAAAGGGCGAAATTTTTTGGTGTTTGAAGATTAAAAGCTTGAATTAATTAAAAATTGAATATGATCTATAAATAATTTAATATTTTTTTTATTAATGTAATTTTTATAATTTGTTAGAAAATGTAATAAAATGGAAAATAATGTCAAATTAATAAAAAAGATTTTCTTTCCTATATATTCGAACTTTTAAAATTCTCTCTCACCAAATCTCTTTCATGCTCGATAATCTGAAAACTTGTGCATACAATTTGATTCTTCTTTGAATTCAATCACAAAATCAGATTCACAAAGAAACCCTCGATAAGCTGAGGAAGAATCGATTCTGTGTCGAAGCGAGGCGTATCATCAATTCGACAAGCGACGACGGCGAAACAGATTAACGTAAATTCGTGATAATTGTTTAGATTTCAGAATCATAGATTAGGGATTTGCTGTTGAATTTCACGATGGTTGAAAAGAGTAAAAAAGGGGCTAATGCATCAAAATTACCCGAATCGGAAGATTCAGATGATGAATTACCTTTGTCGTATAAGTTTTCAGTTAAATCTAATGCTGGTGGGGATTCGGCCAACAGATCTTCTAATTCAAGGGAGAGTATAAAGCCTCCGATTCTAAACAAGAGACCTGCAGATAGTGTAGAATCTGCAGATGAATCTTATTTCAAAAGGCAGAAAATGGAGGAAGAAGATGATGAAGATCATGTTTCGATAGCACAGATAAAGAGAAAATCAGCAACAATGAAAAAGAATGACGTGAAAAACCCAACAAAAGTAGCAGATTGTAAGATGCTTCCATTTGAAACCAAGGACTAAGTAATTTCACCAAATAACTTCCCACAAAAACTCATATGAGACGGTCTCACGGACTATCCGTGAGACGGATCCTTATTACTCATGAATTGAATTCATATCCACAAACTTTCATATGAATTTTTAAGTGTGGGCCCGTCTCACGAAAAAAGATTCATGAGACGGTCTCACACAAGACTTACTCCTAACTTCCAGACAGATATCGAAAATCCACTTCCAGCATTTCAAATTTCAAACTCCACAACATCATCAGATTAATTTTTGGACAAGTTACACTCATTTGCAAACCATTTAAATCAAAATATCTTTCTTGTATATCAATGTAATTCCTGAAATACTAATACATAATCAATAACCAATTACACTTCATTGTTTAAAATCAGTAAATATGTTTCACATATATAGTTGAAAGACTTCCAGTACTCACTAGTTCTGCAATTATTCAATTATTGTTACCACTATAAGAAGCTTCAACCAAAAATTTAAGGAATTAATTTTAAGTGGATCCAGGCTTTGCTATCCCATTATACAGTATTAATAAAGATTTAGCCTTCATTGGTTCTAGGAACTTTTGAAGGAAAGCAAACTCAATAAAAATATAGGTTCATCACCTTTCATAATCAACCAAATATATAACAGTTTTACATCACACTGCATCAGAGAATCCTATAACCCAAATTGCTTTACAGTCCCATTCAGCATCTTACTTGGTTTTTTTATTTCAGAGTTCAACGACTAAGGACTTCAAAATTACAAAATCTAAACCGTCATGGTTGACCAGTTTCCAGACTTCATTCTTTCACATTCTTTAGATATCAAAACTTACAACCATGTATGCATAAATATATATATATATATAATATATATATATATATCAAAATCATAATGAAAAGCAGGAGATGAAGAATCGAAATACCTAATCCAATTCAATACCCTCTCCTTATCCGAAGGATGATTGACACCTGAAACACCTAAGCAAACAGCAGGAACTGCTGAAAGGTTCTTGCCAGCAATAGAAAGAGCTCCTTTTATAACTTGTTCAAGTGTTTCCATGGCAGCATTTTCTGTAAGAATGACCCCAAAATAAATTAAAAATCTAACTCAACAATAAAGAACCGAAGCATTCTCCTCTTCGACCACCATACAAATAAAAGAACTTGAGTGTGACACTTTTAAGAAAATAAAAAAGGAAACTTCTTCAAATTTGCTTTAAATTTGAGAAATATTACCTTTCTATTTCTTGAAAAAAAGTAATAAAGCAAACTCAATAAATGTGAGAAATATTACCCTTTTTCAAGAAAATAAAACGGAAACTTTTCCAAAAAGTTTTACTAGAAAATAAATTTGAGAAATATTACTGTTTTTCAAGAAATAGAAAAGCAAACTTTATACCAATTCTTAACAAATTTAGAAAGCTGAAAATTTTTGACCGTTGAAGAAGATAAAAAAACTATAAATTTTTGACCGTCTCAGAAAATAGAAAAGGAACTTTTTCAAAAAAGTGTTAGTAGAAAATAAATTTAAGAAATAAAACCGTTTTTCAAGAAATAGAAAATGAAACTTTATAACAATTCTTTAGAAAATTAAAAAGCTCGAAATTTTTGACTGTTGAAGAAAATAAAAAAGCTATAAATTTAAGACCGTTGTAGAGAAAAAAAAAACGTGCCACTTTCAAAAAGGATAAAAAAGGAAACTTTTTCAAAATGTGTTACTAGAGAATAAATTTGAGAAATAAAATCGTTTTGCAAGAAACAGAAAAGGAAACTTTATACCAATTCTTAACAAAATTAAAAAGTTAGAAATTTTTTACCGTTGTAGAAAACAAAAACGTGTCACTTTCAAAAAAATAAAAAGGAAAGTTTTTAAAACAATTTTACTAGAAAATAAATGTGAGAAATATTACCCTTTTTCAAGAAAATAAAACGGAAACTTTTCCAAAAAGTTTTACTAGAAAATAAATTTGAGAAATATTACTTTTTTTCAAGAAATAGAAAAGTAAACTTTATACCAATTCTTAACAAATTTAGAAAGCTGAAAATTTTTGACCGTTGAAGAAGATAAAAAAACTATAAATTTTTGACCGTCTTTGAAAATAGAAAAGGAAACTTTTTCAAAAAGTGTTAGTATAAAATAAATTTAAGAAATAAAACCGTTTTTCAAGAAATAGAAAATGAAACTTTATAGCAATTCTCTAGAAAATTAAAAAGCTCGAAATTTTTGACTGTTGAAGAAAATGAAAAAGCTATAAATTTAAGACCGTTGTAGAGAAAAAAAAAACGTGCCACTTTCAAAAAAGATAAAAAAGGAAACTTTTTCAAAATGTGTTACTAGAGAATAAATTTGTGAAATAAAACCGTTTTTCAAGAAACAGAAAATGAAACTTTATACCAATTCTTAACAAAGTTAAAAAGCTAGAAATTTTTGACTGTTGTAGAAAATAATAACGTGCCACTTTCAAAAAAATAAAAAGGAAAGTTTTTAAAACAATTATACTAGAAAATAAATGTGAGAAATATTACCCTTTTTCAAGAAAATAAAACGGAATTTTTCCAAAAAGTTTTTCTAGAAAATAAATTTGAGAAATATTACTTTTTTTCAAGAAATAGAAAAGCAAACTTTATACAAATTCTTAACAAATTTAGAAAGCTGAAAATTTTTGACCGTTGAAGAAGATAAAAAAACTACAAATTTTTGACCGTCGTAGAAAATAAAAAAGTAAACTTTTTCAAAAAGTGTTACTAAAAAATAAATTTAAGAAATAAAACCGTTTTTCAAGAAATAGAAAATGAAACTTTATACCAATTCTTAACAAAATTAAAAAACTCGAAATTTTTGACCGTTGAAGAAAATAAAAAAGCTATAAAGTTTTTTACCGTTGTAGAGAAAAAAAAGCGTGCCACTTTCAAAAAAGATAAAAAATGAAACTTCTTCAAGCAGTTTTACTAGAAAATCAATGTGAGAAATATTATCGCTTTTTTAAGAGAAATATTACACTTTTTTTAAAGGAAAAATATTACCCTTTTTCAAGAAAATAAAAAAGGAAACTTTAAACAAATTCTTAACAAAATAAAAAAGCTAAAAAAATTGACCGTTGAAGAAAATAAAAAAGTTATAAATTTTTTACCGTTGTGGAAAATAAAACGGGCCACTTTCAAGAAAATAAAAAAGGAAACTTTTTCAAAATGTGTTACTAGAGAATAAATTTGAGAAATAAAACCGTTTTTCAAGAAACAGAAAAGGAAACTTTATACCAATTCTTAAGAAAATAAAAAAGTTAGAAATTTTTGACCGTTGCAGAAAATAAAAAAGCTATAAATTTTTGACCGTTGTAGAAAATAAAAACGTGCCACTTTCAAAAAAAATAAAAAGGAAACTTTTGAAAACAATTTTACTAGAAAATAAATTTGAGAAATATTACCTTTTTTCCATAAAATAAAACGGAAACTTTTCCAAAAAGTTTTACTAGAAAATAAATTTGAGAAATATTACTGTTTTTCAAGAAATAGAAAAGCAAACTTTATACCAATTCTTAACAAATTTAGAAAGCTGGAAATTTTTGACCATTGAAGAAGATAAAAAACTATAAAAAATTTACCGTCGTAGAAAATAAAAAAGGAAACTTTTTTCAAAAAGTGTTACTAGAAAATAAATTTAAGAAATAAAACCGTTTTTCAAGAAATAGAAAATGAAACTTTAAACCAATTCTTAAAAAAAAAAAAAGTTAGAAATATTTTACCGTTGAAGAAATTAAAAAAAGAAACTTTAGACAAATTCTTAACAAAATAACTAGAAATTTTTGACCGTTGAAGAAAATAAAATACTATAATTTTTTTACCGTTGCATTGTAAAGAAATATATACATAGCCTCAGGTAACTAACCTCAGAAAGTGTCTTACGGTGCTTAAAATCTTGATTAGCAACTTCCAATTTGAGTTTGTGGAGCTTCCCATCAACCTTTGAGCAGGAAACTTTAGTACAACATCATTTGCACCAGGTCCTTTAGATGCATCTGTTTCCTCCTCAAGGCAACAGCTGATTAACAAATTTCCCGAACAATGTGTCGTATGAAAATCCATCCTACATTATACAGACAAGCACACAAGGGCAGATTAGCTACATGGGTACAATCCATCATGAGATGCTTAAGAACAAATAAAGCCAAAACACAAACTTGAGGGACTTACTTTAAAGTCATCAATGTCTAAAATAATTGGATTGGAGTCATTTGATGGAGGTTTCGAACATCTACCAGTCTTCAATCCATCTTTTTTCTCTCTCATCTAAGAAAAGAAGCATCACGTATGGCTTAGAAATCACCAACAAACAAGACAATCAGAATTGATTATAATACTATACCAATCTGTCCAAAGGCAGTAGATATAATACTATAACTATTGGTTGAGCAAAAATGCCCACCACACTAGCAATCTATATATATATAAAAGCAGAACATTCTGCCAAAAATAACTGTAATAAATGTCTCATTTATTAAATATTTCCATTTTAAGAAAATCATTAATAACTTTCATTTTATATTTATTAACAAAAGTATAAATAAGTATTAATATTTAAGACATTTAATTTTATATTTATTGTATAGAAATTCAAAAAAAAAAAAAGATAAATCTATATATATATTTCTATACTATAATAATAGAGGAAAAATTGAAAATTTATAAAAATACCCTTTTTTCCAACAAAAAGTGTCACTTCAACAATATTTTTTTTTTGTATTTTTTATTACTTAATACATTCAATTTAGGATCAATTTACAAAGTACCAATTTTCATAAGTCAATGAACCTATCTACCCATTTTTCTGGGAAGTAATTTTTTTTACCCAATTTGGGTAGTGGAATGTTCTTAATAATCCCAATTTAAGTTATATTTACATAAGAAAAGTTCAGAAAATATCTTGAACTCGAGTCATCTTTCTTCGACTTGAGTCAACTTTTCAGATAAAGTGAACATGTCGCGAATACGGAATATAATATCATGTTCACGAAATACAATAAGATTCAACATGTCATGAACACGGAATATAATAGTGTTCACGAAATGCAGAAAGGTTCACATGTCGTGAACACGGAATATAATATCGTGTTTACGATATACAGAAAGGTTCAACATGTCGTGAACACGATATGCTGATATATTTGTGGTTTACGTAAATATAAACTTAAGTTGAGGGCATTATTGACATTTCACCCTCAAATTGGGTAAAAAAGTAACTTCCCATAAAAATGGGTAAACAAGTTTATTGACTTGTCAAATTGGGTAATTGGAGGTATTTCCACTTCAATTTACAATATAAATATTGTATTAGTTTATTCTTATTTTAATAATTTCTCTAAATACCAACAATAGATATTGTTCAAACAATCATTTCAATAATAAGTATTAATTTGTTGAGGGATAATTGATATTATATTTAATATAAATATAATTAATAAACAAGTGTAACACTATTAAAGATGTGTGTGTATATACAGTATATATATGATATGTATTTAGTGTGAAATTTTATGTCATCCTAAGTATTTTTAATATTTGTAAGTGTGCCGTCAACAATTTTTTTTTATTTTACATTTTTCACTATTTAATTTATTAGATTTGATAATATAAATATTGTATTAGTTTATTCTCATTTTATTGATCTTAATTAAATTATTTTTTATTGAATAATTTTTTAAATATCAACAATAGATATCCATATAAGAATTTCAATAATAAATATTAATTTGCATGGGGATAATTTATATCATATGAACAAATCTATCTATATATAAAATGAAGACTGTAAATTTTGCCACTTTCCCTCTTAAAATGTCAAATCAAGATTTTTGTTAAATTTTTTTTGTAAAAACTAATAGTTTTTTAAGGGAATTAATTATGTTATGTTGTAATATTTTCAATTAACATATTATTAATATTGTTGTTGTTGTTGTTGTTGTTGTTGTTATTATTATTATTATTATTTGTTGTTGTTGTTGATGAATAATGTTTAATGTTGAACAATAAATTAATTCTTTTGTATGAACTATCATTACTTAATGTTTAAAATTATTCACATTCTCATTTAAAATTAAAGAAATTTTAAGATATTTTTGTAATTTTGAAATAATGTTGTATATAAGCAAATATTTCAAAATTTATATTGTTGATTGTTCAATTTCGACCAATTCCAAAAATCATTAGCTTATCAAATTATTTATTAGAGTGAGAAAAATATTCAACAAAAGATAAAAACAAATAGAATGTAAGTTTTCAAAATATTAATTGTAATTGGATGTATTTCCACTTCAATTTACAATATAAATATTGTATTAGTTTATTCTTATTTTAATAATTTCTCTAAATACCAACAATAGATATTGTTCAAACAATCATTTCAATAATAAGTATTAATTTGTTGAGGGATAATTGATATTATATTTAATATAAATATAATTAATAAACAAGTGTAACACTATTAAAGATGTGTGTGTATATACAGTATATATGATATGTATTTAGTGTGAAATTTTATGTCATCCTAAGTATTTTTAATATTTGTAAGTGTGCCGTCAACATTTTTTTTTATTTACATTTTTCACTATTTAATTTATTAGATTTGATAATATAAATATTGTATTAGTTTATTCTCATTTTATTGATCTTAATTAAATTATTTTTTATTGAATAATTTTTTAAATACCAACAATAGATATCCATATAAGAATTTCAATAATAAATATTAATTTGCATGGGGATAATTTATATCATATGAACAAATCTATCTATATATAAAATGAAGACTGTAAATTTTGCCACTTTCCCTCTTAAAATGTCAAATCAATTTTTTGTTAAATTTTTTTTGTAAAAACTAATAGTTTTTTAAGGGAATTAATTATGTTATGTTGTAATATTTTCAATTAACATATTATTAATATTGTTGTTGTTGTTGTTGTTGTTGTTGTTGTTGTTGTTATTATTATTATTATTATTATTATTATTATTATTATTTGTTGTTGTTGTTGATGAATAATGTTTAATGTTGAACAATAAATTAATTCTTTTGTATGAACTATCATTACTTAATGTTTAAAATTATTCACATTCTCATTTAAAATTAAAGAAATTTTAAGATATTTTTGTAATTTTGAAATAATGTTGTATATAAGCAAATATTTCAAAATTTATATTGTTGATTGTTCAATTTTGACCAATTCCAAAAATCATTAGCTTATCAAATTATTTATTAGAGTAAGAAAAATATTCAACAAAAGATAAAAACAAATAGAATGTAAGTTTTCAAAATATTAATTTTTTTTGCTAACTTTAATTACTTAATGTTTATAATGATTCATATTATCAATTTTAAAGTAAATATATTCTAAAATAATTTTTGTAATTATGAGAATGGTGTATATAAATAAATATTTCAAGATCGACTTATATTGTTAATTTGTCACTTTTAACTAATTTCAAAAATCATTGACTTATTAAATTATCTATCAAGTCATGATAAAATTCAATGAAAAAAAAAAGAATGTAAGCTTTCAAGTTGTTAATCTTTTATTTTTTTTTGTTAACTAAAGTTACTTAATGTTTATAATTATTCATATTATCAATTTTAAAGTTAAAATAAATTTTAATATAGTTTTTGTAATTATGATAAATTTTGTACATAAATAAAGATTCAAAACTTACACTGTTAAATGATTATTTTTAACTAACTTCATCATTGACTAATCAAATTATCTATCGAGCCAATGACCATAATTTTTTTTTCAAAAAATAAATAAATAGAATATAAGCTTTCAATTTCGTTGTTTAGATTATTTATAAATTTGTATTCCAACCTTTTAATATTGTCAAATATAATGTAGAATAACATATATAATTTGTTATTAGAATTTAAAATAACACGTCCCAAGAAAATGAATGCATATGGAAGGTCGAAAAGCACACGAGAGATAGGCTAACCAAATTCTACTTTCTTTAACTAAAACTCTACTTTACCCAATAATTATTTTTAAATAATAAAATATAACTTTAAAAATTAATAAAGATATGGTACATATATATTTCTATATCATACAACATTTGGAATAATAAAAGATATATAAATAACTTTTAATATAATTATCAGAATAAATAATAAACTGCGCATCGCGCGGGTGAAATACTAGTATCTTCTAAAAATCGAACTTTAAGGGAATGACTTAGCTTGAGGAAATGCAAATTCTAAAAGCTTCAACAACCAACTGTGACTTTTATGAAAACATGCAAGAGTTGTTGGATAAACCTATGCAAGACTTTATTTGTTGCAAAATTCAAACAAGTTCCATAACTCCCATAGCATAATAACAACATTTTGAGCAGATTTTCAAACTTGACAAGTAATATAATGTATCCACAATTAACATGTGGTGATATGAACCGTAATTCGAAACATAAATGAGGCAAGCCCTACAAATAAATTCCATCCATGACAGCTACCAATCATAAGGAAGGGAATCAATGTTTCACATCAAAACCTATAATATAATCAGTAGAACAATCCCTAATTAAATCACTAATATCTTAATCCACCAATTCTTTCAAGATGTAATCATTCTGCAACATATAACTATACTTACTTGTTCATTATATTCCATGAACATAACTAGATATCAATACCAAATACACAAAATAGTAGACTAAAACACAAAAGGGACAATAATCAAAACAGAAAATACTTCAAAATTAAAACCCTTCGAGTCCAAGGTGGCAGCAAAGTGAAACCAAAAAACAAAACACTGAAAGCAAACTAAAACTAACATTGACGACCAATGACAGCAGCAAAAATTGAGAAATAGAGTTTGCAACGTACTTCAGAATCACCGTTTATTCTGAATGAAATTTACAAGTTTGATGATTCAGCAACTGATACGACTAATACAAATTGACATACTTGCTGAACAATGGCCACACTGCTTCCAGCAATCTGTACAACGTCCAGTATAGTTTGAAATTTTTTTTCTCCATCTGTAGCAGTGGCTTCTGCATACATACGGCCAAATTATGTTCTCAAACTTTATGAACAAGATCTTCAGTAACGAAGATTGTTTTGCTCATCAATAGGAGGTTGATCCCAATCCATGTAGAAATTGTAAATCGTAGTTGTGTTCATAAACACATTACCTGTCAATCAACAACAATATTCACATATAACTTCCCTTCTAAACATGAAATCATTCAGATATTTTAATCATGAGAATTGATTTACGCAGTCAAAATTACCAACTTGATCTGTCTAGCAGCATAACAAAAGCTTTTACAGAGAAATAGATACTTGTCCAGACTAATATATGTACACAAATAAAAGGAATCTAGGCTGGTTTTTACACCTTTTCACTTTGCATTATCCAATTCACCTCATTCAACTTTTTATTCCAGTCATTTTAAATTTTACTCATGTGTTTTGTATGTACTAACTGCCTTTGTAATTATATGTCGTAATTAAATTTATAGGTTTTTAGTTTAGGAAGTTGCACATATTTTCATGTTGATGACTAATACCAAGAATATATAATTTTAAATGTTCATAAAAGGAGGTTACTTACTCAATTTTTGTGCAATTGAAGCAGCCTCAACTACCCGACTATCATCCGAAAACAGAGGTGAGTGTTCCATAAGGTCACCAGGCCTACTGTTAAACTCCACCAGATACTGCAGAATAAAATTCACTTAAGAGCAGACACATATGACACATTTTAAACCTTATATTCAATAAGTGAAATATTTCAAGAAAGTCTAAATCACCAAGGATAATTATATATTTCACAATGCAATAAGTGAAATAGCAACAGAAGAAGCAGTATGAAATGTTAAATTAGCTACACAGAGAACAATCTATTTTTATATTCGAGAAATAGACATCAACGAAATCAGGAAATACCAACACTGCACAAGGTTTACTTGCAGGTGGTCCTCTATCTTAGCAGCAGTTTGGCCAACACTTGATTAGCAGATTTCTACCAGATCTTAAAATACGCAAAAAGATCTAAAACACTTGATAACCATCATCTTGAAGAAATATCTACATAGCCTCAGGTAACTGAAATCAGAACTGTCTTACGGTGTTGATATAATACTATAACTATTGGTTGAGCAATTCTTAATCCACCGATTCTTTCCAGATGCAATCATTCTACAACATAAAACTATATATTCCATCAACATAACCAGGTACCAATACCAATACACAAAACCGTAAACGAATACGCAAAAGGGACAACAATGAAAATTCTTGGAAATGGAAACCCTTCGAGTCCATGGTGGCAGTAAACTACCAATCAAAGTAAAACCAGAAAACAAATCACTCAAAGCAAACTAAAACGGACCTTGACGACCAAAGAGGGCAGCATCGTAACGGCGGAGGAGCTTCACCGGTGGCGACTGTGACGGCGAAGTAATTTCGAATGTAAACGTTCATGCGTGTTTGATACTCATACTATTGTTAATCTAAACCAATCAAAGATGAATATTAAGGAAAGTTTATATACATGGTTGTAGAACTTTTTTCAAGCAATTAAAAACGTGTGTTTAAACATTTTCAAGAAAATAAATAAGGAAAGATTTTTCAATAAATAGTAACGGATAGAAAAACCGTGTTCAAGAAAAATTTAAAACGTGCCTTTTTTTTCTTTTCTGAACATGCCATTTTTAAAGAAAATAAAAAGGGAAATATTAAACTAATTCTCAATAAATAAAAATGCTATGAAAAATTTGACTGTTGAAGAAAATAAAAACATGTCACTTTTCAAGAAAATAAAAAAGGAAACTTTTTCAAACAATTTTACAGGAAAATAAATATCAGAGAAACCGTTTTTTATATAATCAAATATTATACTTAAATGGATATTATTTTAATTTTAAAATGAATGATATCATAATATTACTCTATCTCTGATGATTGATTAATTAGAGAAGTAAGATACCAAATTATTATATTGACTTTTTGATATGTGTACCTCTAAAAATTTATCCATTTTGAAAAAGTAATAAAATCATTCAAAATTATTAATCCATAAAAATCCAAAAGGATATGCAATGATTTTTTTTTCTCTATTATAAATTAATGTTTTAAAAAACATTGCCAATTTTTTGTCACAAAATTGTAAAATGAAAATATAGATTGAATATTATAATGAAATAGTATATGAAATGAATTTCAATATTATTATAATGATGTCATCTCGTCTAATTGTTTTGAATTTATCTCAATTTTTTGTTTGGTTATATTAATGTTGTCACTATAATCATTATCCAATAGTCACTAAAATGAAAGTGCACACAAACTTTACAGATATTATATATATTTTAAAATTACAACATTTAAAATTTTTATATATGTTCATGCATCACATGGATACTAATTGATATTGATTTTTTTCCCTTAAATTAATAATCTACATACATCAATCCTAAAATATTTAAATTTTGTAATTATACATCACACGGGTAACAATTACATTAAAATTATTCTCAAGAGATATTTCTTATTTTTCCTATTCAACATTTATGTGTAATAATTTACGTACACGTGCGTGTGCACGGGATCAATACTAACTGCCCCATTCTTTAAATTAATTTTGTATATGTTTATTGCTTTTTCAACAAAATTATTAAATACCCAATAGATTATGAGGTCTTGAATAACACTTTTTCTTATAGTCTTTTAATTCTCCTCTTGTCACTTTGAAAATTTTCCTTTTTCTATAATAAAAGTCATTAAGCATCTCCAACAGTGCGTCGCGTGTTCTTCATCTCCAACAATGACTTAAACTTTTGTGCCAACTCATCTCAACCGCATGTTTTGCATCTCCAACAATAACTTAAACTTCTGCGCCAACTCATCTCAATCGCATGTTTTGCGCCAACTTTCCACAGGTTAATCCATGCGCCAAGTTAGTTTTTTTTTCATGTTAAAAAAATTAATTATAAGAAATATTTTGGAATATTCATTTTTGATACATTGAATAATGAAGACTGTTGGAGATTATTGACAGTTATTACATAAAAATAGTGTAAAATTAACAATAAAATCATGTACACTGTTTGGAGATTGTGTAAATTGCCCATTTTCCAGTCATTTTGCCTTTTAGATTTTTATCAATGTGAGTTAGGTTTTTTTTGGAAGTTTTATTTGGTCATCTCATATAATTTGAAACAAGAGTAGGTCTTGCGTGCCCTCGGGGGCACCGTGTCCCCAAATACTTATTGTAATATCTTTAAGTAATATGAGTAATACCTTAACATGTAACAAGTAATACCTTGAATAATACCTTCACTAAAACATATATTTCAATTATACACGTAATACCTTATGAATATGCAACTAATACATTATGAGTATACCACTAAAACCTTCAAGTATATACCACTAATACCTTATGAATACACCAATAATACCTCATGGATATATACCTAATACCAAACTAATAATATATTTGGGGCTACGGTGCATCGGGGTAAGTTTTTACCTTGAAACAATAATACCAAAATATGATCTTTTTCTTATTATTTTGTTTTTTTTATAATGATGTTAGGACAATCCGTGATTAGTAGTTAATGTGCAGAGGAGAGAGAAGAGAGGAGAGAGAGACAGTTCTAAATGGGAATAAAGCAGAGAAACTGTTTGTTTCAAAACAAATCTTTATTTTAATTTGTCTTCTTTACTGTCAAATTTTTTTTTTTAAAAGGTCAATAAGCTTTAAAAATATTGTTTTACTGAAGCGGAACGACAACGCTTTAAAGAAGGGCTATAATAGTCTTTTCGAAGCAGAGGTTTAACGCAAGGGGTTTTATCATTTCCATCATCAATCATCTTCCTCCATCTCTCAATTCTCACTTCAAATTTCTGCAGATGAGGAGCCCCATGGCCGCGTTACGCCACGCGCCCATCGCGCGTGCCTTTCAGTTTCGAGCGCTCACAGTCGCTTGTAGCAGCAGTAGCATAGAGACCACCACCAGAATTGCCGTTCCTCCCGTCAAAAATAACAAACAAGATACGCGGCGCGTGCTCCTCGGCATGTCGGAGATGGATCTACAACAACTCGCCGTTGAACTTGGACATGTATGTTTCCAATTGAATATGAATATCAATTGTTTTTTCTAGATTTTGGTGCAAGGGTTTCTTAATTTGATTTTATTGTACTAGGAAAAGTATAGAGGCAAGCAATTGCATCATTTGGTTTATAAGAGAAAGGTTAAAGAAATTCAGGATTTTAGTCAGGGTGAGTACTTTTAACATACTTTTTTTTTTCTTGATGAATCAATTGAAATTGGTTTGGATATTGTGTGAATATAACTTGGCTCTGTGTGTGAAGTGCCATTGGCATTTAGGAATGAGCTGCAAGAAGCGGGGTGGAGTGTGGGTCGGTCGCCAATTTTCAAGGAAATCACTGCTGCTGATGGCACTGTTAAGGTGAAGGATTTTCTGTTTCTATTTTACTAATTTTCGTTTTTCAATCCTATATTACTGCAAAAGGAGTTTAAAGTTCAATGGTTGGTTTTCTGGATGCATACGTGAAGGATGTTTCTAGGTACACCAATATACTAATCAATAACTGTGGTATAATGTGAGTCAAATTTTCTATAAGAAAAGAGTAATTACAAATTTACAAGCCAGAAGACTGGGCAAATGGGTTTTGGCTACCTGAATTCTTATCAACATATTCTTGAAATTACCAAAGTCTTGAAAGAACAAAAGAAATCCCATGGAGTACTTCCAGTGGTCAGTGGTGGAAAGTTTACCTTCACTTCTCCTCTCTGATTTGTGAATGTACCTACTAAATTGTTTTTTTTACCTGTATAAGTATGTGCCATATACTCTTTTAAGCGACGTAATTATGTACTGAAGTTATGTACTCCTTTAGTATATATCATCGATCCAATGGCTACCTGATGGTTATTGTTGGTCTTTCTATCCGGGATCTGACTACAATGTTTAAGGTAACAGAGATGTTACCACTCTTGGTAAAAAATCATTCGCTTAAATGGTGCTCACAAGTGTTTTTATGTTCAGATTGCGTTATTGTAATATATTTTGTTCCACATAGATACTTACACTTAATATTGACATAATCTTTTCTGTGTATATGTTTGTGTATACTATTCCCCTCCTCTTCCAATGTTGTCATCATGATTTTTGTCCTTTTCAGTTGCTCATAAAGTTGGAGGATAATAGACTGGTGGAGACTGTTGGCATACCTGTCGAAGATGACAAAGGTTCTCACCGATTGACTGCATGTGTCTCATCACAAGTAATTTTCCAGTTTTCATGAGAAAGAGAAGTCTGTTAGGATAGTTACTTTCTATCAAGGAAATTTAAAATGCAGTTTGTAGCCATGCATCTTTATGTATTTTCCACTTGGTTGACTAGGTTGGTTGCCCATTACGCTGTTCCTTCTGTGCCACTGGAAAGGGAGGTTTCTCGAGAAACCTTAAGAGCCATGAAATAGTTGAACAGGTTACTTTTTAACAGACCTGAGTAATTTTTGAATTATATGTATCAGGAGGCTTCTCCAGCTCAATAAAAGTTGTCATCACCTTTTACCTCAAATAATCTTTATCTTAAGTTTTCCTGTAGAGTTTAAGGTACTTATATTATCCATGAAGTATCTCAGAATAGCTTAGTCTGTTTGACTTGTTTATTTGTATTTTCTTCTCTTAATTTTTTCGTTATAGGCTTTAGGATACACCCCAATAGCAACTTGACCTACTTTTTCTTTTTAACTTGTCTTAACATATAAGCTTTTCAGGTTTTGGCAATTGAAGAGATTTTCAATCGTAGAGTTACCAATGTTGTGTTTATGGGGATGGGTGAGCCAATGTTGAATCTGAAAGAAGTTCTTGAAGCACACCGTTGCTTGAATAAGGTAACGTGGCTATGAAAAAACTGACAAGCACAAGTTTCAGTTTTACATTTTTGACAGAACAGAAACCTTCTAATGAATGTTTCTAAAGTGGGGGGTTTCTCATAATTACTCATTAAAACTGTTGATCATTCCAATTATGTGCCATACACATGAGTAATTTATTTCATAAGGATGTTCTATCTCACATTGGTTTACGTAGGTGCTATGCCTGTTCTAGTTTTGTTATACACTCTTGTATCTATGCTTTTTCTTGTTTTTGGGTAAAGCATATACAAACGCATTGTTTTAAATTAATGTTCTGGTCATCTGGTGGATGACAAGAACTGTCTTTTATATAGTATTGACCTAATGTGATTTTTTTGGAGTTAAGGATATTCAAATTGGGCAACGGATGATAACGATATCAACTGTTGGAGTTCCAAACACAATAAAAAAACTGGCATCTCACAAGCTTCAATCTACATTGGCTCTCAGGTGACGCTTCCAACATGACAATTTCAAGCTTTACATGCATGGATAGGCACACTTTTAATTTCTTTGCCTTCACTATGTTTGGTGGCATGGAATTGGAACCTGAGTTAGTTTGAGTTTCAGATCACTTTTCTTCTTACAATCCTATCACCCAAATATCCTGATTATCTCTTGTAAGATCCATCAAACTTATCTACCAAGCTGTCCTTAAGCTGGACCAGTTTCAAATTTGTAAGTTACAAAGATTTTCATAATTTACTACTTATATAGTTGTATTGTTGTTTTACTTATCATGGCATTCACATTTAGATTTTCAAATAAACTTGACATTGATACCAAGGTCAGTTTTTGTGAATACCTGACTTTTGAGAAACTGCGAAAGTAACATCACAAGTTCAGAGCCATTCTCGAAGATTAACAGCATTTGTTCTATATCTTTGACCTGTATCACTGTTTATGGAAAATGTGGTGCATACTTGATACTCCAAACATTTGGTTAATGTAACTCTTAAAAGTTTCAACAGTACCCAAACTTACTCTTATTTGTTAATGTGCGTCATTTAAAGTTTGAACACATACACAATTTATGTTGTTTAAAAAAAATTGCAATATGTCTGGGATTATATAATAGTGGGTTCAGGAAAGGTGTTAAAAATTCTTTTACAGTAAAACCATACATTTAACCATATCTTTGGGGCAAATATGTTTTGTCCCTACTAATCATGAAGAATTAGACTGATGTTGATGCTTAAGATGTTGGCATTCTCATGCTCTTGTATGTCTTCCTCTTTCCACCATCAGCTTACATGCTCCAAATCAGAAACTAAGGGAAATGATTGTCCCAAGTGCAAAGTCATATCCTTTGGAGGCAATCATGAAGGACTGCAAGCAATACTTCCTTGAAACCAGTAGACGAGTATCCTTCGAGTACACACTTTTAGGTATTCCAGTTTCCTTTTTTCTTTCTAATACTTCATTTGCAACTCCATGCACAGCATGACATATAATGTGGTATCTACTCTCTGCCTCCTCCTCGGCAGCTGGAGTCAATGATACTGTAGATAATGCGATAGAGCTAGCTGAGCTTCTCCATAAATGGGGTCCTGGTTATCATGTAAACCTAATCCCTTTCAACCCAATAGAAGGTTCAGAGTATAAGCGTCCCTACAGGAAAGCTGTGCGTATTTCTCTTTTCTACTGGCCGCTTTATGCAAGTTGATCGTTGGGTTAATAACTGATAACTCCATGCAGATTGGTGCATTTTCTGCTGCTCTTGAGGCTCGTAAAATTACAGTGAGTGTACGTCAAACACGAGGACTGGATGCAAGTGCAGCCTGTGGGCAATTACGTAACGAGTTTCAGAAAACCCCGTTGCTTGCTGGTGAGGAAGTCCAAGAACCTCAATTAGAAATGGCAGTTGCTGCTTGACAGAATGAGGCTCCTGCTCATTTCACCCTTCGATAAGGCCCCTTCGAGGTAAAAGCAGACGAGGTCTTGAATCGCCTGCAGAAGTTCGATGCTGCAATCTGCAAAGGCGTTGAACCTTAGGATATGCTTTGGTTGCTTGGGAGCAGCTTTGGTAAATTATAGTGAATGTTAAGGTGTTTGAGCTCAAATGCAGTGTTTGAAAGCCAATTTGATCGACAGCCAACTTTTGTGTAATCCACTCTTTAATTCTGCAAGATGTGAAATGTTAATTCACAATGTATGTATGCATTAGACCATTAGAGGATTAATATATTTTAGATAATTGCAAAAAATATTCAGGACATTTAATTCTATTTACAAGTTGCTTCATTTGAAATGAGGGAAGAATTGAAAGAAAAACACTAATGTAACTGGATGTTTATAATTTTACAAAATATTAGTTCTTTTTTTTGGTGTCTACCGTTTTTTTTTTTTTTTTTCTGGCCTAAGGATAAAATAAAAGGTTACAGGATTTTGGATTTCAAAATTAAAAAATACGATTGTTTTTAGATTTAAATTTGGATTTCAAAATCCAAACAAAATCATTACTATCTATATTCAATCATTACTAAATACATTTTCATAATAAAATATCATATCAATCCAACTTTTTATTATAAAATATTACATTAACTCACATTTTTCAATATTGATTTGACATTTACAATATAATTCTATCCTTCTAAATTTTTAAATAAACATACATTTTTACTATTTACCTTTACTACAAAATTCAGGATTTTAGAATTAGAATTTTCCCAAACCCACAAAAATTTCTTCCAAACATACCTAAGCGATGTTATTCGCTGCTATAGCTTCTTCTCTTGTCAAGAGATAATTTATTTCAAAATAATGGAAGTGATACAAAATAGACTTTGTTTCAATTTATCTATTATTTTTTATTTTCAGAGGAAAAAAATATCTTATTATAAATCATCAAAGTGCTACCTATCTCCAATAGACTTTGTCATTCAGGGTTGCAAAGAAAATTATTCTGATATTTTTAGCCTATTTTTTCATTAAATAACAACTTATACTACTTTGCCAAATTGAAGAATACCAAAACTCATATGAGACGGTCTTACGGATAGTTTCCGTGAGACGGATCCATATTATCCCTGAATTGAACTCTATTCACAAACTTTTATATGGATTGATAAGTATGGGTTATGGGTTGACCCGTCTCACTAAAGATCCGTGAGACGATCTCAAGACAATTCGAGAAAGCACGTTGTTTCCAAATTTTAAAAAAGAAACTAATTTAACTGTTTAGTTTTAATCTTTAAAGAGCAATGGATATTTAGAGGAAATTACTTTTACACCCCCATTTTTATTTTTGCCCTTTTGAGCAAGACACCGCCACTGAAGAGAGAAGCAGTCGAGTACGATGGTAGGACGAAGGGTCCTTTCCATGCTGAAGAACAGACCACCGGCGGCGGCGCCATCTCCGGCCGTCGCCGACGACGGGAAACCAAAATCGTGGGGTCGTAAATTGGTCTCAGGAGCATTGATTTGCTTGACAGGAGGCGTTGCTTTGAGTGCAATTGATGATCTAGTCATTTACCAAAGCTGCAGCAGGTAGTGTTCTCTGTCTATAATGATGGTTAAGATTTATGCTCAGAATTCATCTTCTTTATTTTTTTTTATCTTTGTGCGGATACATGTGGTTACTTTTGGGGGATTTACCTTTTATCAGATATTTTGCCGTTCAATGTTGTATAATGTATGACCGAGAATTGTATGCTTATTTAGCTATATTTTGCTAGTTATATTGTATCTTGAAGAATTTTCTGCAGAAATTGATACCTGAGATTCTTTTTCTTCATGATTTATTTGAATTTTGTGGACTGATGCAACTATAGTGCGGTATGGTGACGTGAATACTGATGTTTGCTCTCTGAGCACTTTTTTTTTTTTTTTTGGGTGGGGAGGAATGGGGAAGGGATGCGGATGGTGGTGGAGTTGAGTTGATCTGATATACTTTATGCTTCGACTTTTTGGCTGTGTTCTGGAGAATTGTGTTCTCGTACTGTATCTGTTTGTGAAATTGCATTAGTTTATATTCTAGTTATGAAATTTATATATAGGTTAGTTGTGGAACACTTGGAATACTTCCATCAGATGCTGAATGATCTGCTGCACTTAAATAATTATGAGAGGACTTTCTGTTTTATGAATTCTTGTTCTACATGTTTGCATCTTTGTTAGTGTCGGGGAGAACAAGGGAAGAAATAGTGCAGCCTATTTAGCTCTTGCCTTTTCCATTTCTCTATCTAGTAGAGAAAATGCCTCGTGTTAAATTTAAATTTCTGAGCTTTTGACCTCACTATATTCGGAGTCAATTAATGACATAAATCCTTAGAAATTGTACTGATGCAGCAGCATTGTTGGGGAGATTTTCAATTGTTTTGACTAAAATAGAGAATTATTGGAAGCTCTTCACTTCCATTCCTCTTAGTCTCTTTCTGGTTTCACTCAGATAGGATGATAATATAGGCAGTTGTGAATGACCTAGTGCAGTTTTATACGCCAAGGCCAAAGGAAAATTCATAGTTTGGTATAAGCTAATTCTGGCCTTAAATTTTGTTTATTCCTCTGGACCTGTAGCTTTGGTATTAAGTTGCTGCAAATATTTGATCTGAAAGGATGCTATTTTTGAAAAGTTTAGCATTCAATCTATGTTTTGGTTGACTCATGTAACATCAAAACAAAATTAGGTCAAAACTATATTGCATTTATTCATCCCAATGGCATAATAGCCTTCGCTCTAGTAGTTTCTGATAATATGCATCCCAATTCCCAATTGAATGAAAATTTAATTTTTCTTTTCAGCCTAGTGTGCATAATGGAGGCATTCTTGTAAAAGGGTGAGTGAGGGGTGCCCGCTTTTGACCTAATTGGCATTTCTGGGTGCCAGCCCTCCTAGGGGGTAGGTGGGACTATCACCTGGGTCTTTTAATGTGTGTATTTTCATTTTGGTAATATATAAGTATGGATGTGTATCCAACATGTGGTAAATTGATACATTCTGTTGAGAGCTTTGCTTAATTTCTGGGGTTCATTTTTCTGGGAAATCTCTAAGTGTGAAAATTGAAAGATGAATATCAGATTTAGAATACAATAAATACAATATCTAATAAAAAGTTCATATATGATTTTGATGTACAATATGACGAGAGTTAAAATTAGTCTGAGATTTATTAGTGTCTCTGTAAGTAAGTCTTCAATTGAGCTTAAATCCCTTCTAACTATAAAATAGATTGAAAAAATATTAGACATAAAAGACTGTTAGAAATAACTTGAAACAAAAACAAAAACAAAAAAAAATTATAACTCTGTGTCACCAGTTGGCTGCCTGCTTACGCCTAGCAATTTTGCAACATTGATTTCAGAACATTATTTCTTATCAGAAAAATTACAAAATATGTTAATATCAATTAGCCTATCGTACTCTTCATCCAGACTGAAGGTCTTTGAGAGATAACCTTGCATGTTTAGGCTACATGCATGGATACTGCAGAATTAAAACCATTTCATTGCTAGTAAATGATTCTGTAATTTCCAATATTAGCCTCTTGCTGGGGAAATTGGGAAAGTTGCAGCAACCTCCTTGGAAATTGGAATGTGGACAATTGACGGCTATCCTTTGATGTTTGCTCTTTTTGGCATCCCCCATCCGCTTCTCTATTAGCCATCACTAAAACACTCTCCTATCTTCTACAAAAAAAATTAAATATGCCCTTGAGAACAATTTTGTGCATGTATGTATGCCCAAAATTGCAGAAGTGTGAACTTCGACATAATGAAAAGTGACCACTAATCTATGTTTAATTGGTTAAATAAGGCTACAACATGTGCATGCATATCTAGAATTAAAAAGTGCACTTTTCCCTCTATATTTCATCCTTTTCTTAAACTCACTTACAAAAACACTGGCTTGGCACTTTTCACCAGTTTATATCATATAATTTTGCTTACACTTTTTTGCATTTAAGGACAAAGTCACCGAGCTGAAGAGTGAAACTCAGTGGTGGGTTGATCAATTTTGTTTCATCCAACCTTTTCTTCTGGGATGTTGCTAACCAGGAAGCCCTTTTAATATCTTGACATTACTGCCACATTAAGTCAGACCGACCTCCACTATATTTTTTAAACAACTCTTAGTATTTTGGAAGTTAAATGTGTTATTTAATCTTATGGTTATTTGTGAATCAATTAGAAAGTGGATGTAGGGTGCAATAAAAATCTTTACATAATCCAATTCCAAACCGTTGATGAAAACAGCCAAATGTTGAAGGGGGTTGAGGACAGGACACAGTTGTCCACATTCCGAAGTGGTAAATGCAATTGTCAACAGGGAGACCATCTAACCTCCACTTTAGCACTCAGAGTATTATGCCTAAAACAAAAAGGACATTGAGCATTAAATCAACAATTTTGAATTTGATAATTTGTACATATGCCAGTTGTTTTTGATGATTATATGATCTTATACTTTATTTAGGGAAGCCAGTAAAGAAACTTCTTTCTTTGGTGTTTATCACTGTAATGGCTTACCTATTATCATGTTTTGATTGGTGGTATCATAGTTCATTATTTTCAACTTTTGCAGAAAGGCCATGGAGAAAGCCAGTAATAACAAGAAAATTATTGAAGCTATTGGGGAGCCTATTGAGAGAGGTCCTTGGTATAATGCATCACTTGCTGTAGCTCACCAGCGGAACTCTGTATCTTGCACCTTTCCTGTTTCTGGACCACAAGGCACAGGAATTTTTCAGTTGAAAGCAGTACGCAATGGAGGTTTGTTCCATTCTTATAAAATGTTCAATTTTTAAGAGCTAAAACATTTCCCTTGCCCCATTCTTTAATAATCGTCCTATCTTGCCTCTTGTTTTGAACTTATCTAAATCTATCCAAAAAAACGCAAGATACATAACTGCATTTTCAGTTTGGTTGGGTTGGTGTATGGTGGGTGGTTTATAAACATTTTGGCCTTATAGTTGAGCTTCGTATACGAGTTTGTTGCCTTGACATGGATGTGTTGATACCAATACCAAGCTAAGATCACAGTGACATGATAATTGGCTATATTTGTGTGTGTGGATGCTGTGGCACAGTGATAAAATATGTCATTAAGTTTTCGTATGAAACTAAAAGATTACAAAACACACTATGAAATTATGAAAATGTTTTAGCGTGGAAATTAACACCATTTATCATTTTATTTACAACACATCAGAACATAAATTAGACAAAAATGTAGTTTCTGATAATCAGATTTATCTTGTATTTTTTTTGTTTCAATTGAAACATTCCTCTTTAGTTCTGTGCAATGTATAAGGTGGGGTCGGGTGGGGGGTGCAATGTATGAAGACCAGAAGTCCTATGCATTTCTAACATGATATGTTATCTTGAACAGATGATTCTTTGTTTTCTATATTACGGCCTCGTGACTGGGAAATCCTCATCATGGAGGCTCTCCTTCATGTACCTGGGAATGAAAAGAAGGATCAGACATTTCGTATAAGCGTTTTGGAAGACCCTCCTCTGGACTGCAAGCCATGCGTTGCTGCTCGGATTCCGCAAGCATCACTAAATACAGAGACTCAAACCCAGGCTAGCTAGCTTCTACATTCCATCAATCACTTAAAATTACAGTGCATCACGTTTTCTTTCAATTGTCAATGTAACTATGTCTTCCCTAAAATCTTAGAGTGGAGTTTTGAATAATTCTTCCAAGTGTTGGGAGTGAATAATAATTTTTTTGAAGATCTATAGAGAGTAGTTATAGTGACATTGTTTTGATGGAGACCATTGTTACAGCTTCCAGGTGATAATGATCTTTGATATTGATATAAATCTTTATATTGATACTAATTTCGCTTTGCCCCTTCAACAATATGCTTTTCTTCACTTTACCCCCCTCAAATTCTGAATGTATAAACTTTAGACCTACGAAAATATGATGTGTGTAAACTTCATCCTCCTTTTAACATATTTGGAAAAGTATTGAAGCTAAGAACTAATTATGTTAAAAGCATAAATCTCACTGCACTTAATAAACCAAGTAACACATACATACAATCTTAATTAACTACCATATGCTTTAAACTTGTACTTAAGTGAACTATGTAGATGATAATGTTAAATAGTTGATTCAAGACAAAAACGCGAGTGCCGGTCTCATGGATTCACAATCAATGAGACGGTATATCAAGTCAAAACGGATCATCTCATTTCACAAATTGGTCCACGAAAGAGTGGTGATTCTTGATTGATCGGTTACATTTTCTTGAATACATTCCCAATATTCTGTTTTGTTTTTTTTGTTTTTTTGCCATAAATTTCTTAAGTTCCATGAACTTTCTGTAAATAAACGTGTGTTCTTTCTTCATTCCACCATATTTAACTCACCATTTGTTCAACATAGAACAAAATAATTGCATGGACTTCAAGGCATAAAATAGTTGTAATGGGTTAGTAGGGGTAAATATAGTGGGCTTTGTTTATTGTATATTATGTACGTAAGCATGCAACTTAAAAACTTGACCCAATTAAATAAGTTGTAGTTGATAATCAATAATTGAATTAATGGAATTGTGGTTTAGTTGAGAAATGACGTTACAAGACTTTGTCTTGAAACAATAGTTAATTGCAATAATGCCACTTCTTTAGGGTCAATGGCGGCTCCGGCAATACAATTTTTTTTGCACATGCCTGAAATGCTTAAATAAATTAATATAAATATACATACTATATTGTAACATATAATCTAATTATACCATAATAAGCAATATATATATGTGTATATACACATATATACACAATATGATGGATGTTTTTAAACCATATGTTGGCTGGATAATGGGATGAATGTGGACTGGACCTTCACAAAACCCGTCCACCATAATAAAACTATTTTACAAGAAAAATAAAAAAATCCTCTATATAACAAATAATTACAAATATAAATATAGTACAATGGAAATTATTAATAAGGAACACCCTTTTGTTTAAAGGAAATTATTAAAAAGGAACACCCTTTCGTCAAAGTACGGTCGAAATTAGGGTTTAAGGGAATAATCAACTGCTATACAAATTGACTTTTTGCAAATTGCAACCCATCTTTTTTTCAGATTACCACCCAATCTTCTGGATTTTTGTTGATTGCGATTTGAAATTTGTTTACTTTTCTGACAAATATAGATACACTTTTCCGGCAAAGTATATTTTAATTTATGAAAATGAATTAAAGTAACGACACTCTATCCATGAAATTATATAAGTGGAACATTTATATATATAAAAATTTACATTTAAATATAGTAGCAGCCCTCAAGAATTGACCATATGTAAGTAAGTAATTAAGTATTCTAAAAGCAGCGTTTAAATTATTAAAAAGGAACACCCTTTTGTTCTTCAATTATCCTAATAATTAAATTTTATGTAGCACTATTAATTTATTTAGTTGGTAATTATCCAACTCATGGTAGTTCAAGTGGAGGTCTAAAATACTATCCATTTGAATTTTCTTAAAAGAAGTTTTCTAGCTGTTTGACATTCGCATATATTTTTAGTAATTTTTCAGTATTCTGCAATCTTAAATTAATTTATTATCTTAATTTCTTTTAATTAGTTTTTCAAATATGTCTTGCATTTGAATTTAATATTTCTTCAGAAGAATTAATTCCCTTAATAGCATTGTAACAACTCAAGACGACTCTAGGTTTTTTTGATTGGATATGGTTTCGGTCTTTCAATACTCATATACCAAATATGAATCTTCATATACGGTTACAAATTATAATATATTTTTAATATAAAAACTACATAATTTTGGAATGAAGACTATTTTACTGAAAATTTAAAAACATGATTTTTTTAAATAATAATTTATGTTAACTAAGTTATTTAAATAAGAAACTTTTTTTTGTCGACAATAGTGAGTTCATATTTAAATTTTAACTCTCAATGATTCAGATATCAATTTATTATATATATATATATTTTTTTTTTTTTGAGAAGTGGGTGTCACAGAGCAAAACATAAGATAAGCCCAAGTTATTGAGACATTAGTTAATGTTCCCTTTTAGTTAATTGTGATCAAAACAATTATTTTAATCATAACTTAAAATGAGTAGGTCTTGTGTGAGACCATCTCATCATGCATCTTTTGTCGTGAGACGGTCAACCCATAACCCGCACTTAGCAATTTATATGAAAATTTGTATATATGAGTTCAATTCATGGGTAATAATTAGTCTGTGAGATCGTCTCACATGAGTTTTTGTGACTTAAAATTCAGTCTTTATTAATAGGATAGTTTTTGAAGTAAATATTTATCTCTCTACATACCATATATCCACACTTAAGCCTGCTTCTGTATCATAAAATTGAGATTGTATTTCATCATTTTGTTTACATCAACTTAATTGTATTATACAAATTCAAGTTATACGTTATATGTATGTCAATTATGTTCATTTATATTACTTTTTTTACGACCTAATTATAGTAAATAAATAGATTTCCCTTGTCAACAAGTAACGTCTATGCATGCATAGGTTATGAATGGATTAATTTGAAATAGCGTGTGACAATCACAAAACTTAGACCTAATATTATGATCATATATATGTCATTTGTCCAACCATTTCCTGTAACAATTAAGTATGTCTTTCATTTAATAATTCAATATATTACTTCCTCATATATACAACATTCATACGTCTTAATATTCTATGACGACTTTATAGTTTATGTACTTTATTATCTATAACATCATAATTTCAATCTCTCCTGATATACACCAGTTGTCCATAAAGAAAATTTACAATAAAATCGACTCCTAAAAAAATGATTGTTAAAGTATCGTTGAAAAAAGTTCAAATATACTCGACTAAGAACATATTAAAAGCATGTATATATGTACATTTAACGTGTAAAGATTTGCATCTTTTCATGTGAATTAATAATTATATTAGATATGTGATACATAAAATTTAATAGAAAGAGAAAATTGAAGAGAATTGGATTATTATTTTTTTGAGTTAGCTGAAATTAAATATATTAAATTAGGAAAATTCAAAGAAAGACGTATATAGAAGTTTGCTTTATTTGATTTAGAGTTTGTGTGTCTATATAAACTATTAACGCATGCATTCCTAATTTCCCAATTCAAACGTAAACCACTTCCACTTTTCTCAAATTCACTAATAAATTGTGAGAGAGAGAGAGAGATTGTGAGAGAGAGAGAGAGAGAGAGAGAGAGAGAGAGAAATTGTGTGAGAGAGAGAGAGAGAGAGAGAGAGAAATTGTGAGAGAGAGAGAGAGAGAGAGAGAGAGAGAGAGAGAGAGAGAGAGAGAGAGAAATTGTGAGAGAGAGATGAGGACGGGAACAATGGAGGTGACGGTAGCCGGCGCTAAAGATCTGAAGAACACTGAATTATTTGGTAAGTAAAAATTTTAAATTTATTGTTCAATATATAGTTTTTCTCAAAAATCAAAAAACCAAACTTATGGTTTCTTCATTAACCTTGATAGTATTCATTTATGTAACAAAAATATTATCCAGATTTGAATTAATTGAACTATTCTTCTGAAATAACACTACTTGGGCTGGGTTTGCTCTGTTTAATACGTAGCTACCTTTTGTTTGCTCACCAAAACAATTATTATAGGGTTTAATTATTTGCCTGCCAAATGTGCTCATCTTTTATATCTATTAATCCAGTAATATACACCAAGGTTGCAGAAGTCGGAAATCGCTAGTAGGGCGTTTTCCGAGCGACTAGAGCGACTAGTCACCGACTAGGCGGTGCAGAATTTATTTTTTTACATGATTTAATTATTATATAAAATTACCGGTAAATTTTGAACATTGAAATGCAAGTCATTTGAGTTCATAAAACATAATAAACCAAATACTAATAAAGCATTAAAGTCATGAACACAAGTTTTTTTAGTCCAAAATGACATCTAATTCATAGTCCAAAATGTTGATTACACCGACTAGTCGCCGATTTATTGGGCTTACCGATTTAAATGGACGATTTTCCATAAATCTGATCGGTAAATGGCCGACTAGCAACAAGGCGACTGACTAATCCGATTTCTGCAACATTGATATACACTAACCTATATATATATATATTCATTTCTTACTAATGTTATCTTGTTGTCAATTTGAAGAGTAGGTTAGGTAATTCGAAGTTGACAATCTAGAACATTGAGACCAAGTCAAAAAATAAATAAAAAAACTTTGAACAATGCAATTTAATCAATTGATATATAATTCTGATTGCATAATAATGGAAAAATGTATGATAAAATAAATGTTGAAAATGCAGGCAGGGTAGATCCATACGTTGTGATTCAATACAAGGATCAAGAACAAAAAAGCACCACTGGTTCTGCCACTGCCAAACATAAATCCTTTAAAGCTCGATTCAAGTGTTGTCATTTTCTGCAGGGTAAGTAAGAAAGATTCTCTCTATATATTTTTTGAATCTTTTTCTTTTTAAATTTGTTTCATACTCTCTCCGTTCCGACCGAAATTGCTTACGTTGATCGGAAGGAAAATTAGGGTGACATTTTTGTAAAATGACAGAAATATAGGGGTAAGGTTAAATTTTTTTTGTCATTTATAGGCTGGTAAGTTGGATTTGGATAAACAAAAATGACAAGTAGGCAAGTTCGGATGTGACGGAGGGACGTATTGTTTAAGGATATTCTTTTATCTGATTTTAATGTTTCAAAAAATATCTATATATATATATAAAGAAGACCTTTGGAAGAATTTACAAGAATGTCATTTTCCCTCCTAAAAATGTCACATCAATGAGCAATAAAATATTTATATAAATAATAGTTTTTCAATAAAATTAATCATATCATTTAGTATTCTTTTCAATATGGTATATTTTACTATTTATACTTAAAATTATTATAATCATCATCATTATTATTACTACTACTATTGTGTATTATTATTTGTTGGTGTTGTTGATTAATGTTGTACAATAGTGAGCAATAATTTAATTTTTGTGTATTAACTATCATTATTTAATGTCTAAAATTATTCTCATTCTCAAATTTAAAGTTAAATAGATTTTAGGATATTTTTTATAATTTTGCAAAATATTGTGTGCAAGGTAAATATTTCAAAGTTGATCAAAAAATTTATATTGTTGATTGAACAATTTTGACCAACTCCAAGAATCATTAGCTTAAATTATTTATTGATCCAATAAAAAAATTCAACAAAAGATAGAAACAAATAGATGTAAGTTTTCAATTTTTCTGAATTTAATTGTTTTTGCTAACTTTAATTACTTAATGCTTATAATTATTCTTATTATCAATTTTAAAGTTAAACAAATTTTAAGATATTTTTTGTAATTATGAGAAATGTAATTGTATATGAATAAATATTTCAAGACTTATATTGTTACTTGGTCACATTTAATTAATTCTAAAAATCTTTAGTTTATTAAATTATCTATCAAGCTCTGAAAAAAGTTCAACGAAAAATAAAACAAATAAAATGTAAGTTTTCACGTTGTTAATTCATTATCTTTTTCCTTTTTTGTTACTAAAATTACTTAATATTTATAATTATTCATATTATCAATTTTAAAGTTAAAAGAAATTATTAATATATTTTTTGTAATTATGAGAAATTTTGTACATAAATAAAGATTTCAAAACTTATATTGTTAAATGATACTAATCAAAATATCTATCAAGCCAACGACCATAAATATATTTTTATTCAAAAGAGAAATAAAATATAAACTTTCAATTTCGTTGTTTAGATTATTTACAAAATTTGTATTCCAACATTTTAATATTGTCAAATATAATGTAGAATGACATGTCACAATAAAACGAATGCACAAGAAAGTTCGAATAACACACGCGAGATAGGGATCAACCAAATTTTACTTTCTTCAATTAAAACTCTACATTACTCAATAAATTTTTTAATAATAAAATATAACTTTAAAATTCAATAAAAGAGGTGAAAATTATATTTCTATATTATACAAATTTTAGAATAATAAATGATTTATAAATAACTTTTAATATAACAATCAAAATAGATAATAAATCGCGCATCGCGCGGGTGAAATACTAGTTTATATAATAGAAAAATGAAAGAATTGAAATGGAGTCCACTCCACAGGTCAAGGGGTGAGGAGGCCGGTGTGGAACGAGAAGTTCAAATTCAGGGTGGACTATCCTGCAGCTGGTGCAGAGAACCAGCAACCCAAGCTCCTTCTCAAAATTATGGACCACGACAACTTCACCAATGATGATATTCTTGGCCAAACCACGTATGTATCTTCTTTTACTACTATACTACTTTACGTACATTTACACATGTGGATTTTATCATGTGAGACGAGTCAGTTCATAATTCACATCCAACAATTTATATAATTAAATTCAATATATTAATAATTAAGATTCGTTTTAGGAAAACCATTTATTAGACCGTCTTACATAAGTGAGTTGTGTGTAAATATATATGGAAGTATAGAGATTTGCCTTTTCTTTTATTGACATAATAAAAAAAGAATCACTAAAGCGTTCATGCCGAATTTGTATTGGAATCCAAAATGTTTGATGCAATGATATTTACTTTTGGCAAAAACTCACATGAGATCATCTCATGTGTGACGGAATTCCAGAACACATATTTATAACAGAAAAAAACATACTTCTAAAACTCATGTTTATACCTATAAAAGACACATTTATATTCCGTCGCACGTGAGATGGTCTCAGAAGAGACCAACTCTTTTATTCTTTCTTTATTAGATATTGTCATATATGTAAATGTATATTAAGTGGTTATAAAAACAAATTGCAGCATCTATTTGAAGGAAGTATTTGAGCTAGGGTTGGAGAATGGGAAGGCTGAAATTCCAATTCAAAAGTACAGGGTTGTTTCTAGCGACAAAACTTACCATGGTGAAATTCGAGTTGGAATTACTTTTACACTAAATGTAAGCTACCTTTTCCTTTCATTTTATACATCCTATACTTGGTGTGTGTCACATCTATTATATTTTAACTTCAACCTATATTATACTCCATAACAAGTTTTTAGAGAGAGAAAAAAAACATCAAAATAGATATTTTAATCGGATTTTTGATTATCTGTTTTCTCTTATATAGGACGAGACTGTCAAAAAAAGTTGAGGTGGACTAAAGGATTATGCACTTAAAGGAACTTGTTTTCTGACCATTCGAAAACAAGTGATTGTAGAACTCTTTTAACTCATTGGATTAATATTTGTTCATAATTCTTTTATTTGAAATGGAGAAATAATTAGAAGACATTTTACCTATAAATATCTCATATAATGTAGTTGGAAAGTATAATATTGTATTTGAGTTTTTATGAACCAAACCTGATCACAGGGCCGGCTCTGAGTTAGGGCGAGAAAGTCAACTGTCTAGAGCCCCATTTTTTAAGGGCCTCAAATTTTCATTCAATATTATATATATATATATATATATATATACACACACAAATATAATTGTATTATGTTTAATAAACTCAATATAATATATAATTGATATAAATTATTTGTGGCCCAATTTTTATATTTAAGATAGACAATTTATAATTAGATAATAAAAATGACAATCAATTTGTTATTAAATATCACAATATTTGTCATGTAAGCAACCAAATAATCATTATTTGATTATTAATAACATTTTCAAATTAGAGGTGTGTTTAATGGTAAAATAAAACAAACAGTACTATTGCATGTTATTAAATCATAGAAACAACACATCCGAATCAATTGTGATTACATTTCATTTTCTTCTAATTTTATGCTTAAATCTAACTTTTTATTGTTGTTTTGCTTCTCAAAATGTTGAAAATCTAAAAAAAAATTAATGATGAATTGAAGCTTATAATTGCGTTTATATTTGTTGTTGTTGCATTTTTCCAACGTTTTAAATGGACAAAGAAACATATTGAAACTTGATCTATATACAAAAAATTTCAATGAAAGATTTCTTTTAGTTTTTAAATTAATTATATCACTTAGATAAAAATATTTGTTCTTTCTCCAAGGTGCCCATTTTTTCTAATTCGTCGAGGGCCCTCAAAATGTCAGGACTGACTCTGCCTGGTCGTGTACTTGTGAATCGAATTTAGCATTCTAATCTCATTTATGCTCATCGGTCTAATTTAATTAAACTTTAAGTGTGAAGTCACCATAGAATTAAAATATTTCAGATTTAATTAAGATTTTAAGTTAAATGGTTTCTAATTTACTTTATCGATTCTATTACAAATGACAAATAAGAAGATGATTATTATACAGAAAATCAGGTGCAATTCCCAGCAGAGTCATAAAAAGCAGTAGGGTCCAACTAAAATCCAACTATTTTGATCCTTTGAAGCAATTACACATTTTTAAATAGAGTGAGTTGCAATTACACATCAATATTCATATACACAATCACAAGCAGAAATTGAAAAAATCAGAACAAAAATCATTGAATCATCATAGATTAAGTTCCAAGAACCATAAATTAAACCAATTTTACAATGAGAAATAGTTTTGTCAATCTTACTCATAATTGAGCAATAGTTTATGCCACTATCATTTTCTTTGTATTATTTTTCTCTTATTTTTGGGCACATTACTCACTTGTGATGCTTTTCTCGTGTTCTTGACCCCATTATTCTCTATATTTTCTGACACGATCTCACTTACTCAACCAACATAATATGGATTTTTAATATAATATAGTTTGAAAACTTATTATACAATTTTTTTTCCATAATATCTTTCTCGTATTTTTGGCCACATTACTCTCTTGTGATGCTTTTCTCGTGTTCCTGACCCCATTACTCTCTGTATTTTCTGACACGATCTCACTTACTCAACCAACATAATATGGATTTTTAATATAATATAGTTTGAAAACTTGTTATACAATTTTTTTTCCATAATATCAACTCCATCCAATAACACTTTGTTCACACTTATATAAAAGAGGTTCAACAGACCAACAACCCATGAAAACACTACACTAGTAATATTATGTTATATAATATACAATACAACCATAAGTGGCTTAACATTCACAAGTAAAAGCAAAATATACCACCATTTTGCCTAACAGTTCGTAATCTATGTACATGAGTACTCAAAACCCAGTAGAACCACAGCTTGCCCAGTGCAACACTAATATTATACATTATAAAAATTATCTGCAAAACATAAATTACATGTGATAAAATCCCAATAAGCAGAAATCACACATGGTAACAAGCTTCTTAAAGAAAATTTTTCTCATGTATCATCACTCGAATTCCTCACTTGAAACCCTTACTTGAATTCCTCACTTGACATCCTAACTTGAAATCACCTATTTCGTTTCTAACGCTCCAACACTCACCTAATTCATTTTCTAACACTCAACCTATCACCTAGATCAATTCTAACACTCGAACACTCACCTAATTCATTTCTAATACTCAAACACTCATCTAATCCATTTCTAACACTCAAACTCTCACCTAGATCATTTCTAACACTCGAACACTCACCTAGTTCATTTCTAATATTCAAACACTCACCTGGTCCATTTCTAACACTCAATCACTCACCTAGTTCATTTCTAAAATATTCATTCGGGTTTCAGTACACTCTGTTATCCCTAGCATGCGCTCAATATATGCATTGGTGCTCAATATATATATATATATATATATATCCCCTATACTAGAGCTCAATTCTGTAAGCAGAGAAAGGGTCTTCTCTCACAAGTTAAGTAATAATTATATGTATATATACACTTTCCCTCTTACACCGCCTCGCGATAACCTTTCCCTAAGACTATATTCATTGACAACCCATGTCATGGGTTATCCAAATAAGACAAAAAAAAAAAAAAGAGATAAATTAAAATTTCAGCTTCAATCGGTTGTGGGATTGGGTGATTGACCAACCCATCCCACAACCTATCTTCAAGTTATTTTTTTGGATAAAATTTAAATTTTTGATAAATGATATTTATTTGATTTTATTTATTTTTTAAAAATAACCAAAATTTCTATCTTTTATTTTATCTATAAATAGAGTGTAATATTGACATATTTTGAATCACAATCAAAAAATATTTATTTTCTCTCCATCTAAAATTCTATCTTTTTTTACATTTTAAGGTTCACTATTTTCTCATATTATTTCCATAATCTCTTTCTTATTATGGATTCAAACAATCCTAATTATTACTCAAACTCCCAAAAAATTTCAAATTAATGTAATTTTAATTTAATTATTGTGTTAGTATATTATTTTTCGTGTATTATCGAAATAAATTTTCTTACTATAATTGCGGAATTAAAATATAATTATTATATTTTTGAATATAATTAAAAAATTCTCAAAATAGTATATAATTTCATATTAATTATTGTAGTGTATATATAGATGAAAGAAAAAATTAATATTTTATTAAAAAGTTAGGTTGGGTTGGGTTATTGATAAAATATGTAAAAATTGGAATTGAGTTGGGTTATAGATTGTATATGTGGACGAGAGATAAATGAATATTTTATTAAGAGGTTGGGTTGTGGTGGGTTTTGAATGAATGTAGTCTTAAGCCTCTTTCATCATTTTCTTTTATTTTAATATTATATTAATACTATGTTATTAAATTATGAAATGGTGGCAAGCTTTAGCACATTGAGTTACACGTATAAACATGCAACATATATCCTTATATATATATACTAGTAGTGTACCCGTGCGTTGCACGGTAAGTTATATATATAATTATTAAAAAAATATAATAACATATAAATGTAATGATTATTATTTTAACAAAAATATATTGATACTTTTTTAATTTGTATTAGTATAAAGCTAGGTATTTTAACTTTAAATTTATGTCATTATAAATAATTATATCCGAAAATATTAGAAATTTGAAATATATAAAGTAATATAGTAATCTATGGATTAAACAAACAAATAAAAAAGATTGTGTCAGAACATTACATAGGTAGTGAAATTTTAAAAAATAAATTTAATATCTAAAAATAAGTTATATGTATTAGAAACGTTATGATTTAAGTATTGAGATAAATAAATTTATATTTTATTGGCATTTATAACTATAAATACACACGTATTTTAATAAAAAAATTGGTTCAACGACACATATAACTCATTTATTCTAAATCAAATACAAAATTATATGAGCTTATCAAATACATGAAAATCTCTCTTGCTATCTATTTAAATGAAACAATTCAAAATTGAACTTAATCTACACATTTTGAATAAAAAAATTATGAATAATAATTATAAGATTGATAAGTCAATATATCAAGGACTAAGAATGATGAAGTTTTAATTTGTGAAAAACCAGAAAAATTACCTCTGTCCAATCCCTTATGCCAACCTCAATTAATCAGAATATAAATATAAATAAAATTTGACAACAAATACATATAAAATAAGAAAGATAAAATAAAATATTTGTATATTTCAAATGAATAAGTTGGTTAACTTGCAATAATAATTTTAATCTAATTTTTTCTATTTGATATGTTTTATATGTGTAATCTATTAGGTACACCTATAATATTTTTTTTATTTCTACATTTTAATATCAATTTACAATAAATTAATACTATACATCATAAAAACGTTTAAAAATGAAAAATCATTGAAGCTCACACACATACATTTCCGTATTTCAGTTTGATAAATTTTATATGAATATTAAATTTAAGATTATTAAATAATTATTGATTTTATATATTATATATTTAAAATTGATTTAAAATAGGGTAAATTATAAAAAAAAAAAAAACCCAGCTATCGACTTTTTAAAAATTGCAACCTAATATGTTTTTTTTTTTCAGTCTTTCTGTGGTTTTGCCGATTGCAAAATTTCCGGTCATTTTTCCGGCAAATGAATTAATTTTTTTCACTTTGCAACCCAAACTTTTTCTCTTAATTCAATTGCAACCCAAACTTTAATTTGTTTGTCCAATCGCAAATCATGATTTTTTTTTCGCTTCACACTGATACATTTATGTTATATATATGAGTGTGACATTTATGTTATATAAGTGTGATCGATATTCATAATATAAATATCAAGGAAATATTGGTAAAATATATGTAATATCGGTAAAAAATAGATGAAATATCAATAAATATTGAGAAAATATCGGAATATATTGGTAAATATAGGAAAAATAACAATAAATATATGTACCCATATTTCCATCGATATCGATATTTTCATTATATTTCCGTGAATTTAAGTTACCTATATTTTCACCGGAATCATAATTTTCATTCTTTGTTGCAATCTGATAAAAACACAAAGTTCAAGTTGCAATTAGATTAAAAAAAAAAACAACAAAGTTTAGGTTGCAAAGTGAACAAATTAATCTCCATTTCGCCGGAAAATTTGCAATCGACAAAACCACAGAAAGACTGGGTGGCTATTTAAAAAAAAAAAAAAGGTTGCAATTTGAAAAAAGTCGAAAGGTGGAGTTGTTTTTTGTAATTTACCCTTTAAAATAAGTACTTAAAAATAAGATGAGAGATAATAAATATATAATCCCTTATTTCATCTTATTTATCTATTTATTTTTTTATTTGAAATTTATATACAATTAATTCTAAATTGAGTATCATAACTGATTTGTTAAATTAAATATTTATTTATTTGTATCTGTATAGAGTTTCTTAAAATACAATAAATAAGTTTATTTGTATTTATTTATTTGTATTGAGTTTCTTACAATAAATACAATATGAAAGCAATTAATAGGTTTCTTAAAATAGTAATTATTTAATAGGTAGCTAATTTATTGCAGTTATTTTTGGCAGGATATCCTGCTTTTATATATATATAGATTAATGTGTGTGTATATATATATACATAAAACTATTAATAAATTATTGAACTAATTATTCATACATAGTTATTTTATATGCATGTGTTCGTCATTTATATGTCTAACATAAAATTAGTTTTAAATTTATTTTCCTTTAATAATTTATGTTTAATTTATACTATAATTAATTAAATAATTTGTTTTATACACTGAAATATAACTAGAATCACAATCAATTATAACAAGATCTCTCATCACTAAACATGTAAGAGTATATAAACAATTAATTATGTAAAACCAGTGTAAATACGTTTTTCTATCCAATAAGTATAACAAAAAAATGAATTTTACCCATTTCATAAGAAAACAAGTTTTTTACCCAAAATTGAGATAAAATGTCATAAATACTCTTACCCATCTCCTTTAATGATTTCACCCACCATATATACCATCTCTATTCCATCTCTCATATATATAGAAATTCAATTTTGACATCTTTCATACATTTCATTTCTTAAATACAATCAATTAAGTAAAATGAATCCATCTCTTGATTATTGCTTAAAAGAGGTGAGATATTCATTATTTTAAAATGTCATATAATATAGTTTATAGTGTTGTGAATTAAGATGTGTGTTTTTAGATGAAAGTTTGAGCTAAAAAAATAAAGGAAAAAATATCCAAAAAAAAAAAATTTTTTGAACAAAGAACAGATCATGATGGTAGACGTAGATCACGATGGTAAAATATCATCGTTATTTATTTACCATCGTGATCTAAGTTGAACAGATCATGATGGTACACTTAGATCACAGTGGTATTTTACGATCGTAATCTATTCACCATCATGATCTAAGATGAACAAATCATGATAGTGCACTTATATTAGGATAATAGTTACCATCGTGATCAATAAACAGTGATCAATAAACAGATCACGATAGCAAATAGATCACGATTGTATTTTTTTTTATTTACCATCGTGATCTAAGTTAAACAGATCATGATGGTGCAATTAAATCACGATGATAATTTATTTACCATCGTGATCTAAGTTAAACAGATTATGATGGTACACTTAAATCACGATGATATTTTATTTATCTACCAACGTGATCTAAATTCACAAAATTTCTCCAATTCAATTTTCTTAGCTTCAAGGATAATTTAGTAATTTTATCTCCATTTGTACAAAAACTTGTTTTCTTATATTGTGGATATTTTTCATTTTATGCTATGTATATTGGGTAGAAATATCCTCCGCCCACAAAGCAAAACATAATAATACAAAATCACAGATAGCACATAAACAATAAAAGATGCATATAATGCATAAAATATATAGCCAATAAGTAGTGAGGAGTTCGGGTATCACATTTCCGACCAATCTTTTTCTCGTATTTTTGGCTTTCAACGAGGCTAGACCGGCCTCTATATCCTCAAGGGTGATCGATTGTAACCAAAGCATCTGCAGTATGCAATCTAGAAATCCTTGAATCCAATTTCTCTTTAGCATTCACCAGCATAATATCCACCAGACCTCCATTCGTCTCCTTACGTTGTTCTTCACTAGTTTCTCGTTGAATAATCGCAGCAACAGCCTCAACACTACATGAACTGTCCAACTTGAATCCATATAAAGCACTATCCTCACTCTGCTTCGACATTTTCAGATGAAGAATCTTTGCAAGCTCTTCACAAGTGAAGTCATCAAAGTAGAAGACGTTGGTGATCCGCCTACGAAAGCCTTGGTTGGAGGATATGACTCGTTCCATCGGTTCACTGTACCCCGCAAAGATCACAACTACTTTTCCAGTGTCCATGAATGACATGATCTCTTCTAATGCTTCTATCCCAAAATCTCTATGTGAATCCCTTGGCATCAATCGATATGCTTCATCAACGAAAAGTATGCCTCCATTGGCTTCTTCGATCTACATATATATGATCATCAAGTTAGTTCTTTAGTGAATATACAACACACAAAAATTGTGTTAAATTAGTACCATTGTTCTTGTTTCCTTATCTGTGGGAAGTAAACCCACCATATGCAGCAGTTTTCCTAGGACCCTGGCTACACTTGTTTTACCTGTAATTAAAGGAAATATGTATTCAAGTTGATCTGTTTATATATACAACAAAACCCTAGCCCTATATTACCTGTTCCAGGATTACCAAGAAAGGCCATATGAGGGGGTTTTCGGGCTCCAATGTTGAGCCCGAGAGCGCGACGAGTGTCATCCATGATCATTCCCTTTAACCACCTCTCAAGTTGTAGCTTTAGGGCATCCAACCCAACTATTTTGGCCAATTCTTTCTCAACTGCTTCTATCTTTGTTTTTGTGTCACTCCATGCATGATGATTATAAGAAGCTGCCATTCCTTTCTAATTATTACTCCCTCCGTCCCACTATTTTCAGCCTGATGTGAAGGTGGAAAACACAACGTGTATACACTTATACGATGATGAGAAATTCTGATCAATCACAAGAGAATGCACAAGATAAAGGAAAAAGACTTGCTAAAAGATTAGAAAGTTCTTTGTATTCAGAGATAATGTCAAAGTCCCTTTGGGTGTACAATTTTTCTCCTATTTATACTTCTCTCCTCTCAGGAGGACATTTCAGTCATTCTCCCTGATATTTCTTGTTGGTTAAGCCACATTTTTTATTTCTTTTGTCAAGGTACTTTCTTCATTGCTGAGAGTACACCACTTCTTCTCCAGAATCTTCTCTTTTCTGTTAAGGAGGGGATATTGTGCCTTTTGTCCTTTATAGCCATGTCAGCTATTCATCTAGGATGCTCATCATTGTGCTATGAGTTATTATCCTCTCCTTCGCACGTACAGAATCCGTTCGGCTGCCAATGATTATGGCGCCGCCGGTTCTGCCTCATCGAGTCTTGGGAGCTCTGCAGCCCCTTCTATTTGCGTGATGTGTCCACTTCTTTCTGCTTTCGCTTCTGTGTAGCAGGAATTCTGTTAATTTATGGTGACGGGGAATATCTCTGCTTCGCACTTCCCTTTCCTTGTTCACTTCTGCTTCCACATCTGCATTGGAGGGGTTCTGCTATTCTATGATTACGTGGAGTATCTTTGCTTTCCTTTCTTCTTTTCTTCACTACTTCTGCTATGACGTCTGCACCAAGAGAGTTCTGCTATTTCGTGACTACGCTAAATATTTCTGCTTTCCTTTCTTCCTTTCTTCACTACGTCTGCTATGACGTCTGCACCAAGAGAGTTCTGCTTTGTATCTTTATCACAGCCTACTTGTCATTTTCGTTTGTCCCAATTAAATCTGCCAGCCCCAAAATGGCAAAGAAAATTTTACTCTCTTACCCCTCATTTTCTTTCATTTTACAATTTTTACTCTCAAAAAGTTGGTTTAAATTACAAAATTGCCACTCAAAAATATTAAAATAACACATCCAATCAAAGTCAACAATTTTTTCTTAATATCTGTGCCGGTCAAAGTAGGCTAAAAATCATGGGACGGAGGTAGTATTAAGAAGAATCAGAACTGCATGATGCATTTATAGGTGAAAGGACTTATTAATGGTGGAAAAAAACGTGTAATTAAAATTCAAGTACGTTTAAACGTTTAACTCTTCATTTGGAAGATCATGCATGCAACTCTTTATCTTCGCAACTGATATAAGCTGATCAGTTAGACCATCCACGATTTACTATATTTTCCTTCCTTAATTTCATCATTCTTTTTCCTTACTTAATTTCATCATTCTCCATCCCTTGTAATAGACATATATTTATGTTTTTTCAAAGTTAAAATAACTACATCATCAGTAATCGCAAGCAGAAACTGAAAATCAGAACAAAAATTATTGAATCATCATATATAGAAATTAGAAACATGCATGTAAAGTTCAAGAACCATAAATTAAACCAGTTTCCAACCAGTTCAAGATGGCCCACTTACATACAAATCAATATCAGTTCATTATATCAGAATGGGATCAACAAAAAAAGTGTAGCTAGTAAATTAAACATCCATTTAAACATAAGTGGCAATTACAATGAGAAAAACAAATTCTGGAGAGAAGTTTCTGTTCAAGTTTTCTCAACCTTAGTCAGAAGAGAAAAGAAAGAATTAAGCAACAATTTAGACACCAAATTACTAAAAGAATACAAAATCCTCAAAATCGGATAAAATGCGCGAAACCCTCCTTACCTTTAATCCAGAACAACAACATTATTCTCTTGGGCTATTTTTCTCTTACTTTTGGCCACATTACTCACTTCTGATGCTTTTCTCTTAGTTTTGGCCACATTGCTCTGTTCTGCTTCTTTTCTCGTATTCTTTACGACATCACTCTCTTCAGATCCTTTATCTTTCGCCACATTGCTCTTTTGTGATGCTCTGCTCGTGTTCTTGACACCATTGTTCTCTGTATTTTTAGCCAATCTTTTTCTCGTATTTTTGCCTTTCAACGAGGCAAGGCCGGCCTCTATATCCTTAAGGGTGATTGTAACCAAAGAATCAGCATCCTCACTTTTCAGACCAATCCTCGAATCCAATTTCTCTTTAGCATTCACCAGCATTATATCCACTAAACCTCCATTCGTCTCCCTGCGCTGCTTCTCCGTAGTTGCTTGCTTTATCTTTGCAGCGACCGCCTTAACAGTACACGAATGATGCAGCTTGAACCCATAGAAAACACTATTGTGGGGCTGGTTACTCATCTTCATGTGAAGAATCTTTGCAAGATCTTCACAACTATAGTCATCAAACTGGAAAAACTTAGTCACTCGTCGTTTGAACCCTTCGTTGGCAGAAATTACGCGATTCATTGGCTCGCTATAGCCTGCAAAGATGACAACTACATTGCCAGTGTCCATGAAAGACATGATCTCCTCCAATGCTTCTCTTCCAAAATCTCTACCCGAATGGTCTGGCATTAAACGATACGCTTCGTCCACGAACAGGATGCCACCCTCGGCTACTTTAATCTACACAAGCATAGCAACTAATTGGTAATTGTTCAACCATATGATCAAGTTGAGTTTGTTTGTTACAAATCAACAAGAAATTTATTTTTATTCAAATTAACATTGAGGGTATGATTAAAGCCAAATAAATATACACTCACTGGTTATTCAAAAGAGTTATTTTAGATGTCCCATAGAAATAATTTCAATACTGTCACATCATATTACTAAATAATTCTGTATCTTAAAGTCCCTCTATTTCTTATATTATTCTAGCTTCGACCTACCTAGAAAACTCAATAATTTCTGTCTTAATTAGCAATATACCATTTTCCACACTACACACCTACTTTTTTTAACCAACAAAAATATATATATATATATATATATATCATGCACTTAATACAACTCATGGGTTATTGAGGACTTTCTAAAAAAATTCAAAAGAAATCAAGACAAGCTCAAGCTCCAGCTACTCACTCGAGTAGCTTTCGATCTTGAGCTCGAGCATATTAATGCTCAATTAGTCAAGCTCACAAGTATAATCGAGCTTATGTTAGATTTACGCTTTTCCCATCAATAATTTAATATTTCACATTCATGTTTTCATTTTAGGTAGTCAGCGGAGCCGAGATCGAGCTTATTGAGTTATTTGTCAAGTCAAGGTCAAGCATTAGAATACTGGTGTACTTCAAGTCGAGCTCGAGGTTCGAGTTTTAGAATCAAGTTCAAGCTCGAACCTGATTGGTTCAATCGGCTCAACTCGTTTCCCCTACATCTATCCAAAAAAATTGAATGTAAAGGGCCTTTAACCTTTTCCCTTGTCTTAGGACCAGTGCTGCCAATATACTCTCCAACCAAATCTGTTCTTTGGACTTCAATCACTTTGTCTGATGGAAGTATCTTTAACATGTGAAGTAGTTTTGCAAGAACCCTAGCTACCATAGTTTTGCCTACAAAAAAAAAAAAAGATTGTTATCAGTATGCAAGTCTATGATGTGATCTAATACAACATATTGGATGGATCACCTGTTCCAGGGTTTCCAAGAAACGCCATATGAGGTACTTTTCTGATCCCAACATTAAGCCCGAGGGCCCGACGCCTCTCATCCAACAACATTCCATTTAACCAGGTATGAAGCTGTTCTTTAAGAACATTTAATCCCACCATTTTTGACAACTCATTTTCCAGCTGTTCATTAAGAACATTTGATCCCACCATTTTTGACAACTCATTTTCCTTACTGGATGCTGAACCAATGTAGGAACAAACAATGAGAATTAATTAACCAAAATTAAGCCAATACACAATTATACTTTGAAAAAAAAAACAGAAAAAGATCATACTGTTTTCTGATCTATTTCTCTTTTCTTTCGGGTTCAAAGACGAAAGGCCAGCTGCTAAATCATCAGAAGTAATTGTAAGCAATGCATTTGTATCTCTACATCCATTATTGGTCCTCCAATCCAAATTCTCTTTCGCTTTAACCATCACTAAGTCCACCAAGCTTCCATTCATCTCCTTACGCTGTTGTTCAGTCGTCTCTCGTTGAATCATCGCAGCAACAGCCTCTACACTGCAGGAGCTATCCAGCCTGAATCCATGCAAAGCACTATCCTCCGACATTTTCAGATGAAGAATCTTGGCAAGTTCTTCACAAGTGAAGTCATCAAAGTGGAAACAATTGGTGACTCGCCTTCGAAGGCCTTTGTTGGAAGAAATGACTCGTGTCATGGGCTCATTATAGCCGGCCAATATCACAACCATCTTTCCAGAGTCCATGTGAGAAATGATCTCCTCCAATGCTTCCATTCCGCACGGGACCAATTGCTGGGCCTCATCCACGAACAGAATGCCACCCTCCGCTTGTATAACCTATTGTAACATAGAGTGTAATAAAACATCTCGTATTAATTGACAACAACTTATATACTCATGGGGCATATAGGAACACAGATTTAGGTATATAAGAGTCTACATATAATACCATTCAGTATACACGTGATAATTGTAGAGTATATATCTTATTGTTGAATCAAGATTAGAAATTTACCTTCTCTCTTGTTTTTAGCCCTGTTTCACCAAAATATGTAGCATACAAATCTGTTCTCTTCACTTCCACCACCTTTTCTGTTGGAAGAAATCCCAACTTATGCAGTAGTTTTCCCATCATTCGACCTACACGGGTTTTTCCTATATAAGAACATTTCAATATCATCATTCTACTATCAATTTAAAATATCATAATGATCCAATTCACTTACCTGTTCCAGGGTTTCCAAGAAAGGCCATGTGAGGGAGTTTTGGGGCTCCAACATTGGTCCCCAGGATCCGACGGCTCTCGTCCAACACCATTCCCTTTGACCATCTCTGAACCTGTAATTTTAATGAATTTAAACCAACTATTTTCGACAGTTCTCTATCAATTTCATCCATTTTAGCCTTCGCCATTTTCCTCTGCACTTTTCAGAACCTCTGCAATTTTCAAATACTAATTCACCGGGTTTACAATTATTTAAAACTATATTATCCTTTTTTCTTTTAATCTATATTATTCTTTCTTTCTTTTTTTTCTAATTTAGATTTGTTATTAAGTTGGGAAAGATTTATTAGTTTATGGATAATTCAATTTCCTTTTTTTTCTTTAATTTCACTCTTTATTTGGGCGGACTTTTTGGGGAAAAAATATTCCTAATGGAGTATAGAGGATCTCATCAGAATTTTCACAAGATTTTGTGAGCTATGGCTTAAAAGTTTTGAATTCTCTTGGAATTCTATTTTTATTCGCAATTGATAAGTGCTTGAATTTTTTTAATTCTCTCCCATTTATTTCAGCTGATTTTTTGGATTTCTTTTCTTGAAATCATGATATTTTTTACCTTTTCTAATATTTGATTAACTTTTCGGATTCCATTTTAAATCTTGTATCAAATTAACATTGAACACAAAATCTTAGGGATACCTTAAGTAAACTTATCAAACATCTTAAAACTTATTTCCAAATAAAATCTTATTTATTTACTATACATATACAAAATGATCTTATTTTCTCTATCATATTATTTGCATTTTTTTTACTATACATATACAAAATGATCTTATTTTCTCTGTCATATTATTTGCATGTAATATAGTATGAGTTTGACTCCTGTGAGACCGTCTCATGTGCGACGGCACTCGCGCATGGTTGTGTTCTGGGACACGGCCGACCGTGCACGAAAACACATACTTATAGCTCTAAAAAACATACTTATAGATAAAAATCACATATTTATCTCGACTGTGTCCTGAGATCCGACAGTGCGCTCTTAGTTTTCGCACGAGGTACAGCCGTGTCCCAGAGCACAGTCGTGGGCGAGGAAAAAAAATCGCATACTTATAGTGAAAAATCGCATACTTATTGTTGAAAAAGACATACTTATACACTACAGTCGGACACGGTCGTGTCCTGGTACACGGCCGACCGTACGTGAGTGTCATCGCATGTGTGACGATTGCATATGAGTATTTCTCATATATACACACAACAGCATGGGAGGAATGTTGATAACTTTATACATGGAATATTTAAATACAAGCTACTTTAATCGATGAGATTATTTATTTAATCGAATGGTTGTGGATGACTCAACACATAATTCACATTTTCAAAACTCCATGTATAACTTGTCTCACCAATTTGTGTAAAATTTGGCCTAAACACTTTTGGACGTATATACGTATAATATCTTCTTCTTATTATTTAAAGGCGATTTTTGTTATGATTGTGCAGTACTAATAATTTTGGTTGGAGATTAAGTCCAAGTAGGAAGAATAGTAATGATGAATGTTTTTTTCAAGTTGTAATTACTTCTTGACCCTCTGTCATCCAATTTAATTCATCATTCTTATTGTGCTTTAATTTTTTATATCACATGTTATCAATGCTAATCATGGTATAACTAAATAACTTTTTTTTATATTTATGGTAACTCATTTTTACCATAATTTTTTTTCCAAATTCTGAAAAGGTAAGCCCACAATCTTTATTTAAAATGAAATTCTTGAATAAATAGTGAAAAATCGGACCTCGAGCAAAAGGATTCCAATATATAAATATTAAAGCAGAGGGCCATACAATTTAGCAGCCACTTCAAGCTTTTGATTTAACTTTGTCCTTAAAAGTTAAGCACACAACAAACACACTCCTAAACTTTCCTCATTTCACCATTTCACTCTATTACTTTTCCTCATTTCACTCTCCAACCTCAATAATTTTAATCTTTTTCAAAATTTTAAGACCAAAAAGAAAACAATTTTAGTTTACTATTTTCAATGTGAAAGCCTCAAATCAGGTCCTGAAATTCTTCCCAACAAATGTCTGACCAAACTGCCAGTTAGAGGGTGCAATGTTCCACGAAGTGGAACCACGATGGTCGCTCGCCTTCACTCGAAACGAGAGTGATTGTCCGGTCAAAACCGCATTCGTTTCCCAATTTTGGCCCCAGTTCCGGCTCATGGCCATCCACCCCGTCTTGGAACCCTTCACCCACACCCTCACGATATCGCCTGCACCCGCCACGTTGGTGATCAGAACCAAGTTGAAGTAACGGAAACCGTTGATGGTGAATCTGATCCCACCCTTCTTGCGGCAAGCCACCCTGCATTAGGATAACATTAGTTCTAGTTGCATCAACACTCACTCTTTTAAAGGGCTTCAGTTTGATAAAGCTAGTTCACAACATTAATTTTAGTACAAATTGTATATCTATTAGAGTCAAAAGGCAAAATCATGGTGTATCTCACATTCATTTGATTTGATTGTGTTGCTTTTTCTAATTCATCCACTACTTTATTCATACTAGTCTCTACGGTTACATAAATAAATACTACATGGAAGTTATTTCACTTCAACCATAATTGCTATTTCTATAATAAGATTTTATAGTTATAGTTGGTGTTTTTTTTACCAACTAACCTAAGAAAAGTTTGTTCTTTATCCATTTATCATTTGATAGACCAATATATACATAGAAAATGGTAAAAATATTTACCTATAAGTGAAATCGAAAGTTAGTTTGATCCACAAAAACTAGAAATGCTTGTAGAAATCATAATTTCTAATGATTAACATGTCATTTATTAAACAAATGGACAATAATATTCAAGAAAACAACAACTCTTTCTAGGTAAAAACATATATAGTTTTATCTTCATTAAAATGGGATCAAAGTATTTAAGCTAATGTTTGATAAAGAGAAGTAACAAACTCTAACTGACTTGATCGATTAAAAGGTAGGTAGAAAAGAAGAAGGAACTGACCGGCGATAAGAGACGGGCACAATGCCAGCCCGGTACTCGGCCATCTGGAGGAACATGGGCATGGCGAGGTCGAAATGGGGGCGGGGCGGGTTGCACCAGCCGCCGTTGTCGTTGGGCTTGGCGAAATTGGGGGGGCAGAAGTTGGTGGCGGTGATGAAAATGGAGGGGTTGCCCGGGTGGCACCACTTCCACTGTGGCTCGTTCCTGCATTTGATCTCGAAGCAGGCCCCACAGCTCAACCCATTGTTGAACAGCGCCGTGCTCAGCGCCGCGTTGTTCACGCCGTACCCTTGGCTGTACAGATTCCCATACCCGCAAGCACCCCCTGCCCACAAGTACAACACTGTTAATAAGATCCACAATCGTACGTTTCATAATTCGATTGATAAAATTAGGGTTAGCTTACCCATGGTTCCGGAGGCGTCGCTGCCGCCGTAGAAGGTGGCGTGGGCCGTCTGCCACCCGGCGCCGCTGTAAACTCCGGGGATTTTGGCTTCTGCGTGGCTTGCTAATAGTAACAGCGCAGTGGCAATGGTGGAGAAAGCAATGAAGGCCATTTTTTGGGGTGGGAGTGAAGGGCAGAGTGAAGACGAAGGAGAAGTGGTACTTATTGAGGCATGGGAGGAGAGAGAGAGAGAGAGATGATCTATCAGACATCCCTTCCCACAATTAATGCTTCATTAATTTGACGGAAATGCCCTTTGATTGTTGAGGGATATGGTCGGATCGAGAAGGGTGTTATAGGGAAATGCTTGAAAGTAGAAAAATGGGCCACTTAATATGAAAGGTTTTTGCCGCTTTGCTTGAATTGCAGGTTGTGCCATTTCAAACATTTCTTCTTTATTCTTTTTTATTCTCTTTTCTTTTTTAATAATCCAATTATAATTTTGAGTCAATATATTAAATTAAAGGGTCCTTCTGTAGTACACCGGGTGTATTAATACATCAGACTTTCCATCATTTTCAGCCATTAGATCTGAAATCATAGTAGACTTTGACTTTAATGATATCAAATCTGATGACTGAAAATGAGTTGAGAGTCTGGTGTATTAATACACCTGGTGTACTATAGAACTACCCTAAATTAAATGTCCTATAATATTTTTAAATCACTTATTTTTCGATAAACAACATTCTCAATCTTTACCAATAATAATTTAACGAGTTAGTCTCCTGTGCAAATGTTGCACATACAATTCGGGTCGGGTCCGGGTCGACCCGGATCCGCGCACTTTTTTTTTAATTTTATTTTTCACTTTAAACTGTCAACATTTATGTTATATGTGTGTGACATTTATGTTATATAAGTGTGACATTTATGTATAAATGTAATAACTTTTATGTACTCTAACTTAAAAAGAAAAAAAAATTACAGTTTGAAAGTCATAATATTTGTACATAAAAGTCACAAGAATTGTATATAAAGATCACAACAATACAACTTAAAGGTCTCAATCTAAAGCGAAAAAACCTGAAAATCTTCATTTTTTCCTAAGTTACTGAACATAAAGGTCATAACATTTATATATAAAAGTCACACTTATATAACATAAATGTCACATCCTTACAACATAAAGGTAACAAGCTGAAGTGAAAGAAAAAAAGAAAAAACCCAGGTGCGAGGATTCGAGTCGGGTCGCCCCAATTGCACCAATTCAGATACGTGCACCTGATGCACAGTTGTGTAATTTGTAATGAGATAAAAAGCCATAATGATTAAGTAAGTTCTCATATGTGCAAGTAGCTGGTAAACTCAATGACTAATACTACATATTAAGATCTTATAATATAATTGCAAAGTAGTCAGATGTGTCAACCTTATTAGCCGATAGTTAGATAGAAATCATTTTGTAGTTAATTTATATAGTAATAATGGATCAACACCTAAGTAAGATGTCATAAATGAATATCTCATATGAACAAATCAACTCCATATAAGTTGACAGATTTATAGTTAAATATTATAATTTCGTCAACAATAATTATTTCTAAAGGGTGTTTGGCCGAGCTTATTTTTAAGAAATAAAGAGATCCCATCTCATTTTAAATTACAGTCTAAACTCTTACAGATTCTTTTAAATATCATCAATTAAATTACACAATTGTTATTACTAACATGTCACAAGTTTCATCTATCTTATTTGTTTAAGATAACAAGCTGCTCTTTTGATTATATATATGCCAAACTTAGGTACTCAACAAAATTTAATCTTTTTCATGTTTTGGTTAAATAAATTCCTTAAAACATTCGTTTTGTTTGTTTGTTTTACTGAATCTTTTTAGCTATATTCGATTAGTCCTTCATCAATGGTTCCATATAAAGTGATTGATGACCAATAATTTTAGGTGATGGTTTTGCCTAATCTCGTTTTCAAAATTTCATTAGGCGGCTAATATAACAAGCAATATTTGAAGTTAGTAAAAGCAGAAAATCACTCAAAGAAAGCAGAAATTAGGCGATTATCCACTATGGATTATTTAATTATATTGTCACCTTTTATTTATAGGACTAGAAATAGTAGATACAAGTCATTGGGACTGTTAAATTAATATGCGTATTTTGTTGGGTGAGTTTGCATGCTAGTCCCTTAAAATGGGGGAAACTCTTTAATTGGTGAGAATTTATAAAAGGAAACATTATTTTCTTGTCTTGTGTGAGACCACGTATCTTTTTTTCATGAGACGGGTCAATCCATAAGTCACACTTAGTAATTTATATGAAAATTTGTAGATATGAATTCAATTTATGGGTAATATGGATCCGTAGATATGAATTCAATTTATGGGTAATATGGATCCGTCTCACGGAAACTATCCGTGAGACCGTCTCACGTGAGTTTTTTGCAGCTGAATTTTCAAAGCATTTTATTTTCTTGCTGTCCTTTTCTTTTAATGATTTTATGTTCTTTTTCGTTATGTACGTTCATAAGAGCTGGACTCCTGTGAGACCGTCTCATGTGCGACGGCACTGGCGCACGGTCGTGTCCCAGAATACGGTCGACCGTGCGCCAAAACACATACTTATAGCACTAAAAGACATACTTATAGACAAAAATCACCTACTTATCTCGACCGTGCCCTGAGACCTGACCGTGCGCCACAGATTGCTCACGCGAGGCACGGTCTGTCCTAGGGCACGGTCGTGGGCGAGAAAATAAAATCACATACTTATAGTGAAAAATCACATACTTATTATTGAAAAAGACATATTTATACACTACACTCGCGTACGATCGTGTCCTGGGACACTGTCGACCGTGCGCTAGTGCCGTCACATGTGAGACGGTTGCATATGAGTATTTGTGCGTTCATAATATGATATATTATATATATTGATAATATATATGCATTATTTGCAAGTGTTTGTTTGGTGCGATTTTTAAAAAATCAAATAATCAACTCAAACTATTAATGAAATCACGTGATATACTTCAAATCATTTTCTATAAAAATAAATGAATATTATCTAACTACTAGTTTACCCTGAAATTTTCGATCGCTTTACTATATAATATATTATTCATTAATATTGTTAGAATTTAAAATATTTTCTGTTATGAAATATTTAAACTAAAAAAACAGCACTGCATAAAACTGTTCATTTATTATTTTTTACGTTAAAATTGGTGGTAATTTCACCTTTTAAAATTAAGGAACAACACTTTATAATTTTGATTTCAAATTATGTCCAAATTTAATTACGCACATGTCGTAATTGAGAAATTTCATTCAAAATAATAACCAATTGAATATATGTGTTATTAAAATGTAAATACTATATATTAATTTGATTCGTATAATCAACGACTATGTATCTGCAACTAAACATGAGAATATATTGTGTTCATAAGGGTGGACAATGTTTTATTTGTATTATACATATTCGAAAAGTTGAAACTTAAAAATCATGAGGCTTAAAACTCAATCAAGGAGCTTAATACTATACAAGATTGATATTTGGGCGTTTATATAGAAACTTAGTAATTAATAAAATGATCCAATTGTAAAGAACATGAGCATTTATTGTATCAACTATCAAGGTCGTCGATTTGAGCTGAACAAATTCACACTTGTAGTTAAATAAAAGTTCTACAATTCGGCTTACGTGATTCAGAATTGAATCGATTTTTATCTATTTGATCACCTTATGCGATAGGTGTCCCTAGGTGGAGTTAAACGGAAAAATTCAATTCTAGACGGACCTAGAGAGTCCCAAGCACCAAATAATATTTTTCCTTCCTTGTTTTTCCTTCTATGTTTTTCTTTTTAGCCAAACGACCCTACATAGTGACTTTACTGATCTATAAAACTTCAAAAGCATTGGAGTCGCACCTTGGGCATCAGGGAAAGATAGAGATACGAGTTCTAAGTCCTGGTATTCTTAATGTAACCCGTAAAATAGTTTCACTATAAATTATGTCTAATCCATATACATGGAGCCGGCAAAATGGGCTCGGCCCGATGGGCCAGCCCGATCAACCCGAAAATTAGGCTGGGTTGGGCCTAGAAAAAGGTGGCCCGAAAAGTGTCGAAACTTTTTGACCCGGCCCGATGGGCTAGAAAGGCTCGGGCCAATTTGGCCTGTTGGGCTCGAGCCGGCCCGATGACCCATAATTTTTAAAAAAAAAAACACACTTATAGTGATGATTGATTGATAAACAAGTGGAGTTATCGTATTTTATTTTTGAAATTCAAATTTGTGGATCATAATTCAATTCCAAGTTTAAACTTGTTCAAGACTTGTTAGCTTTCTAATTTTTAATTTCTGTGTTAGTATTGTAATGTTGTTAATTTAGACATGTGGATGATTGAATGATCATATTTTAAAATTTTAAATTCTATATAGTGGTGATACGTCGTATCAATATATATATATATATATTATATATATTTGATTTGTTTAAAAAGACGATGTGGGTCAATTTGGCCCGTTGACCCATATGAGGCTGGCTGGGCTACAAATTTATGGGCCCAAACAAAGGGTGGACCTGGTCGGCCCGGCCTGAAGTTTTCATGCGGCCCGTCGAGTCGGGCCGGGCCAGGCCGCCCCTTTTGCCAGCTCTACATATACATAATGGTTCATGCAAACTTATATAAAAATATCATACTAATGGTTATCATGAAATGAAGATTCATTACCTCTAAACCAATCTCACTTCTTAAATTGACTCACGTAATTAAATTTGAAAGAGACCTAACAATAACAAACAAACAAAACAAAGTGAGAGAGAGAAAGGGTTGGAGAAGGAAGGGTGGGTGGTAGGTGGAAGTAGTAAAAATAGGTCCCACCCAACCCCACCCCGCATTCATCGCTCCACATATCACGCCGCTCATTTTTCTTCTTTTCCTTTTTCCGCATTTTCAACTTATTTCCATTTTTAACTCTTCACTTTTGTCTTTTTTAATCATAAAAAGTCGGAATCAACATATAATACCTATATTTTCCGAGTTGGTATATTATGAGACGTTTCATGTGTGAAGAGATAGAAACATATACTACCGCCGTCCCGGTTATCTTTGACACCTTTAACCGACACGAATTCAAAGAAAAAACTGTTGACTTTGATGTGATGTGTTATTTTAATGTTTTTGAGTGACAGTTTTGTAATTAATGTGTGTTTTTTGAGTGTAAAGTAAGTAAAATGAAAGAAATTGAGGGGTAAGGTCGTAATTTTTTTGTTGCCATTTTTGGGCTGGCAAAGTTAGCTGGGACATCCAAAAACGGAAAGTAGGCAAAGATAAGCGGGACGGAGGGAGTATTTTATATGTATAAGTATGTGTTTTTATTAGAGAATAATACTATTTATTATACGTATGAGTGTTAATTTAACAAAATACTGAACCTCAGAGAAAACATAACTGAAAGATTTAAAAGAAAAAATGCTGCTATCAACCAGTCTAGTCTTTTGATCTGCAAGAAAAGTAGTCTCCTTTAGTCTTTTACCTTTCCCTCTCATATTTAAGAAAATGAAATAATTGTAGAATATGGTCCACATTGAGGTGGAGCAGTTCACAATTAATAAAACCTAGACTATGTGATGTCCAAGTCAAAAATTCTAGAGGTTTTTTGGAAACCAAAATGTTAAAATGGTTTTCTGCCTTTTAATATGTCCATTGATGATAGAGTTGGTCTCTTATGAGACCGTCTCATGTACGACGATCCTTGCACACGATCGTATCTTGGAATACGGTTGATCGTGCATGAAAACACATATTTACAATTATTAAAGACATACTTATATCGATTGGGTCCTGGGATACGGTTGTGCAACACAAATCGCTACTGTATTTTCGCGCAAGGCACGGTCGTGCTTTACAAAAAAAATCACATATTTATAGTAAAAAATCACATACTCATAGTTGAAAAAGACATACTTATACATTGTGTCTGAACATAATCGCATAAAAAATCACATACTTATAGTTGAAAAGGACATACTAATATATTGTGTCTAAACGCAGCCGCGCACAATCGACCGTGTCCCAGGACACGGCCGTGCACGAGACTGTCGCACATGCGAAGGTCGCATATGAGTTTTGATGCTGATGACATGATCTCCAAAATGAGAAAGTAATATATATATATATATATATATTAGTTTTATAATACATTAATAGATAAGACATACAATTATTAATATAAGTCCACCGTCGGCGTGTTAGATATCTAATATATCAATTAATATATTTTTTTCATATAATGAGGGGATGAGATCATAATACATTAGTGGTGAGCAGATTAAGAACCGCACACCGTTGGTATTTTAAATTTTTCTATAACACATATTAATATGTTCGCGGTGAATATATAAATTATCGTGAAAGTCTATGCGACATCAATATTTCCATACATGAAGTGTGCAAATACTGATAGAAATTATAAATAGGTCATGACTTGCAATAAAATACTTAATCTCTATAAGTTAAGTCTTCCAAAATCAAAATACGATCATATGCAATTAAAAAACAAAATCAAATAATTATGACCCTCAAGATTTGAAGGTAATGAATGACTTGAGATGTACACAAATTCAAAATAATTATGACCCTCAAGGAAAATATAATTAAACAATGTGTAATTAAATTGAATATACTTTACGTACACACATAAATTTATTATTGCATAATACATGGTCATTAATTACTCAACCTGACTTTATGATGCCAAAGATGGCTCTCCAAATATTTAAGAACTTAATTGTCATTATTTAAGTAAACATAATTATCTAAATAAACACATGCCTCAAATCGTCAAGTATGCATGCACATATAAAATTGAAGACACAATTATGAATTTATGCCCACACTTTCTAGATGCGTTACATTATTAATATTAATGGTTTACACTTATGACAATCAAAGATATATTATTCATCAATTAACTCAAAATTAAAGTTTAATGGAGTCCACATTTGAAAAATGAACAAAAAAGTCGTACATATTTTTGAAAAAAAAAAATTTATTTAATGTAAAGGTCAGCTCGGATTAATTGAGAATTAAAGAAGATAAAACATGTGGAAAAATATTAAACTAATTAAACTTGATTCATGCTCAACTCAATTATATGAGTGGAAACTCAAACCATTGATTAACTATCAAATAAATTCAAACGCAATTCTAAATTAAAAGCTCATAAATATAGATTAACAAAGTGGTTCAGCTAGACATGATTGAGCTTTTCATTTTACAACATTCTATTTAAACTTCCACCTAGAAATATAGATGTATATGACTTGTGAGAGAGAGGTGGGAAGTTTTCTTTCCCAAACACTTGCTTAAGACGATTTTACGGAGAGTTTTCGGTGAGACAGATTCTTTTTACCGATGAATCGAACTCATGTTCACTAATTTATACATGAATTATGAAGTATATAGGAGTTGTGGGTTGACCCATCTCACAGATCTACATGAGACAGTCTCGTTTGTATTTCAGCGTTAGACACATTATCTGAAGCAATGTGAAGAAGAAACTTCATGCTACTCTCATCAAAACCAATTGAAGTGGGAATCATATTCATAACTTGTGTCTTTTTCAAGAAGCATGTGCTTTATGAGATTTGAAAAAATTAGTTGAATGCATGTCTGGAAATTAATTCCCACAATCTATACCTATTCATTTTGTCTCCCATTACTCACAACACTTTACTTATAAGCATTCTTCAATACTAACTAACATAACTACCTTCAAAAATAACTGCCCCAAAATAAGGTTAAAGGGACTAATTTGATCACATCATTTCATTGATGATTGGGGATCTGGTTAGGACTTCTCATTTACTAATATGTCTCCTTGGAATATCAATTCTTTAGGTTGCATTTGATATTTATAACAACAAATCCAACTACATTTTATGTTTGGATTAAAGGATTTTACAATAATTGCAATCTACTGTATTAAATTCATTGGTAGTTGTTCATGTGGACATGAATGAGAAATCCAAACTAATATCATTTTGAGGGATTTGATTTGATTTCAATGGTTTTTTGAAATCATTTTATTTTATAAACTTAAATTTCAAATCCTTCAATTCAAATGAAACTTATAATTCCTTGTACCGATTTGTTTTGTACTCAATTAAAATACTTCTCATTTTAAACTATATCTGGTGTGATGTTAGTGAAACAACATTAAACCAGTCATTTTGAGATCAAGAAAGTATTATTTATGTTCTCAAATTATACCATGATAAAAGAAAATTAAAGAAAATAAATTAGTGTAAAAAAAAAATTAGGACCCTCAAAACATTGATCATGAGAACTCACTTCTAAAACCCATTGTAATGTTGAAAAATTAAATAGTCCAATTTAATTGGGCCAACCTCATTACAATAGTAATGGAAGCCCAAAAATAGTCCACTTTGATTGGGCCAACCCATTACAAAAAAATGTAGTGGTATATCTGTTCACATTTTGCATAAGAGGCTTTTACAGGAGAAAAATATAATTATGGAAAATATAAATAAAGAAAAAGGAACTCAAATTACCTTAATTACGAGTGAGTTCCAACCATCTCACGGATTTTTATAACATTGTGTGAAATGGGTCAACCAACAATCCAATCACTCACAATTCAAATCCTATAATTCATATGTTGTTTATAGGAGATGAGTTCGTCTCACGTTAACTATCCGTAAGATCGTTTCAAATGAGTTTTTATGTTGTTTTTTTAAGTCTTTCATGAGAATTAAAACATATCAAGAACAAATGTTAGACATGTGTAGAATGATTTAAAATCTATGATTTCAAAGCGAATGGATTTAATATCACCTATATCGCTAAAAAAAATTAATATAAAATAACAGTAACAAATTATGTAAACACCATCAATAGACTTACAATTATGAATTTCAAATATCTCCTTAATTTCCTTTATCCAAATAATTCCTTTATCCAAATAAGAAGAACCCAAATTTGTTATTTATTTATAGATATATTTAACTAAAATAGGAGCTACTGCTTTTCCTTTATTTAAACAGTGAATATACTATACAAAAACACTGTGCTATGTTTTAAAAAACTATATTTACACACAAAAGTCGACAGACACTGTACAGAAATTAATAAAAAATGAAAAAGTAGATAAATTGGTATTTAAATTAAGATGATGGAGAAGTAAAATGCAACATATGGGTGGGCCAGAAATGGGCCCAAGATGAGGCCCAAGTTGTAGGGCCCAGCCCATTGTTTTGACCGGAAGCGCCGGTGATGAGGTGGAGTGGTGACTGGGAAAATTGATTCAGCACTTTTCGTCCCACGCAGATAATCTGAACTTCCTACGCCACTCGTTTCCATATCCTATTCATATTGCCTGCCTTCTGTTGGGCCCCACCCACTCACTCCGTTACTTTTTCCGTCCCTCTCTCCACTAACGCCGTCAATGCCGCGGCCTATCTTCCGTTTGCCACGTGCCCCATCTTGTTTTTTCTTATTTCTCAATCTATCTTGTTCTTTAACCAAATGGAGCTTAGTTGTCGACACATGGCCTCATATTTGATCTTCTTTTTTTAAGGTTATGTTTGGACGAAGGGTTCGAGAAATAATATGAAGTTTATGGTGGTACAATGGTGTGAATTTGTAATTGTTTCTATTATTGCTTATTTTCGAAATAATTTTAAAAAATTGAGAAGTATGCATTGGAAACATGTGTGAAATAGAAAAAGCTATTTAAGAGAGATTACATGTATCATGTATATACTTTTCAGGTATCATATGTATACTCTTTATATACATATGATACTTGTAGGTTACATTTATGACACTAAAAAACATAATATCTATAGAGTATATATATAACACCTGAAGAACATAAATATAACACTTAGATTCGTGTCTCTATATGTCCCAAGAGTATATAAGTTTTTGCTTATGAAAATACAGAGTAGGTGATTAATATAAAAAAGAGACAAAATAGACTCAAGAAATGACTTTTAAATAATATATTATCAGCCTGAATCCCAATTTAAATCATTTTAAATTGAGGCTATAACTACATCTATGAATGATAATAGAATAATATTACAAAAAAAAAAGGGGGGGATTATGAGTAAGTGAATACTTGTTTGATGACTTTTGACACACATTAGAAATAAAACAAAAACTTACATACTCCCGGTGCACCGTATCCCAAAGGTATTATTAGTTTGGTATTAGGTATATATCCATGAAATATTATTGGTATATTCATAAGGTATTAATTGTATATTCTTGAAGGTATTAGTAGTATACTCATAAGATATTAGTTACATATTCATAAAATATTACGTGTATAGTTGAAATATATGTTTTAGTGAAGATATTATTTAAGGTATTATTTGTTACATGTTAAGATATTACTCATATTACTTAAATATATTACAATAATTATTTGGGGCACGGTGCCGGGACACGCAAAAACTACTCTAGAAATAATCTTATACAATTTCAAGACTTGAATTATATGTGTCACAATTAATATAGATGTCGGTAACATTTATACACATACAAAAGAATGATCAATCATTTGTTTGTTCCACATGTCACACCCACAATTTTTTCTCATCATTGTGAATAGGAATATGTACTGAAAACCAAATCTTTAATAAGTGAAATTTTAAATATAATTGTTTTCAATATGGTTAATTAATGACTTTAAATTAATATTTATGAGAAACATTATTAAGTAATATAAGAATTTTAGTTGGATTTGTTAAAATAGCAATCCAATACATCAAATATGTAAATTATTAAAAATGTCTGACAAAAATATAAATAAAGAAAAATAAATAAAAATGAAGCTGGGTTTGATTAATAAAATAGTTCAAATTTATACATATTAATGCAATTGAATAAATTTTTTGAATATATATTTTAAATAAATTATGAAATGTATTTGAAATTTGTATTTTATTTTTGTAGCATTTAATTGAAAAGGAAAGTCGAGACTTATTGTAGACTTTAACAATGGAAAACTAACTAAACAAGATGAAAATGTTGAATAATATAATAAACATAATAATATATATTACTTGAAAATAATAAATAAATAATTGCTTATAATATAATCATTGACAAATGCAAATACATCCCAACAATTAAATTAATAATCATATTATTCAATGCTAAATCAGGTGATATGTGTAGCATAAAATTACCATGATTTGTTTTTCCTATATAAATTATATTTAAAATTTTCATATTTCATTAAATTCAATTTAAGTTTTAGACCACAGAAGATAAGGTCTATTATCAGTGCAGGTTTTGAAATATAATTATTGTCAATTTTTTTTTTTTTGAATTTTTTTTTTTTTCAGATACTTGAAGGCAAGAATATATGCCATGTGGCAAGTGCAAGAGGTCCACGTGGATGTAGTTAGCCAACCTTATAGCCACGTGGAAGTGTAATTAGTCTCCAATTTAAGAAGTACAAAAATACAATGCAACAAGTACAAAATTTATATAATACTATTTCACCAATATGTGATGATGAGAGATGATCTAATTGGTCATTGTTTAATAATCAAATAAATTCGTTTTCACAAGTCCATTTATACTACGTTGTTTATAATATAATTGGATTTGTAGTTTAAATTAAAATTGTAAAATATCTTTATAAAGTTTCACAAAAACTTGCGTGAAACGGTCTCGCGCATCATTTTTGTGAGACAAATTATTTTCACCCAATAACCCTACCTATTTCCACAAATTTATATGTGAATTTGTTGTGGATTGACACGCCACCCACAAAATGATCCGTGAGACGGTTTCATATAAGACTTACTCTAAAGATAAGAATTATAAATATATTTAGGACTCATTTGGACAGGTGAATTTGAGGAGAGATTTGAAATCCATGGTAGCAAATTCATCGGTAATGTTTGGATGGATGTAGATTTGAAATCCATGATTTTCATTTTAAGCTAATTCAAGAGTTATTTTGATGGATTTCAAATTCACTCCAACTTGGGAGGACTTTAAATTCACTCATTTTAAATCACTCTATTCAAACGCAACATTAGAGAATTTTCTGAAGAAGATAAGACAAATTGAAATGAAAAAAAGAAAAGAAAAGAAAGTCTTAAGTTATCCATAATTTGACCATATTGATTGATAGTGGTCGTAAATTTAAACGTGTTACAATCAATTACTACAAGCATTCAAGGAAGTCAAATTTGAAAAAGATGTATATAATTACAACATACGTGTCATACAATTTTTTGTTTTTTTCTTTTTCTTTTTTGAGAAAAATATGTGGCATATTTATAGTTAATTAATTTATATTATCTATCAAAAAATAGAATATATTCTCTAAAATTATTCCTTTTCGATCTCATAAGCTGACCGTATTGGATATTAAGAAAATGTCAAAATTGACCACTTAATATCTAAAAGTGTCGTGTTTTTATACAAGTCTAGCTATTTTGATCATTTTATTATATTTTTAAAATTCAATACACTGAATTATATTTGTACATATAACTCGTTGCATGAAGGATTAGAATTCAAACTTCAAAAATTGGAAGAAATTGAAGATTTTTTTTTTTTTAAGTGAGAAAAATCGTTTGTAAATATTAAGAAGATGAAGTGTTTGTTTACTTGAATATTGCCTATATAGCCATTTCACAATATAACATAATCATTAGATTTGGGATTTTACGTTATATTTAAGAAGCTAATTTAATAGCTGAAGTTTTTAATATGTTAGTTTTAGTAGGTCATGAGGGAGAGTCTTTCATCAATCTCATTGTTTAAGATTTCGCTAACAGTTTAGCAGGTTTTGTGTGAAATCATCTCATAAATCTCATATTATGAGATGCAGTGCATCAGATCAGACATGATAAATTATGTAGTATTTTTATATGCATTAGATAATATTAAACTATATATTATATAATTCTTTTGGATTAAACTATATATTATATAATTCTTTTGTCAACCCACAACTCACATTTCACAATTCACATATAAATTTATGGAAATGAGTTGAGTTTGTGAGTAAGAGGGATCTGTTTTACAGAAATTTTCCGTCACATTGTCTTATGTAAGTTTTTGTGATACCAAAATATTACGTTGTGCACGAGATAGAAGAGCCACTGGACAACCCGCACATTTAAGTGAGTTGATTCGACTCAATTCGGGACATGTATCCTATAATACAAAACTATTGTCTGATATAAATAAGCACATTACATGTTTTTTTTATAGTGCAACTCAACTCAGAATACATCATATAATACAAAGTATTACTTAATATACAAAAAGGTTACCTAATACACATAAAAGTACATGAATTTTTTATGTTAGAACTTACCAAACCTGTCTCATAAAATGAGGTTCGTGAGACGGTCTCACCCAAAACTTTACCATTCAACTATCTTTCAAAGTCGTAAAACATCTTAATAATTTTATTAGTTAATATCAAAGTGGTATATAATAATGAAATCATATATATATATATATATAAAAGTGTGGTGTGATACTCTCAAGTGATGACACATGGAGCTCTATAATGTTGTCAAGTGGCGTCCCTAAAATATATTTTATTGTCGGGTTTGGCTAAAAAATGAGCGGCCCGAAAAACATCGAAACTTTTTGGCCCGGCCCAATGGTCCGATGGGCCTGATGGGTTCGGGCCAATTTGGCCCGTTGGCCTTGGGTCGGCCCGATGACCCGATAAATTCGTTTTTTTTTTGTGTAATTTGTAAATTTTACATGTAACTCAATTCCTTCTACCATGTTTTTATGTATTCTTTTAATTTTTTTATAATTATTCTTATCTTCAACTATCATTAACTAATTAGAATCCACTTTCAAACTACGATAATTGAATTAAAATATTTTTGAATGCTAAAATAAAGTTAAAAAAAAATGATCGGATTTTGCCCCTCCTAATAGTTTAATTATATTAAATAAATTAATTTTGATTACATAAATAGAATATTGTAGTTTAAATTGAATGTCTTAAATTATCTAATAGAAAGTTCTATTTATATTTAAATCGGTGTAAATTTAATTGATGGGTTGAAATCTAGTAGTAAATAAAACCCAAAAAAGGTATGTAAGACTCTTGTCAAGTATATAATTTTAAGAGAGTGATTCTCAATATCCACGAAATATATTTCACAAGTAGATATTTAATTGGTGGATTATGAATTGAAAAGTGATCCGTCTCTTAAATTTTAATATGTAAAACAATCACATTATACTCAAAAGAATCGATATAAGCATATAAAACTTGTTTAGAAATCCAAAAAACGTATGTGGACATGATTTTACTGTCAGTTTCAATGAGAGAATTCTTATTATTGAAGAGTTTGGTCAACTCTTTTTTTTTTTTAACAAAACTCTTATTACCAAAGAGTTAACCAATTTCCAACTTTTTTTTAAAAAAAATTGTTAAGTGTGTATTACAAATTAATCCTGTAATAAGATTTCTAAGACAATCACCTAAAACTTATAACACAATCCACAAACCACCTAATTAATTCTATTTACAGAACTACGAAATAATTCAATGTACCTGAAAAAAAAAACTATTACAATCGAGAAAGAAACCTATCATTTTCTGGTCAAACATAAGACTACCATTCAAATTTAGTAACTGTTATTTTAAACACAACCTGATACTTAAAATTAAATTTATCCAATATTACTGTGATGAATTATTCTCCATAAACACAATTGAATTAAAGGCAAGTGGAATTCGTGAAATACACATGCCAAATACACGAAGTGGTACATAATACCACGTGACACGTTTTATCTTAGAGTTGGATCTAAGAGCATCTCCAAGGGAGACCTTAAAAGACTACTCAAACTCAAATTTGTTAAAATAGTTGCCCCAATGACAACTTAAATGCCAACTCTAATTTGAGTATTTGAACAGTAAGTGGCAAATTACTGTTCACTACTCAAACTTTTTTTTCATTTATTTTATTTATTTACAATTTGTTTTTTGATCTATTATATTTTATGTATTGATTTTATATACTTGATATTTGGTATTTGATACATTATATAATTTATATATCTATAAGTATTGCATTATATTGTAGATTATATAATTTAATAAATATAAACATGAATTATAATTAATAGAAATACGATAAGATATCATACAATGTTTAACGAAAATTACAATGAAATTTACTAAAACACATAAGCATTACAACATGTTAAATTTAAACTAATAAAACACATTATGCTAGATTTACTACAATAAAAACATAAATGAAATGCAATTAAACTCCATATATAATATGGATTTTAGTAATCCGGTAGACCACTTCCAGTCCCTTCGATTTCATTAAAATATTCTCCATAAGTGTTGGCGGAATTTGCAGACTGAGATCGACTCATAATTTTGAGTTGCTCACTCTGTAACCATGAACGTCTAACCGGATCAAAAATTTTGTCCAAATTCATGCACATTATTTTATCCTCCCTTTTCTGTATTTCAAATGATTTTTTTAGTTGCATCTCTTCTAAAATTCGTTCTTGACGTGTGTTTGATTCAGCCACTAAATTTTGAAACATTTTATTTCCTTCTTCCAGGGATTCCATAACACGAGATGATTCTTCTCCTATTTTCCTTTTATGTTTAGCTTTTTTCACTCCCTCTGGTCGCATTTGGGATGATGGAGAAATATCATTTTCATCACTCAAGTTAATATTGAATTGAGTTATTCCTGGAGACGAAAAAGCAGGAGAATCTGACATTGATGCTTCTGATTGTGATGAATAATTAACGCGTTTCTGACTGTTGATAATTCCTGAATCTACAAAATTTTTCATTGTATTGAACACATGATCAAACTTAAATCCCTTCTTATACTTTGGATCTTGCATCAACAAGATCTTTGCTCTGCACATCTGCATAATTCAGAATATGAACGTTAATATTGCAAAACTTTACATAAATAAATTAAACAGGAACACCAACTTACAGTATCTTCATTTGAAGCTCCACTTGGATTTGAGTGTTGAAACCAATTAAGTTAATTTTTTTTATGAACTAAAATAAATAAATATTTGATATTAAATAAAATTTGAAAAATAAAAATTAAGAATATTGTAAGAGAATATTCCAATTTGAGTTTAAAGGGTTGGAGATAGTGACAAATTTGATGGCAAAATTAAGATTTGAGTTTTGATTTGAGTAAAATGGTTGAAGATGGTGTAAGTGGTGCTAAAGAGTTTTGAGAATACTTAGAAAGTGGCCCCTCACCCCATACCCCTACTCCACCCAAAAAAAAAAAAAAAAACCAAATCCTTTTCAATGGACGTTATCTATCATAAATGAGAAGTTTTCCATTTCGTATAGATTATACTGGTGTGCGATGCACGAGGTTGAGTATAAAAGTGTAGTATCTTGTAATATTGAAATTTGAAAATATCACCAAAAAATAATTAATTTTGAAAATATTGACGTTTTGTAATATTGATTTTGTCCAATAATATTAGAAAAGTAAAATATATCTCTATTTTATTACTTATTATATTTGATAAAATATCCAATTAAATACAATAACTAATACTCCCTCCGTCCCACTATTTTCAGTTTACTTGCCATTTTCGTTTGTCCCACTTAAATCTGTCAACCCCAAAATGGCAAAGAAAATTTTACTCTCTTATCCCTCCATTTCTTTCATTTTACAACTTTTGCACTCAAAAAGTTGGTTTAAATTACAAAATTGTAACTCAAAAATATTAAAATAACACATCCAATCAAAGTCAACCATTTTTTTTAACATCCGTACCGGTCAAAGTAGGCTGAAAATAGTGGGATGGAGGTAGTATCTTTCAATAATATATATATATATATATATATATATATATATATATATATATAACATAAGACAATTAAAAAAATCATTTCTGCTCCATCACTTTTTCCATATTTCAATCATGATAATAATATTAAACTTTAATAAAACAATTTTATTCAATGAATGTTTTAGAATTCTAAACAAAGCTTCCAATTTAGAAAAATCATTTATATTCTGTATTTTTAGTTTCAAAAATTTCAATCATGGTTTGAATAAATTGATGTGAATTGAATTTTAAATGTTGATCTAAACAAATCCTCAAATTAAAAAAAATAAAATTCATTTATGTTCTATATTCTGAGTGAGTCTACCGTAAGACCGTTTCACGAATCATTTCTTGTGAGATGGATCAACCCATGACCCACACTTCAAAATTTATATATAAAAATGTGAAAATGGGTTGACTAAATGGGTAAAAATGATTCATCTCACGAAAACTATCCGTGAGATCGCAATTTATTACATCATAGAAAATAACATGTAAAATTCAATTCACACTCAATTTATTCAAATCATGACTGAAAATTTTGAAACTAAAAATACAAAATATAATAATTTTTCTAAATTTAAAAATTTGTTTAGGATTCATTAAACATTAATTGAATAAAATTGTTTTATTAAAGTTTAATATTATTATCATGATTGAAATATGGAAAAAGGTGATGGAGCGGGAACGATTTTTTTAATTGTCTTGTGTTATTATATATAGATAGATAGAATGTGCATGTAGATATCTTTAAATGCATATATAATTTGTATTATTGGTCTAAAAACAAGATAAAATATAATTTAATGATACAAATTAAATGTAATTAAATGTCTATGAATTAAACAAATTAACCCCATAAATTAATGGAAATCTATATCTATAAAAGAAGGGAAATTATCCTAAAAAGGCAGGGGAAGTAATGAACATTACTCAGAAGTCATATATGTAAAATTTATTAATTTATCATTTTTCCTCCTAAAAATGTCACATTAATTAAATGATGTTTAAATAATTTTTTTTTCAAAATCTCATTTTGATTTTCTAAATTAATCTAATAATTATAAATTACATGAGTTTTTTGATAAGCTATCAAATATTATAATAAAAAATAAAAAGAAAACACATATAATTATTGATTAATGATACATTATAATAAAAGAGAGAAAACATATCCTTTTTTTATATATGTATGTTATATATACTATTAATTTTTTGTTTAAATAATTATAAATTGTAAAAGATTTAAGTTAAATCTATATTACATCTAAAATGACAATAGTTGGTGATTACTACTAATTTGTCATTCAATTGCAAAACTGGGGTCCTTCTGTAGTACACCTACTGTATTAATACACTAGGTTGTCAGTCATTTTTGTACATTAGATCTGAGTACTTTAAATCCTGACCATTCATTTCTCATTTACCATTTTTTACCTTTCTTCAATATTTACTGTGTTAACTTCTTATGATTCCCCAAAATGGTATAATGTCCTAGATAATGAGTCCAAATCCTCCTTCTCCTAAAATTTCATTTATCAGTCATTATCATCCATAAAACCAAATTCATGTATTCTAGTATTATGCATCGTTCGACGACAATTCATTTGACATCCATATTCGATATATTTTATTGTAATTTACGATGGTTATATTATGGATGACAATGGGGCATGTCGGGGTGGGTACCCAGCCTTCCCGGCAACTACTATCCGCCGGGTGGGCGGGGCAGAAGCTTGTGCCCCGTGGCCCGCCCCACCCGTTTTTAAAAATAAAAAAATAAGGAAATAAAAATTTGTAATTTTAAAATGAATAATTTGAAAAACACCTAATTAAGTCATTAACTAAAGAATTTGAATAATTATTTGATTGAATAATTTGAAATGAGGATTTAATTTTACTATTTTACACACCCAACAACAAATTAAAACATTATTTTACATGTAATATTACTACTTTAGTCTTTTACTTAATTAATTAAAATATGATCCTAAATTACTTATATACACACACACACATATACACTTAATTATCATAATATATACATTAATTGAGATTAATGTATATAAACTTAATTATCACAATATATATTATGTATATAAACTTAATTATGTATATTAAAATATATTATGTATTTTATGAATGTTTATAAAATGCTCTCTCAACGTAAACACTTCTAAAAAATATTCACTAATAAAATATTATTTTAGATCTTCAAATGTATATATATACTAGACTTTATATTAATAAAATACAAATTCCTCATAATGATTAATGACATCCAAAATTATGGGGTAATATGTAAATATATTATATACAATAAAAACATTCGTGGATAAAAATTAAAATTGTAGGGCAATAAACATATTAATATATCTGAAATATATTAAATATTTCAATCTAAATGGTTGAAGGAAATGGTTGCAGGGTCAAAATATACAATAGTGTATGGTTGAAATACAATGTTTTGCACATACAATGTTTACACTGTATAACATGGTTAAAATGGTTGCACTGGTATGAAATTGTTAAAATGGCATGTAACCAATGTCCAAAAAAAAAGCATGCAAGGTTATAATGGTTGCACTTACATCAAATTGTTAAAATTGTTACCATCGTTAAAACAACACGTAATAAAATTAATTTTATTATGAAATTTATTAAAACTCCATGATCACAAAAAAAAGGTATACCTCAAATATATTAAATATTTAATTTCAATTTTATCACATGGTTGTTAATGTTTTATCATTTATTAAATTAGGTATGATTTATGCAAATGAAATAAGTTTGTAATAAAGATTTATATTTTATATAAATAAACATTCTAAAGCATACAACTCGTATGACCCAAAATTAAATGTAAAACACACAATATATTTCATAGCCCAAAATAAACCCAAATTAAATGTAAAGCTCACAATGTATTTCATAGCCCACAATACACAAATTAAGACATTACATCCCATTGTCCAAATGTTACACAACCCATACATATTACAAAGGCCACAACTCCTGTAATTCAAAATTCAAAAAGTTACCTTAAAAAAAGTTATTGCGATAAAAAACTCTACTACAGAATTACCCGCAAAACTATTAGCAATAGGAAAAAAAAAGGAAAAAGAAAATAAAAAAATTTTTTTTTTTTTGGAATCAAATCAAGCTTCTATCTCAAACCATCAAATTAGGCTTTCTCTACAAGACATTATCCTACTTTTATATAAACAATGCATGAAATGGAGGTGGAAGGCTCCCTAAATGAGGATGAATTTGTTTATTGAAATGGAGGTTAGAAATATCAAAATAAAAAGAAAAATAATTAAGGGGATGAAATGAAAAAAAATTGAGATGAAAGTTATTGTACTATATAAGCAATTTATTTATATGTAATAACTCTTATTTAATGACGATGAACTAACATCAAATAGAGGTTAGAAATATCAAAGGAAGAAGAAAAATTAGTGATGGAAATAAGAAGAAAAATCAAGATGAAAGTCATTATACTAATATATATATATACTCCCTCCGTCCCTGCTACTTTCCATTTTTGTTTGTCTCATCTTATTTTGCCAACCCAAAAATGACAAAGAAAAATTTACTCTCTTACCCCTCTATTTCTTTCATTTTACAACTTTTGTACTCAAAAAGTACACATTAATTACAAAATTGTCACTCAAAAACATTAAAATAACACATCACATCAAAGTCAAAAGTTTTTTCTTAGGATTCGTACCGGTCAACCTAGGCAAAGTTATGAGGGACGGATGTAGTATATTATATATATAAAGCTATTCATAACCACTCTCACTTAATGAGAATGAATTAGTATGAAATATAGATTAAAAATATGAAAAAAGAAGAAAAATCAATGATCGAAATAAGAAGAAAAATCAAAATGGATGTTTCTTTTCAAATATAATGAGATATTACCAATACTAATTTGATTGTTATCTTGATTATCCAAATCTATTTATAAGTAATTGCATTATCGAAAAAAAACCATTTAACATTACAATAGTTGAAAATTTTATCAAATACAATTATTTATAAAAGTTCAAAATATCAAACGTGTTTAATAATATAGACATTCAAAGCAATATAAATTTTATTTTTAAATAACATATCATTAATTACATAATCTAAAATAAAATATTATTAAATTATATAACAAGTCGCACATCACGTGACGCAGTACTAGTATTACAAAAAAAATGGTAAATCCATTTAATTGACCAAAATGTAAAAAAGAACCTTCGGGAAATACCTCTTCTTTTTTAAAGTAGGAAACAACAATATTTCAATTTCAATATTTATAATACATGTCACGTAAATATATGTATATAATAATATTATGAGAGGGCTGCCGAAATTACACAAAAGTTTTTAAGGATTTGACTTTTCTAACATTGTATATAAGAAAATGTACTTTTCTACCACAAAATATAACAAAGTTACCTTTTCTACACTATTTTGACTCGGTCATGGAAAAATCATCAAGTAATGATTGCTTGATGATATATTAAATTTTATTTATACTTATTTAACAATTGTTTTATCCAAATACTGTAATTACAAATTTATTTGCTCTTTTTATTTATTCTGTTGTATTTATAGTTATTTAACAATTGTTTTATCCGAAAACTGTAATTAGTAAATTTTTATAATTTCTAATTCATAAATTATGGTTCGATTAATTAGTACGAGAACCACTATAATATGTTAATCGAAGCAAAATAATTTATACTTAATTTAATAGAAATACTGAATATAATTTAGGTGGTTCGAGTGGCTCGATCACTAGTTCAAAAAATAAAAAATTTACAAAGTGATCGAACCACTATATGTGAAATTCATAGTGGTTCGATCACTAGTTCAAAAAATCAAAAATTTCCAAAGTGATCGAACCACTATGTGAAATTCATAGTGGTTCGATCACTAGTGTAAAAATCAAAAATTTTCCAAAGTGATCGAACCACTATGTGTTTCACATAGTGGTTCGATCACTATTGAAAAAAACCAAAATTTTCCAAAGTGATCGAACCACTATGTCAAATTCATAGTGGTTCGATCACTATTGAAAAAAACCAAAAATTTTCAAAGTGATCGAACCACTAGTGGTTCGATCCCTATTGAAAAAAATGAAAATATTTTCAAAGTGATCGAACCACTATGTCAAATTCATAGTGGTTCGATCACTAGTGTAAAAAACCAAAATTTTCCAAAGTGATCGAACCACTATGTCAAATTCATAGTGGTTCGATCACTATTGAAAAAAATCAAAATGTTTCAAAGTGATCGAACCACTAGTGGTTCGATCACTATTGAAAAAAATCAAAATTTGTTCAAAGTGATCGAACCACTATGTCAAATTCATAGTGGTTCGATCACTAGTGTAAAAAACCATTTTTTTCCAAAGTGATCGAACCACTATGTCAAATTCATAGTGGTTCGATCACTTTGGAAAAAAATGGATTTTTGAATATTTTCAGTTTGACCCCTGAAAATTCGATTTTTTTACATTTTGACCCCAAATTCAATACAAACCCTAACACTATTTCACCCCATTTGCGCCTCCATCCCCCATTTTTTGAATATTACATTTTGACCCCAAAATAAATACAAACCCTAACACTATTTCTCCCCCATTTGCGCCTCCTTTCAACATTTTCCTCTCAAATTTCTTCTCTCTTCTTCTCTCTTTCAAACATTGAAGTGCATTGGTAAGTTTTTTTTTTTTGTACATGTCTTTCGATTAATACTTCAAAATGTTTAAATTATTTTGAAGTCTTTTGTTTTAATAAAATTGGAACTTGTATTTAGGTGTTAAATTTTGCATTTTGGTGAGTCCATCGATTTTTGGCAACTCCGTTTGAATCTTGAAGTGATTTAGCAATGGGTGATGAGGTATGTTCCAATTTACACTTTTGCTTTGATTTGTTGAAGTATAGTTCGAACCACTTGATGTTTATAGCTTTAAATTGTTTAATTTGTTGAGTAATGATTGCAATTAGTCCTCTTATGGTTTTGTATGGTTGTGAAATTCATAGTGGTTCGATCACAACTTAAAAAAATCCAAAATTTCCAAAGTGATCGAACCACTATGTGAAATTCATAGTGGTTCGATCACAACGGCAAAAAATCAAAAATTCCACAAACTGATCGAACCACTTTGTGAAATTCATAGTGGTTCGATCACAACTTAAAAAAATCCAAAATTTCCAAAGTGATCGAACCACTTTGTGAAATTCATAGTGGTTCGATCACTTTGAAATTTTTGGAATTTTTGAAGTTGTGATCGAACCACTTTGTGAAATTCATAGTGGTTCGATCACTGCTTAAAAAATTCAGAAATTTCCAAAGTGATCGAACCACTATGAATGTCACATAGTGGTTCGATCACTTTGTAAAAATTTTGAATTTTGGAGGTAGTGATCGAACCACTTTGTGAAATTCATAGTGGTTCGATCACTACTTCAAAAAATTTAAATTTTCCAAAGTGATCGAACCACTATGTGACATTCAAAGTGGTTCGATCACTACTTAAAAATTTTGATTTTTTGAAGTAGTGATCGAACCACTTTGTGAAATTCAAAGTGGTTCGATCACTACTTCAAAAAATTTAAAATTTCCAAAGTGATCGAACCACCATGTGACATTCAAAGTGGTTCGATCACTTTGTAAAAATTTAGATTTTTTGAAGTAGTGATCGAACCACTTTGTGAAATTCAAAGTGGTTCGATCACTACTTAAAAAAATTTAAATTTTCCAAAGTGATCGAACCACTATGTGACATTCAAAGTGGTTCGATCACTACTTCAAAAAATTTAAAATTTCCAAAGTGATCGAACCACTATGTGACATTCAAAGTGGTTCGATCACTTTCAAAAAATTTCTACTTTTTGAAGTTGTGATCGAACCACTTTGTGAAATTCATAGTGGTTCGAACACTACGTGAAAAAATCAGAATTTCTACAAAGTGATCGAACCACTTTCACTACTTGATAGTGGTTCGAATAAATGTGTTTCTCAGGTTACCGACATATAAATTTTGTTTTCTAGTAATTAACAGTATTATTCACTTTAATTTTCACGTTTCACAGTAAATGTTCAGATGTTTGTTGTCACAGTTTATTTGAAATCAATACCAATCCATAGTCAAGATGTTCACGTGGTAGAATTAATGTTGATTTGAACATTCATTCACGGGTTGCTCAAAACTCATCTATTTAAGTGAGAATGAGTTTCCAACACTAATAGCACAAAATCGGGAGTGATAGTAGTGTGAAGAATTTGAAGTATTTGAAGAATTATCAAGTAAGTTATCTCTCTTTGGTTTTTTATATCGAATGTTTTCCTCACTCTAATTTGGATACATTTTCAGATCATATTATCGAAAATGTCTTATTCGGTGGTGGTTTCGTTCGGAGGTCATTGGGAAGGTATTCAGTACGTAAATGGGTCCCAAGAGTTGATCAGTCTTCCAAGACTCACGTACATGGATTTATTGACCTCGATTCATGGGATCGTGCTTGCCGACTTAAATTATTGGGGATATGTGATCCATGCGCTAACTGACTGTAACGGGAGATTGAAAAAAAAGAAAATCAAGACTGATTCTGATTTAGAAGAGGTTTTTTATTCAGATGACTCTCTTTTGGTTGTTTTTGTTTCGTTGACTAGGGTTGATCCTGGAGTATCCGCGGGATCGTCCTATCAGGATCAGCAAGCTTCACTGGATGACCATGAAAATCAAAGTTCTCAGCCTTCCTGGTTTCCGTTCGACTTTGGAAGTCCTTCAACCTATAATGTGCACACTGTACATGAATTCAGCCCTGCACCTGTCCCTACTGGACTCCATAACGACGAAGAATTCCTTTCGAAATGGGATTTGGCCTGTCGGAAACAAACCACTGAAGCCGGTACGTCTTCGAATGAGCGTTGGGCAAACCGGTCATCATCATGGGGGAGAGACAATAATTTTCAGTTTCTCGACCTGAATAGTCCTGCTGCCTTTTTCGACGAAGGTGAACCGCTCCATGGAGAACACAGAATTTCCGCTGATTTGGACGTTGAAGCAGGTAATTACTTTTACATAACGGATATGTGAGTACAGAGTTATTGTGAATTCCCCAATCACAATCTATTAATTGGAATGTCCACATTTTGACGTCAGATAGAGAAGACGGATTTACCTTAGACGAAGATGTTGACGCATCGTTGGATGATGAGCAGCGCGAGGCGTTTGCGGAATTTTGTGAGTACACAATGCAGCCGGAATGGTATGTTCCCGATATGGACGGATTTGACGAGCCAGAATCCGGGGAGATTGTACATGTCCCTCATGGACTTCAAAAAGGCTCGGTGTATAACAGTAAATCCGATTTAAAAAATGCAGTCGGGATGTACCATTTGGTGAATCAAGTTGAATATCGAGTCCTATATTCGGATAAGCACAGGTGGAATGTGAAATGCAACCACGACGGATGTCGATTCGTACTTAATTCATCTTCCAAGCACGGGATCTGGAAAATCTCCAAGGCTGTAGTGCCGCATAGTTGTCAGCATGACTTAAACACCCGCGCATCCCGCAGAATCCCTTCCTCGGTGATCGGTGAATACTACGTCGAGCAGGCCAGAAAAGAAAATTCCAATCTTGTGCCGAGGGCTATGATTCAAGAAATGGGTCAACGATACGGCCTGAACCTCAGCCTCAAAGTCGCAAGAAGGGCGAAACGTCACGCTATGTACAAGGCGTACGGCGATCCGAAACAGTCATTTTGCTTGCTCCCGCTGTATTTGCTCGAGTTGGTGGATGCCAATCCTGGAACTTACACTGCATTGGAAACACACTCGTCCGGTAAATTCAAGTTCGTGTTTTTTGCCCTGGCTGCCTCAATCATTGGATTTCGAAATTACGGTCGTCCGGTTATAGTTGTTGACGGTTGTCACTTGAAAGGCTCATACAGAGGTATTGGCTTTGTCGCGGTGACAAAAGATGGGAACGACCAAATTTTCCCCCTTGCAGTTGGAATTGGAAACATCGAGAATGATGAGTCATGGTCTTGGTTCATGAAGCATGTTAGGGAAGCATTCGGATGCCCTGACGACCTACTCATCGTTTCTGATCAGCACGCAAGCATAAGTAATGCTATACATGAGAACTTCCCTGAGGCCACGCATGGACTATGTTGTTACCATATTAGACAACATTTGGCCAAACATGGGTCGCATTTGGTCAATCTGTTCCAAAGAGCTGCATACTGTTATGATCCAAATGAGTTCGATGGGTAAGTTTATCCCCATATAATTATTTGCACTACGTATTCATAAATAACAAATTGACGTAAAGTGTTCTTTGTTTTTTTAAACAGGTACATGTCAGCCCTACGTGACAGTCTGATGATGGGTGCAATCAATACATTGCAGAACGCCCAAGAAACGAGGTGGTCACGCGTAAAATGTCCAGTACGACGATACAGTTTCATGACGTCGAATGCCGCGGAGGTTTGGAATGCACGCCTCGTTTGGGCAAGAAAGTTGCCCGTTTGTTCCTTCCTAGAGGCTGCTCGACGGATTATGGAAAAATGGTTTGTCAAACGGAGACAAACGGCGGACGAAAGGGATCACCCTCTTACGAAGAACGTTCACGACAAGTTAATCGAGCGGCAGCGGCTTGGTCGACAAATGGATGTCTCTGAACTTGGGGGAAATAAATTCAAGGTTGTTTCCAATGGTAAACTCCATGTGGTGGACTTGGACCACCGTATGTGCACATGTTGGGAGTTCCAAAGCGAGTTAATTCCTTGCTCACACGCATGTGCTGCCATCAGGTCAGTCCACTTTTTGATCTTTGACTACAATTCTCTCGCCCATCCCATCTCTTGATTTTTGTTTGGTTTCACAGTTTTACGAAACGGTCGGTGATCAATTACGTGTCGCCTTATTACACGACCGGATGGTTGAGGGGAATGTGGGCCGCCGAGGTTATGCCTGTACAAGAGCCACAATACTGGAAACAACACGATGTCGTTCATCTACAACTGTGTACGGCTCCAGAGAATCCAAGACAGGCCGGTCGACCTAAAAGTACCCGTATACCTTCTACGGGTGAACATTCTACTGGACCTCCTCGAAGGAGTGGGACATGCGGACGATGTGGAAGAGCTGGTCACAATAGGGCTACCTGTACGGAGTACATTCCCGAAAGTTCACACCCTATTTTGGATGAGCTTGAGGAGGATGATCCTATCAATAGTGGTCACGTACCTACGAGGAGGAAAAAAAAGACATGTTCATTGTGCGGTTCTGATTCACATACGAAGAGGAGGTGCCCTACGTATTTGGCGCGACCTTGAAACACAGTTGTATAAGTACATATGTATATGCTTAGAAAAATTGGTTTTTACACTAGTGATCGAACCACTATGAATTTGATATAGTGGTTCGATCACTTTGGAAAATTTTTATTTTTTTCAATAGTGATCGAACCACTATGAATTTGACATAGTGGTTCGATCACTTTGGAAAATTTTGGTTTTTTTCAATAGTGATCGAACCACTATGAATTTGACATAGTGGTTCGATCACTTTGGAAAATTTTGGCTTTTTTTCAATAGTGATCGAACCACTATGTGAAACACATAGTGGTTCGATCACTTTGGAAAATTTTTGATTTTTACACTAGTGATCGAACCACTATGAATTTCACATAGTGGTTCGATCACTTTGGAAATTTTTGATTTTTTGAACTAGTGATCGAACCACTATGAATTTCACATAGTGGTTCGATCACTTTGTAAATTTTTTATTTTTTGAACTAGTGATCGAGCCACTCGAACCACCTAAATTATATTCAGTATTTCTATTACATTAAGTATAAATTATTTTGCTTCGATTAACATATTATAGTGGTTCTCGTACTAATTAATCGAACTATAATTTATGAATTAGAAATTATAAAAATTTACTAATTACAGTTTTCGGATAAAACAATTGTTAAATAACTATAAATACAACAGAATAAATAAAAAGAGCAAATAAATTTGTAATTACAGTATTTGGATAAAACAATTGTTAAATAAGTATAAATAAAATTTAATATATCATCAAGCAATCATTACTTGATGATTTTTCCATGACCGAGTCAAAATAGTGTAGAAAAGGTAACTTTGTTATATTTTGTGGTAGAAAAGTACATTTCCTTATATACAATGTTAGAAAAGTCAAATCCTTAAAAAAATTTGTGTAATTCGACCCATTTGCTCTAAAATAAAATGAGTAATTAATATTGAAAATTGATGTATAATATATATATTTTTTTTATCTTAGTGGTCAGAAAATAAAATTTCTCATAAAAGTGGTGATTTGCGAAATTTGCTAAAAAGGAAATTAATCATTAGGTGCTTTTACACAACAGTGTGATTTCCATGTCATTTATTGTTCGGTGTGAGCTTTATGAATGGGGCCACCCACCACCTGTTCGATGAAAGTGCAATATGAAAATCTTAGTAGAGTTTGCGCTTTTTAGCGAGTTTTGCACTTTAAATCTGAAAGAAATAGCTTCAAGCATAAGTGGGATTGCATTAGCAGCGATGGAGGAAAAGAATCTGGATTATGTGCTGGTGCCCCTTGGAATGGGGATGCTGTTGGGATACCATCTTTGGCTTCTCTACACCATTGTTCGCAACCCCACAAGAACTGTGATTGGTATTAATTCTGAGAGCCGCCATAAATGGGTTTTCTGCTTGATGACTGTTAGTACTCTCTCTCTCTCTCTCTCTCTCTCTCTGTGGAGTTGATTCAGATGCTTGCGAGTATCATACTGTTCTAGTGCCAACTTTCATAAGGATTTTGCTGTCTTCTTGTTTAACTTTATTGTACTGAAACTGTTGTATCTTTGCTATATTTGAATATGATTTCTTGGTTGAGAGAATGATCTAAATTTGATTCTCCGATTTATGCAGGTTCATTTATATATATTAACGCTTATGATTGTGTTTATTTAAAAAGAAATATTGGAGGAAGTAAGTTAATCTGAATATAATGATGAAAATTTGAAGAAAATAAAAAGAGAAGAAGAAACAAAATTTGAGAAAATGATGACAGTTTTGCAAGAAAATAGGACTGAGAGTATTTTAGTATTTGCAGCAAGGAGATAACGACTAATGAACTCTTTCTTAAAAGACAATTATTTCTTGTGTTTTTATCAGTTGGATATATGCTTCTAATAGAGGACTTATTAAAGCTCTCTGTTGAGTAATATATGGTTTTGGGATTAGTTTGGTATCTAGTGAGTTGTGTTTTCAAATCGTGGATGGCTACATTTGATGGTGTGCACTTTACACGTTAACAGAACGTACTCAACTTCACCAATCGTATGAGCTTGATTGATTCAATCGAATTTGCTAATAAGAAACAACTTTGATGTGTCAAATGGTTGCAATTGTCTAATATCTACATCGACCCCAAGAGACACTGATCATCAATTTGGCTTTCATAGAACAGTATCATTTACATTTGGTCCCTTCCACTAAAATCATTTACCATCTAATTCGTTAAATAGTTTGTGTTGGCCAAATTCATGAATTGATTTATCTTATCATTATATCCACTATTTTATTTTCATGAACCCTTGGTCTTATATAACAGGATCCACTCAAGAATGGTGTTTTGGCAGTTCAAACCATACGCAACAACATAATGGCATCTACACTTTTGGCGACAACAGCCATCACTCTGAGCTCATTGATAAGTGTATATGTTAGCAACAAATCGAGCTCTCCATCATTGGGATTGGTGTACGGTAATAAGAGCTCGGTCATGTCCTCTGTGAAGTTCTTCACCATCTTGCTCTGCTTTCTTGTGGCCTTTCTTTGCAATGTGCAATCTATAAGATACTATGCTCATGTTAGCTTTCTTGCCACTGTGCCTACATCTCGAGATAGAAAAGATGCTATCGAGTACGTGGCAACGAACTTGAATAGAGGCAGCTTCTTTTGGTCACTGGGGCTTAGAGCTTTCTACTTGTCTTTCCCTCTCTTCTTGTGGGTGTTTGGGCCGATACCTATGTTTGTGTGTTGCTTCACGATGTCGTTTGTTCTGTATTTCTTGGACACAACAACGAGCTTCACGAGGGGTTTGCATAGTCAATCTATTAAGGAGGAAACGAATGTCGAAAATGTGGACTCAGTTTGCTGTGAGATAGAAAGAGGTAGCAATTGATGTGCCCCAAATAAGAGTTCTTGACAATCTTCGTTGTCAAGTTAGTAGCGTTCAATATATTTCAACTGTTTTAGGCTCTCTTTCAATCATGAAGATGTGTGGAATGTAGGTCTAGGTCTCGTCACTTGGATTTGGATTTGGATCTTTGTCGTACTTAACTGATGTGCCCCAAATATGATTTTTATATGCCAAATTTTTAGGGACTCTCTCTCTCTCTCTCATGAAGATGTGTGAGATACAAATCTAGGTCTACCTAGTCATTTGGGTTGAGACTTGGATCTTTTGTTGTGCTTAAAAGCACTGAAAAACTGACACAAACATAGCATACAAACTCTGGAATGTTGCTCCAGAAAACTGACACAACTTTGCATAATTACAATATTTGCCTTACAATATTTGGTGATCTTAAATCACTTTATACCTTGCAAATCACCATAAACCAATTTAAAGTTTTGAATTTCAAGAAGAAAAAAAAACAATGATCCAACGCTATGAAGTGGGTGTGGTGGAGTATAAAAGGGTGAAGAACAGTTGAACCTCTGGTATAGATCTGATCATTTGGATATAGCTACTCCTATGGGATTCTTCAAGCAGCAGCTGACCCATCTGAGCAATTCGTGGTACGAGTTTAGCAAGAGGCATCCCTGAAGCTAAGTTTGTTTCTCCGCAACGACTACTTAGATCTTCCAACAATCCATTCACCACCGTGTGAAGTGAGACATCAACGATGTCCCCAAATTCAGCACTGTCAAAAGATTTGCTTGTTAAGAAATCGAAACTGCAATCATGTCCCTTTAGATGATAGAATGCTATAATGTTAGCAAGAAATGAATGTTTCTAAACTAATTTACCACTGGCATCTGGCCTTCATATATTCAGATAAAAATGGCCATAACGTATTTCAGTTCACAAAATACACTAGAAAACTAAACGAGGTGGCCAAGGAATCATCATAATTGTAGATATGCAGCAAGAAATAATACCTTGACAGCACTAAACGCGTTTCTCTCATCAGTAATTCAAATTTTGTAGCACGAGTAAGATCTGAAGCACTACTGCCTGCAACAAGTTTGTAAACTCCGGCTTCGTCTGGCATCAAATAACCCAGCCAATGATGAGGGCTTCCCATGCTCATGAAAGAGTCTAATATACGAATAATCGTATCATGAAGTACCGCAACATTGAAGAAATCCTTCAGTTTTTTCCTGCAAATGAGAAGCTTACCCAAATTAACATAGTTTGTAATATTAAAATAGCATATAAAGATCAAACCAAAGCGAGTTGTTTGTTGTGTGGTTGATGAAGATATGGAAAATTGAACTGAACAGAGCACAGGATTATGCATTCCTGAGTTAATAAGCATTATCATTTTATATAGAAACATACTTTAGTTAATTAAACAAGATTGAAAACTGAAATAGGAAACACAAACAAGAAACTGTAAACTTGCTTTACCCCATAAGTGTAAGAGAAAAGAAACAAACCTGGACTTCTAGTCAAATTGCACTAATATCATTTACAATATAATTGAATCACTATAGATAAACACCATAAATTATGGATAACCAATTTTATGTTCCCTCACACATGAAATGTGAAAACAGAATCACTTTAGAAATTCTGGTAGCTAACATGTACATGAGCTGAACAAATTATAGGCATTTCTTATGCACAAAAGGTTGTTGTGAAAGTACATATGAACTATAGATGAGTAGGAAGACAAAAAAAACGACTTAGATATCCCAACAGAATGAGAGCATCACAATTATTTTCAGTCTGTCAAATAAGCTTTTTCCCATGCTGGAGAAACGGAAGGGTGCATGAGCGTTAATTTTGGAATAGAATAATTATGCAGAGTCATGATCATGAACATAAGTTCTGCCATATAAGACATGCGAATTAATTCAACTATCTAGGTATATAGGTGCTAATGGTAGTCAACTTTTGGAAAATCAACACGAAAGGTCATGCAAGATACATGAGAATCAGCTCGAGTCCCTAGCAGTGCACTTTTCGGCAGAGATCAATCAAAACAGCATAGGAAATAGGAAAGGGGAATATCATGGAGATACTTGGAGACATATCTCACATGGGGGAGATACAACATACAAAAGCATGGAAGATTAGCAGATTATGGGCCCTCATCAAGTTATGTGAACAGTGAACACAGATAAACAACAGAAATAATATTATATTCAGCTCAGAGAAGCATCAAATGAGAATTTTCAGTGAAGATACTTAAACTACAGAAATCGTAATCTATCTAAAGCCCTACCCCTTGAGAACCTCTGAGGTAGCTGCTTCTATGTCAGATATCAGAGTAAGCAAGCCATAATTAGAAAGGTAATCAGCACAGGCCAAAAACTGCTGTTCATCATTTCTGTCAATTAATTCAGCTTCCTCCTGGATCACAGAAGTTAAAATAAACATTCCTCAGGAAATCTAATATCAATATTAGGTTGTCAAATTTTCTGCTTAATTTCATTTCTGATTCATCCACATTATCATAGAAGCCTACACACATCCAAATTTATTGCTGGAGTAGATTGTCCCTACATAAGATTGTCGGAAGAGGACCATTTAATTTCCAATTAAAAGATATAAAACCTCCAGGTTGTCTATGGAAACCAAAATCATATCCATCAATAAGCATATAATGATCAAGAAGTACCAAAATTTGAAAAAAATTGAAGTAGTCTCAAATAATTTGATTTTACAAGAAAACCTCAACCACATCTTGGCAAGCAAACAAAGACTCAAGCACAACTACAGGTGAAGAAACGTAAGAAGTCTTAAGCATTGAAATTATTATAATATAAGAAGATAGATGAACAAATAAAATGTATTCAATATTTCAAATAATAAAACAACTACTCATCATTCTTACAAGCAGGAGAGAACTTTCAAGACCTCGTGCGGTGTCAATATACAGATGTCTCCCCAATATGTTGACTTGAACCCTAATATAAAGGTTCAGCATAGTCATTGCCCAAACAGATGAAACCATTTTCGTGAAGCCTGCATCAAAGCCAATAAGGTAGAAGCTGGGTAACCAAACAAAGCCACCAGATAAGTTTATTCATCAACATGAGATAATTCATACTCAGAATTTTGAGCCTGTCCCATAATTCTAGCTGCTCGGTTCTACTAAGAGCATTCAGTTGGCCCTTTCCCTGAATCAATCTCTCCGTCAAGGGCGTAAGATCCAAACTCTCAGCTAAACGAACATCTAAAGAATTCATAACATGAGGCAATGTTGTTGAATCAGCTACTCTCTGAACGTTCTCAAAATGCGCTTGTATTCTATCAACCAAACCAACAAGAAAACAACGGATCATGAGAATTAAACTGCATGATCACTGTAATTAGAGGAGATTAAGAGGATTGGATTATCTTAACTGAGATTTTACGAGCTCCTCATTTTCCCTCTCACGTGCAAGCTGTTTCTCGAGATCACTGAGCTTACGCCTGTGCGCATCATACAGCTTGTACGCCAGATACCCACTGCCAAACAATCCAACAATAGCATACACTTTCCGTTTATGCCTCTTCCAGAAATCCCTATATTCACACCAAAAATTCGCAAAAAATATGAAAATCCTACCCACAAATACAGATAAAATACACTTGTGAAGGAGTTAATTCCACTAAACCATACTTTAATTGCAGAGTTGAGCGTGGAATGAGCCTTCGACCACACAAAAATTAAAGAAGAAATACTGAATACCCAGCTGAAACGATTGATATGCATAGATGAACACACACACACACACACAAAGAAAAGAATCCACGAACCACATTCAAGCTCCTTGCCAGTGGGCGTTTCTTGGTAGGATTTATCGCCGGAGCCGGAAAATGACGGGCCGGGCCTTGCCGTAATCCAAATAGTGGTTCAAGGAATCAGGAATCTGGAGAGGTATAGTATTGCTGCGAACAAAGCTGAAATCCCGTTCGCAAGATTCTTACTTGATTCATCCAACTCATTTTGTTTCCTTTTGTTTTGAAAAGACAATAATACCCTTAATAACTGTGGATAACGGTCTGTACAGACAAGTTGCCAAAGTTGTGGTGGTGAGTAATTGGTTGGGTTTTATAGTGCCAATAATAGGGACCGAGATCTTTTGTTACACTTGGTGTTACATCTTCTATTCCAAATTAATCACATCTTCTATTCTAAATTAATCACCACACAAATCACATCTAAATTAATCACCACACAAATCACATCTTCTATTATAAATTAATCACCACACACCACGTGTATTCAATGACATCATTAATTAATATGTAGTGTGTATACCAAATGTAATAGAAGATCCAGACTCCAATAATAGTGGCCAAAATAAATAATATCAATTTTACTTTTTCATTTCTTAATTCTTAGTGTTTGTTGATAACATAACAACTATATTTTTTGATATTGTTGTTGTTACAAGTATTTTTTGGAATTTTAAAAATATAATAACGAAGAAACATTTTTGAAAAGGAATCATTAATAACTTGTTGCCACTTGCCACATATTCTTGTTGATGATTATTTCTATAAAATTGTGATGTATGCTCATCACATATTTCAAAGATGATTTCATTACTTGCATGTCAAAGTGCCAAGCATTATATATCTAAAGAACCAAAAACTTAATAATTCTTTTTTCAATATATTGTATACATAAGGTAATTTACATAACAAACATTTTTTGAAAAAATTTCAAGGAGAAACAAGAAAAATGGCCAAATTAATCTGACCATATATATCATCCCACATAGAGCTAGAACCTCAGGAACAAGAGCAAACTACATAATAGTGGAGAAACACGCAAAGATCTGTCAATTAACACTTGAGCCAAAAATCCATTTTACCTAAACAAAAGTACTCAAAATTAAAATAGCCAAGGCCTCAAAAGCCAACAAAACATAAAATCCGAATATTTTACTTAATTTAAAAATTGCTGTAGGAAGAGAGGCATTTATCACTTGCTCTGTTTAACTCTTACTCCTAGTAGCGGCCGATGCCCCAAACTCGGATAACACCATCAGTATAACCACTGAAAAGGGTGCTGCCATCTGCACTCCAGTTGAGACTGGTGCAGTATATGACCTACAGCAAACAATTTCACAGCTTCAGTTACAGTGCACAAGAAAACAGACAATACCCACCATCAATTGATCCATTTCCCATAATTTTCCAGTGAGGCACCATCAGCATAGCATTGCTTATCGTTCACAACTTCAAATGCAATGCACAGGGCAGCTACTTTTTTAGGAAGCATGTGTAAACTAAAGCATAAATATGTACCAAATAAGAACAAATGACAATGTGCATATCATAAGTTAAAGCACACAATTGATGTTAGTCAGGAAGGTGTTGTTTTAAGTGTTTGGATAAAGTAAAATCACAACATGAACTGAAAAGAAGTCATTAATGTTATTTTCTTGAATAATATATTTACAGGTATACTCAGCATTCACTTAACTTTTAAAAAGGGACTTTATAAGATTTGACCATTTTATTTGAAAGTTAATACTAAGGATCCACTTTAAGACATTCTACATGCTTGGTCAGAGACTCTTGAGCATTACAAAACACTTTTATTGTGTAACCAGAACAAAGATGACAGCTTAGTAGAAAAAATAGCAGATTTAAGTCACAGAAAAACGAAATGTACATGATAAATCGTGCAGCTCTAAAGGAGACTGAAATGGAAAACTCAAAGTCACAGATGATGAAAAATAAATTGAATACAATGTGGAAGAAGGATAAGATATATTGGAATTAGTTGAGGACAAGTAAACAAATAGCAGGATAAAGCACAAAACACTATCATTTCAAGGACAATTCTTTTTTAAACAGCTTTCCTCACTTCATCAAACACAAGAACCTGACACAGAGTAAGGCGAATATACGTTACCAATGCAATCTTCAATCTAAACATAACCTGAAGGGAAGATGCAATTCTCTCCAGAGAAAAATATGCATATGACTACTAAAATTTATTATCTATCGACTATCCCTCAATTATTTTCCAAAGAATCTAAAAGCTGACACAAATGCATTCATAACCACCAACATGCATCAACAAGCCAAAGTTTCAATAGCGTAGGCAGAGGCCACAATCCCACATGAGCATTAATCATAATTCATAACAAATCAACAGATAATATAATCCACAAAATTAATCGAAATAGAATAAACGTGAAAACATTTAATGGCCCTGTGGATGAGCATCGAACAGCAAACTTACCTTGGTTTTCCCTGCTGCAGTTTGTGTAGCGTCTTCGTTGGCCATTTCGCTCTCCTGCTTTGAATCCACCTTAAGATCCACAACGACAGTCTTGCTCTCCAAATCCCAAATCTTGATGCTAGCCTCAGTCGCAGCACAAAGCCAGTACCTATTAGGGCTAAAGCAAAGAGAATGGATAATCGAACCAGCATCCAAAGAGTACAATCTCTTCCCCTCCACCAAATCCCAGAGCAAAATCACGCCATCTTTGCCACCACTTGCGCACAGAGAGCCATCAGGCGACACGGCCACCGTGTTGACATACCCTGCGTGGCCAGCCAAAGTTGAACGCAACTTGCAATTGGTCAAATTCCAAATCTTCACGGTCTTATCCCACGACCCCGAAACAATGGTCGGATGCACATTGTTTGGTGAAAATCGAACACATGAAACCCAATCGGAGTGCGCGTCTGCATCTTGAATAGTGTACTTGCACTCTCCGAGAGTGTTCCAGAGCTTAATCGACTTGTCACGCGACGCCGACACGATCTGGCGGTTATCAACGGAGAAAGCAACGGAGAGAACATCCTTGGTGTGTCCGACGAATCGACGGGCGGTAGCTCCGGTCTGCAAATCCCAGAGGCGTAGCTCGCCGTCCCAGGCGCCGGAGAGCGCGAACTGGCCGTCAGAAGACAGGACGACGTCCTGCACGAAGTGAGAGTGACCAGTCAAACGGCGGCGGGCAACGCCGTAGGTTTTGTCCTCCTTTGTCAGTGTCCACAGGATTAAGGATTTGTCGCGGGAGGAGGAGACGATCATGTCGGAGTTGTCAATGGGGGTGGCGATGGCCGTGACCCAGTCGGTGTGAGCACGCATTGTGCCTCGGAGGATGAGCTGTTCCTGCGCCATGGCTGCGACTGTGTGTAGTGTGTGAGGGTTTGCGATGTGTGCGAGGCGAGGAAAGCTTTCGTTATAGAGGAAATCAGAAACCCTAATAGATGAAAGGGAGTTGGGCTTATATATGGAGCGGGTAGGGTTTTTGAACGGGCCTGCTGGCTGGATTTAAACCCATTTGGACCGGTCCAACAACAATCAAACCCATTTGCCTTTTAAAATTCATTTTTTCAATATTTTTTAACCAAATAACTCCTTCCAATTTTATTTTAAATACCTAAAAACTTCAAACAAGCATACTATGTATTTTATAAATAAAATATAAAATAATACTATATTATATTTCAAGTATGTTATTTTTCAAGAATAAATACAAATATCAAACTCAATCAATCGAACATAAATTAATATTCAAAAAAAAATTGTTATGTATATGATTTCTAATCAAAGCAGCTCATTTCATTTGATTCTATAAACACTACCAATGATACAATTTGTTAGTAATATATATGCATATAATTGATAAAAGAAATTACATTTATAAATTTTTTAAAGATTTATTTAATCATATACATATGAATGTGACATAAATGCATATCTGAACTTCTTGGTAATAATTTTTAAGAAAGGATGAAATATAAACGGATATAAATAAAAACATTGTCCAAATCAAAGCAATTTTTACTTGATGAAATGGTAAAATCTTGATGGGCCAAAAATTTTATGGGTCCAACTGACATTTTTTGAGTTCCTCTAGTGCTGTAAAGACTAGGTCCCGATTATTGTATGCATCATCAATCAATGAAAGTGGCCAATTTTAACCTAATTTTGTAACCGATCTAAACTTTCAAGATTTTATTTTTAATGGCGGCTCTATTTTCTATTTAATGGAGTTTTTTTTTTAATTCAGCTTTATAAATAATAATAATAACAATAACACAAATACTTTTAATTCAACCGGGTAGACCCGCCCACGTGACGCGCCCTCATGTGGTCGCACGCGCCTGGGTGGATGCGCTCAAATCCACTTAAATTCGCTCGTTAAGGATACATTTAGGAGATGTTAACAATATCTTTAAAATCCTAATTTCAGGTTACATACCATGTTATGTTAAGGATACCTAGGTGATGTTAAGGATACAGTGATGTTAGCAATACCTTTGAAATTCTGATACCTTAGCAATACCTTTGAAATCCTGATTTCAGGTTACATACTTTTACGTTATGTTAATGATACTTTTAGGTGATGTGAGGATACCTTTATGTGATGTTAACAATACCTTTGAAATCCTAATTTGATACCCTTATAATTCGCTCCAGGTCACATACATTTACGTTATATTAATGATACATTTAGGTTATGTTAGAGATACAGTTGCGTACAAAATATATAACACAACTATGTTATGGATAATGTATCTCTAACATAACAGAAATGTATTCCTAACATAACCTAAAGACATGTCTAACGTAATGTAAAAGTATGAAATTTGGGCATAAATGTATGTTTAACGTAACATAAAGGTATCCTTAACATCAATTAAAGGGCATGACCAAAAATTTGGAGAAGCAGCGTGAAAAAAAAATAAAAAATCAGGTCGGGTAGCCCAGATCCGACCCAGTTGCATGGATATAAGATTCATGCAACCGATGCACAAGAGAATTACTCTAACAATAATTACTAAAACATTTATATGAGAGGATCTCACATATATTTTACGTGACCCATTACCTACCAATAAAGTTTATTTTCACAAACTCATGTAAATTATAGATCGTGAGTTGAATGGTTGACGAGTCTCACAACGATCTTACAATAGTCCTGCTCATTTTCATAAATTCTTATGTGAATTGTTATGTGTGGATTGTGGATTGACTCTTCTCACATAATAAGATACATGAGATAGTCTTATATAAGACACAATCTATGTTTGTTCATAAAATCGTGTTCGAGTCACAATCTCATAACTTATTTAACACACCCCAAAATGTGTTAACATCATTTTGCTTCAGATTTTACTTTTTTCATTTACTTTCTAATATAAGAACAAACCAGTTCTGATTCTCTCCCTATTTTAAATGTAAATATATATCAGCCTGTTTTATTAATTTATTTATTTTCCCCTCTTTAATCTTTTTAAATAATTCTAGAGATATATCATAAAAAAGGGGAAAAAAGATTCAAATGTGATGTAAAAGAGAACGAAAAGAAGAGAGCAGGGCTTGTTAACCCCCCCCCCCCCCCCCATGTTTCTAATCTTTCTAATATTTATTTTGATGGAAGTAAATTATCGGGTTATCCCAAATAATACTTTTGATAATTATCCGCATCCTCCCCAAACATGATAGTTTACTAAAAACTTGGAATAACATTAGAAAATTATATATTTTTTTATCTCTAATAAACGTTAAATACTCATGTTTTTAATATCAAACGCGATATTTAGGTAATATCACTCTTATCATAACCTCGGTATATTACATAGTAAATGATTGATAAAAATAATTAATATATTTATCCAAATATTATATGTTAAAATAAACATTGGAAATATATAACAATTTATATCTTATATTATGAAGTTATTTTATTATTCTAAATAATTAGTTTATTCTTATTTGTAAAGTAAATTTACTATCTAATTAATCCCATATTATTATAGGATAAAACATTATTATAGGCCTTTTCTGGAGGGTGGCATAACGTGCCATGTCCGAGCGTGAATAGATCCAAAGAGGCAACGACTCCGCGGGAAATTTTCAACGCGACCAAACTTCAAATTATATTCGCGGGAAACCGTCATGTATTTTCTTCACCTCACAGACCAATAAGAATCAAAATCAGCCTGAAACGTGGCTAGATATAACTGGCCATCCTCAAATAAATGTATCACAGACCTGTCACCTAGTACATCACCGGTCTATAGTACGGCCAGGTAAGCCCTTGCTCCTCTGCTATCGACTTTCCCCCAATCCATTCTTTAGCTCAAATTAATATATTGCAAGATTATATTTTTTGATAACATCGTGTGAAATCAGGAAATGGGCATCAATAATCTTCTGAAATTTATGAAGCCCTATGTTGAACCGATTCACATCAAGAAATATGCTGGGAAACGTGTAAGAATGTAGCAATGGGTTGTTTTATCTTGATCTAATTTTCTCCATTTTTGCAATTTTTGTTCAAATCCTTTACATTTATGCTCAGCATTTCCTTATTGATTCCTTGCTCTGGCCTGTGATGCAGGTAGGCATTGATGCATATTCATGGCTTCACAAAGGAGGTAGCTATAAGCCTATACCCAAGTTTTGTTTTTTTTCCTTTCTTAATATTGGTTTGTTTATAATGATTAAATTTCATGCCTGTGAGTTTGGAGGATGTTGGTTATGTTGGGTTTTGTATTTGCTTCATCTTTTTGATGATGGGTTTGGATGGAATTTGCAGCATATTCATGTAATATGGAACTATCGTTGGATATGGAAGGGGATAAGAAATACCGGTTCTTAAATTATTTTATGCATCGAATTAATATGCTTCAACACTACAAGATTACTCCAGTTGTTGTTTTCGATGGTGGGAACACCCCGTGTAAGGCCGCCACTGAAGATGAGAGGCACAGGCATGCCAACACTGTTTGCTTCATTTTTACTAAGAGTTTCTTGTTTGGATTCGGACTTTGTTTTTCTTACCGATGAATTGGTGTTGATTTAGGAGAAGAAAGGCTAATCGTGATATGGCTATGGAAAAGCTGAAGGAGGGTGATGTTAATGGAGCCTCTGAACTTTTCCAGGTGCTAATTTGTTCCCTTATGCATTGAAGCTGCCTCCTTAATATGAACTCTGATTGGTAGCAGAGAATTATGAGCTATTGCTTTCGGTTTTAATATCTTTTCAGATGTCTTTCTTTTTTTCCCTGGAAACGACATTGCACTTTGTTGTTTCGTTGTATGTCTTATTTGCAGCTTGTATGGCTAACCAGTTCGGTCATTCTTTCTATGTATATGTTGTTTACTTTGGTTTTGAATTCTGTTATTGATACATCTCTTTTTAAGTCATAACAAGGAAAGTACTAATATTGCTCAGTTATGTGTAGAGGGCTGTGAGTATCACCCCCCAGATAGCACATCAACTGATACAGGTAACAAGATTTGATTTCATAGAACACGGCATAGCCACTTACATTGAAATCTAGCATTTGTAGAAGTTACTACCAACTGTTCAATTTTTCAGATTTTAAGATCAGAGAACATTGAATTCGTTGTAGCTCCATATGAGGCCGATGCTCAGTTGGCATATCTTTCAGGCATTGAAACTGAACAGGATGGGATAGAAGCAATTATTTCAGAGGATAGTGATTTACTTGCATATGGTTGTGCAACTGTAAGTAGCTTACTGGTTTCCGAAATAGACAGATGAGTTTCCAACTCTTTGCACATTTTGTGATCTTGAATCTTCTTCTACGGTTTGAACAGGTAGTCTTCAAGATGGATCGATATGGCAATGGTGAAGAGGTAGTTCTTGAGAAGGTTCTTAGTACTGATGGTTGTATACCATCCTTCAAAAATTTTAACAGAGAATTGTTCACAGGTACTTTAACATTTCGTTGAGTTTCACATGCTTTTAAATTTGAAACACATTCCCAAAAAATAAGCAAATACCTTTCTTTATTTTTAACCTCATGTTTTTAGAGCATGAGAGTTGAATTCTAAAATATGTTTGATTTTCAAAAAATTCAGGTATGTGTGTGTTGGCTGGTTGTGATTTCCTTCCATCTGTACCTGGAATTGGAATTACAAAAGCATACAATTTGGTGGCCAAGTATCGGAGTCTTGATCGTGTAAGAACAATCTTTGATCTATTCAAATTTGAACTGGATCATGGCGTCTAGTTAATCTCAAATGATTTATGAATTCATGAATTATGAGATACAAAACACTTGCCCAAGGCAAATTGCAGTGTGAAAACTAAATTTACATAAATATATGGACTGATAATTGTTCTATGCCTGGTGAAATTATCAGGTTATATCAGTGTTGAAGTTTGAGAAGGGAAAGCAAATGACTGAAGATTATCCGACAGCATTCAAAGAAGCAATGGCGGTCTTCCAACATGCTCGAGTGTATGCATCACAATACATCCCTCCCACGAAGCACAAAGACTGTCTTCATTTCTTCTCAGTTGGTTACCATTTTTTGCAGGTATGATGCAGTTTCGAAGAAACTTAAACCCCTCAATCCTCTTTCACCTGAGCTTTTGCAGGCTCATGACGGAGATCTTGATTTCTTGGGGCCGTATCCTTTTCTCTTTCGACAAGTTTGAGTTAACAGCAGAGTATAGCATCATAATTATGAAGTTCTAAATAAGTTCCTAGTCCAAATGTTCCTTTGTTTAGATCTTCTCTTTCCTTAACTTCAGTTAGAGATTTAACCCCTTCTGTAGCAGTTGCAATAGCTGAAGGAAATCTGGATCCATGTACAATGGAGGCTTTTGATAACTTCTCCCAGCCTTATGAATACAGTCACCGTTTTCCAGATTCTGAGAGCCAACTCTCGAGACATGAAGAAACCAACGAATCAACGCAAGAAGGTGGATGCTTTACTCTAGTTTCTTGCCACAAAACAGCCAAAAAGAGAATCAGAGGTAAGTATTTCAGCTCCGTATGTTTCATTTCTAAACATCCTTGTTCGCTTCAAGATTTTCTTGTTCTGTGTTTCCGAATAACAATCACAATCTTCATGAAACTTATAGGTGATATGCCACCTGGTGCAATGACAAACAGTTTGGGAGAAAGGAAGCCAAAGAAGACGAACACACAGGAAGTACTGCACAAAAGTGAAACTTTAGCCCTCAAAAAGCTGGCTTTGACTTCAAGAACCGAAGCCTCCAAAGAAAACAAACAAATCTCCATTGGATTTGCTTCAAAGGTCCCATCGAACAACCCCTTTAAGAAACGAAAGCAAAATGAAGTTCAACTAGACGAGGTAGTGGTCGTTGACAAACCAGTTTCTGAAGTGACTGAGATTGAAAACTCGGAGATTTTCAGTGCAACTCAAGAATCAGATCAAAGTGTAGATTCTAAGGCTGTGAAGCCTAGTTTTTGGAAAAGCAAAAGAAAAGGTGAAAAGCTGTTAAAACAAGCTCATTCCAACAATGTAGAATCTAAGAGAAGTAGCATTTTAAATTTCTTCTCTCGAGTGTAATTCTTTTCTAGTTGAATGCAGAATCATCTCCTATAAACATATTTCATTCTTTTTAATATAAATCTGACTAAAATATTAACAATGCTAAATTCAAAAACAAAGGATGTATATCATCCTCGTGTTAACAAAAACAATCAAGTATAAATTCAAGTTCTTTAGTCATAATTTAAATTATGAGTACTGACAAGCTCTAGCAGTTTGCTGATACATATAGATGATTCTGAAACCGTAATAAGTTTCAGGGATATTTGTCACAATGTTATATCATCATGTAGGCAGGGGATTTTCCTTATCTTGATGATATGGAGCACGCCACTTGTCAATATACACGTCTTCATCAGGATCCAAACACGGCCATTCATGTTGCCGAAGAAGATCAATAACTTGTCGGGTCTTGCCTAAAAAGAGAAGTGCTTCACGGACACTTTTCTCCCTTTCTTCAATGGCACTAAGGTACCACTTGGTGGTTATAACGTGCTCTAAATTCGTGTTCTAGGATATCTGCAATCATGGTAGTTAGCCAATCAATAGCTCTGGATCCTGAATTCCATGCTAAAGCTCTTACGTGGATTCTCCAAGCATTTGAAGCTAACAGCAAGAAACCATCTCATTATAGGTGCAATTGTACCCACTGCTACTCCAAAGGTCTGAACAAAAAGAATCCACTTAGTTGACCATCCATACACAGACTCAGCTTCCCAGAAGCTTTTCACTCCTTTGCACAGAATAATTGCTCGAATATAAGCTTCTGTTAATGTGAGAGCAGCCACCATACAAATTGCGTTTGCACTAATGCACACGACTGAACGTGCAAGCACAAACTGTGGGCTTCCAGTTTCTGCCATAATCCACTGTTTCATTGCTGCTTCTCTGTTCAATGTCATCTTCCATTTTACCTCCTTCTGAGCTGCTTTCTGCATTTCCTGGTACTTCGATTCCACAAACTTTTTAGTCGTTGGAATTGTGATGGCAGAAGATACCAAGGCAACGAGCAAAAGGAGCATGTAAATACTGGACAACAACAATTCACCCAACATAGCTCAACATCCACAAAAGGCTTTGAATCCACACATTAACAACGACTGTGATCACCAAAATACCCAAGGCCATCACGTTTGTCACTCTCTCCCTCACGTTCATAGATCCCCCCAGAGACGGCATGAAGTTTTCTATGGACGTGGACATGAAAATCAAACTGCTAAGCTTAGCAAGCCAATCAATATTGGCGAACATGGTGGTAGTGAGGTCCACAGTCAACTTCATTGCCACAGCTAGCAATGTCAAGGAAGTGGCGTGAAGGGAGAAATACTTACATGGGAATCAAAATCTTTTGCTTTGAAATTCTTTGAAGGCATCAGCCACCATTGCAAGCGAACAGACGAAAGAAGCAGCAGCAATGTACATGCCTATCCATGGCATCGGTGCTTCAAGTTGCTAGTCTATTCTCGTGTCGTTTTTGTATGTTTCAAGATCTAATCCTGTAGCATCCATCAAACTAGTTCTCGTAAATGAAAACTCCAACAATCTCCCTCAATTTTCGATATCAAAGAGCTCTTCAATTTCTTTGGTTAGTCCATTTCATTGTGGAGAACGCTAACTGAATCAAGAATTCGAGATATGGGTTATTGGAAGTTTCTTGTGCGCCTTGTTATGTCTGAATCAGTCATCCCAACTTGTAACGTTTACTTTCCCAATGACATAATGACTCCATAATAGCTCTGAAATCGTCAATCATTTTTTTGCTCATAGATTTTATTGATTAGACCAAAACAATAGCAGGAGTACTGTATTATATCTATTATCTATATAAAAGTATAAATATTTCTTACAAAATATGGATTGTCTAATATATCCTTATTAAAGATTTTATTTAAGGTTATAATAGTAATTTATGATTTTTATATTTAAATAATTTTGCATTAGAATTCTAAACCAAAATCATATAGAATTCTATTATAAGTAGAACTCTATTATATAAGGACTTTAATTTATTAGATTTAAGTCGATTAATAGTAATATAATACTTTAATTTAAAACATTCATCATCTACATGCAACACATGTGCTGATACTCGTTTAAGTAAAAAACATGAAGGAAAAAAACTAGAAAAAGAAGACTTGAACAAGTCATCCATCCACTTATTTATCCCAAATGTTAACTCTTGCCCTTTTCAGCATAATATCTCTTCAACCCAAAATAGAATTCGAGCTCAAGAGTCGCTTGGCGAGGGGGATTCAAATTAGGGACAGTGATAGAAGAAAAAACCAACAATTTCTTTTATGATAAGCATTCTTACTATTCACCAAACTCTTAAGTAGTGGAACTTAACGTCCTAGAAAATCCCAGTCCAAGCATCCCAATTGAGTTTTATAGTCTCATCAGTAGCTGTAGCAACAGTGAGGGAAATCTGGATCCATGAGCAATGGAGGCTATTCGTCTCTTTCCTCGACCTGGATAACACTATGATATGGTTTTCCAGATTCTTCAATCCAACTCTCTAGACAAGAAGAAAGTACTGAATCAACACACGAAGGATGCTTTACTCATTTCATGCCAAGTCTTTCAGCTCCATTAGGCTCTTGCTTCATTTTTTTTTAACATTCTTGTTCTCTTCAAGAATAGCAATCACAATTTCATGGAACTTGTAGGTGCTATGTCACCTTATGCGACGAAAGGAAGTACTGCAAGCCAAAGATCACACAGGAAGCACTGCACAAAAGTGAAGCTTTAGCTTTCCCATCAAGAATGAAGCCCCACAAAAAGTCGACAATTTTCGTTGGATTTGCCTCAAACTTTCCATGCAACAACCCCTTTAAGAAACAAAAGCATAACAAAATTCAACTGGATGAAGCAGTGTCTGTCGACAAACGAGTTTCTGAAGTGACTGAGATTATGAACTTGGAGATTTTGGGTGCTACTCATGAAATCAGATCAAACTGTAATTCTAAGCTTGTAATAAAGCCTAGTTACCTGAAAAGCAGAAGAAAAAGTGTAAAGCTGTTAAAACAAGACATTTTTCAACAACGTAGAATCTAAGATACGTAGCATAATAAATTTTTCTCTCAAGGGCACTTTTTTGAATTTAAAAAGACTATTTACAAATATGATTCAAACTTTTAATATCCAGATGACATCAATAAAAGATCTATATAAATCCTTATTTTTATCAACCTACTATTTGCTGAAAATTGGTGAATGTATTTTCAGTTATCATTCAAAAGCTCAAATCTGCTTGAGAGTATAGAGAGATGATAAGTTGAGCTATCTCAGTGGAGGCATTTGGTTTTGCAGCTTGCAGAGCCCTTGTGGACATCACTTTCATCAGATTCTCGTTATCTAGCAAAGATCAAATTATGGCAGCAAATTGTTAGAGCTTCTGCAGCAATTTTTTTCCAGTTTCTAGAACTATAACTAACAACAGCTGCGAGAAGTAGTCTGAATAGCAGTAGAAGCAATAAATCAATAATGTTAACTAAATCAATTAGTCTGAAAATGGTCAATTGCATACGCATAATGTCTTGGATAGCATTTTTAAGGGTTGCTGAATCCAGTTCATCTTCCATTATAAACCTTGAATGAGCTACATCAGCCATGAGATGAGCATTTTTAATTTGATGTCCCTCGGCAACATAAGGTGATGGTATCTACAATATCCGAAAAGCTAATAATCATCAAAGCCATTAGCTTACAAACAACACATATATGAATATACATACGAAGCAGGTTAAATCGTTGCATTGACAAATTTCATTAAATAAGGTGGAAAGCTTTACAGATATGAATGCTTGCTTGCCCAGCATTCATTTAAATATCTTCACCAAAAATCCCAAAAGAGCTTGCTATAGATTTCATTTTCTATGTACTGATAATAAGTGTCATTACTCATTAATTGGAACAAAGATCGTAAAGGAAAGGAGGGTTAGATTTCGTTGTACTTTTTGACAGGCACAGTCAAAAAACAAATAACTTGGATATTCTTGTAGTTGGCATTCTTGTCCTAAAACACACTAAACATTTGATTGGTGGGCTGCTCTTTAATCCACCATAGAATGTGCAAAGAAGTTATCTTATATAATATTCATCAACCATACGATATAACCTTAAAGTAACAAAAGCTTCTGAATGGGGCATACACGTGAAAATAGATAGTTCAATACCAAAATAGAAGGTTTCCCAGTGGCTAGGATTTCATAGCAGGTCATCGCTCCAGCTCTCGAAACAATAAGGTCTGCAGATGCATATGCCAAATCCATGTCGTGCAAGAATCTGCACAACATCACAAATACACATCACCTTCCAAAACATAGACAGTTAGATAAACACTAGCAACAGAGCAAAAGGCATTAAGCTATTCAAAAGCTATACCATTAAATCAACACTGATGTTACAACTATTGATTAGTTGATAATCTACTTCATAGCAAACTCTCACAATAACAAACCAGATCATATGGAATGCAATAGAAAGCACTTGAAAAATCGAAGCTATACAACACTCACGGAGAAAGAAGTAGCCTCGGATGAGCCTTTACGAGGCTCTTCATCTCACAAAAGGCCTTCAAGCCTGTTTGCCAAATGATGAACAGTTCATCATTCTCATTCAACATCTGATAATATATATTCAACAGAGCAATGTTGATCGCATTAGCACCTAATGACCCACCAAGCACCACCACCACCACCGCCTTCTCCTTCGCCTCCACTACGGGAAAGAAATTCCGCATAGCCGCAGCCTTAGGCGCGTGCTTCATCAACGACAATCTCACTGGATTCCCACACACAAAACACTTATCTCTCCGCCAAAAACGATCAACACTTGAATTAAAAGCAACGCAGATTTTATCAGCAAACAGGGAAAGAACCAAATTCGCGATACCGGGGCGGAATTTTGCTCTTGTATGAGGAGCTTGGACCCTTTAATGGCGGCGGCGAAGCATGCGGGGAAGGAAACGAAGCCACCGGTGCCGACGACGATGTGGGGGTCGAATTCGAGGAGGATTTTGTAGCTTCTGAAAATGGATTTTATGAGGATGAAAGGAAGAATGAAGATATTTTTGAGGGAGAACAGAGGGCGGTGAAGGTGTAGCCGGCGGATGGAACGACAGAAGCCTCGATTCCGGCGGGGGTTCCGACGAAGAGGAACTGGGTTTTGGGATTCAAGTATTTGAGCCCATCTGCAATGGCAATGGCTGGGTATATGTGGCCGCCAGTGCCGCCGGCGGCGAAGACGACGCGGAGGTTGGCGGCGGAGACGGAAGTGACAGTGGTGGTGTTACAGAGTGGCGGTGGTTGAGAAGAGGGGTGAGATTGGAAGGAGCCAAAAATGGCAGCCATAATTCATGTCTGAAGGTTATGATCCAAATTCAAAATATATGTTCAAATCCAAATCATTGCGATTCTAAATTGATCTAATTTAGGTCAAAATTATCCTAAATCATTAACTACTTTCTTAATTCGGTAATATGAAAGGCTACATTGCAATCCAAAATTTAGGTTTAAATCCGACAGTCATTCATCTTCCAATGCAATGCTTGTCTTCCCGTATAATGTTCGGACATAACTTGCTGCAATTTCTCGAAAATTCTCTATCTCCGCATCTTAGAACTTGGTCACGTACGTATTTTGTATCTAAAATAATAAAAAGATAATACATTCATGACAACATTCTAAGGTGTGAAGGTAATACCGTCACATGAAGGATGAGATTTGCCGACTCTCCTTGCATGCAAGTTTCTACATCTCCGATGCTACTTTATTTTCATCGGAGTTTGATCGTCCAACAATTGTTAGCCTTTTTTCTTTTTCGTATTTGATTTAAAAAGAAGAAGAAAGTAATAAATAAGAAATTTTTATCTTTGGAGGAAATAAGAAGAGTATATAACTCAACTTCTTATAGAATAATTAATTATCAACCGTAATGAATTGAATTTGAACCTGGACTATAATGAAAGCTTAAAGGATTACAAACCATAAGGTTACATTCATTGAAAACTTGAAATTTATCAGTTTATATATAATCTAAAACAATAGTTTTTCAGCCAATTGAGTACTCTGCTACAGCCTACATTTGATGTTTCATAATATTTAATACATTGCATGTACTGAATAATGATGTCATCGAATTTACATTACGTATGTCAATTGTTTTGATCGAATAGAAGATGTAACACAAATTGTAATAATATATCTTATCAAATTGAATGTAGTAAATAGACCATCTCAGTCATCACCATCACATAAATCATTGCACGATTTTGTCTTATGAGTATATATAATTTATGTGTTCTGAAATGAGACCAAATCAATGTTTATATCTATAACTAAAACCATCATTTTTTAATTTCGTCATTGTTCTTTTTTAAACTAAAACCAACCAATTTATTTTTCCTCTTTGATTTACACTTTGCAACATTAATAACGTATTAATTAACTCATATGTTATATGCCAGAAAACTAATTATATATAACTCGACGTTAAAATCCCCACAAAAGAAGTTGTTTAGATTGCAAAGTGTGAATGCGAAATTATGAATAAATGTAGAAAAAATAAAATAAAAAATAATGCAACGAAAGGTAATTAATAATTCAGTTGACACAATAAGGAAATATAAATACATGAATAACATGAAAAGTCCAAATATGAAGATCATTGGTGATTAGATGAAAACAAAAACCACAAATAATGTGTTGATGATAGTGAAATAGTTACTTCATCAACCACCACAGCAGGTGGCGGCGCAGGCGGCTCCTCCGTAAACATTATCGGAGTTGGATTGATCTGCAGCTTGCTTGTCATGACCACCTTCTGCACATTTCCATATTATCACACACATTACTGAAACAGTTGCTATAATTAACCAAACCATTTTCAAACCAACAATAATATTATCATCCCTAATTTTAATTTCATTCACCATATCTCTCTCTCTCTCTCTCTCTCTCTCTCTCTCTCTCTCTCTCTCTCTCGTTTGAAGTGTTATAAATGGTTGATAAATGCATGTTTGGAAGAAGAAAAGAATAGAGTCGAAAAGGACTCGACAAGTCTTCCAAAGGCCAAATTTAATTTGCAATTGTGTCACACATTCTTATCATGTTCCACTCAATCTTATTTGTTTATTATTAGTTGTGGTAAAAGATAGGGATTTCATTACCAAAGTATACCTTTTTTGCATCCACGAGCAATATCCCTTTTAGATTTTGCATTAACCAATTTTGTTTTGTGCAAATATTTGGCAATGAAAGACATGCATGAATGGATAAATTAATCAAGAAAAATGAAGTTGTCTTTACCTGTTTGGTTGTAGAGATAATAACATTAATTATACAAAATTATAGTACAAGATTAAAAATTGTTATGTATGATGGAACTCGTTTTATCCTCAAGGAATTACAACATAATGATTCATTAGTACACAAAATAAATAAAATCACAGGGCTTAATCTCAATATCATGTGCCATTACAAATGAATTAAAAATATATTTATATATATAGAAAAACACAAAACTTGTTTAAATTATCTTTTAAATTTAATTAATCATCGATCAACCACCTGTTCATCCAATATGTACGGAAGTAAGTTCTTAATTCAAAAAATTATTGAAGCTAATTACCAATCAAATAATCTATTTGGTTTAAGGGTTTTACTAGGAAAAAAAAAAGAATTGATAGGATAAAGAACAAGATTTTTTGAAATATAAAACCATTGTTGCCTCTAGACCATATTATTATTTCTTTTCAATAAATACTAATTTGCAGTCTACATGAGTTTTATCGTAATTCCTTGAATGAAATAAAGATAAAATCATTGAAATATGATACAAGAAACCGACAACTTATCCACTACGTTTGGGTCCAAAGTGATTTTCCATTAGAGTCCCACTAACTGTGGCCAAGTGATTGATCATCTTCCATTTTAGAGCATTCACAACCCATAATACAAAAAATACAATCCATTCAATCCATATCAACATTCTCTCTCATCCACATCAACTTTTCATCCATTTAAATCCACACTCACAACCCATTAAATCCAAATTCAACTTTTTAATGAGTCCCACTTCACTCAATCTTCTCTCTCTTAATTTTAATTTTAATTTCATTTGAAATTTGTAATTTTGGATACACTAATTTTATTTAAATAATTTGTAAAAGTAGAATTGACAATACAATGATATTACAAATTAGAAATATACTTTTAGAATATAGTTATAATTTTTCTTATATAATTTGTGTTGCAATTATTTTATAATACATAAGTTATTTTAGTTAAATTTTACAATTATAAAAATATATAGGTTAGTTATAACATAAATTCAAATAAAATAACAACACACATTATATAAAACAATACTATAAAAAAAATCAAGGAAAAAAGGAGAAAAAAGAAAAAGAAAAAAACAAGAAAAAAAGAAACGAAAATACGCATAAAAAATGGGGGAAAACAAAAAGCAGAAAATTGGGGATGTGGAACCCAGCCGACAGAATCGCATCACTCGCGCCAATTCAGAACGCGCGGTGTACTACACACGCTGATGGTACAAATTTTTTTCTTTTTTCACTTTCGGGATTAAATCGGATTGAATCCAATTATACCTCTCTCCTCCACCTAGGATTGAATTCCTTCTCCACAATGTAGGGGATCCATTTGATATGGATTCAAATCCAATTTTACCTCTGCATTGTGGATGCTCTTAAATGTGTGTGTATATATATATATATATATACTTAGATAAATTATTGATGCTTGATTAGGTTTTCAACCTTCTAGATAAGCTTGTATTAGCTTTTTCTAGTTTTACCATATATATAATTAATGGTTGATGAACTGCAAAATAAGTGTATCCCTTTTTTAGATAGCGTTTTATAATGCAGTCTTTTGTAAGATCATCTCATATAGAATGAGATTGAACCATGCATTTTATTATGTATATCACAACTCTAAATATAATAAGTTTTTATTCTTAAATAAAACATGATCAGTCATATTTATAATTATATGGCTGTTTGGCCGACCATACTGTATGACTTAGGGTTGTAAAAAAATCGAATCTTTTTGATTCGATTCGGTATTCGAATTCGAATATAGTGATTCGAATTCGAAAAATACAAATAAGAATCCGAATAAGAATATTTTTTTATATTCGTATATTATCCGAATACGAATAAGAATATGATGGTATTCGATTCGAGTATTCGTGAATATATTCGAATAATTATATATATCAATAATTAGATATTTTACTTTTTTATATTAGTATTTAGTACTGCCTAAATACATATTAGTATACATAAAACATAACTACATATTATATATATTGTAAAGTAAAAACATTTTTGTTGTGATACTTGTTTGATGGATTTGACTATGAATTTTAATTATGTTTATGTATTAGAACCTTGGATGTTAATTTGCAAGTTGATCTTTTGTTGCCGTACTTGTTCGATGATTTGACAATGAATTTATAGTTATGTATTTCGAATCTTGAATGTTAATTTGGTTAATGAATTATTGAACTTGAGTTGATGAATTTTATTATTTATTTAAGTACTATGTAGGCATATTAATTTGGAAAAAAATATATATTTGATTTTTGTTTGTTGAAATTTTAAGTTTAAAATTTTCGAATACGAATATTCGAATATATTCGAGAATATTCGAATATGTTAAAAGAATCGAATAAGAATTTTATTTGTTATTCGAATTAATAATAAAAGAATAAGAATATGAATATTCGAATAGTTAAAAGAATACGAATAGAATATCATGGTATTCGATTCGGTTCGATTCGTTTACAACCCTAGTATGACTGTTGCATATGAAGAGTTTTTTTTCTTCGAAAAGATCTCTAACATGTTTCCTTTAAAGGTCTTTTATAAGTTAGGTGTAACTATATTTATGATACTGTTGCATATGTAGAGTCTTGATATGTTGAGCTTTTTCTTTGAGCGCCAATCTGAGAGACAACTTACGTGGTCATTCATTTTTTATTTTTGTTTTAATATTTATATATCTTCTGTAAAAGCAATGACTATTTCTGTTTTAATATTTGTATATCTTCTGTAAAAGCAACGATACCATTACCTACTTGAAAAGTCACAGACGCTAATTTCTCTTTTCTTCTTTCTCAACCCGCTGCAACTCCGACGTCAGTCACCGATCAAATCTCTCTTCATCCTTTCGATTGCCGCTTACCGTGCCTCCACTCGATTTGGTTTTTACAGGCGGATTTGAAATCTCAAATCGTATTTGGTGAGTATCTAATTTGATAATAGCAAAAAATTCGTCATGAAGGGAAAAAGGCGTGAAAAAATGTCTACCAATAGCTTGAGAAATGACAACAGCATATCCAGAGGAGGAGTTCTGAAATTGGACAATTTCAATTCCAAATACTCTTTGTCTTCTTCTGTGAAGTCCAAATCGCAGCAGTCAACGACTTCTTCTGCTCTTTGCCAAAGAAACCTAGATGATTCTATGAGTAATATTTACTGTAATTTAGATTACCGGTTAAAATGTGGTTAATTTTGGTTGTTTCTTGTGTACGTGTGTAAAGCGTGTGTTTTTCTATAGTTTTTTTTTTTTTGGCGTAATTGGTATGCTAATTGTTGTTTGTGTTTTGAATTTTGTGGCTGTGGAGAATAATGCGAAGTTTGATCTCAAAATTTACATGTTGATCCCAAGTGTAGCTGAATTCTTGCCTTTTTTGTTGTTCTAATGCTTACCAAATACGATTCGAGATTCGAAGCCGCCTGTAAAAATCAAATCGGGTGGAGGCACGGTAGGCGGCAATTGAAGGGATGAAAAGAGATTTGATCGAAAACGATACGACGGAGATATTTGATCGGCGACGGATGTCGGCGTTGCAGCAACTAAGAAAGGAGAAGAGAGAAATTAACGTCTAGCAGTTGTATCGTTGCTTTTACTGGAGATATACAAATATTAAAAGAAAAATAGAAAATGAAAATATTACAAGAAAAATAGAAAATGAATGGCCACGTAAGCTATCGCTCAGATTTGGCGCTCAAAGAAAACGATCAATATATCAAGACTCTATATATATGTGTTGTAAATATACATCATATTAACCGTATAAGTATCTCATACAATTTAAAAAATTTGTCACGAATCAATTTCACAAAATCTAATAACTATAGATATTGTGAATACTAGTATTTCCTAAAATCTAATAACTATGTCCAAAATTTGCTCTTCCCTAAGACAAAAGTTATATCATACATTTCACACAATATTGTGAACTAATGTTACAAAATTAATTTATACACACCATTTGTCCATTCAATCACATTGTAGTTAATATTTATGCCATCATTGATTTTATACAACGCACTGCCTTTTTTTAAATTAAAATTTCATTTCATATCCTCTATTTTTCTCTACCAAGTTCTTGTCTTTTCTTTTAACTAGTAGTATACCCGTGCGATGCACGATTTGTAATATATGATTGATTGGTTTTAAAATTTCTAATATTATAATGTAATAATATTATCTCAACCTAAATTATATATTAATAAGAATTTTATCTTTAGTGTGTCACATCTTAAATAATATTATAATTTTAAAATGCAAACAATAATATATAAATGTATATATATATATATATACACATCTATGTTTAACAATGAATTTTAAATTCTATTTTTGAAATATGAGGTTGTTAAATAAACACCAATTTTGTACATGCACCCATTAATATTGTAAATTAAAATAAATTTTATCAAATTTATAGTATTGAGAAACATTTATTGTAAACGATAATTGATATCTAAAAAAATGTTACTTTATAAAGATATGTTGTGCATGTTACATATTAATATAGATGTAAGTATCATGATTAATATATTATTATATTTTTTGATTCATACTTATTAACAAATGTGTTAATAAATAATTCATTTGCATTCACAATTATAAATATCTTTAAAGAAAATATATAAATCCCATCAAATAACTTAAAAATCTTGATATGTATTTAAATAACTTAGCTAGTTCAATATTCAACCCACTTGTATTGGCAAATATATCAAACAATTATACCAAAATGTTTTTCATTGTTATTAATTTCTCAAAAAATCTAAGACTTTTTTTTAATTTTTTTTAATTTCCTAATTTATAGTTTAATTTAGTCATTTATCTTTGTATTTGTAATCTTTTTAAATACAATTTTGCACCAAAATGTAAATATAAAATTTATATTTTTCATAAAATAAAACAAAATTTAAAATTAAAAATAATTAATTTAAAATTTTAATTTATATGAAATAGAGAAAAAAGATAAAATATACTTCATAACCTACCTACCTACCTATAGGTATAACCTAACCTAATGGACCCCACAACCTTTAAAAATATAAATCTTTTTATTTTTTATTTATTTGATTTCTTATAAATACTTTCTTTCCATTTATAGTATGTTAATTTGGGAGGAAAAATTAGTTATTGCTATTTTTATTGAAGGTCTTCTTTTATATATATATATATATATATATATATAAAGTTTTATTTTCCACAGCTGATGCAGTAGCCCCAATTTCCAATTTTTTATTTTTACATTTCAGGTAATTAAAGAATTTATGTAATAAAATATTAGGCAATGCTCAAGTATTTCCCGAAAGCCCATTAAAAAATTAAACACATTTTAAGCCTGTACTATATTTTGAGCCCATTAATAGGCCCAAAACCTCGATCTTCCTTCTAGAGTTCTAATTATTGAGTACGGTTTGGTTTGAGTTCAATCATCCTCTTTTTGATTTTTTTCTTAATGTTTGAACATTTTTCTAAACGTGAGAGTCTTACGAATTTTGTTATGTGAAATTGATCAATTCATAATTCAGATTTAACAATTTATATAAGAATTTGTGAAAATTGATTCAATTTATTGATAATAAAGATATGTCTCATGAAAACCATCTGTAAAACCATCTCAAATGAGTTTTTGTGTTCACTTTATCTCATGAAATATATAAACTTTCATATAACATACAATGAGTAACTCCAACTATTATTCTTTTCTATCTAAATACATTTGTACATCTCGTGTCAATTACCTAAGATGACAATATTATAATTAAAATGTGAGATGTGAGATGTATTTAGGTTGGAAGAAGTGATTGAAATGGCTTCCTATATTGGAGAATATTATTTATCATTTGTTTCACTTTTAACTTTTGAATAAACTAAAAAGGATATTTGGGTCATTTAATTAAAGGAGTATAAGGTAACCTTTGTGATCATGAAATGGGCATTTCCACCTATGATGAATCCAAGAGGCAGGCATCTTATAAATGTTCTTTTATTTAACTATACCAACTTGTTTTAATATCCCTAAAGAAATTGGTAAAAATAGAGCAATGGCATCTAATCAATCACCAATGAATTTTCAATTGATGTGTAATTATATATAGGGTAGTACTACATTAATATTATACATTGTTGTATCAATATATTGATTTTATTTTTTTAACTTTGTTGATTTATGTGTAAGGTAGTTTTTGGATTTTAGACTGTGGAATGGAATGGAATGGAATGGACTTCTTTTAATGTTTTAAGATTATTATACATGTGATGTAGGTCTTTCAATGATCTTTTAGAATGTTACATGCATGAATCACATCAAACTATTGGTTCCTAATTCAAATTCATTCACGACATAAGAATAGAATATTTTTATTTTTATTTTAATGGTAGTGATACATCACATTAAAATCATTAGTAAAATTAATAATAAACTCTCTCTACATGATATGCATATATCATTTTTTATTTTCCTTTTGCTCTAATCTTCCTTCTTCTTTTCTTTTTTTTCTCTTTCTTTCTCCCTCCCCCGTTATCTTCTTTTCTAATTATGCCCAATTTGGTTATTATATGTTGGTGTTAAGGGGAAGTTGAATTTCGTTAAACATTATTTTGTTTGTTATTCCATTCAATCCTGACTAGCTTCTTTTTCCTGAAGAAATATTTTGGGCATCGATCCAATCCTGATTACCTATGTATCAAAAAACTAGTGATGGTGGCGATGCCTCTTCATCCAAAACACTAGACGAAGTGAATGAGAGCATGGACGAAAATATCGGTTTCAGTGCATGTATTGGTACCTTAAATTTACGGAAATATCGGTGCATATATCGGTAATTTTAAAAAAATCACAGAAATATTGTAAAATAATTAGAAAATATATCTGGTAATTTACATAATATTATAACTAACATTCATACATAAATTGAAGTTAAGATTTCAAATAAAAAGATATAATTAAGCACTTTACCTATAAGAAGATACCTATAAAGACACATAATTTACAAAAAATACAACAAATTTATATAAATAAGCAATGAATTTATTATATCATACATTTGAATTATTTGAATAACAATACTCTACAAGTTTCTTCCATTGAAATGATAACACTCCTTGTGTAATTTAATTAAACTTAATTAAATTATGAGAGAAAACTAAATAATAGTATATTAATCTATATAAAGTAATTATTTATTACATTTATTTACATATATAGAAGAAAAACTAAATTTAATTTTTAATAGACATACTTTAAATACATAAATATTTCATAATAAAAAAAAGTAAAAAACAAAAGGAAGAAAAGGAAAAAAAGAAAAAAGGAAAATACATACATATTTCATATCCATTCTTAAAAAAAAAGGAAAAAAAAAAAGGAAAGAGATGATCGCTGTAGCGCCAAAAACAAAAGGAAGAAAAGGAAAAAAGAAAAGAATATATCGCGATATATCGATATAAAAACGATATAATCGCGATATTTTCAACGGAATTTTTTGGCATGGTGATATTATTTCGGTGGTTTATTTCGTCGAAATATCGATGAAATATCATGATATAAATGAGAGAGGGGAATTTCATGTAGATATAGTAAAAGTGTAAACCAAAAAAGAAAGTCAAACACTCATCTAATTTTTCTAAACATAAAACGAGAAATTTAGATAACATCCCAATCACAAGTTCATAAAGACCGGAGGATAATAATAAAGGTAAATACTGAGGATTAAAAAAATTCCCCTAAATTTAATGATCAAGACTAAGAATAAATAATGGTAAAATATTTTGTTCAATATGCACTTGAGTCGACCTGATCCACGTTAGTTTTCACGCGCTTGGTAACACGAAGGTAACACGCGTTCCCACGCGCCCAAACCCACCAAGATTCGGTTCATACAATCATATTTTCATGTTATGTTAGTGTTAACCTAACATAACATGAAGGTATGATTAACATTGTTTTTTACCTTCTTGTTATATTAGTGTTACCTTCGTGTTATTTTAGTTCAATGATTTTAAAATAAGAGTATGAAATCTGGATATGAGGTAACACTAACATAACACAAAGGTAACACTAATATAACATGAAGATAACGACCAAAACACGTGAAAAAGTAAAAAGACGCGAGTTGAGTTGGGTCGGCCAGTGCCAGCCCTCGCTAAAAGAGTAACTATAAATAAATATGTCAAGAAATTGCAGAAGAAAAAACGTCGAGAAAACAAAAACTGATGTTATTCCATCTATGCTCCATCATAACCCATACAAAAATTATTTGTTTTATGTGCAACCTAAATAATTAATTAACTTTTTAAAAATAACTATGAATTCAAGTATGCATTAAAATGAAAAACTTATTCAGTTTTAATTAGATTTGTAAATAGAAAAAAATTATTCATTCATCACGTTCAAAATTCAAATACGACCAAAGTCTATTAAAATAAAGAATAAAGTATTTGAACTTGGCAAAAACTTATATATCATTGGGCATATAGGGGCACGAATTTAGGTGTTATATACATGTTCTTCAAATGTTTTATATATATATATTGTATAAGTGTTATGTTTATTGGTGTTATAAATATACTCTACAGATATCATATGTATATAAGAGTATACATGTAATATATACATGATACATGTAGAGTATATATTTAACATCATATATGATGATTAATTTGGGGATATCGTATCCCCACGAGTGTTACTCTTTGAACTTATATAAATCATACAAACATAAAATGATATGAAAATCTTGATTTCTTTATAATTGATTTTTGAATATTGAATTCACACACAGTTCCATTCATAATTAACAACACTTTTGTCTCACTCATCAAACATAAAGAATTGAATTAACAATGGCAATGGCAGCATCTTCTCTTCTCCAATTACAGATCAATCACTTCCACGCTTCACTCCAACCAATGGCTCCTTGTGCTTTCTTCACCTTGCAATCGCCGCCGCCCCTTTTCTCCTCGCCTCAATTCGGCAAATCCTCCTCCGCCCCCTCGCTGCATAAGAGACCCATGGCCACCGCCTGCATGGCGGCGGCTGTGGCACCGTCGGCGTGTCTGGGGTTCGAGACTCTGATGGAGACATTCACGGTGAATGTCCACAGAGCAGAGGGGCGGCCGTTGAACGTGCCTCTGGTTGCGCCGTTCACGATCGCGTCGTCGAGGCTGGAGAGGGTGGAGAATGTGGCGATCCGAGTTGAACTCAGTAATGGGTGTGTCGGGTGGGGCGAGTCGCCGATTCTTCCCCACGTGACGGCGGAGGATCAGCCCACTGCTCTGGTCAAAGCTGTGGAGGCTTGTGCGTTTCTGAGACACAGCCATGGCAAGACCTTGGGTGTCGTTTTGAGTGAGATTAGTGGGATGCTTTCTGGCCATTCTTTTGCTTCTGTGAGTTATAAATCCCTAAACCCTTTTTCTTTTTTGCTCTCAATTTTTGGATTTTTTTTACCGTTGTTGTTCATAGTTCATAGTGTTTGATATTAGTTTGTGTATTTTGGGTTTTCTTATCTATCTTCACTATAAATTGAGCTTTCTTATTCCTGATTGAGTTGAATTTGTTGCTTGAGCTAATCCAATGGTCAAGCTTATTTCTTTGGTTAGTTGCTCTGTGATTTAAAGAAATAGAAATTCAAGATTAGCGCTAAGATTATAAATTTGTAATAGGCGGATTCCGAATCTCTAAGCTCATTACATTTGTATATGTTGATGAAGGTCAGAGCAGGAATCGAGATGGCATTGATTGATGCAGTTGCAAAAAGCATTGGAATACCATTGTGGAGACTGTTTGGTGGATTTTCAAATTCAATAACAACAGATATAACGGTTTGGATACTTTCCTATTCAACATTTATTACAAATGTTAAAGAAACCATCAAAATTATGAAAGAGAACTGGTAAGTGGCTGATAAAGTATTGACTGATTACTATAACTATATATCCAGATTCCAATAGTTTCGCCAGCTGAAGCAGCTGAGCTGGCTTCAAAATATCGCGATCAAGGGTTCAAGACTTTGAAGCTCAAAGTGGGGAGGAACTTGACTGCTGACATCCAAGTTCTTCAATCCATACGCATGGTCCATCCTGATTGTTCGTTTATTTTAGATGCTAATGAAGGGTACAACTCTGAGGAAGCCATCCAAGTTCTGGAAAAATTACATGGTACTTGAGTTATTCTGAGTGTTGACTTGTGAGCTTATAAATGTATGTTTATGTACTCACACATAAGCATAAGCCATCTGTTTGCAAGTATCATTCTTACGTACTATTCAGATTATACCCTCTTTTTGTGGCAGAAATGGAGGTGACACCTATTCTTTTCGAACAACCAGTTCACAGAGATGACTGGAAGGGTCTTGGTTATGTTAGTCATGTTGCAAGAACCAAGTTTGGGGTATCCGTTGCTGCTGATGAAAGCTGTCGTAGTCTACAAGATGTAAAGAAAATAGTGAAGGAAGGTCTTGCACATGTGATCAACATTAAGCTCGCCAAAGTGGGAGTTCTTGGGGCTCTTGAGATTATTGATTTAGCAAGAACATCAGGACTAGAATTGATGATTGGTGGTATGGTTGAAACGAGACTTGCAATGGGCTTTGCTGGTAATTTGGCAGCTGGTCTCGGATGTTTCAAGTAAGCATAGTTTTTCATTGAAGCCAAACTATGTCCAACACCCATATTCATATCCATTAGGTTTATTCTAATATCTAATAATATTTGTTGGCAGATTCATTGATCTTGATACTCCCATCTTACTTGCAGAGGATCCCGTTTCTGAGGGATATGAAGGTGCATTTGCTCTCTTATCAATTCTTAGTATTACAGATTTATATGTTAGCTGCTCTGTAACTCAAAAGTGTCTCCATTCTCTTAGTTTGTGGCCCAATCTACAAGTTCACAAATGCTAGAGGTCATGGCGGTTTTCTTCATTGGGATAATATTGCATGGTAAGTCGCCACTTCTACTCAACTCTGTTTGCTTTTATTCAAAATGCTTTCCTGTATATTGATTATAAAAGTAGGAACATGTTCATTTATGAAACGATCTTAGAATAACGTTGAGTTGTTTCTACTAGATAATCATAGACGCACCTATGATCAGACAATACTTGGAAGAATACAATGGCATGCATGAAAGACGAACACCATTGCATGTAGATATGAAGAAGAGCTAACGATCCTAAGTGTGAAGTTGTACTAGCTATGTATTCTCTCATGTTGTGCTATTTGATTGTTCTATATTTTCTTTGTATTTCCTTGGTTTTTTCCATTTTAGATATGTAGTTGCCTTAATGCTAAATCACTAAACTCTGTCGTAATTTGTGAATCTTATAAATATTAATCTCAAGCCCTGGGAATTGTTCCTCGATGGTTCTAATCAACTCTTGTTATATTGTATGTAGTTTTTTTCCCTTTAGGTTTTTCTTATATTAGGTTTTTAACTAGGCTCGATTTTGTTGGTAACCAGTCGACTTGTGATCAGTGCCTTTCTTTTCTCTTCTCTCGCACCTCCTTTTGTTGTTTTTTTGTTTATAACATTTCCAGTTTCACTTTACAAATTTCAAAATTGGGATGCCGTTTTTTGTTTTTGGTTCTTAACGAGCTTGAGGTTTGGAAGAGAGGGGTAATGAAGACTTGTATGATCCAAGTTCAAACCATAGGCATCACACAATCTGTACATTTACAAGGATAAGTTAACACTTGAACTATAAAACATGTAGTCTCAAATTCGGTAAGACTTGTGGTTTCAAACTTGGTACATTGAGCAACAAAGGGTTAAAAAAAGTAGCCCACTTCAAGTATATGATATTCAACACATTATTGCATCATATTCAAAAAAAATCATTTTATCGTATGAACATTATTTAATGCATTGAAGCTGACTTCATATACATACATTCTGATAGAAAAAAAAAAGGGAAAAAATATAAATTGGATGAACTCATGTTTTCTTTGGATTGGAATTAACAGGTCACATTACATTTTCCATGACTGTAAAATATCAAACATCAAAAAAGAATAACATTAACTTAAAATCACAAATTCAAACCATTAAAATAATCAATCACACTCACACCCAACCTATCTACACAGTAGAAAAATTAGCATTAGTTGAACTTATTTCAAATAAAATGAATAAAAAAAAAGGTGAATGAAGTCTTACAGAATTGATGACCAAAATTGCGCGGTGAGGCAAGGGCGGCGGCGCCACCACCATTGGTGGTATCAAGATCGGAGATATATAGCTTAATAAGACGTTAACAGACCTGATTTTGATACCCACAATAGTGGCAGCTCCGCCGTTACCTGGTGGAGCAAGGGAGGATGTCGTCATGCTTTTATATTAGAAATTAGGACACAATTATTATTAGGGATTAGATGAATTATAGTACCATTGTACTTTTTGCAGTACTAATGTTTGTGAATACAGTTTTGCAGTACTGATGATGATTCAACAACAGTACAATCATATTGTACGTTTCCTCATCCATTCTTAATTTAATTCTTGTATTTATGAATATGATTGGTTATTCATATTAATGAATGATTATTTTTATGAGAATGATTAAGTTCTTATATTCAACTTTTGGTTTCGGATAATCCGGTCACTTAAAACTCTCGAATTCAGTTGTTGGGTTAAAATCTTACTCATGTCAAATTACTAAATTAATTAATTATACGGTTGAGTTTTAAATCACAACTATTAAAATTTCTCTATGCATACAATAACCAGTCATGCTACCGTATCCGCTGACGTGTCAGATGCCCAACATACTTATAAATTTCATTTTTCATATAATTAGGATGTGAAGAGTTGTACATTATTGACGTACTTATAACACATTATTGACGTATCAAAAGTTGTACATTTTAGCATTTTGTTAGAATGATCTTCTAAATTGGCAAATTCTTGTATGAGACCGTCTCACGGATCCCATTCTGTGAGACGGGTCAACCCGACCCGGTCAAAGTCAAAGTCAACGGTCAAAAGTCAAAAGTCAACGGCGGTCAATGGTTGGTCAACGGTGGTCAACGCTCGGTCAACTCCGTTGACCAAAAGTATTACATATTACATGTAAAAGTAGTACACAACATACATGAAAGTATTACATTATAAATGTAATACTTTTACTTTTATAAGGTAATATTTTTATGTGTATCATGTGTGACAAAGTTTTGAGAAATTATGTAATACTTTTGTGTGTTTTAGGTATTACTTTTTAATATACTATGTAATAGTTTTGTAAAATAGTATTATTTTGGGTTTGGTTAGAGTGTATGAAAATATGTAATACTTTTATGTGTAATAGGTAATATTTTTATATATATCATCTAATACTTTTGTAATATATTATATATTATATGTATATAATACAAAAGTATTATCCGATTTATAGAAAAGTATCACCTAATATACATGAAAGTATTACATTATGAAGTATTAAATGATATATAAAAATATATTATCTAATACACACAAAAATATTATTACATTATAAGAACATAAGCAATATTTTTATGTGCAACATGTAATACTTATATGTGTAACATGTAATACTATTAAAATCAACAAGTAATATTTTTATATACATCATGTGATACTTTTATATGTAACATGTAATACTATTGAAATCAACAAGTAATACTTTTACGTATATCATGTAATACTATAAAGTATTATATGATATATAGAAAAATATTGTCTAATACTCAAATGTAATACTTTTATGTACAACATGTAATATTATTGAAATCAACAAGTAATACTCTCATAATGTAATACTTTTGTGTGCAACATGTAATACTATTGAAATAAACAAGTAATACTTTTATATGTAGTACGTAATACTAATTTAAAGTATCACATGATACACATAAAAATATTATGTGAGTAGAATAATAGTATTACATTATGAATGTAATACTTTTATATATGACATGTAATACTTTTTGGTCAACGGCGTTGACCGATCGTTGACCAGCGCTGACCGACCGTTAACCGGCATTGACCATTGACCGTTAACCATTGACTTTGACCGTTGACCGGGTCGGGTTAACCCGTCTCACGGAATAGGATCCGTAAGACAGTCTCACACAAGACTCACTCCTTCTAATTTTTCTTTTTTACCCTCAAGAGTCAAGACAAACAACTTATATCATCATACTTTTATGGTCTCACTTGTCTATTTTTGCATTATTTCCACTTTCAAATAATAAAATAACAACCGTTGAGTATTACTTATTAAATTGATATTTAACTAATACTAGCAATAATATGATAATTAATAAAAGACACTTGTGTGCCCCGGGGCACGGTGTTCCCAAATTAATTATTATATTGGTGTTAAATACATACTTTACAGGTATCATATGTATACTCTTCAGGTATCACATGTATACTCTTATATAAATATGATACCTGAAAAGTATATGTATAACACCACAAAACATAACACTCATAGAGTATATATATAACACCTGAATAACATATATATAACATCTAGATCTGTATCTCTATGTACCTCAGGGGTATATAAGTTTTTGTCTTAATAAAATTACAAAACACTAACACCAAAACTTAAGATCAATAGAATTTCAATAATAAATATTTATGACGTTTTCAATGAATTTCCATGTGCTTGATTATTTTTACATGAAGAATAGTAGTAACTGAGACTGTGTTGAGGTTTTAATTACTTGATTCTAGTTTTTTAAAATAAATATCGACCAAACTCAATCCAAAATCGTTTTATCTGTTGAATTACTTAATTTCAATTGATTAGTTTTCAATTTCCAGTTTGAAGCCAAACTCAACACCAATAATTCACTGATCTCTCCCTGTAATTGCATAACTTCAAAATTTGTATCCACTCAACTTTTGTGAGTAAGGAACTTTCATGAATGTTTAATTGCTTGAAACAAATTCCATGAGACGGATCAGCCCACAATGTATAACCGACAAAATAGAGATTGACTTGTGAATTATCCATGAGACGGTCGGCCCCAAGGATGTGATTTGCCATATACAATTATGGTTTATTTAGATGTAACAAAATAAAAGTTATCATATCAAAAGTGAATAATCCTTTATGTGAGAACAAATGTTGAGTCAGTCAAACAATGGAGGCAACACCTTTTACATCCAACAAAAGAATAACAACTTAGGGAGAGAGTTATTCTCCACAACTTGCATAAATTAGAGTGAAGGAACTAAATTTTACTTACAAAATGTAGTTTTTGACAAATGATGAAGGCCTAAGGAGCTGGTTCCAATCCATAAACCACTGCCTTCTATCAGATGGAAGTGCAAAGTTGAGCTCAAACATCTCCTTTGGCATATTTCCTCCTCCGAATCCTACGAGCTTTTCCACTATCTCTGCACTCTCTTGTATGTGCTTCTCGTCGTGGGGATTGGTCCATAGCTTGTTTACAAACTGCATTTTCCTTTGCTTTCCCTCCAATGCTACATCCCATTTTAAGTATAGAGCCTCTCTTTCTTCTTCTGCCATGCGTGTAGTCATCCTCTTCGCGAGAAACTCTCGTTCACGCTTCAATGCTCTGATACTGAATGATCACAGATTGATAGAAAGTTAAACTTCTGAAATAATACCCACCTGGTTAAAGATGAATTAATAGTTGGGAGTGAAATTGAGAATGGACCTTGAAGATAATGATATAGTGGACTCGTTTCCTATGTGAGGAGCTGGGCTTGCGTTTCCAATCTCCGTTAAGTGCTGCTGCAACCATGTTAAGCGCCTGAGCTCCACTTCTATGTATATCTGATCAGAAGGGTCGCCTTTGAATAGCAGATAGAATTGGGTCCTGTGAATGATGGAAACATAGCAAACATCCCATAACTCAATGATCTGCTGCCGTTGATCCTTAAAAGTGAGATGCCATGAAGCTGGTGACTCCTCTGGTAGCTTAGATGCATCGTCCCCTTCCTCCAAATTATATCCTGCTGCTTCATTTGCTTCAAGTTCAAGCACCTGAAGGAATAATTACAATTGGGTGTGAATTTATAGAATGAGTTTCCGTAGATTTTTGCAAGTTTGAAAAAGTACAAAAAAAAGATTTATACCTGGCACACAAGAAGCTGTTTCTGGTACTGCAGCTTTGCCACACGTTCTTTAAGTTCGGTGACGTATGCTTTTATGCTTCGGACATTCTCTTCTGCTGCATTCTGAAACATTTTCTGCATTTTTCTCATGTTGACAGAACTTGAACGTCTGTAAGGAGTGTTTTCCTTTGATGTGACATCTCCACCTTCACTCCTTGTAGGAGTATCTTTGTCAGAAACTGAGTGAGTTTCACTGGACACAGCATCATCAAAAGCTGGAGGTCTATTTTCAATCTCAGTGTTCATTACTTGATGAGCAGCTGATAGAGGAGAACAGGGAGACTTTATGAAGGTTTGCATATTTAGGCCGTTACTTGAAGCTAATGGTAGCAATTTCTTCTTTTTTTCAGGATTCTTCGAATTTGGAGTGTGATCACTACAAGGTTGGTCTCTCTTAGCTGGAAGAGACATTACTAGTTTTTCTATCGATCTCTGAACATTTTCTAGCTTCTCCTCAAGATCAGCTATGGTGCTTCCTTGCGAATGAAGTCTAGTTATCTCTTCTTTCAAGTTGGCACTAACACTCTTGTTAACTGACACGACATTTCCAACTTCAACTACTTCCTTAGTAGGCTGGATATTACGCATTTCCTTTATCTCCGCTTGAAGCTTAGCTATAGTCTCTGCTGCATTTTGGTTCCCTTGTCTGTGACATGATACCTCCTTTTGCAATACATCAAGGGCTCGATTAGCCTCTTCACCTAACTGCTCCTGAAGATGCTCAAGTTTCCGTATTTCATGCATCAAAGCAAAAGGAGCAGTCGATGATTGCCTCATTGTCTGCCTTCCCAGAGTATCTCTTGGTAATAAGGTTCCAGAAAAAGACAGACACTTCTTTGCAACAGGACTCGGTGAATCAGATGGTTTTATTTTCTGAAACACACATAAAAGATGCCCTTTTAGTAACATGTAGTGAAGACATGATAAATAAAATAAATGTCTTCATGCAAATGACACGGTGCTACTTTGATCAACTTCTTAATACATTTCCATCTGAAATTAATAGGTATTGGTAGAAAGAAAAAAAGGGAGAAAACTGCAAACCTTTTCCTCCTCGAGTTTTCTACGCAACTCATCCACCTGAGACTGTGCTAGATCTCTTTGACGCCTCAATTCTTCCATTTCTCTCTCCATCTAAGCAAAGGGCATTAGTTAAGTGAACATGAATACTAGAAAAACAACCATGCAGCAAATCAGTTTTAGCTAACCTGCAGAATTTTAATGTCTTTCTCCTTAGATGGTTCTGGTGTTCGTAACTCTGCTTCAAGTCTTGCTACTTCCTTCTGCAAATGCTTCACAAGAACTTTATCTGATACTACCTGATGGAAGCATTCAAACAAGATGAAAATTATTTAATCGTTTTCTGATGTTAAAACGAGAAACAAAATGCCTCCCCTCAACTATATTTTTAACGGTATTATATTGATACTAGTGTATGATAATTTTTAACGGTACCATGTTCACTTGAGCATTATTTGTCACTTCTTTTGCTCTGGAAGCAAAGAGAAGTGTGTTACGAGATTGTTCTACATGACTTGATGCTGGACTCAGTGTGCATATAATGGCAGTACGTGCATTTCCTCCCAATGAGTGCTGCAATATTCGTGTGAGCTTTGAATCTCGATAGGGTATGTGACCACTTCTTTTCCCCACACTGGCAAACAGTGAAGACCAGCAATTATTCAGAACAAAGTATTGCGACATTCTTGTCCTCGCAAAATGTGTACAAAAATAGATTGCCGGAAAAATAGCCTGGATTTCCACATCTCAATACAGTTCGTTCAGTCATTATTAAGTTTCATATAGATATGCATGTGGCAGCAGAGTTGCTTTGTGCTACTATTTTCATGGCTCAGTAACTAACCTTAGCTTCCTGATTACTGTTGTAAGGGTCATCAAACTTAAATTAATGTGACACCCTTCCCTAAGCCTGGCACCCTCTGCATTTGTCTGTGAGGCCCTTTCACTTCCAGCTAAGTCTACAAAGTTCTGCACATAGTAACCATGATAGTAAATAACCAATTGTTGCTTAAAAATTGATTTGAAATGAAACCCAAAACCAGATATTTGATTTTACCAAGCTGGCAACATATGATCTCACACAATCTGAGCTTTCACGAAGAGTACTTTCAATAGTCTGCATTCGAGATCATAACATATTCAGTTCTGAGAAATAACCATGCCTTCTAAGTATTTCCTTAAGATCAATGTCAAAAGCAAACAGACCAGTCTTATTATTTGATGTGATCTGGAGCTAGTGTCGTTGAGCGCAGTTTCACCAACTTGTCTTTGAGCTGCAAAGGGTAGAGTATTCATTAATTAGAGTTACTTGCATCTAATCCATATAGAATGATACAGCCCTCATCATGCTAAAGCTTTTGTCTTTACCATCACAAATTTGGATTAAATGTCTCAAGTGTTGATCGTCTTTTGCCGTCTCTTCTACTAATTTCTCAACCACAGTTCCTTTCTGCAGATGAGTTAACATAAAAAATGAATAAATGAAGAGAGCTGAACCTTTAACTCTAGCTCAGGTAGCTCATAACCTAAGTTATACCTCTGGGTCATCAAGGAGTTTAAGACTACGACCAGATTCTGAGTTAAGGAGATCCCTAACATTCTCGTTATAGATTTCAAGACCAGATATTCTTATTTGGAAGTCTCGTTCTGGAGTCTGTTAAATGGTCAAAAGCACAAAGGAATAATTTCAATTAGAATAATTAGCAAAAGCAAAAAAAAAAAAATCTGAAAGCATATATCTTCAATGAATTCATATCTTTGTCCTGTTTCAAATCTTGCTACTGCTCTCCACTGAAAAATATTAAACATGAAATAAAAACAACAATTTGCAATGTCACAAGCAGTGTATCCGCTTGTGATGAAAGAAGATCTTGTTTAAACTCACATTGATTATATGCATGTATATATCATGAACTGCTTTCTCCGTGATTCCTCTCATTGTGTAAGTTTTCCCACTACTAGTTTGTCCATATGCAAATATGGTTGCTGCAATTTTCAAGAAAAATTATTGTTAGAATCCTAAATATTTTCACGTTATTCCTAGATAATGAGTACAAAGATCACCATTAATTCCCATGAGTGCAGATAATGCCACAGTCTTCACTCCATCCTCATACACAGCTTCAGTTGAACAATCAGGACCAAACACTTTGTCTGCAAAGAACATGAATTTTCTGATGCTAAGTTTCTTTTAATCAACAAGGCATAAATATTTAATTCTAAGACAAAGCATGTTAAAGTTACATATTACCAAATGTGAATGATGTTGGTAGAGCTACGCGTTCATGGGGGCTAGTCTTGTGAACAATCGTATGATTATCCGTGCATTCCCAAGCTACCTGGTCCTTCGCTTGGTGCTCTCTCTTGTTCAGAGGCCTCAACCGCACTGTCACAACAATTTTCTCTTCCTTCACCCTGTGTCCACTCGGGGTGGCTACTGGTGTCCTGTCCAATTTTGAGGCTGGTGTGCCTGGTGTTCTGACAGTCATCTTGTCCGAATAAAAATAAAACAGCCCCTGAAGCACAGCGTAAGGCAGGCCTCCCCACCAGAAGCCTAAGATAATCTAAACTGCTATCTAATCTTGACAGCCCTTGAATGGAAGGGTATGTAGATGATAATCTGCAAATGCAAGAGAGATTTAATATGTCTATGATAACAACTTCACAAGACAAAGTTAAAGAAAAGAAATTCATAAAACAATAAGTTGACTGACTTGGAAAAAGAAGCCACACATAGTTTGAAAATTCACTAACATGTGAAATTTTAAACTTCCTCATCACAGGAAGCTAAAACAACTCTTGCTTAAACAAATAACCCAACAACGATTCAATACTTCAACAAATATTTCACTGGTCATTTACACTTGCTTCCAAATTCCAATTGAAAAATCCTAAATCCATAATGTTATCAGATCGACCTTATTTTCAATCAAATTAACATCCAATCACCATCTCCGGTCACTGTACAGAACTCTACTAATGACCAAATCAAAATTTAGGAAACTCATTTACGTCACTACACAGTCACTGATAACTTACTAAATTACCAGATCTACTCCAATTTGGAGCAAATTAACATCAGTTTACCAAGTTAAAACCTCTTTCCGACCAAGGTACAATCGCAGAAACCATAAGAGAATGGGTGTACAATGTGCACAAGCTATTGTACCTTATTCGTGGAGCATAAACTGTTAGCAAGAAGGATTACGAGGAAAGCAACGACGAATTAAGTAGAATGACATTCGGTTAATTCAAGCAAACCCCTACAATCGACAGCAGAAAAAATACAAATCGAAACAAAATCAGAGAGAGAGAGAGTCGCAGAGATGTGTGTAAAATTCTTACCAAAAAGCAGCGGATTTTAACAAAATTGAAGTTCAGGTGATTCAAGCAGAACTATCCCTGAGATTCGTAGTTTTTAATCAGAAGTAAACAAATCAGAGAGAGAGAGAGAGAGAGAGGCTCAAATCAAATGTGTGTGGGACGATGATTGGGATTTTGAGTTACGGATGCAACGGCTAGTTTTATTATCTCGTGCAGTGACTCGTAAACTCGTTTCGTATCGTCATTATATCACGGGGGACAAATGACGTTGGGCTCTAAATCTTAGCGTTAATGTCAAACCTTAATACTGGAAATTGCAGTTCTACCCAGTATTTAGCCAAAATTATTTTCTAGTCCTCCCGGACCCTTTATTGATAATATGTAATTAATGACAATTTAAAGCATATTCTTTGTTAATAATTATAGTCTTGACTAGGAATTTGAAAATCATCTTTGTACAAAAGAATGATCTATTCTGAAGTTTAGCTTCCATATCTTATTTTGTTATGACTTGTACATAAATTATCTATATTTCTCAATAAATTAATTTCTAATAATACGAATCATATAGGTTTAACATGTGATGGAATTCAAATATTAAATATCATATTTCCCTACATTTCAATAAATAAAACATTAAACAAGTGATTCACGTGTTCTCATTACACATTCACATATCTTCAACTTTGAAATATTATACATTATAATATACTATTATCATTTATTTTAATTATTCGTATGATATTCAATTTCTTCCAAATTACGGTTCTAGTCACTGAAATTGATCAAAGTTGGATGGGCACCCGCTTTAATGAAACCAAATGCCAATAATAGTACACATAAATCCAAATTAGATCATATAAATATATTACACACAACTATCTCGAGAAACATTGCGTGTAAAAGATATTTGTGATTTTGAACGCCTTGTAGTCGAAATTAGACTTAAGTAGGGGTGGAGAAAAATATCAAAATGTCGAAATATCGAGATTATCGTACCGAAAATATTGAAAATTTCGGCGTACCGAAAATTTCGATACAGTATGATACCATACCGATATTTTCGGTAGGTATCGGTATAATTTTCCAAAGTTTTCGATATTTCGGTATATACCGAAATACCAAAAATAATACAATAAATTAAAATATATATTAATTTTATATTAATAAATTAATAAATATAATATTTTTCATTCGGTATACCAAAGTTTCGGTATGTAATTTTCATTTCAGTATTACGGTATTTTCGGTATATTGAAGTTTCGATATATATTTTCATTTCGGTATGACGGTATTTTCGATATATCGTAAAATTTCGGTATACCGATATGAAACGGTATGACTACCTATGATACCGAAAATTTTGGTATACCAAATTTTTCGGTACGGTAACGATATTGAATTTAAGAATACCGAATTTTTCGATACGATATCGGTATGAGATTTTCGGTACGATATACCGTACCGACCCACCCCTAGGCTTAAGGCCTTCTACACTAATGCATTCTTAGCACTGTTATCAATTAAGTTAAAAACATTAAACTAAAATGGATCATTTTTAGTAAATGTTTTAGTAAGAACGTTAACATGTATGAGCATTGCTTAATAAAAAAATTGTTAAGAGAGTGGGGCCCACATGATACCACATCAATTTAAAAATATCCACTTTTTAAAAATACATTTCTACATTACTTAACAAAAGAATACAATGAGTACATGTGGGTCTCATCATCAACTAACTTTTTTCTTAATTTATATCAAATAAAATCACTTTGTAATTATAATTTTTTTAATTATATCAATAATATTAAACCTAAATCCGTTTTAATCAATTAAATAATTATTTCAAATATATATATATTAACATTAGTCCCAATTTGTATATAGCATGAAATTTAAGGGAAATTTTGAATTTATCCATTCATGTAATAATAATTATAATAATACATTGAAATACATTCGAAATATAAATGTAATATTAATATTTAATTGTCCCTAAATCGTCTTCATATGTGTTCTACTAAATCCGCTCGAAGTTGGTGATGTATTTGATTATCACGTAGCTCGAAATTCCTTCAAAGATACTCTTGAAATTTTTCGTGTGATGCATGTACTGGTTGTGTAGGCTCATCACGTTCATCGTTGTACCAATTCGTGATTAATTCTCCCTCATCTTCAACATTCATGTTGTGCAAAATAATATATGTTAACATTATATGTGTCAATCTTTTTTTATACAAAAAACGAGTTGGTCCTCTGACGATTGTCCATCGTGCTTGTAGTACGCCAAATCCCGCTCAACATCCTTTCTTGTTGCTTCTTGTTTTTCCTTAAACAATCGTCTTTTCACATCCTTCGGAGAGGGAAAAGCCTTTTCATATCTAATTTTGCATAAATTGAATGATTGCCAACTACAAATATAGTTGATGACTTATGATTGGTATCCACCAATATAGTAAAAAAATGTGTACACTCACCAATAGGCAATATGGTATAAATAAATTAGTTGATAATCACCAACACTATCACAATTACCTAAAAAAATTCAACTAAATTAGAAAAGAACTATGATAGCTATATTTCTTTGTACCACAATTTTAAATATGAAAACATGTTTTTTTAACTAATCCAAATATGTTACATTAACATCCAAAATATTATTCATATTCAACAAAATATGAATAATAACATGAATAGCAGTATAAAAAAAATAAGGAAAAAGTTCATCGAAAAATACTAAAAAATGATGATGAATTGAAATAAATTTAATTTCGTTACAAGATAGTGATTTTTTGATGAATGGGTACTATATTTCTATTCAATTTTGTCTACTAATTCGGCCATTGATAACATACTTATTAAAGCATTTTTGGGTTATATTTATTTGAATACATTATGGAGAAGGCACCAAGGAAATCTAGTACAATGATATTTACTGAACTAATAATTTCTTGAATTGGTAAAATATTAATCACCAACATATGTATGTACTATTTATTAAATGGATGTGTGAATTATTGAATGTGCAAATGTGATTGTACTGTAACGGATATTGTAAATATGCACTCACCAACTTAATCTGACATTGCATATTTCAATTTAATATATTTGAATCAATATATTAATTAATTGTATTTCAAAAAATATATATATATATATATATTTCAACATCAATTTGTATGTTTTCTAGAAATATATTTATATTTATATTATATAATGTGACCATAATTTCAATTAATTAGTTATATAGAAAATAAATTGTATAAAATGAAACATAAAAATGGAAATGTACAAACATTCAAATTAGAATTTACTTGTTAAATTTTGTAGATAAAATAATCAAAATCAATTTGAAATTTCTCGCATTTAAAATAAAATTTTTGAGAGAAAGTATAATACTTGAAATTATGAAAAATAATTAAATTAGAAATAAATTCAAAACAATACAGATCAAGTCAAAAAGAAAAATAAACATATGCATGCATGTTAAAACAAATAACAAACATCATTTGGTGAAATATTAAAAATCTATATATATATAAAAGCAGGATATTCTGCCAAAAATAACTACAATAAATTATCTACCTATTAAATAATTACTATTTTAAGAAACCTATTAACTGCTTTCATATTGTATTTATTGTAAGAAACTCAATAAAAATAAATAAATACAAATAAACCTATTTATTGTATATTAAGAAACTCAATACAAATAAAAATAAATAAATCTATTTATTGTATTTTAAGAAATTCAACACAAATAAATAAATATTTAATTTAAGAAATCAGTTATGATACTCAATTTAGTATTTATTGTATAGAAATTTCAAATAAAAAAAATAAATAGATAAATAAGATGAAATAAGGGATTTATATTTATTATCTCTCATCTTATTTTTAAGTACTTACTTTAAAGAGTAAATTACAAAAAACAACTCAACCTATCGACTTTTTTCAAATTGGAACCTAATCTTTTTTTTTTTTAGATTGACACTTAGTCTTTTTGTGGTTTTGTCGATTGCAAATTTCCGGCGAAATAGAGATTAATTTGTTCACTTTGCAACTCAAACTTTGTTGTTGTTTTTTTAAATTTTATCTAATTGCAACCTGAACTTTGTGTTTCTATCAGATTGCAACCAAGAATGAAAATTTCGATTCTGGTGGCAATATAGGTAACTTAAATTCACGGAAATATCGTGAAAATATCGATATCAATGGAAATATGGGTACATATATTTATTGTTATTTTTCCTATATTTAACAATATATTCCGATATTTTCTCGATATTTATTGATATTCCATCGATTTTTTACGGATGTTACATATATTTAACCAATTTTTACCAATATTTCCTTGATATTTATTTTATGATATCGATCACATTTATATAACATACATGTCACACTCATATATATAACATAAATGTATCAGTGTGAAGCGAAAAAAAATCATGATTTGCGATTGGACAAAAAAATTAAAGTTTGGGTTGCAATTGGATTAAGAGAAAAAGTTTGGGTTGCAAAGTGAAAAAATAATAATTCATTTACCGGAAAAATTACTGGAAATTTTGCAATCGGCAAAATCACAGAAAGACTGGGTGACAATCTTAAAAAAAAAAATTAACATATTAGGTTGCAATTTTTAAAAAGTCGATAGCTAGGGTTGTTTTTTGTAATTTACCCAATTTTAAATCAATTTTAAATATATAATATATAAAATCAATCAAATCAATCATTATTTAATGATCTTAAATTTAACATTCATATAAAATTTATCAAACTAAAATATGGAAATGTATGTGTGTGGGCTTCAATGAATTTTCATTTTAAAACATTTTTATGATATATAATATTAATTTATTGTAAATTGAAATTAAAATGTAGAAATAAAAAAATTATTATAGGTGTACCTAAACACATATAAAACATATCAAATAGAAAAAATTAGATTAAAATTATTATTGCAAGTTAACCAACTTATTCATTTGAAATATACAAATATTTTATTTTATCTTTTTTATTTTATATGTATTTGTTGTCAAATTTTATTTATATTTATATTCTGATTAATTGAGGTGACATAAGGGATTAGACAGAGATAATTTTTCTGGTTTTTCACAAATTAAAATTTCATCATTCTTAGTCCCTGATATATTGACTTATCAATCTTATAATTATTATTCATAATTTTTTATTCAAAATGTGTAGATTAATTCCAATTTTGAATTGTTTCATTTAAATAGATAGCAAGAGAGATTTTCATGTATTTGATAAGCTGATATAATTTTTTATTTGATTTAGAATAAATGAGTTATATGTGGCGTTAAACAAATTAAAAAATTATTAAAATACATGTGTATTTATAGTTATAAATGCCAATAAAATATAAATTTATTTATCTCAATACTTAAATCATAACGTTTCTAATACATATAACTTATTTTTAGATATTAAATTTATTTTTTAAAATTTCACTACCCAGGTAATGTTATTTGTTTGTTTAATACATAGATTAATATATTACTTTATATATTTCAAATTTCTAATATTATCGAATATAATTATTTATAATGACATAAATTTAAAGTTAAATTATTTAGCTTTATACTAATACAAATTAAAAAAGTATCAATATATTTTTGTTAAAATAATAATCATTACATTTTATATGTTATTATATTTTTTAATAATTATATATAACATATTGTGCAACGCACGGGTACACTGCTAATACTATTAAAAGATATTAAAATACTACATAGTACAAATTATACTCACTCTTCCTATCTCCTTAAATTTTTGTTCATACCATTAACAAAAATGAAATTTGTTCATACCCTTGAACAAAAATAGATTCTGTTCATTCAACTATAACAAAAAAATACAAATTTATTATTATAATAATCAACTTTTCTCTCTTTCTCTCTCCTTAATAATTGTTTATTATTACTTTTTCATAATATGACCCACACTTTTTAACACCTATAAAAACACACATATATTAACTTCTTACATCACTTAACAGATAAAGTTTTTGTTAAAAACACTTTTTTATTAACTAATAAACATGCTCTAAATGTTCTTAACACAGAAAATGAGAGGGAAAAGGCTGAAAGCCATTTGCCTGCACACTTTTTATGATGATTTTTTTTTTCTTTTTCCTTTTTCCTTTGATTTTTTTTTTTTCTCAAGTTTGTATAAATTCTGGTCATGGACCATTGTTTAAATTTATAAATGTTAGTTTCGAAGTGACTTTCACTTCACATCATTTTTATATGCGATCATTTTAAGTATCTTATCCTTCTCAATCGCGACAAGATTTAAGATTTATTAAAAAGAATTCAACTCATAGCTTGTAGGTCAATGCTTGGTGGGTTGCTCTCGAGGAATTATATATATAAAAGTGTGGTTTGCACCCTCAAATGTTTGATAAGTGTCATTTTACATTGTTGTCAAGTGTTACCTTCAAGTGTTTGACAAGTGACACTTTACAATGTTGTCAAGTGTCCTTCCTTAAAAATTATTTTATTTATAAAATATTAAAATATTAATATCAATTAAATACACACCCCACTACCCTACAATAATAAAGTGCTTGGAAAAATTTAATAAGTAAGTTACAAATGTTTGTTAATGTTGTATTGTTTTTTTCTTTTTTGTTTTACATGAAATCTTTGGTGTCAAACTTTAATAATTGTTTTTGTCCAACATTTCAATTTCAAAAAAAAATAAAACAAAATTTGAAGAGTAATTCTGCTACTACTTTTTAAGGAATTAAAATAAATAAATAAAAGATATTTGAAGGTGCTAATAATATTTTACAAAAGAACATTCAAGTAGTTCAAACTCAAAAAAATAAAAACCTTTAGAGAAAAAATTATTTAGAGGATTCAAGAAAAAAAATAACATTTAAATATTAGAATTCGGTAATGTCAGACATAAAATAAAATAATGTACTTTAAAATTGTAATTTAAACTATGAAACATATTGCTAATGACATTACCAAAAATGTGTTAAAAAACATTAAGATATGTGAGATTGAAACATATTTGGCATTAGATAATGAAAAGTTGTGTTTGTTTAGAAATTTTAAAGAGTATTATAAAAAAATAATTGCTTGGAAAAAAAAATATGTAAGTTACAAATGCTTGCTAATGTTGTATTATCTTTTTTACATGAAATCTTTGGTTTCAAACTTGAATTATTGTTTTTTGTCCAACATTTTAAATTGGCAAAAAAAAAAAAAAAGTAAGCAACAATGTGCAAACATTAGTTCAGTAATGTCATGCATTAAATAAAAATAATGTACTTTGAAATTGTGTTTAAACTCTGAGACAATATTATTAATGACATTAGCAAAAAATAGGTGCTTAATTTTTTTTTAGGATATGTTTAGGTTAAAACATATGTAAATTTGGCAAGTATGAAAGTGAGTTATAAAAATGATGAAATTTGATAATTTTGTGTTTGTTTAGAAATTTTAAAAAGTAGGATTACAATTAATATATCATCATATAGAGAATTATAAGAAAAATAGATGATGTACTGTTATTTTATCTTTAAAAAAAGAGCTAATATTTTCAGTTCAAATTGTAAAAAAGTGGATGAAGTAGACCAAAAAAAAAAAAAGTTATAAGATTCTGCAAACAAATAACATGATTCAGATATTGGTAATCTAAAATCCAAACGTGCACATTCAGTCCAACCACCCCCTTAAACAATCGAGAAATTGTATTAAAATATTACAATATGTAACAATTTGTTAAGGCTAATAAAAAGATCACAAAAAGAACACAATTACAAAATAAACCAATACATGAAGATAATAATGAGTGCACTTAGGACAAACATTGAACAAAACAGATGTTTTTGAGCGATAACAATTAGATATATTATATACTTTTTATAGAAATATATGAAAATACCTAATGCGATAATTAAAACACCTATTAAGAACTATATATATTAACAATTTTGTGTTAAAGAATAAATGAAAAAATATTAAAGAAAACAATAAGACTCCGTTTGGATAGAGTGATTTCAAATCCAGAATTTGAAATGAGTGGATTTCAAATCCTTTCAAGTTTGAGTGGATTTGAAATCCACCAAAATGACTCTAAAATTAGCTCAAAATGAAAACTATGGATTTTAAATTCACATCCTACCCAACACTATCAGTGGATTTCCCAACAAGGATTTCAAATCTCTCCTCAAATCCACATATTCAAATGTACTATAAGAAATATTATTTTAAGAATAAAGAAAAAATATCACACTTATGTAAAAATTTACTATCATATAACAATAAACACTAATTATAAAATAAAAAATGAGATAAGTATTAAATGAAACTCGTGCAATGCACGGGTTCAAACCTAGTGATTGTAATGTTAATGCACAAATACTCATGTTCGACCGTTGCACATGCGACGACACTCGTGCACGGTTAACTGTGTCCCAGGACACGACCATGCGCGATTGTGGTGTATAAGTATGTCTTTTTTAACAATAAGTATGTGATTTTTTTTCCTCACCCACGACCGTGCCTCGCTCGAAAACTAAGAGCAATCTGTGACGCACGATGTAAGTATGTGATTTTTATCTATAAGTATGTCTTTTAAAGTTATAAGTATGTGTTTTCGTGCACGGTCGACCGTGTCCTAGAACACGACCGTGCGCGAGTGTCGTCCCACATGGTCTCACAGGAGTCCAACTCATGTTAATGTGTACACATGAACTTTTATGTTGTGCTTTATATTGAACCAAGTTTTTGGAATTCTTCGACGAATATGTATGTGTTACCACTATATACGTTCTTGTGTTAATTTTAAATAGATGTCACTAAACGTTTATTCATTTGATCTTGATTCAATCATTTATTTAATAGATCCATTGATGGAAAATAAGGAATATTATTATTTGATAGATTTAGATTGATTTTATTGTTATTAGTATTCTTATGTTTGGTTTTATTGCATCTTTTAGGATTTATAATATTAGTATAAATAGGTGTTATGTTTATTATTTTGAAGAGTTAGGTTATTTCCTTTCATCGTATCTTCTAATATTCTTAGAATCAACATTATCCATCAAAATATCTTTTAACTTAACACAATCAACTAATAGTATAAAATCAACTAACTCATGATATTATCATGTCTATAACAAATATGTATAAAATTAACATTTTACACATTGCTAAAATTAACATTTTATACATTACTTTATGTCAACGTTGTTTGATCATAGTGTATCATTAGTGCAGGCACAACTCACAAGTTTGTTTCAACATAAAATATCGTAGTTCCCTTTTTTCAACCAACCATAACAAAATGTGTAAACTCATAAGATAATATAAAATTCTTACTAAAAAAACATAAATCTCTGGTTTCTAATTTGAAATTGTTGTAAATTAATTTAACAATTATGGTGGACATTACTTTACAACCATTCATATTCTTATAGCCTTTGAAGTTCCTTTACTTGTATATATATAATGTACTCAAGTATTGAATGGATGATGATTTTGATGAATAAAATTCCCTCATTCCTATCTTTTGTCTTATGTATATTTACATTTTCGATACATTGATTCATGAAAGATGGTGCAATCAAACTATTTTACAACAAAAATAACTCCAAATCATGATTCACGATTCCGATTTCAAATTTAAATTGATGAATAATTTTCCGAACAGGTTGATCCCAAATAAATAAGGCAAAATATTTTGTGCAACTGGTGCATGGATCTAGATCCATGCACCCGGGTCAACTCGCCCCGCCTCTGACGCGCGTTTTTACGCGCTCCAACGCGCTCTCACACGCCTGGTAGGTGCGCTCAAACCCACCAAGATTCGCTCCAGACAGTCATACCTTCATGTTATGTTAGGGTTACCTTATGAAGGTAACATGAAGGTAACATAACATGAAGGTAACATAACATGAAGGTAACCTTAACATAACGTGAGGGTCACTCTAACGGAAGGTATGATTAACATTGTTTTTTCCCTTCATATTAATGTTACTTTCATGTTATGTTAGTGTTACCTTTATGTTATATTAGTGTTACATTCATGTTATTTTAGTTCAGTGATTTTAAACTAAGGGTATGAAATCTGGAAATAAGGTCACATTAACATAACGTGAAAGTAAGTCTAACATAATATGAAGGTAACCTTAACATAACGTGAAGGTAACGACCAAAACATGAAAAATAAAAAAAAGTAAAGAGGCGTGGGCTGGGTGGGTCAGCCCAGCCCACACACGGCCCGCACGCAACTCAGTGATCCTTGCAATTGGTGCATAGGAGAGTAGCTCAAAAAATAAATAGAGGAATTAAAAATTTCTGTCAAGGGGAAAAAAAACTAAAATAAAGGGGAAATAATTGAAGGCCAATTCTATACACACCCCATGATTTTCTAAACACACCCCAATTACTAAACACACCCACAATTAAATACTTACAACTTAAAATATTTCTAAACACACCCCTTTACTTTACCATTTTACCCCTTAACTAAAAAATATATCAAATACATATATTATACTAAACACACCCCAATAAAATACACACCCCACCCAAACCCATCTCTCTCTCTCTCTAACTCTCTCTCTCTCTCGATCGGATTTCCCCATTGCAATTCGAAGAACAAGGGCCGAAATTCACCAAATTTCAACCAATTCTCATCGTTCAACTTCGAAGAACAACTTTGAATCGAAGCATGGATAGGACGCATAGAGCTCCGGGTGATTGTCGTGAGTTTCTTTCGATTCTTAGTTTTTGTTTTCTAAGTTTAAATTCTTGTTATCTTCAAGTGTAGATGAGTTTATGAGTTGAATTGCATATAGATTAGGGTAAAAGCATTGCAAAAAATTCTGATTTGTGTTGAAAATTGCGTGAAAATGGACCTTGAAATCGATCTCGCTTCGACCCTGGTTTTTCGAAAATCGCTGAAGCCATTCGACCAGAACTGGTCGAACCATATTAAGCAGAATCGACCAGTATTGGTCGAAGCTTGTTCAATAACAACGACCACAATTGGTCGAATTACCTGAGGTAGCTTCGACCAGAAGTAGTCGAATTAGCCTGAAGATGCACGACCACTACTGGTCGAAGTTTCTTAGCGTTTGTTTATGTTTTTTGATATTCAACAACTGTTCGTACATTCTTAATTTTTATTCTTATGATGAATATTGCAGACCAAACTTATACGAGAGTGAGACCGACCGCCTCTAATAGAAGGCGTCGAGCTTTTCAGGAGGAGGAGGCGCCCACTCACCTTCCCGAGCTTATGGTTCCGACGCTTGAATGGAATGTTGGCGGTGATTCTGAGTACGTCGATGAGCCTCAATTTCAGCCTGAAACTGAGCCTCAATTTGAGGCTGAACCTGAGCCTCAATTTCAGCCTGATGTTGACCCGCAAAACGATCTGGTGGAAGGTGAAGAGCCACAAGACGATGAGGAAGCTGAAGATGATGATATGTTGACCGGGCCTTGTCCCGGTGGTCCAGTTGATCCCCGTCTCATCCCGAGTTTTAAGACTCATATGTCGTACGGGATTTGGGACGGGATTGAAAGACCAATCCTGAAATGCTGGTGTCATACAGCGAAGATGGCCACTTGGTCCCTCGACCCACGGCCCACTCCGGAGTTTATGAGCGTGCTTGAGTCGACGAAGATTGCCGACCTGAGGTACATTTCATACAAAACTCCAAACAAAAATTTGGTTTATGCTTTTGTTGAGCGTTGGCAACCTGAGACCAACACATTTCACATGCCGTGGGGAGAGATGACGATTACGTTGGACGACGTTCTTTGTTTGACGGGGTTGCCAGTCAGTGGGAGGACAGTGGCCGTCGAGGAAAGTCGCGGTCCAGTTGAGAGACCAGGCCGTATGGTCTCTAGGTTATTGGGCGTCTCCTACTCTGAGGCACAGGAGGCCATCTTCGGGCAAGCTGGGGCTTCTGTCAAACTTGAGTGGCTGAGATCACGATTCAGCCAGGCCGCCTATACTGATGATGAGGAGATACGGAATGTGGCGTGCGGGTGTACTTGTGGTTTGTGCTTGGATGCACAATCTTCTCCGACAAGAGTGGCACTCGTGTGGACACAAAGATTTTACGCCTCTTGGAGCGGGTCGATCGCATTCACCAGTATGCTTGGGGAGCAGCTGCGCTTGCATATCTATATCGGCAGCTCGGCCTCGCATCTCGTAGTGGTGTGCGTCAGATTTGTGGTTATCTGACGTTATTGGAGGTTTGTTCTCTTGATAGACTACCACTTTTTTTGTAGCACAATTTCAACCTACTTTGTGAAATACTGATTTTGAGTTGTGACTTTTTATTTACAATATAGGCCTGGATCTATGAGTACTTTCCCTTCACACGTCCCACTCACAATGTCCGATACGAGGAGGGGGATCCATTTGCTGTGAGGTGGATCCAAAGATCACGCTCTGGAGGCACTATGGATCGTGTGTCCGCCCTACGTGAGATGTTGGACAACATGTCCATGCACGAGGTCCGTATTTTTCTTTTTACATGATTGTTATTGGTACTGTGGGCCATTTTCATCATCTAATATTTTGTTTTTCAACTAGGTTAACTGGATGCCATACTCGACTTGTAGGCGGGCATATCCTCGTGACGACGTCGCCTTCTACCAAGGGTGTATTTGCGTTCGACTGTGTGGAGCCATATCATCCAGACAGAGTGCTCCGTCAGTTTGGATATGTCCAGACAATCCCAGAGTGGCCCATCGTGCCGAGTGTCGTTAGGAGAGGAAACACTGGGCAGAAGTACAAGGTCACGTACGACATCTTGGGCAACTACTTTCGTCAATGGCGTAACCACATTCTAGATCAAAGGGCCAGGGGCAATCTCGCACATCCTCATTGGCAGATGGTGGCAGAATACTTGACTTGGTACAAAGAATTCTCCCACCCCATTGTCCAGAATCCGATTAACTCTTCGACTGCCATTGGGACTACCTCGACGCATGTAGGACCCCAGCCGTGGGACATGATCCGGGATGCTATGGGTATCATGACTCCGGTCTATCAGCAATACCATGGTCACGAGGACGACTTGGACATGTCTGTGGTGTGGCCAGCTTTTGTTGGGGCGTATCAGGCGTTGAACATACAGAATGATGCCCCGGAGTCCTCTGCAAGGGCATCCGCTCGTAGACCTCGTCGAGGACGTAGATAGATTTAGTAGACTATACTTTAAATTTTGACGTTTAATTCCTAGTTCACCTTTCAAATGTGACTTTTCATTGACGAATATTATATCGCATTCAAGTTTAAACATCTGATCTGATTATCTCGTTCGATTATTTACGTAAAACTTAACGATCTTAACGGATCGTTACCCAAAATGGTAGACACTCTACTGTTCGACCAGCACAGGTTGAAAAGGTTAACACAATTTCGACCAGAACTGGCCGAAAGTTTAAACAAACACTCGGCCGATTCTGGCCGATGTTGCACCATTAACTTCGGCCAGTACTGGTCGAACCATGTGAAGAGGTCTCGACCAGTTTTGACCGAATCTGTCCTTGTAAAATCAGCCAGAACTGGTCGAACAGTAGCAATCCAAGTGCAAATTGAAAAACGAAAATCATGAAATGTCCACCAAACCCACCTATACAAGTGTACTAGTAATAAAAATGCAAAGCTACTCTGTTTCGACAATTTTTAGTTACATTAATTTACAAAATATACGAAGTGTAGTTACATTAATTTACAAAATATACGAAGTTTAGTTATAGTATTTTACAACTCCCCAAGCATCTACAATTCGTCAATCCAAATGAACCATGTTAACCCCGGCCGAAGAGCTACCACTCCAAATTTCCGATGCATACTTCATGATTCGGTGCTTGTAAATTTCGGACCAACCGGATGCACAATCACGTCGTTGCCCAAACCACCCTTCAATGATGGGAGGTAACGGTGCCTCCCCATCCAAATTCACCTAACAATGACATTAACCAAGTTTAGGACTGTAAAAGCATTAGTATGAAAACAGTAAAATGTCGAAGATTACCACAATCCAGTGGTTGTTCCCAACGAGGGCCATGCATATTAGGTTCGGATTCAATGGCACCTGCGATCTCATCGGTAGAACCGTCACACAGAGTTGCGGAGACAAGTGGACAATGGGGATGTTGTAAGCATTGGCCGCGAGATATGTCATCTCCGGGAATGCCCACCAATGATTCACATCATATGTGGATGGTTCGAAGCAATGCAAGTTGTTGAGGATTTTCGAAGTCCGATCTCGCACCCCATTAATGCATTGATACAATTCTTCGTAATCTTTTAACTCTCGGATGAGCTCACTTCGTACTTGGGGCCAGGAATTCTCGCCCAAGCCAATTGCATGGGCGAGACATCTGAAACCACAATGACCATCTCCCACGGGGTTTTTTATACTCTCCACATGCATGTGGAATATGGTCGGAAGTTGGGCAATGAGTACGTCGTCCCCGAGCTTACGAACTGATCGACGTCTCACGGGCTCTTTCTTTAAATTCATCATGGTGAAGCTCGGTTTACTTGGGGCCATATCCTCTAAGTAGACATTATGCTCTTGAGATGGGGAGTTGCTATCATGACACGATGGAATTATCTCAAACAAACTTGGGTTGCGCTTCGTCGAGGAGGATGATTTGCTTTTCGATTTGCTCGGCCTACCACGGGGACGAGCGACCTCGACTGGCTCTTGTAATGTGCTCATGGTGGGCATGTGGATCTCACGAAGTCTTTTGAACAATAAGGATTTTTCTGCTTTGGAGGCAGATTTGTACATCTCCAATAAGTTGTCAACCCCTTCGTCCCAACGATTAGCTGCATGTTCGTCTATAGTCTCCTCAGTCCTTGATGGCTCACAATCCAACTTTGTCCAATAAGGGTCGCACATCTCAAGTTGGATGACTTGGTGATCTCGTTTCAACTCCGCAAGCTCATGTGCACAAGGCAAACCACAAGTCTTCCTCAACACACAACCACACATTAGAGGGTCGACACCACAACTGTCAACCCCTTTCATCTCTTCAAACATCAAGGCAAGGGCGTGATGAGACACAAGTCCTCGAATGTTCTTGAAAATAGGCAAGCAATACCGATGTGGCGCCACATTAAGGCTCTGCTCGAACGAGGCCTTGATTTGCGTGTGAGATGTGATAAACAAGTTATGTATTCTCTCCTAAGAAGTCTCAAAGTTTGATTGACTTGTGCCCAATTGTCTTTTGAGTTTCGCATGTGCACTCTCAGCCCTATGAATACATAACACAAGATATTAAGTAACGTCATAATATCAACAATCACTTGAGTTAAATAACACATGACGCACCTGTTGCTTGTTGTATTTTGATAATGCATCACGTTGTTTGTCCAACATAGCACAAACCTCTCCTTATATGGCTCAATCCAAGTCTTCATGCAATACGTCACGGCACGGGGCACATCTGCATAGTCAATGTGGAACCTCCTCAGCAACTCAGTGAATCGGGGTTCATCCTCAGCAGATATCAGAATATTTCATACGTGCATGAAACACTCCCACTTGTCGGCCCCGCCAAGGAGTGGTCGACATTTGGCCAGGACATTTTTATTAATGTGCCATCTACAAAGCAAATGTGTAGAAGTGGGGAAAGTCACGGCAAGGGCATTCATGAGGGCAACCTCCCGATCAGTTACTATCACCTTTGGTACTACATCATCGATCATTAGTCCCTTGAGTGTAGTGAGTGCCCACCGATAGTTCTCCTCACGCTCCTTCTCCAAATACACAACAGCCACAGAATACGTGATGTTTGTGGAGGTAACACCAACGATCTCTAGGAGGGGCATTTTGTACCTATTAGTCTTGTAGGTACAATCCATTAAGAGCACGCTCAGAAATGCACGCAACAACTCTATAGCTGTAGGATGAGCGTAGAAGAGATCCTATCAGTACCTTCGCATCTCCTATTTAAGTGGTAGTACCCCTCCTCCTTCAATTTCCCCAACAAGTACTGCATCTGATTTCGTCCTCCATGCTCCACAACTTTATGCTTTTGACGAGCATTATATAGTGTCTTCAATGTAGACTCATTTTCCTTAAAAGTTTGCTTCAAGGTGCTCAAAACATCTTTGGCCTTTGCTCGGTTCAGTAAAAGGTCACGAACAAGTTGATCCTCAGCAGGTGTTAGTCGACCTACAAATGAATGTCCGACCAAATGCCCACCCATTGGGTGATTATGCAAACCACACAACACCTCTAAGCTCCAATGTCCGAGCTCATTCACCTGCACTCCTTTTAGCATGAAAGGGCAGTCACACTTTTTGGTGCCGGTGTTTCGTGAAGATACCGGCTGCTGCTCAACGGAGTCCTGCTTGTTTGACCCCAATCTCTTCTTTGGTGGCCGATACTTACCACCTCGCTCACATCCCAAAAACACTCTAGCTCGCCGGCCACCTTCACCACTGTCACTCCGTCTAATAAGGACAACCATTTTGAGACGTATTCCAACCTTGGTAGCCCAGCTAACCATTTCCTCACGACTCTCAAAAATTTCAGTCGTCATGAACTCCGCCGAGAAATCAATAAATTGATACATCGGATCATCATTCGACTCTTGAGGTTGGTTAATAATACTCCTTTCCGCCCCATTTGATTCGTTTTCCTATCCATATGCAAAATAACAACAAGATAAGTATACTTTGCTCAATATGTCAATTCAATGGGAGAGGATGTGCGTCGTAAGAAGGTCCAAAAGCAAAAATTGGATCGATTCAGCCAAAACACACTGAAAATACAAATTTCGACCAGAACTGGCCGAAATCATCTTACAGTCTTCGGCCACTACAGGCTGATGTATTGGGTTACGCTTCGACCTGTACTGGCCGAAATCTCCTTAGCTCATTCGGCCAGTACTGGCCGAAGCTGCCATAGAAATTTCAGCCTGTACTTTCCGTTGCGAAGTCACGAATTTCAAAATTTTCATGAACTATTACCTACTTTTAGAGCAAAATAAATCGGTAGAAACGAAGTTTACAACTTACATTATCCATAATGACGAGTTCTTCTTCGTTTTCTGTAACTTTAACAAGTGTATGATTTGTTGGAGGATTTCTTTCACTACGTTAATGGAGTTGCATGAATGTGTATAGGATGGTGAGGAAGAAGAATGTTTTTATGAAATGGGGTGTGTTTAGTAGATATAGAATGAGTGTATTTAGTAGATATAGGATGGGGTGTGTTTAGAAAATGATGTTTTTATAATATCTTTTTTTTTAAATGATTAATAAGGGTATTTAAGTCTTTTTGTAATTCTTTTCATTTTACATTAAATAAATGGGGTGTGTTTAGAAAATCATGGGGTGTGTATAGAATTGGCCATAATTGAACCCTTACATCAGAATACCACGTGAGCTGCACGTGCAGCCGGACTCCTCCCCTTCCCCCTCAATTCCTCTTCTTCTTCTTCTTCCCCAATTCTCTCTCTCTCTCTCTCTCTCACTTCTTGCAGCCACTTCAGTATCTGTGCTGTATGTCACACTCGCAACATTCCATAGCAGAAGAATAAATTATTGCACCGAATCAATGGCGGGTCCTTCGTTGATGGACTCCCTTTTCCAGCGCTCCATCGACGACATAATCAAAGGCCTCCGCCTCACCCCACCAGGCACCGAGTCCACCTTCATCTCCAAATCCATCGACGAGATCCGCCGCGAGATTAAATCCACTGACCCACAAACCAAGGCCACTGCCCTTCAGAAACTCACCTACCTCCACTCCCTCCATGGCGCCGACATGTCGTGGGCCGCTTTCCACTCCGTCGAGCTCTCCTCCTCTTCTGCCCACTCGCACAAACGCATCGCTTACCTCGCCGCCGCCCTCTCCTTCAACCCTTCCACGACTGATGTCATCCTCCTCCTCACTCACCAGCTCCGCAAGGATCTCTCCTCGGCTAATGCTCATGATGTGAGTCTCGCTCTCTCTACACTTTCATCCATTTGTAACCCTGATTTGGCGCGTGATTTGACCCCCGAGTTGTTCACTCTGCTCAGTAGTAGTAAATTTATTGTGAGAAAGAAAGCGATCGCCACGGTTTTAAGGGTGTTTGAGCAGTACCCAGATGCCGTTCGTGTGTGTTTTAAAAGGGTTGTTGAGAATCTTGAAAGTGCTGATATGGGAATTTTATCGGCGGTTGTGGGGTTGTTCTGTGAACTCACTGAGAATGAACCAAAGTCGTATTTGCCTTTAGCTCCCGAGTTTTATAAGATTTTGGTGGACTGTAGAAATAACTGGGTTCTGATTAAAGTGCTAAAGATATTTGCTAAGTTGGTTCCTTTGGAGCCTAGGTTGGGTAAGAGAGTTGTGGAGCCTATTTGTGATCATATGGAGAGAACGGGAGCTAAATCGTTGGCATTTGAGTGTGTGAGGACGATTCTGACTAGTTTGATTGAGTATGATTCTGCATTGAAGCTTGCAGTGGGGAAGCTGAAGGAGTTTTTGTTAGATGATGATCCGAATCTTAAGTATCTTGGCTTGCAAGGGCTCACTATCATTGCAGAGAACAATATGTGGGCTGTTTTAGAGAACAAGGAGTTGGTTGTTAAGGCGTTGAGTGATGTTGATGTAAATATTAAACTTGAGGCATTGCGCCTTGTGATGTGTATGGTCTCCGAGGATAATGTAATGGAAATTTGTCGGATCTTGATCAGTCACGCACTGAAGTCTGATCCTGACTTTTCCAATGAGATTTTGGCTTTCATCTTGTTGACTTGTGGTAGGAATTTTTATGAGGTGATTTTCGATTTTGATTGGTATGTGTCATTTCTTGGGGAAATGGCAAGAGTTCCACATTGCCAGAAAGGGAAGGAAATTGAGATCCAACTTATTGATATAGGTATGAGGGTTAAGGATGCTAGACCTCAGCTTGTTCATGTTGCTCGTGAGCTGGTGATTGATCCTGCATTACTTGGTAATCCATCTATACAAGGAGTTCTGGCTGCTGCTGCGTGGATTTCAGGTGAGTATATTGAGCTTTCAAGAAATCCATTTGAAATCATGGAAGCACTGCTACAGCCACGGACAAGTCTCCTTCCCCCATCTGTAAGAGCTGTCTATATACAATCTGCATTTAAAGTATTAACGTTTTGTGTATGCTTATACCTTAAGTTAATTGGAGATGATGCTTCAATTCCCTCTGCACTAACGGATATGGGCTCCCAGATTGATGGTCAGGAAAGATTTGAGTCATTCGACACTGTAGCAAGTAAACCATTATCTGATTCTGAACTGGATGATCAGAATATGGTTGTTACGAATGGAGAGACCCCATCAGTTTCTTCAATAACACATCATCTTACACAAGAAAAT